>CM033645.1:201620688-202345603 GCA_019512145.1 Engystomops pustulosus | reverse complement strand
TGTGTATTATCCTTGTACTATGACATCACTGTGTGTATTATCCCTGTTCTGTGACATCACTTTGTGTATTATCCCTGCACTGTCACATCACTGTGTGTATTATACCTGTACTGTCACATCACTGTGTGTATTATACCTGTACTGTGACATCACTGTGTGTATTATACCTGTACTGTCACATCACTGTGTGTATTATACCTGTACTGTGACATCACTGTGTATTATCCCTGTACTGTCACATCACTGTGTGTATTATACCTGTACTGTGACATCACTGTGTGTATTATCGTTGTACTATGACATCACTGTGTGTATTATCGTTGTACTATGACATCACTGTGTGTATTATCCCTGTACTGTGACATCACTGTGTGTATTATCCCTGTACTGTCACATCACTGTGTGTATTATACCTGTACTGTGACATCACTGTGTGTATTATCCCTGTACTGTCACATCACTGTGTGTATTATACCTGTACTGTGACATCACTGTGTATTATCCCTGTACTGTGACATCACTGTGTGTATTATACCTGTACTGTGACATCACTGTGTGTATGATTATCCCTTTACTGTGACATCACTGTGGTGTATTAATCCCTGTTACTGTACTGGTGACATCACTGTGTGTATTAATCCCTGTACTGTGACATCTACTGTGTGTATTATCCCTGTACTGTGACATCACTGTGGTGTTCTATCTCTCGTACTGTGACTCACTTGTGTATTATCCCGGTACTGTGACATCACTGTGTGATTTAGTATCTCTGGTACTGTTGACATCACTGTGGTTATTTCCTCTGTACTGTGATCACTGTGTGTATTATCCCTGCTGTGACATCACTGTATGACTTATCCTGTACTGTGACATCATGTTGTATTATCCCTGTACTGTGACATCACGTGTGTATTATCCCGTGTACTGTGACTCACTGTTTGTATATCCCTGTACTGTGACCTCCTGTGTGTATTATCCCGTACTGTGACATCCTGTGTGTATTATCCTGTACTGTGACATCACTGTGTGTATTATCTCCTGTACTGTGAACATCGACTGTGTGTATTATCTCCTGCTCACTGTGTACTAACTCACACTGTGTGTATTATCTCTGTACTGTGACATCACTGTGTGTATTTACTCATGTACTGTGACATCACTGTGTGTATCATCTCTGTACTCTGTACTGTGACATCCTGTGTTGTATCATCTCTGTACTGTGACATCACTGTGGTGTATCTCTGTACTGTGACATACTGTGTTATATCCCTGTACTGTGACATCACTGTGTATTATCTCTGTACTGTGACATCACTGTCGTGTGTATGTATCCCTGTACTGTGACATCACTGTCCCAAGTCTTTGAGTGGCTGCTGAGAGAGTCTATATTAGTGGGGACCAATTTCCAAGTCTGCTACAGGTCCCCATTGTCATTAGTTACGGCCGCACGTTGCACCCTATATAAACAATGTTTTCATTATTTGTAACGAGTATTGCTGCAGTAAGGTAGCGTCTACAAGCACAGATTAAACTCTAAGGGTGAAAGAAGAGGATGCACGGACAATAGAGGTATATTTAGTGATACACACTATATTATCCTGTGAATTGATGAAGTGTATAACTTTAACAACATCAGAGTTTTAGACACGTTTACGACTAGTACGACAAAAGGGGTGCGGCCTGAAAGGGGCGTGGCACATTGGGAAGGGGCGTGCACCAAATATTAAACACACAGATACTTACCACATTTTCCTGCCTTAGACTAAGCCACTAAAAGGAGGCACAACATTAGACCAGACAGTCTTGTCCTACTGCAGATTTATCATCCTGCATTATGACAATTCCTTTAAATTTATACAAATGAACACTGAAAAGAGTATGGGGAGGAGATTTAGCAGAACTGTTCTAATTGCTCATGGCACAATCAGAGCTCAGCTTTAAATTTTAAAAAGCTGTAGAAAATGAAAGCTGAACTCTGATTGGTGTGCCCTGGGGAGCTATAACAGTTTTGGTCCCAGATCTCTGATAAATGTTCGTGAGTTTCCTCTGGTCTCCTCCGGTTTCCTCCCACACACTCCAAAACATACTGGTAGTGTATTTAGATTGTGAGCCCCATGGGGACAGTGACTGATTTGGGAAGCTCTGTGCAGCGCTGCGGATCTGTGTGCGCTATATAAATAAGATTTATTATCATTAACAGAATTATCAAAATACCTCAAATGACTAGTGACTGTCACCCCCAGGGTCCTCTGCACCCTATGAGCGTGCATCTCCTCCTGCGAGGCAGCACCACACTGGTCTTATCTTATTGCTATATAACAGTTGCCCTTGAACCTTTGCAAGTTGATAGCCTGAACCTGAAAGGTTAATGGCGACCGAATATTGACTTTTATTTTCACTTTTAGATTGCAGAGGAACTGGAGAGACTCAATAAAACATGGGAAAAGAAGTTTGAGATTCTGAAACAAAGGTAACAGTAGTCATTGCATTATCTATGGACTATGCATATGTATTTAACGGCGGTCCCCTACTTGAGGACACCCAACTTCAGACGGCCCCTAGTTAAAGACGGACCCTCTGCCCACGTGACCTCTTGTGAAGTCTCTGGATGTTACTATAGTCCCAGACTGCAATGATCAGCTGTGGGTGTCTGTAATGAGCTTTATGATAATCATTGTCCCATACAGCAAAAATTTTAAAGTCCAATTGTACTTTTATTTTTATCTAGAGGTTATTTTAATAACTAATCTCCTATTAGTTCCAGCTATTTCAGGGAGTACAATGCCATGGGCCCAGGGCTGTATGGCTGTATAGCGAGTAGGCCCCGCCTATCGATTTCTTTTATTGCCTAGATACCATGAGCAAAACTTACGCATAGTAAAACAGATGAAGTTCGTTGCGGTACAAATAACGGTCCTCTGCCAGGATGAAGGATTGTAAACCAAGAACACTGACATACTGGTGTGCGCCCCATCTGGCGGACCCACTCTTTTCAAAGCTTCTTATGATGTGGTTTTTAAGAAAAAGGGCTTAAAATTTTGCAAATCAGCCTGAGGGGCTCCAGGCTTCCTTAAAACTTATGAAGCATGGAGCCGGCCCAGGCTCATTTGCATAATTAAAATCCTTTTTAGCAAAACCAGGGAATAAGAAGCTAAAAGAAGAGCAATCATGTTAGAGGGGGCACCACCAGTATGTAGGTGTTCTTGGTTTACAATCATTCATCCTGTGGTAGAACTCCTTTAATGGCTTTCGGCAAAGCTGGGAGCATTGGTCCTAGGAAAATGCCACGTGTCTTTGCTGGCACTGTTTACGAGTGTTAGCGATAGGTTTGTGTACCCAAACTTTGGTTCCGGTTAGGCGAAACTCCCCACCGGACTGGGTCATTATGCTTAATCATGAGTTAATTCAATGTATGAGTAGCAGAGGTGGGCTGAAGGGTCCTTCTACTGGACAGTATAAAACTTGAGGTGGTTTAGGTGCCATGAGCTTCCCGGAATCCTTGGGCCCCAGGCGGCCACCCAAACGCCCCTATTATAACCCACTACTGCAGGAATAAGGCAATTTTAATTTACATGTAGTAGATAATCTCCTCTATATCTCCAACCCTCCCCCACTGACACTAGCACCATAGGACGGTGCAGTTACATTGTTTGGTCTCCAATTTTGGGAAAAAGTCAAAATCTTGGTGGCTGTGTATTATCCTTGTACTATGACATCACTGTGTGTATTATCCCTGTTCTGTGACATCACTTTGTGTATTATCCCTGCACTGTCACATCACTGTGTGTATTATACCTGTACTGTCACATCACTGTGTGTATTATACCTGTACTGTGACATCACTGTGTGTATTATACCTGTACTGTCACATCACTGTGTGTATTATACCTGTACTGTGACATCACTGTGTATTATCCCTGTACTGTCACATCACTGTGTGTATTATACCTGTACTGTGACATCACTGTGTGTATTATCGTTGTACTATGACATCACTGTGTGTATTATCGTTGTACTATGACATCACTGTGTGTATTATCCCTGTACTGTGACATCACTGTGTGTATTATCCCTGTACTGTCACATCACTGTGTGTATTATACCTGTACTGTGACATCACTGTGTGTATTATCCCTGTACTGTCACATCACTGTGTGTATTATACCTGTACTGTGACATCACTGTGTATTATCCCTGTACTGTGACATCACTGTGTGTATTATACCTGTACTGTGACATCACTGTGTGTATCTACTTAAATTTATGCGTTACAAAGGAGTCAAAGCCCAGGTCACCACGCTACATTTCGGAATACCCATAGGAGATTTTTTTGTGTATGTAAAAAAATGAAGCATCTATATTTTTTTTTTTAAGTGGATATGTTATAACGATGATATACCTCTCATTTGTGTGCGTTAATTGAAACAAAAAACTGATTCTTAATGATACAATTTTACGCATTTTCCCAATACAAATTGTTGTAAATAATTATCTTAAAAGAGAGAAATTAGATTTACAACTCTCCCCTCATGTGCCTTGCATCCATAATAGCCACGTCGGTGTCCATTGGACGGACAGATATGAGGAGCTCGAGGGATTTTGAACCCCTATTCAGTTTGTAGTAAAATAGTAAAAACAAAAACTCCACTGAAATGTGTGTCCCATGGGTCAACTATGCTTTACAGTTACTTTACCAAGGATTGTTTTTAAAGGGTTAATTATCCGGAATCAGCATATTCATACTCATGGGGGTCCTCAAATATAAGCGAATGTGTATTAGTTGTGCTAGAACTTTTGCTCCCTTTAGCAGAAAAAATGCTGTGGGACACTGATCCCTGTAGATGCAGATTAAAATGCTACCCGCGCTTTAATGAGACCCTTCTTTTGTCCCTGTTGACGAGACAAAGGAACATAAGGATGGCCACTGTTGCCATTTCCCATTAACATGATCACATCACCTTCCTTGGCAGGTCATGTATCCCACTAAGTTGGCTGTATTCAGTTGGTTGCAGGGCATCCAGTCATGAGTCACTGTTGTGGTGAGACACATTTCAGGTACTGTGGGGCAGTGATGGCAGTTACCATCAGTACTATCTACTGAGAACTGCGGGATCCACATGTGAACTAGGTCGTATCCGCCGTTTTGGCCATCTACAGTGATACCTCTGCCTACTTAGAAGTCCATACCAGTATGTGAATCATCAATAGAACTATTAAACTCCTTATTTTGACTAAATGACATTAAGTTTTGTTAATTCGTTCGTTATGCAATAATGTTTTTTTTTTTTTTATTAGATGTTCATGTTTTCCCGGATACCCCTTTACGGTTAAATCAGCAAGATTTGTAAATTACCAATGATTTCATGCATGTCTCCTCCATATCTTATTGTTTTGGGCAAGACATACGGTGGCTTAAGTGTTTAGCATTGCAGCCTTGCAGCGCTGGTGACCTGTGTTCAAGTCCCAGGGGTCACACCCCTGCAAAGACTTGTATGTTCTCTCCCCCCGTTTTTTCCTCCTCCGCACCCCAAACATAACTGGCGCTGGATTAGCTTGTGAGCCCCATTGGGGACAGGCACTGATTTGGACAAGAGCTCTGGCAGCGCTACGTCAAATTCCCCTGGGGTGGTGGTGACTCTATTATAATAAGGAATTGTTATTTATTAAATTCATTATTATCATAATAATATTCATCATGGTACTACTCCTAATCCTTGGATCGGTGAGATCACATTTATGGACTTATTCTTATTTGTTACTTTACCTTTTTCCGCATAGCATGTATATATTACAGGCAGTCCCCCCGGGTTTACGTACACCCCTGTATTTGTACTTAGTTGAACTTGTATGTAAGCTCGGACTTGTATCTTTAATTTTTTTTTTTCCCTTTTTCCAATTGGATTTTTAAAATCTCTTGCTGTTATGATGGGACCTAGGATTATAATTAAACTTCATTACAGACACCTTTACAGCTGATCATTGCAGTCTGTGCTATATGACCTCCCAGACTTCCCCAGCCACTCACGGTGCAGAGAGGGCCATCGGTACGAGGGGTCCTCGGTAACTTACGGTTGTCTGAAGTCGGGTTGTCCATTTAATCCGGGCCTCCTATGAAGGGTTAGAGAAGGGAAACTAATGGATGGGTCAATTTAAGTGCAGGAGTAGAGTTTAGTTAGGGGGGGGGGGTTAGCTATAACATTATAAATGGGGTCCCAGTCTGTCTTCTCTTCTTCTTTCCCTTACCTGGCCAGGCATGAGACATTATCATGGATTCACACTTCCAAGATCATTTTGCTATCCATATTTTGTCCTCAGACTGTTTGGTGAAGGCATTATAGGGGCTATGGTGAGGAGGTGTTTCGGCCAAGGTTTGACCTCCCCCTAGTTTTGACTTTATACATAGTATAAAGGGCGGTGTGCCTTATGGACTTATGCCATATGAATAAAGTCTTTTGCAAGTCAACTCCAAGACCAGCTGTAACAAAAACATCGGATCTTCTATAATTACTGAAATCTTATTAGTTTCCTGACTATTCTAGGACATCCAAGATATTTCAATCAACTTTCACTGGTCTAGAACATGGTTTGGGTTGGCGGCAGAACTGGTTGACTTCAACAGCAAACAACCAACATTTAAGTTTTATGGTGCCATGGAAATGTTTCTGAAAGGGGGTTGGCCACTTTCTTATTGTTTTTATAATGTGTGTGTACATTTGGGGGTTCAGGATTAGCTAATTTACCCACGAACTATACGATTAATATTCATGCTTCGTTCATTGATACTGTAAAGTGAAGCCTCCTGTCTTTAACCCTCATCAGCGAGCCATTCGCTGTCCATAAAATGGCCCACGAGTGGAGGGTCATGTTGATCTCTAACTGTGCCTGAGCAAATCGGATCGCCCTGCCAGTACCCTTGATCTTATGTGTGAATACATGCATAGGGCCTGCAGGGCGATTGTTCAATTGGTACATTAGAGATCACGTGAAACCTCCATCTGCGGCCATTTTTCTTGTCAGGATCTCTGCTTATTATTAACAGACGACGACTCATTTTACATATCACGAAAGTGGAGAAAACCTATTAATAGACGTATATTGGTAATTACCTAATATCCTGCCCCCCACCCCCAAAACGGAACCCCCCACACAAATTACAAATACATGATAAGGTGCCCAACCCTTTTTAAAGGTGGTCGAAAATGGTTAAATCTATGGATGCTAGGAAACTCTAAAGAGAACTACTGTCTAGTCTGAGAACATCACCAAAGGCATGTACTTGTTCCAGGGTATTACGTCCTTGTAGAATGATTGTATCTATGTCTCGTGGGGGGTGTTGTGTCCTTTGTTTTTCTAGACTTATTTAAATTTTTTTTTTGGGCTATTTTACCCGTTAGCAAATATACCATATTTTTTTTGGACTATAAGCACACGGGATTATAAGGTTGCACCATCAATAAATGCCTGCCTAAAATGTCCTAGGTTCATTATCAGGCACACCAGATTATGGTGCACCTGATTATAAGATGAATGACCCAGCGGCGGCAGAACTGTGCACAGTCAAGGAGCTGTATGTCCTGTTACGTAGGGTTCATATATAAGCGCACGGGACTATAAGGCGCACCTTTTAATTTTCTGATACAAGATTTACAGAGAAGCTAATTGTTTTATGAGGCTTTCAGAGAGTCGGATAGAGTCCCAACCTACCTTAGGCCGATTCCATAACAGAACATCTATAATTATCTTTTATTGGTAATAGTGGCTTGGGGGATTTTTCCCTAATAGCTGCTGGACTGACAGTCACCATGAGACTGTGGCTGGTAGAAAGACCTTCTAAAATGGTGCAATTTGTAGCTACTTACAAACCAATACAAGCAGTAGTAACTAAATAGCAGGAACGTAAAAAAAAGGAAACAGGAGTAATTTTTATAATAATTACATCTTATTAGTAAACTATATGGGTATTACACCCCCTGTCAGCATCACAACTGGTCTGTAGAAGTCCTGATGGCTGTGTATTTTACTGTGTCTGTGCATCACTGGTGTATATTATATCCCTGTACTGGGACCTCACTGTGTGTAATAGTATCTGTGCTGTGACATCACTAGTTTGTATTTCCCTTACGTGACTCACCTGTGTATTAAATCCCTGTACTGTGACCATCACGTGTTATTATCTCGGTACTGTAACCTCACTGTGTTTATTAGCTTTGTACTATGACGCACTGGTGTATTAGGCATGGTACTGAACACATCACTGTGTGTTTATCTTTGTACTGTGACTCACTGTGTGTAATTATCTCTTGTACGAGTGACTCATTGTGTGGTATTACTCTTGTACTATGACATCACTGTGGTGTATTCTCCCTGTACTGTGACATCACTTGTGATTCTCCCTGTACTGTGAACATCACTGTTTGTATTAATTTGTACTATGACATCATCTGTGGTGTATTATCTTGTTTGTGACATCGCTGTGTGTATTTATTCCTGTACTGTACTCACTGTTGTGTATTATAAATCTGTACTGTACATCAACTGTGTGTATTATTCCGGTACTGTGACAATCATGTGTCTATTAATCCCTGCACTTTTGACATCACTGTGTTGTAAATTAATCCCTTACTGTGACATCCACTTGGTGTATTAATCCTGTCCTGTTCCTCACTGGTGTATTATCCCTGTCTGTGACAAACACTGTGTGTTGTTTCTCTGGTACTTGTGACAGTCACTGTTTGTATTATCCCTGTACTGGACATTCACTGTGTGTATATCCCTGTACTGTGGACATCACTGTTTGTATTATCCCTGTACTGTGACATCATACTGGTGTATTATCTCTGTACTACTGTGACATCACTGTGTGGATTATCCCTGTAAACCCCCTTTTTGGTGCATCACTGTGTGTATTAGCCCTGTACACATGGGACATCACTGTGTGCATTGTCCTTGTTCTCTGGTGACATCATTGTGTGTATATAGCTCTGTTCTGCTGGTACATCACTGTGTGTATTATCACTGTACGGTACAATCCCTGTGTATTGTTTCATGTACTGTGGGCATTACTGTGTGTTTCATCCCTGTACTGTGACATCACTGTGTTTTTTTAATTCCATGTACTGTGATATCATGTTGTATTCTCCGGTACTGTGATAGCACTGTGATGCAGTATCTTTTAGTACGGTAACATCACTGTGTTAAATCCTTGTAGTATGTGACATCACGTGTATTATCTCTGTCACTGTACTATCACTGTGAGTATATTATCTTTGTATGAACATCACGTTTGTTATACTATGCTACCTGATAAGTGACATCACTGTGTGTATTTGACTGCCCGGTTATCTCTGTAAGACATCACTGTGTATGTATATATCTATTGTACTAGGTGACATCACTGTTTCATATATCCTGTCTGTGATAACTGTTATTTTCATGTACTGTGACTATGTGTGTATATCTTTGTCTATGTCATGTGGTTCCTGTATTCATCGCTGTTGTATGATCCCTGTACTTGTGACATCAACTTGGTGTTTTTTATCTGATACTGGTGACATCACTCCCTGTGATATTCCTGTATTGTACACACGTTGTCTATTATCCTTCACTTTGAAGGCGACTGATTACCTTCTGCTCATATTATCCGTAACTTGACATCACTGTGTGTAATCCTGACTCACCTGTGGGACTGTCTGTGACATCACTGTGTGTATAATCGCTGTACGTGAATCACTGTGTGTATTATCCCTTTACTGGCATACTGTGTGTATTCTCCTTACTGGACTACTGTGTGTAATCATCTGACTGTGATTGTGATTATCCCTGTACTGTGACATCACTGTGTTATTGTACTAATCATTCTGCCTGTTTGACATATTGTGACTTTTCTGTGAATCACTGTGTGATAACTTACAAATCCTGTGTTTGTATGTACTGGGACTTGTTACCCTGTTACTGTGACATCACTGTGTTACGTCTTGTATCTGGTATATCTGCTACTGTATCCTTGAGCTTTTGTAGGAACCACTTTTTAACCTTGTATGTGCATATGTGTATCTCTGTACTGTGATTCACTGTATATTCTATGTAAACACTGTGTATTCGCGGAATCTGATTCCAGTACGTGACATATGTCATCTGTGTGTGAATCACTTCGGAATCGTATCCGTAAAGCGACATTCACTGTGTTGTATTATCCTGTACTGAACATCGATGTGATCCGTATTGATTCCTGTGGATCTCGTATGTGACATACTGTATGCCTGTTGTGCCTAATGTATAGGCTCTTAAGCGACATTACTGTTATTTCCTTCACTGTGTATGGTTATTATCCTGTAACTGTGACTCACTGTGTGTATTACGCCTTGTACTATGACATCACTGTGTGTATTATCCCTTGTCTGTTGACATCACTGTGTGTATTATCCTGCACTGCGTCACATCACTGTGTTGTATTATACCGTACTGTGACATCACTGTGTGTAATCTGTATTACATCAGTGGAATTTCCTGTACTGTGACATCACTGTGGGTGTAAGTATGATCATGGGTGCATTACCTTATGTACATCACTGTGTGTTATTATTCCAGTTACTGTGACATCACTGTGTTTATTATTCCTGTACTATAAATCACTGTTGTATCTTACCTGTACTGAGACTCACGGTAATTTGTATATACATCCCACTGTATTTCCTGTGGTACATCCTGTGTGTATTATCTGCGTAAATGTGACAGTCACTGTGTGATTTCCTTTAACTTACATCACTGTGTGTTATTAATCCCTGTCTGTGACAACACTGTGTGTATTATCCTTCACTGTCACATACACTTGTGTATTATACCCTGTACTGGCCATCACTGTGGTTATTCCTGTACTGTGACATCACTGTGTGATTTTTCTTGTCTTGGACATCACTCGTGTGTATATTCCTGTACTGTGACATCGACTGTGTGTATGTAATCCCGTGCTGGACATCACTGTGGTGGTATTTCCATGTTCTGACATCACTGTTGTATGCTTCCTGTATGTGAACATCACTGTGTGTATTATCCTACTGTTAACAAGTGACTATTAACTGCTGTGACATCACGTGTGTATTAATCTTTGTAAAGATCACCTGTGTGCATTAATCTCTATACTGGGACATCATCTGTTTATGCACTGGTACTGTAGACTACACTGTGGTATTATTCCTGTACTGACAGACTCACTGTGTGTATTTTCCTGTTACTCATGACATCACTGTGTGTATTACCCTGTACTGTGACATTGAGCTGTTAGTATTATGCAGGGACCTCTGTATCTGATTGACATCACTGTGTGTATTATCCTTGTCCACACTGTGATATTGTACTGAATCACTGTGTGTATTATCCCGTTTTACATGCACACTGTGTGTATTATTCCATGCATGTTCAAATCACTGTGTTATATACTATCCACATCACGGCTGTAACTGTACGTGACACCTGTGTGATATACCTGATGATCACTGTAGTATCTACGACTTACTCACGTGTGTATTATCTGCTGATATGGCATCAACGTGTTTATATATCCTCTGTACGGTGTACATCACTGTGTGTATTATCTTGTACTATGACAACTGTGTGTATTAATCTTGTACTATGACATCAGATGGTGTATTATCCATGTACTGTGACATCACTTGTGTTTATCCTGCTACTGTCACATCACTGGTGTATATACCTGTACTGTCATCACTGTGTGTATTATACCTGTACTTGTACATCACTGTGTGAATTATACCTGTACGTGACTCCTGTTATATCCCGATTACACCTGTGTGTATATCATACCTTTACTGTGACCATACTGTGTGTATGTATCCCGTGCTAATGTACATCACTGATTGTGTATTATCTGTCTGTGACATTCATCCTGTGGAGATCTTTCTATATCCTCTTGTGTATTACATCGTTTGTGTATAGACATCCTGTGAATTACTGTGGGACATCACTGTGTGTATTAGTCCTGTACTAGTACACCTACACTGTGGTATTAATCCTTTATGTCACATAGTGTATACTACTGACATGAGTGTGTATTATCTGTACTGTGACATCACTGTGTATTATCCCTTGATTAGTGACATCACTGTGTGTATTGTATCTCCTGTACTGGACTCCACTGTGTGTATTACGTGTCTTTACATCTGTCACTTGATGATATCGTACTCACATTGTGTGTATTATCCCTGTTCTGTGACATCACTGTTGTCTATCATCCCATGTCCTGTCACATCACTGTGTGTATTATCCGTGATGGATATACATATACGTGTGGTATTATCTTTGTCTAGTGACATCCACTGTGTGTATTACTCCTGCTGACTCACTGTGTGTAGTATCATGCTATACCTCAATGTTTGTGTTTATCTGACTTACATCCCTTGTAACTTGTACATACACCTGTGTGTTTATATCCATCTACATATGTTTGTCTGTCCTGATGTCACATCACTGTGGGTTGATACCCTGACGTCACATCACTGCTGTGTATTATCCACTGTACGTGCACAGTCCTGTGTGTATTTATACGTAACTACGTGGACATCACCTGTGTGATTATCCTGTCCTTGTGACAAGTCACTGTTGTATTTCTCCTGTTCACTGTCGACATCACTCGTTGTGTATATCCTTCTGTCCATTCACTGGTATTCTACTGTACTATCACATCATGTGGTATTTCCCTGTACTGTGACATCTACTGTGTGTATTCATCCTGTATATGTGACAATCACTGTGTGTATTTTCCTCTGAGTCTGACCATCCTTGTGTGTTTACCTGTTCTCGTGACATCACTGTGTGTTGTATCCCTGATTACGTGACAATCACCTGTGTGTATTATCCCCTGTTTGACTGTGACACTCACTGTGTATCTTCTGAATTGGATTACCCTGGTACTGTACACACTGTGTGTTATCAGTACTTGCATCAACCTGGGTTATTACCGACGAATCATTGTGCTATTTCCTTCCTGTGAATACTGAGGGTATTCTTATTCTGATAGGCTATTCCGTTACTACCAGCATCGTTTTAGGTGGCCCCTGGCGACAGAGCCGCCCTAGTAGGGCCCCGTCATGTGGACGGCCCTCCAGTTGGCCACACTGCCCCCCCCACTCCCTAACCCTCCCTCCGGGGACACACTGCTCCCCACCCCCCCCCTGCGGACACATTGAACCCCCACCCTCATCCTGGGACCACACACTGAACCCCCCCCCCCTTCCGCGGACACACTGACCCCTTCCCTACGAACCGACTGACCCGGAACACTGAACCCCCCCTGCTGACACTCAATGACCCCCCTCAGATCACATTGAACCCCCCCCCCCAACCCTCCCCTGTGGACACAATGTCCCCCTATTGACAACCCTAACCACCCCCGCCCCCTCCCCTGTATACAACACTGACCCCCCGCCCCCCGCGGACACCCTGATTCCCCTTTCGGAAAAAAAAGAGAAAGAAAATTACCTTCCCTGGTTCACCCCGGAACAGCGCCTCGCAGCTGTCTTCGGCCTGGGCTCCGACGCACCGGCTCTGAAGCCGGCAACAGTTTTTCGCCGATACGTCATCAAGTGCGTCGGCTTCCAGAAGGCCGTAGCATTACCTCGAGTGCGTAGAGGCTGCATCGTGGGGAACCTGTGACAGTGAGTTTTAGATTCTGCCTCTATGCTGCGTCTACGTGACACAGCGCAGCAAGAGATGTGTGATCAATTGTAACCAGTTGTCTATAGCGACACTGGTACAATTGATCCGGGGGCCAGCGATCGGGTTTCCCTACAACCTGTGGGCCCTGGCACTTGCCCGGGTTGGCCGTGCTGGCCACCGGCCTGACTGATGACATTTTTGCATCCTAAAACATCCAGGCTGAATATCCCACCTCAGGTTTCGCAATGTGGATTTGAGACGAACATGTACTGATGCTCTGAACATTGTCTGCCCCAGGTTCTGTCCTAGAATACGAGGCTCATTCTTACTCCCATGAACTTCTATTGGGAGGGCGCGTTGTGACCAGACTTTTCGAATGGGAAAATTTGTGACCAAAATCCATTTGGAATGGTGAGTTAAGATTCAGAGTCAGGACTTGAGGCTTCCTAAATAGTGGAGCAAAGAGGTGTGTTGTCCCATACTTGGAAAAATGTATTGCATATTTCCCAGAATCCCCTAGTGAGATTCAGTGGCTATAGTCTCTAGCACACCTGCAAGGTGGCTTTTAACTTCCCTGACCTCCAGGAAAATGTACACAGTGAGGTCACAGTAATTCTTTTTGGGGGGGTTCGGTAAAGACATTTTCTTACTGTGTTTTCTCACATATTGGGGCAGAATTTAATCAAGATATGAAGTCAGAATATTCTAGTTTGCCATGGCACCAATCACTGCTCGTATTACTTTCATTTTCCAGTGCTCAGGAATATTTTAAAGGGAGACTTATTGGTTGCCATGGGAAAACTAGAATAATTCGACTTTCAGACAGCTTGTAAATTGCCCCATTGTCTCCCTGCCGCACATATATTCTGGACACTCTTTGAGGAGTCACTGTGTGTCTGTCATATAGAATGATATACAGGAGAGTAATAATTACATGCATGACTGACGCTGTAAGTCACTCTGCCGCAGTGCACTATCTTTTTTTTCTTATTATATTGTCTTAGCTGCGTCTTTATGTCCTTTGTGAATATAATTTAGTTTAAGGCTCCTTGTAAATTGTTCCACATCAGCACTGGATGCCCTATACAGGAGGCAGAAAGCCCCCGAATAAGTTACTGAAGAAAGAAGTCAACGTGTCCCAAAAGAACTATAATGACGACAATGGAATAATTGGGCTTCCATTGAGGTTTCCATTATCTCGCCTCCCGCCGTAAATTCTTCCTCCATCCATTTTTAATTGTATTTTCTTAATTCGTGCCATACAATAGTCCTCTTAAACAAGAACCTGATACCACGTTCCAAAACCAAGGCAGGCTATTCCTCACTCAAGCTGATATGGGTTTATCCCCCAATCAATTCCATATGATAGGCCTAACTTGTTGATCGGTGGAGGGTCTCAGTGATGAACCCCCCAGATCACAAAACAAGGGGTCACATGGGGTCCTCATTTACCTCAGTTTTTGACCCCTCGTCACGGAGATTAGTGATAAGTAGGGTAACGCATGACCGTTCTGCTCCATTATCTCTACGGAAAAAATTGTACCTTTTTAAGCTCTTCAATGCTGCTCAAGTTTGCATCCTATTTTTTTAGTGGTGTGCAATGATGTATGGCTAGAATCTAATGGAATTGTGGGGGGTTGATTGAGGTTAATGGCAAAAAGTGTTGGAAATAATTAACACAAAAAACTATAACTCTACTACCCAACACAAAAACAAAAAACAAGCACACACAACCCCCCCCCCACCCCCCCCCCCCCCCCCCCCCCCCCCCCACCTCCACAAAAAGAGACGTGCTTTTAAATTTTCTTACGCTCAAGATTCAAGAAAAAAAACAAAATCACCCTGACATCCCCTTTTTTTGCTTGCCGTTTTAAACAAAAAGTTTGCTTATATCATTGTTCATATATTATTTTTAGTTTAGTATGATCTATTTGCGTATACCTACCTCACTTCCCTAAAAGTGGCACTATTAGTAATAATTAGATTGTTCCGACATTTTTCAAGCTTCTAGTCCCATGCTAATCTTATCAGGCGCCATTCTCCTTGTACTATGACATCACTGGGTGTATTATCTCTGTACTTGACATCAACTGTGTGTTTATTCCCTGCTACTGTGACATCACTGTGTGTATTATCCCTGTACTGCTGTGACTTGCCCACTGTTGTGTATCAATCCTGTACTGTTGATATCACTGTGTGTGTTATCTCTGTACTTGACATCATGTGTGTATTAATCCATGTCCTTTAGGTCGACATCATCTGTGTGTATTTCTCTCGTGTTATTTTCTCTGACTTCACCGTCGTTTATTTGTCCTGTATGTGACATTACTGTGATGGATTAGTCCCGCTTTGTACTGTGACATCACTGTTGTGTTTATCCCTGTACTGTGGTGACTCACTGTGTGTATTTCTTGACTGTGACTCACTGCTCGTGTGTATGTATTCTCCCTGTACTACTCCTGTGGACATCACTCGTTGTAGTTATACCCCTGTACTGTGACATCACTGTTCTGTTTATACTTTTTTCTGTGCTCTTGACTTTCATCACCGTTGTCTTTTTCCTGTACTCTGTGTACATCTTGGTGTGTATTAATCCCTGGTCCTGTGACTACACTGTGTGCTTATTAATCCCGTACTCTGTGACATCACTGTGTGGTATCTTTTCACTCTCTGTACGTTGTGACATCACTGTGTGTTTATCCCGGTGGCTGGCAATCATCCCACCGCGGTGTGTATTTATCCTTGTACTATGACATCCGTGTGTATTAATAATCCTTACTGTGACACATTTATCATTCTTTGTGTATTATTCTCCTGAACTGTAAACATCACTGTGTGTATAGTCCGTCATTTTAGCCGCTCTTTTCTATCGATCGCGGTTATGAGTTCTCCCACTCCTTGGTACCTGTGACATCCCTGTGGTGTAATTAATCCTTTTACTATCACAATCACTGTTTATTATCCTTGTACTATGCCTCACTGTGTGTATTATCTCTGTACTGTGGCAGTCACTGTTGTTTGTATTATCCCTGTACTGTGGCTCATACGTTGTATTATCTCCTTTTCCTACTTGACTCACTAACGGTGGTTGTGTTATTATTCCTTGGCTAGTCCGACATCACTGTGTCCCTGTATTATCCTGGCTTACTTTCGTTAGTCCTACATCACTTGTCTTTTTACAACTGCCGACCCCTGTACTGTGACATCACTGTGTGTTTTCCCTTTACTGTTGACAGTCACTGTGGGTATTTTTCCTGTACTGTGACATTTTTGCATCCTACAAAAATCCCAGCTCACTATCCACAGTCAGGTTCTGCCATGTGGATTTGGACCAACATGACCTGATGCTCTTAACATATGTCTGCCCAGGTTTATGTCTAGCCACTACCGGCCATTCTTCCTCCCCCAGTGCTGTTTTCAAGGTGGGGGCGATTGGTACCAGACTTTCAGATTAAAAATCTTGTGACAAAATCAGTGTTGGGGAAAATGGTGGTTACAGATCCATAGGTCATGACTATCGAGAGTCTCCTAACTAGGGAGCCCAAAAGATGTGTGGTTTGTCCCATCTTGGAAATGTATTTGCTATACTTCCCAGAATACCCCCTAGTGGAGCTCAGTGCGGCTATAATTCTCAGCACACCCTTGTCCAAAGGTGGCCTTTACTCTATTTACTGCACCCGCTCCTGACCCCAGAAATTAATGTCACCGGATGTCCTACAGTAATTTTTTTTTGGGTCAGTCAAAGAATTTCTTAGCTGTGTTTCTCACATATTTTCTCCGTGTCATGTCATATATTCTGACCTGCCCTTCCTATGAGGGAGTCACTGTGATGTTCTGGTAATTATGTAAGATCCTGAGCGTCATTATCATCCGACGAAGTTCCTCAATAATTACAGGCATGAAGCTTGTATTTTCTGTATCTCCTATAGGACAATATCACTCTGCCCGCAGTGCACTATCTTGTTTTATTAGTGTCTTAACGCTGCGGCTTTATTCCTCTTGTAGAATGCGTAATTTAGAGGTTTAGGCTCCTGGGCATTTTGTCACACCACATCACCAGCACTGCGATGCCCCCCCTGTTACACCGAAGCAGGAACAGCCCCAATAAGTTACGACCTTGCTCCAAAAGACCTATCCATGACGACAATTGACCAAATTGGGCTTTCCATGAGGTTTCCATTCTCCATCTTCGCCTCCCCGGACGGAATCTTCATCCATCATTTTTTAATGGTTTTTTAATTCATGCCATATAAGTCTCTTATCAAATAACGTCTAAATTACGCTGTTCCACACAACCAAGTGCAGCTCCCTATCCCTCACTCAAGCTGATATGGGTTTCCCACAAATCAATAGTCCAATAGGATAGGGCCTAACTTTTTGTCGGTGGGGGTCTCCTTACTGAGACCCCCCCAATCACAAAAACGAGGGTCAGATGGGGTCTCATTTCCCCTCAGTTTGGACCAGTTGATTACGTCTGAGAAGAGGTAAAACTCATGACCTTCTTCTGCCCATTCCATCTCTATGGAAAAAATTGGTAACTTTTTAGCCTTCATCCTTAAAGTTTTGCAATCCAATTTTTATAGTGTTGCACTAGATTTTTATGGTTAGAATCTAAATTTGGTGCTGTTGCTTAAATGGCCAAAAGGTGGAGAATATTAACACAAACAACGATACTCTACTACTTATCTTAAAAAAAACAAAACAGAACAAAAACCACCCTCTTCCTCCCGCCCTGTCTTCCCCCCCCCGCGCCCACCGTCCGCCTCCCAAAAAGTTCCGTTACTGGTGCACGCTTAAATTTTCTCTCCTCCTTCTACAACTACGCCTCGATCAATGAACATCGCCCTTTTTTTTTTTTTTGTTTGGTTATTACATTTTTTTTTACATTTTTTATATACTTCTTTTTAGGTGTTCAAGCGATCTATTTAGAAGTATAGGGACATATTAAGGATAGACTGTGAGCTTGGTCAATTAAGCTTCTCTATCTCCCAATGCAGCTAAATCTGCCTCATCATGCGCGCCCGTCCCCCGGCCTCTGCTTCTTTTCCACATTGTCTCCAATATTCTAGCACTACAGTTAGTAGTTTTAAGTTACCCCCTTTGAGAGAACCCTTTATGCTCGCCGTAACAACCAAGCAATGGATGTGGACTGTGGGTAGTTTTTGTCAGTGTGCGCGGTAGCTACGATGTGTGTTTCCCTCTTCACTGGATGTTTTCGTATTATAAACGACTATGTCTGTGCCGGTAAGGAATGGCATCTGTCCATGACAGCTAGCTTACTGTCCCTTCACCCCGAAAAAGTCCATCAGGAAACAGACTAGTGTAGTGGAAAACAAGTAAGAGAGCCTGGAGTGAATCCAGGGCAGAGATACAGTCTATTCACGGACAAAAAGTCAAACTACTACAAATCTACACTCAGCATTTGCGGGCTCTGTGCCATCTCTGCCTAATCGGTTTATCAGGCCAACAAGATGTCACAATATTCCAATTGTTTCACAAAGGGATTATGTATCTTGTTTTGTGTCTCCTCAGTAACAAGCCCCTATATCCCTTCAGAACTGTTGAATTGGTGGGGTCTTGGTAGTCAGAGGACCCCCTGCGATCAATCTACTGGAGTACTGTATTTGATCGGGTGTCAAAAACTGATCAGGCCGGCATGCCGGGCCCCCCCCCTACAATTACCCACCGCCGTTTTCCGGGGGGGTCCTGCACGCCTTCTATAGTTACACACTTATTTTAAAATCCGCTTATCTTCTATCATGTGCCACTATTTTTTTCTTTTCTCCTTCCATTTGTGTTTCCTGTGCATCCGTTCTCTCGTGGTTTTGCGCCTCCCCGGCGGCCTTTGCGCCGCCTACTCCGCTACGACTCCTCGCCTACTTGGAGCGCCTCGGGCGCCTGGTCCCTTACCCCCGCCCCAGGTCCCCATCCTATTAGAGCTCCAGCTCGTCATGGCGCGCCTACGTACATGTTTTGTTGCGTTCGGCCACGTGACCCACGACATATTACCAGAGGCGCCGATCCCGAACGTTGGGTCCCGCTCCTCTCTACTTGATAAGGCAACTTTTATTTATTTTTTTTTAATGTATAAAAAGTCAAAATAAATTTATAAAATTTCTCAAACTGTTTAGAACTTAAAATTTAATTCGAAAAATTCAATACTTTAAATAATTAAAAAAGTAAACGATCAGGGGCCAAATAACCCTTTCGTAACTACTATAATATAAACCTTTAAATTTTTGCAATCCTTTTTTGTGCTGCTATAAGTTAACTACATACGTATTGTTTAGCGGTTTAGAGATGAGCGATACGAACAATCCATGTTTGAGTTGACCAGGTGATCCGACAGATGACCGGATGGGCGGCCGATCCCGAATGTTGGGTTGGGTCTGCTCCCCTCTATTATACGGCACTTTTATCTAAAAAAAAAATAATTTGCATAAACTTATGAATTCTTAAATGTATAAACCGTGTTTAGAAATTTAAACAATCTTTGAAAAATTAAAATACATGAAAATATAATAACAAAATAAAACATTTGAATCCCTTATACAAATGTTGTTGTTCTTTTATTTTCAATCTGTGAATGTTATTTTTTTTTAATATAATTAAAATGTATCATTTTTTTTGATAAGTTTTTGTAACTATTGTCTTCGTTTCCTTTCCAGGTTCACCTTAATGAAATTGCTCCGTATGTGTACCTTAGAATATGTTACCACCTGAAGAAAATGAGAGAAATATGGTATGGCCGATGAAGTGGTGATGGTATTTTCTCCAGGTAAATTATCATCATCTAAAAGCATAAAGCCGTCTCTCGGTAATTTTTTTTTTTTTTCCTATGTTTCCGTGCGGTTATCTATAGTCAACAAAGTAATAAGAGTTTCTACTATTCTGAACACATATTCCGACAGTCTATGAATTTTAATTTTAGAATATGTTCACGGCCCTCGAATCAAAACATGGCACATGACCATGGCAGAAAATTGTGCTCTGTAGGAAGATAATCAGATAGACATGCCTCGCAGTTCTAAACTTCTAATACAAGGGGGAAAAAATTGTCGAAATTTCAGTTTCAAAAAAGACGAAGTTATTAGTATAGAGGATAGTTTAAAGGACAAGATGATTAACTTGTCTGGTCCAAGAATTAGAAACTGGGTGTGATTAATAGGGGAAGTGTTGAATTATTCATTACTTATTTATTTATGGAAGATTTCTTAATCAAATAATGAATATTTTTGAAAGGCTTCTATGTTTACCGTTTCTGCCAAAGCGACAAAAAAAATTCATAATTAGTTTCCGTTTCCCTCCCCCTGTGAATTTGATCTTAAACCCAACAAAAAAAGTATTTACTTTTTCATAGTAATTTTGTCAAAGAGGTTTGCCAGACTATGGATCAGGATAGGTCAGTGATGGCGAACCCTTTTTAGAGATTGAGTGCCCAACTACAACAAACCCGCTTTTTATCGCAAGTCACAACACCTAGTAATTTGTGATTTATCTCCTTCTCTGTCACATTTCATTGATACACCATCCCCTGATGCACCAAAAAGCAGACAATAGTCCCAGGTAGAGCTGTCACTTTAATATAGTCTCTGTCCCAAGCAAGTCCTGGGCTGTCTGGGACTCAGGAAATACCTGGACCTCCTCTCTGCGGATGCCTGAGTGCCCACAGAAAGGGCTTCTGAGTGCCACCACTCTGGCACCATGCCATAGGTCACCATCGACTGTGATAGGCACATTATCAGATTGGTTTTGGGGTTGACCACCATAATCTAAACAAAATAGGTGCTCTCTGTACCGGTACCTTCTGGTACGGAAGCTTTATAGCGGATAGGGCGTGCTAAGGGATCTGGTTGCAGGATACCCATTTTTATAGGTCACTCCCCCAGTCCCCACAAGCATAGTCACTACCCTGCCAAGTGTTTTTTTGTAATTAAAATAGTTTTTACAGAAAAAAAGATTTTTTGTATCCTTTCATTGCGGGTAGCGGGAAAGAGGTGCTGTGTACTAGCAGTTCCTATTGGGTTGGCTGGAAAGGAGGCAGTCCCCCCCCCCCCCAACCCTGGAAGCAGCTTTCTCCACGTGACATTTTCAAATATATTAAAACACCCATCACTTGGCTTAGCGACGCCCCCTGCTCCTCTACAGCCAAGCCGATGTGGGGCTTTAGTATATATTTTTAAAAGGTCACATGTTTCCCTAGGTGGGGGAACGCTCCTTTCCTCCTCCGCCCCTCCCAATGGCAACTGCCTAGTCACACAAGCAGATGCGCAAGAGAGGTACAATTCAAACATATCTTTTTTTCTGTAAACCTATTTTATACAAAACACTTTGGCAAGTGTATGTACTTGCTCGTAGGGACTTGGGAGTGCTAAACTTACGTCTCCTGGTGACAGGTTTCCCTTTAGTAGATTGCTTTATCTGATGTTTAGTATTAAGTATGTACGTAAACAGAACCTGTCACCAGAATGTCCTTTTTTAAGCTTTGTGAATGTTCCATAAGCTGTGCCATGCTGATTTAAAAATACTATTGTTCAGCATTCTGAATTGTTGCAGTAGCTTTACAACTTTATTTCACATTACCGGCTCCCTCCAGCATGTGTGTTGGAAAAAAATCCTCTGGGACAGTCAGCTTTCAACCTGTGTCTACGTTTCTTTCCGCCTCTCCACTCTTCCTGCATATGCTTTGAGCAGCCAGGAAGAGGAGGGGGATGTTGTGGACTAGAGGATAAATTCATTAGAAAACACAGGCAACACACCGGCTGCAGCTTCCCCTCCCCGGGACTCAATACAAGCTGCTGTTAATGTGGAAGTCAGCAGTTTATACCAGTAACTGAATGATCAGAATGCTGACCACGGATCTTTTTTTTTTCAATCAGATTATCAAAGGCTATTGGACCCTGTCACCGGGCACAAAATGACATCACCGGTGAAAGGTTCAACTTAACTGGGGTAGGTGTTGAACCTTCGCAATAAATGGACTTGAAGAAGAAGGAATTAAAACTGGTCCTCAAGCCCAGAAAACCGCTTTCGGTTGTTTCTCTAAAAAGGATTTATAGAGTATAGTGCTACGAATGTACTTTTAAACACGTTAACAAGTTTTTCATGAATAGTTAGTTTGTAAAGTCGAAGTTTTGACCTTTGTTTCGGCCCAATTGATATTCGAAGATTTTTAGTGTTGGAACTTTGAATTGGAAGTGGTCACTACAAACATAAAAGAGAGACTGGAGGCATTGTAGGGAAACACTCAAATTACAGATTAAGGCCCTCGTTTAATGTACATAGCTTCGCCCAGGCCTACTCTGGCTAGCATACAGCCCAGAGTTGGAAAGATGTAGGGAGATCTCTCCTCACCCCTCCCCTCTCCATAGCTAAGGCCCGGCCCATAACACGGAAAAAGATATAACAGGCTCTATGCTATCTTTTTTCCCTGCCCAGTACGGTATGGTGGCACACCACATCTGCTCCGGTACTGCTGCCGGGCACCATAGATACCCTATGGGAAGTATGTACAGTTCAAATTTGCTGGCCGATATACGGCCCCACAATTGGTCCATGTGAGTAGGGGCCTAAGAGAATTCTAAGCTCATTGTACCAGATTGTACAAACATATGCAATACAATGAAACAGTTAATGAACTTCTGCCAGATGTATTGGAGCTGGAGATTATGAGAACGGTACCTCCAGCTCTCTGATTGGTGGAGCGAGAACAGCATTGCCCTGCCGCTTCATTCAGGAGGCAGTCGGGATTGCTAAAATCTGTGCTCAACTATCTTCATCACTGCCCTGTAGGGGCATGAAACATGCTTTCCGACCATTCAACCATTAGATACCTTGGATGCTAAGAGGATAGTCATTGAGGAAAGAAAGCTATGTTGTCTAAAGGGTGCACTATACGTACTGTTGAATACTAGAAAAATGAAAATGCGAGGCGATGAACCCTTAACACTACTTTGTAGTTCGAGGTGGTCATGGCCGTAGGATAGAAAGGTCTGACTGAATGGCTATAGAAAATAGAGTTATTTGGGGTTCCATTTCAAGAACCAAAATGGCTGAAGCTCTATCTAGCCCCTTCCAGTAATGGCCGCATGGTGCTTTATTTATAATAATTTGGCAAGTGCATTTTTGATAAATTCGCTCATCCTACAGTATAGTTTGACGCTTCACTAAAACTGTTGTATCATTCCTTGACTCTCCATAATGTTTTGCGCTTCCTGTTCATAACACTTTTTGTGCTCGAATCAGTATTACATGCAGTAAGGGGAAAAATATGTTTTGTAGTAGCATGTCCCTTTACAACAATGGGTTTTTTTTATACTACAAGAGTCGTCAAGGTGAGATTCTCTTCTCACCAGTCCCCAGTCTTAGTCCCAGGCTCTTCGTTTAGGCCCTGCGTACGGTACGTAGAAGACTTTATTGCATTTGTATTGGATTTTTCCATAATAATAATTTTTGAGGAAGTCCCGATTCCCGGCCGAAAAACGCGTTGCATATTAATAAAAGGAGCTTTTAAAAGGAATCACCCCTAGAGCGGTCTATCCTACGAGGCGCCGCACCCCGTTTGCTTTCCATAACACACACGTGGTTCTTCCACGTTAAATCTAAATTATTGTGACACACCGACATGTTGCTGCTATTCCATCCCGTAATGGTGTCTGTATGGGATAATGGGACTCCATGTTGTATTTTGGTAATTCCAGCTTCACGTAGCACAAAGAACATATATGACTCCTACAAGCCTGTTACATCACTCCTTTTTATGTAGTAGTCTCGTTTGATTTTTTTATATGATATATATTCTGCTCCGCTAGAGAATTTTTCTCATCTGTGAGCCTTATGTTTGGCCTTTCGGGCTAGCTTAAGCATATACTTAAACTGAGTGGCTTTGCATGAACTAATTTCTGAACCCTCATCCTCCTTTTTCCTGGACTATTATTTCTCCTGTGAGCACATTTTCGCATGCATGACGCTGTAGTAGTTTGCCTTTTTGGCTGTTAGGGCAGATGATAATCCTGAGGATACCACCCTGTCACTGTGTCACTCATCTGTGCTCCGTGCGAGAGTTCCGCGTCGAATATCACTGTGGACTCGCAATTACAATAATGTAAATATGTACTCGGAAGACTCAATCATGGGGCCGAGCAATCCACCCTATTTATCGGTGGACTTCTTCCATATCCGCCACCACTCACCACGACATGTGTGGGCATGACTCGTAGGATGAGCGTCATCCATTAAGCCAGTCCAGCCTGATATCAGTCTCTCTGACTTGCTTTTTGCCAAGAGCTGTTTTATTTTACTTGACGAGGTAATACAAACTGAAAATTGAGATGTACGATCGCGGGAAACAGCACATATATATATATATATATAAGATATATATATAATATATATATAGTATATAAATAAGCTATAGGCAATTAATAATGTTTGCGCGGATTGGATCAGGTCCCGAGCTCGACAAACATTTTTGTGCAACCATATTTACCATCCGTGATGATGAATCTGCGAGTTTCTTCTTTTAAGACCTGCTTTAACTGCAGCACCCTCCATATATTTTTTTTTTGGAGGAATGGACTATTTTCCCCCGCGCCAACCACCACACCCACTTTTGTTCACACCATGTCCCTTTGTTGGATGAATCAGAGAAGTTCCCAAAAAAAGTCTGCGTATCTCCCCGACCTATCGGGAGACACGGCACGCACACTGCAAATGTAATAATAGAATTAAACATTAAAACAGTGACCACAGTGAGCATTAAGTGCAGAACAACATTGAAAGGACACTATTTCTTTCACTTCCAGATGTTCTGAACATCTCCGACTTAGCGGGAGGACACCGCGAACACTGCAACAGTGAATAATAGTGTTAGTGGGTGCTTCAATGTGTGTCTTACAAGCCAAACATCATAAACATCTGGTACTTTTGTTTTCTTTTAGCAATAAAATACTTTTATTCACTTTATTTTATTAATTACTGCTCGATCTCGAGCCGGCGAGATACCTCGTCCTGAGTAACGATCCGGTCCAAGTTGCTAATACTTCGACCGGCTTCAGTATACCTCATCTGGATCGAGTATACTCCGGCTCAGCCGTGTCCTATAGCCCCAAAGACTAGCTATTTTGTATTTACGAGCATATCCTGTTCATATGTCTAAATAGTTTAGTTTAGATGGGAAAACTTCCATTAACCTTCAGAGTTTTGGATCCATAGGGGTCTGGAGTTACCGCTTCACCAATCACTAGCAAGAGTGAAACATCACAGCCTGCTTATGGTTTGAGCAGGCATCGGCAGTCAGTTCCGCTAGGTACTGTAGAATGTATAGATCACTAAGAGACGGAAGTACTTCAGAACCATAGCAGCAGGGGATCAGGGAGAAGGTAAGAGCACCTGATAAGTAGTTTAAATCATTTGATTTATGGTCACTCTATGTCCTTGCACACAAAAAACTTAATATAACTATATATGTTAGAGAAGTGCTTCTTTCTTCTTTCCATTGATTGCTGATCAGCCCATCTCTTTCATTATTATCTGCTATTCACATGCTGAAATGAGGAACAAAATTTACTGGATAAAGTTATATGCGGAGGGGAGCAGGAGTCACAGCAGGCTAAAAAAGGGGTTTTCTGGTTTATCAGAAAGCCCTGAGGGGTAGGGTATAAAATGTCCTTTCTAGAATTCCCTCTTTTATGCTTAATCTTGCCCTTTTACCTATAAAAAAAAAATTCCTCTAAAGAAAATGATCATAGAAGAGTCATATTCTCTGAGATGTGTCAAGTTAGAGGCTGCCTGGTAGTGCTGCCTCAGCTGCCACTATCTTGGTTCTACAGTAATTAGAAACACGGCTACGGTGTCATATTAAAGATCAGCTTGTGATTCTAGAAGCTCGCGATGGAAATATACAGGGAGTTAAAGAAATAGAGAATGGTCTTCATCTGAATCTCACACAAAGAGATATTGGGGGTCATTTATCTTTTTCCTTTCCTTTGGTGTTTTTGCTCTGTGTAATGGCTGCTTTGCGCCTATTTTTTGCTTTTTTTGGAATGTTACACCTCAATTCGCCATGTGTTTTTTGCACCCTACTTGTCATTACATTCTGCGCCCTTACAGATGTTTGCATAATTGCGCAATAACACGCCATTCCCTAACATGCTCAGGGAAGGCAATGGTTTGATTTGCACAACATTGCGCTTTTTTTGAAAAATGTGTGCCTAAAAAGGCGCATAAAACCCTGCATTTGCCAAAGACGCAAACGACAAAGCAAATGAGCTCAAAAAATAGAATCCCAACAAGTGCGAAAAAAGAGCGCAGAGAGGGGGGGGATATCGATAAATACCCCATTAGTTTCTGGATGCCAAAGAGCCGGCATCTGAAGTGACAATGTTCCCGAGGGGCATCTGAAGTGACCATTCCCCGAGGGGCAATCTTAAGTGTTACAATCCCCGAGGGGCATCCTGAATGACAATTCCCCTAGGGGGCATCTGAGTGACAATTCCCCGAGGGGCATCTTAGTGACAATTCCCCCGAGGGGCATCTGAAGTGAACAATTCCCCTGAGGCATCTGAATTGACAATTCCCCCCGAGGGCCTACTGAAGTGACAATTCCCCGAGGGGCCCATGAGGTGACAATTCCCCTCCAGGGGCCATCTGAATGTGACACAATCCCTGAGAGCCTCTAAACTTTGACTCATCTCCAGCAAATATGATTTTTTCTAAATCAATCAGCGTGGATCTACATTAAATAGTGATTCTAGTAAACAGTTTTATCTACCTACCATGGGGGTATAGTTTCTGGAAGTAAATTTTCGTGACAGGATCCCTTAAATTTTGAAATGTAATTTCCTCATCAATTGGGGCCACAATAAATGAGCTCTCTTCCTCTGTGCTGATCAGCAGGGATCCAGGGAGCGGATCTCTACTTAAACCTCAAAGCCTTTTATACTACTAATTTTAATTTGCTCTTTTTTTTTTTCATGTTCGTTCAGAATGCAAGAATAAATCAGCCAATATTGTGTATATTTGATAGGAATTAGCAAGACTTCTCTTGAGACAAATACTTGTATGTACATGAACATCGCTTTATTAACACTGTAATTAATCATTCCATGATTAAAGTAACATGTATAACTGTGACTCGGTTGGTGCCATACTAACTTGTATGCTATGTTGATATGCACGTTTCAAGATGTTCCCCAGAGGTAAAGACAAGGAATGTACAGCGATCCCAGACTGGTTGCCTTCACATCTTAGCATGTATGTCACTTCCTCTTATTTTTTAAAAGAAATAAGATCACGTATGTACTCATTAATTGACAGACAGTGGGGGAGATTTATCAGAAGCGTCCTGAGAAGCACACTGTTCTAGTTGCCCATGCAACCAATCATAGCTCAGCTTACATTTTTCCCTCGACTATTTATAAGAAATCAGGGCTCTGATTGGTTGCCATAAGACCACTAGGACATTTATGCTCCTTTAGACGCTTTCTGATAAATCTCCCCAATGTGTTTCTTTTTTATTCTTCATTATCTGTATTGTAAATTATATTGATGTTACCTGTCAGTAGAAGAATTTCTGTATTTCGATGGACTCAAGAATCATTTTTTTAAACTTACACCGTACGGATTGTGGTGGCACAATCGTTGCTTTGTCTTTAGTTGGACTCAAAAACAATAGGATAGGTTCATCGTCTTCTTGAAGGATGGTTTTCCAAGGATAAGAATAGGGGGGTTATTTATCATTCATTTTCCTGGGGGGGGGGGGTGTAAAAAAGTAAAAAAAAGTCGCATTGAGGGATTTAGTGATTTTCACTGCTAAAAGTCTCACAGACTTGTATACCTCTGCACGGTGTAAACATAAGCACACCGTGCAAAGCCAGAGCATGACTTGGAGACTTTTGCAAAAATCCATAAAAAGTCCTCAAAGTTACTCCAGTCCCCTCATGTGTAGTGCTACTGGACTTTTATTGCATTTTGAGACTTTTTGGAAAAAAAAAAACCCAGACAGAAGTTGATCAGAGAACATTTATGGATGGGCCACTTTTAATGAATCTAATATCAGCGGAGTTCATAAATTGACATAACACTGTCCCAAGGAGCCGCCTAATGATTATATCGCCCCTAGGTGTCTAACTGCAAGGGTAGGACTGCTTAAGATCCTAAGTAAGTCATCACAAAATGTCGGACCTCCAGTTACCCTATGTAGATTGAGTGGTGGTACTTCCATTCATCATTGTCCCTGTGAGAAGTGTTTGGAATTAGCTACAGGACGCCACAGCTCAAGATGTCACTCTACCATCAATTACTCTACCTCGATGTAAGGGTTCCTTCTAACATCTAAGCCTTAACTATCTTCTCTGATGCCGTTTAAACTAGCTTACTAACTTGATCTAACTTTATCTGACGCAATAAGCAATTTTGCAAGTAGGAGGCTACTGGTGATTGAGCAGCCTATCGCGTTGCTGTGGAGCAAAGGCTACTCCAAACACCCAGTAGCTCATCTGCGTCCGACCTTCCTTCCACATCCTGAGGCGCACTGGGCTAATACGTACGCTAGGGCGTGAGCACACAATCCGTCTTCCATCCCCACTGGCTTCTTCACGCAGTCTCTCAACATGCGCAGTAGGCCCTTCAGTGCCAGTGGCTGCTATGTACGCACATGCGGCTCTTCCTGCCCCATTGGGTGAGCAGATAATGGGCATGAGGGGTGTGCAGAGGTTAGAGGATGTGGACAACAGGGGGACATGGACCTTGGTACCTTTTGGGTCCCCACCGTCTGGAGTTGCTTTTCTTCCACCACCGCTACTAGTATAGTCCTCTGTCCAAACTTTGCAGACATTAGTTAAGCATACAAGTGTAGATCAGTTGGAACTATTAAAATCATTAGGGAATGATATTAGGGCTTAGGATGCTGGAAGAAACCTAGACTTAATAGTAGATTCCTGATGTATGGTTTTCCTAAAGGAACCGTACTCTGATAGATAGAAGTCCTAACAAGAGCTTAGTTTCTTGGTCCGCAGGATTTGCAGCAACCACAGATGAATGTTTTCCATAGCCTTCGTTTGAAATATCTTTTCTGAACTAGATAGGTCGCTGGGTTCCATTAACACTAGTCAGAAAACTTGGTAGGTCACCCATGACAATTCCATTGACGGAGAGCTTGACCATGGTATATTGCTGGCCTACCAGTTTCAATAGCTCGAATAGCGATATCCGCCATAAAATACCCAATCTTACTATGTCTACAGCCTTCAAATAAATATTTTCTGCAAGATAAATATTATGTATGGTTTCTTCTGTCTTGGAAAACTGATATCTGTTAGTAAAATATCATCACTCGAAGAACCATGTACTGAAACGGTGACTGAAAATGAATTTGACATGCTGAAGGGGGTGGTCTACCCTAGCCTTTTTCCATCTCTCGCTTGTATTTGGAATATCTCATGTGTCTGATAGATGTTGATTTTCTCTATTGCTGGTTCCACCATTACTGTATGTCGTACAAGGGAAAAAGTACTTATTAGACGTTCCATGCTCTCCAGCCGTAAATCAACGAGAACAGGTTGGACATTAGAAAAGAGCATTGAGAGATATAGATGACTGCAACGGCCCTGTGAATAGTACTCGTAATCACACGAGGCCTTGATGTAAAAAATTTGGCAGCTGAAGCATTTTAGTACTTTGCTGACCTCAATTGCCACTCTCATGTGCCAACACGCATCTGGTACACATTACAGTATCATAATTAAGTCCTGTCCTTGTCACTGTGAGTATCCTGCGGCGCCTGAGATAGGAGGCAGTGTCTACATTCAAGCAATTATCCTGCGGCCTTTCTTCTATGTAATTATGTTATCTATAGATTATTGTTTTCACCTATTTCTGTAAGCTGACTCAATACACGGCCAGGGTTTTCTAAGTTTTCGTAAGTTTGAAGCTTTGTACGTCATTTTACGGGCAAGGTGAAAAATACCAGGACCATATGGACGATTTTCTGTTGGCTCAAGATGACTTCAGTGACCTGCTGGATTATTCAAACTGCTTCTTAGTGTTTTTTTAAGTGTTTCGCTATGAGAAAGATTAGGCCGCTATCCACAGGATAGGAACTAACTTTCTGATCGGTATGGGTCCTCAGTGCTGAAACCTCCATAATCAAGAAACGGGGGTCCCAATGTACCCTCTCCACATACACCCCCGAGAATGACAAAGCAAGGTCCAGTCTTGCATGGCCAATACTGCCCTTTCAGCTCGATAATTTTGTAAATAAAGATAGTCCTCAGCGAGCTGTTGTCACTGTGTGTGTTTTGCTTGCTCATCACTGGGCCTAATCTAACTCTCATACACCTCATAACCTACTGACATCAAGGTCTGAAAAGAAAAGTTTTGGCACACTGCAGGAAAGCTGCGATCCAAGTATATCTGGAGGGGTCATGGAGTGGGCTGCAACAATGTGGGGAGCCCCGTTCAGAATAGCCCAACTATCTGGCCACACTTGCGGTCGGAGCTTTTGAGTAATCCGGATGTGAACTAATGGGTTAGCATCAGTGGCTGGAGGCAGTTGGCAGCCCGACGTGCTTGATAAGTCTCCGCCACATTTGTAATGCTGTAACTGCTGAGGCTGGTGGTCAGGGTATGTACCAGGGTGTATTTCAATATAAAAGTCCTGTGATTGGCTGGCATTATTGCTTGCCTTTGCCTTTGACAGTCAGGGAACCCCCTTGAACCAAACATAAGTTGGGAAAGCACGATAATCTGGTATTCCCTAATAATGAATAACCTCTATCAGCCAAAGCACATATCCCTCTTTCCATGAATGCATACAAGTGAATATGTTAATAACGTGGTACCTCACCGCCCCGCGGTAAAATACGTAATAAGGATGCACGTTATGCATTTGAGGACAATGTTGAGTCTTCAATCTCTGTTATAAAGTCATTTGGAGTGCTTGTTTTTTTTGTGGCACAAGTTTGTACTTTTACATCACACATACCATTTAGTGATACGTAGTTAGACAAAAAATTTTTTAGATTTTTGGATCAAAACTGCATTTTTACTTTTTATTTTTTTTTATTCTGAAATATTTGCCCAGCATATGCTTTTGAATGAAAAGTGGACAAAGTGAATGTAAACTGATTTGTGTGTACACGGTACCAAGCTTGCCACAGTTCTTTTTTTTATGTTTTTATTCGACTCAATATATAAAAGCCCATCTTCAAAACTATTTTGGTTTTCATACATTATGTGGGTAATTGTTGTGTGTGGCCTTTTTTGGGGAGCTGGTTTGACGTTTTTCATTGTTACCCATGTAGGTATACATCACTTATATGGATTTTATAATTCAATGTTTTGTGATATACCCAAATATAACAAACTCTATTGGGAGACATATTGATCGGGCTTCTAGTCACAACTGATATATAGAAGCCCATGAAAAAATCACAATCCTTGTTACACAATACGTTATCCCCCTTTACACCAGCTCGCTATGCCAGGGGTCTGAGGGTAGGAAAGGGATCTAGGTGCGGAATAAAATCTAACCCCAATGGGGCAATTATAACGGTCTTTAGCTGCCCCGTACCGTTCGCGATCGCAGCGGCGCGTTCTCTGCAGTGGATCGAGTCGCGGCTGGATCTCACTAAGGAGTTCCTCCGCCGTCCACACAGGTTCGTGCGGCTTGCTTGGCGCTGAAACATTCTTTGACGCCTGGAATCATCCGGGCCGGACCAGTGAAGGTAGCGCGTCCCGAACGCCACTTTTTTGTTTAAATGCTGCAGTTTTTCCGGATCTGTGGTTTTCGGCTCGGCCACCTGCCCGCCCCCCCTCTGTCCGTTTGCGTGCTGCCAGCGCCGATGCGGCCAAAGTATCCGACCGCAGTGCGGCCCAAATCCCGGGCATTCAGGAAATCGGCCAAAACGGAAATATTCGGGGTAACAAACAGTCGGGAAACGCGAATCGGGGCCCTTAGTAAAATGAGCCCCCAATGTCTTTATTATTGTTTTCTTCTCCACATTTCTATACGAATAAAAACATGATCTTTAGTGATTTACTTATCATATGCTAAAATAACTTGAAATTGATATGCTGTGTTTGTTTTTTCTATTTCGTTGCATATCTATTATTTTCTAATGTCAATTTAAATTTTTTTTCAAATTCTTCTTTGTTCCACGCAGGAGCTACGCATTACGGTCGAAGCTTGATTGCTTCAATGAAATTGAAATTCTAATGAATTTTTTTGTACATGAATGTCCAGTTATATTATGTAAAATGTGGCATGAGAATAAGAATTATTTAATAATTATGGTTTTGTTTATTTTTATGTCCAGATTTTGATGCTTTTTTTTAATAACTGCGACCAAAAAAAACCTATTTTTGTTCTAATTTGGATGCCTGTTGACGTGTCACCGTGGGTTTAGTGGTTATATACCAAAAGCGTATCGTAGAAATGTTGTGCGCAAGTCAATTGTGAAAACATTTGATAGAAGTAAGTCTTTAGAACTCTCGCTATAAATACACAGATTTGATCAGTATTACGCGTTCTTTTCAGGTCACTTTTTCAGTAAAGAAGGGAGGCCGCAGCCCTTGGGAATTGGCACAGATAGTGGATCCTTATCAAGTGTGATGAAAGAGTCGAAGAACCTGGAAATGTAATTTTAACATGGGAGAGATTAGAACTTAATTCATCTCACCGATTAAGGTTCACAGAGATACAAGGTATCGGCGAACTGAGCATGTCACATGGATAGCTTCCTTTATTGAACTTTCTAATCAAAAAGGATGAACTCAATTCATTTCAGTAGAGAGAAGTCCATGGGGATACGTGACCGCAATAGTAAATTCAGTTTTCTGGCCATGGAGTAAAACGGAAGTCCTTGTATCAATGAGAGAGACCGTTCCTTAAAAAAGTGGAATTATCGAAGAAATGGGAACTTTTTTTCATTGACAAGACCGCCAGCTTGAAGGGGTGTCTACTCTACTAAGCACAGTTTTAGCAAATAATTCGTATTGTTTGGTGATAGAGTACAAGTTAATACAATGAATTTCCAATATACCGCGGTCGGCCGATCAATTCTTTCGGCTAGAATCTTAGTTTGCCGTCGTGCAACGATGATTCATTGTTTAGCTACCCTGTAGATAACACCTCGTCCAAGGTCATGTGATGTCCACAGGTGCACATAGCATAGCTCTGATACGAGAAGTGGCACCGTGGAACATTCAATGAACAAGGTGTTTATCTACAGGAAGTAAGAAGTGAAGCTGCCTGTTGCATGAATAAACTGTGAATGAATGGACTAGAGACAAGAATAATTTTAAATTGTATCATTTTCATTAGCACAATCATATCAATTATTGGCTGGAATGTGGCTGAAAGTGAACACACCCCCTTTAGATCAATGACAGGAAAGAATCCAGCTGTCAATAATATGCCAAGTATTCCGCCAAGCTTTGGGTCACACACATGGCAAGTCTCTGAAAAATCCACTGGACTCGCTTTCTTAGATCTCACATACTAGGGCTGAGTTTACACTTACTTTTGCCATTTTCCATCATGCCCTTTCGCATATTTACCATGAACAGAAAGAATGGGAGCATCAGTTAAGGATTATGGATGGACAAAGAATGATCCCCCATATACGCGAACCCTATGGCTCAAGACCGGGCGTCTACAAACCTTCCCTTATTTCCATTTCCATTACGAGCGCTCTTCATAAGGAGAAATGTAACCAAAAGCACGATGCAAGAGTTTGGTTGGTCTTCAACAAGTTCCAGACAGGAACATGAGAATCCTCTCAACGTCTAACTAACTTGAAGCCACACCACCCATACTATAGAATATACACTATAGTAATATAACATTCCTCCTCTTATGGGAAAGAGACATCTTCTAAGAAACCTTTGGTGCTGGTTGAATTTGGCAACATGCAAGGCATTACTCCATGATCCTTGTTTCCTCGCGCATGAAAAGGACCAAGGATAGATGGTATAACGCCTCATTATTGTTTATTATCATCCATTTATTGTTAAAATTTAAGTTCATTGTCTTACGTTTAATGTCTCTTGAAAGGGGTTGCCACTTTACGCCTCATGTTGTTATGTATGTGGTGTGTAATGTGGGGGGCAGGATATGAGGTTAATTAACCAATATACCGTCTAGTAATAATCAGTCTGCCTGCTTCCTGATATGTAAAGGGAAGTCTCCGGCGTCTTTAAGCCACCTCATCACCAGAGATTCATGTCTCATAAATGGCCGCAGATGGAGGATCATGAAATACTATAGGAATTCTTTATTTATATCCCTACGATACACAGTGCTGCACAAATGCATGACAATTTAACGCTTTACACCTGATGATATTGGGGAAACACCATTGGAAAACCATAACGTGCGCTCCCATGGGGTCAACAAGTCCAAACAAACCTACTATATTATGTTTTTTGGAGTGTGGGAAAACTGGAGACCATTAGGAAACCCCACACACTTGGAGAGAGCATATGCAAACTCTTTGCAGATGTTACGTTGAAGGGGACTTGAACCCAAGGGTCCAGTCAGTGCAAGGCAGAATATGCTATTCACTCCTCCCTGTCCTGCTTCTTATCTGTCCATGAACATCACTAGTTAGAGATCACATGACCCTCCGGTCTGTGGCCATTTTATGGATATGAATCTCTCTGGTCCGATGAGGTAAGACAGGAGCTTCACTTTTACAGATAAGCTGTGACATCATCTATTGTCAGTAGTGATGTAATGATGGGTCAGTGTTATCTATATAGAGGTCATTGTACAGGGAGGGGGAGGACATAAGCTGTGACATCATCTGTTGTCAGTAGTGATGTAATGATGGGTCAGTGTTATTTATATAGAGGACATTGTACAGGGAGGGGGAGATAAGCTGTGACATCATCTATTGTCAGTAGTGATGTAATGATGGGTCAGTGTTATCTATATAAAGGTCATTGTACAGGGAGGGGGAGGAGATAAGCTGTGACATCATCTATTGTCAGTAGTGATGTAATGATGGGTCAGTGTTATTTATATAGAGGACATTGTACAGGGAGGAGGAGGAGATAAGCTGTGACATCATCTATTATCAGTAGTGATGTAATGATGGGTCAGTGTTATCTATGTAGAGGTCATTGTACAGGGAGGGGGAGGAGATAAGCTGTGACATCATCTATTATCAGTAGTGATGTAATGATGGGTCAGTGTTATCTATACAGAGGTCATTGTACAGGGAGGAGGAGATAAGCTGTGACATCATCTATTGTCAGTAGTGATATAATGATGGGTCAGTGTTATCTATCATCTGAAGTGACAATTCCCCGAGGGGCATCTGAAGTGACAATTCCCTGAGGGGCATCTGAAGTGACAATTCCCCGAGGGGCCTCTGAAGTGACAATTCCCCGAGGGGCCTCAGAAGTGACAATTCCCCGAGGGGCATCTGAAGTGACACATCCCTGAGAGCCTCTAAACTTGACTCATCTCCAGCAAATATGATTATTTTCTAGATCAATCAGCGTGATCATACATTAAATAGTGAATTCTAGAAACAATATTTCTTATCCTACCATGGTGGGTAATAGTTTACTGGAGTAAATTTTCGTGACAGGATCCCTTTAAATTTTGAAATGTAAGATTTTCTCATCAATTGGGGCCACATAATAAATGAGCTCTTCCTCTGTGCTGATCAGCAGGGATCCAGGGAGCGGATCTCTACTTAAACCTCAAAGGCCTTTTATAATACTAATTTAATTTTGCTTGTTCTTTTTTCAATGTTCGTTCAGAATGCAAGATAAATATCAGCCAATATTGTGTATATTTGTATAGGAAATTAGCAAGACTTTCTCTTGAGACAAATACTTGTATGTACATGAACATCGCTTTATTGAACACTGTATTAATCATTCCATGATAAAGTAACATTGTATTACTGTGGACTCCAGGTGGTGCCATATCTAACTTGTATGCTATGTTGATTGCACGTTTCAAGATGTTCCCAGAGGTAAAAGAGAAAGGAATGTCAGCGATCCCAAGACTGGTTGCCTTCACATCTGAGCATGTATGTCACTTCTCTTATTTTTTAAAGAATATAAAGATACAGTATGTACTTCATTAATTGACAGACAGTGGGGGAGATTTATCAGAAGCGTCTGAAAGCACAACTGTTCTAGTTGCCCATGGCAACCAATCAGAGCTCAGCTTACATTTTCCCGCGACTATTTATAAGATAATCAGAGGGCTCTGATTGGTTGCCATAGACCACTAGGACAGTTATGCTCTTAGACGCTTCTGATAAATCTCCCCCAATGTGTTCTTTTATTCTTCATTATCTGTATTGTAAATTATATTTGATGTTACCTGTTCAGTAGAAGAAATTTCTTGTATTTCGATGGACTCAAGAATCATTTTTTAACTTACACGTACGGATTGTGGTGGCACAATCGTTTGCTTTGTCTTTAGTTGGAACTCAAAAACAATAGGATAGGTTCATCAGATTCTTGAAGGAGTTTTTCCAAGGATAGAGAATAGGGGGGTTATTTATCATTCATTTTCCTGGGGGGGGGGGGTGTAAAAAAGTAAAAAAAAAAGTCGCATTGAGGGATTTTAGGATTTTTCACTGCTAAAAAGTCTCACAGGACTATGTATACCTCTGCACGGTGTAAACATAGAACACCGTGCAAAGCCAGAGCCATGACTTGAGACTTTTGCAAAAAGTCCCATAAAAAGTCTCAAAGTTACTCCAGTCCCCTGCAGGTGTATGTACTGGGACTTTTATGCATTTTGAGACTTTTGGAAAAAAAAAAACCCAGACAGAAGTTGAGCATAAGAACATTTATTGATGGGCCACTTTAATGAATCTAATATGCAGCGGAGTTCATAAAATTGACATAACACTGTCCCAAGGAGCCGCCTAATGATATATAAGCCCCTAGGTGTCTAACTTCAAGGGTAGGACTGCTTAGATCCTAAGTCATCACAAGAATGTGGACCTCCAGTTACCCTATGTAGATTGAGTGGTGGTATCTCCATTCATCATTGTCCCTTGTGAGAAGGGTTGGAATTAGCTAGCAAGGACCCAGCTCAAGATGTCACTCTACCATCATGAATCTACCTATTAAGGTTCCTTCTAACATCCTAAGCCTTAAACTATCTTTCCCTAATCCTTTAATACTTACTAACTTGATCTAAACTTTATCTGACCAATAAGCAAATTTTCAGTAGAGGCTACTGGGATGTGGAGCAGCCTATCCGGGCTGTGGAAGCAAAGGCTACTCCAAACCCCAGTAGCTTCTGCTGTCCTGACCTCCTTCCACATCCTAGGCGCACTGCTAATACGGCTAGGGCTTGAGCACAATCCGTACTTCCACCACTGGCTTCTTCAAGCTCTCTACATGCGCAGTAGCCCCTTCAGTGCCAGTGGCTGCTATGATACGCACATGCGCTCTTCTGCCAGCATTGTGAGCAGGAGCTAATGGGCATGAGGGTGTGTGCAGAGGGTGTAGAAGGAGGGGGGACAACATAGGCTACTGGACCGTTGAGTTGCCTTTGCTCCCACACCCTGGGAAGGCTACTTCACGCCCCAGTAGCCTCTGCCAAAACTTTGCACATTAGTAAGATAAAGTGTAGATCAAGTTTGGAACTATTAAAATATTAGGGAAAGATAGTTTAGGGCTTAGGATGCTAGGAAGAACCTACCTTAATAGGTAGATTCCTGATGGTAGGTTTTCTCTAAAGGAACCGTACCTGATAATAGAAGTCTAAAGAGCTAGTTTCTTGGTCCAGGATTTGCACAACCACAGATGAAGTGTTTCCATAGCCTTCCTTTGAAATATTATTCTGAACATGAGAAGGTCCTGGGTATCCATTAAACTAGTCAGAGAAAATTGGTAAGGTCACACATGACAATTACATGACGGAGAGCTTGACCATTGATATTGTGCCTACCAGTTGTCAATAGCTCGAAATAGCGATACCGCATAAAATACCCAATCTTACTATGTCTCAGCCTTCAAATAAATATTTTCTGCAAGATAAATATTAATGTATGTGTTCTTTGTCTTGGAAAACTGATTATTCTGTTATGTAAAATATCATCTCGAAGAACCATGATACTGAAACGGTGACTGAAATGAATTGACGATGCGAAGGGGGTGGTCTACCCTGAGCCATTATTTCCCATCTCAGCTTGTATTTGGAATATCAATGTGTCTGATAGATGTGATTTTCTCTATTATGGTTCCACCATTTACTGGCGTAGCAAAGGGAAAAAGTACTTATTAGACTTTCCCTGCTCTCCAGCCGTAATCAAACAGAGACAGGTTGACACTTAGAAAAGAACATTGAGAGAAGAGAGTGACTCAACGAGCCCTGTGAATAGTACTCGTAATCACACAGGCCTTGTTATGTAAAATTGCAGAACTGAAGCATTTTAGTACTTTGCTGACCTCAATTGCCACTGCTGCACCATTTACATAAGTCATTAAGTCCTGTCCTTAGTCACATGTGAGATCCTGCGGGCCTAGAGAGGAGGCAGTGTCTACATGCAAGCAATTATCCTGCGCCTTATCTTCATGTAATTATTGTTATCTATAATTATTTCTTTCACTGAAGCGTCAATAACACGGCCAAGGGTTTCTAAGTTTTCGTAAGTTGAAGCTTTGTACATCAGTTATCGGCAAGGTGAAGAAATACCAGGACATAGGACGATATTTCTGTTTGCTTCAAGATGACTTCAGTGACCTGCTGGGATTATTCTAAAACTTCTTAGTGTTTTTTTAGTGTTGTCCTATGAAGAAAGTTAGGCCCTATCCACAGGATAGGAACTAACTTGCTGATCGGTAGGGGTCTCAGTGCTGAAACCCCCATAGATCAAGAGAACGGGGGTCCAATGTACCCTCGTCACACCCCGAGATGACCAAAGCAGCCAGTCGTGCATGGCCATACTGCCCTCTTCATCTCGATAATTTTGTAAAGTAAAGAAGTCTCAGCTGTTGTCCTGTTGTGTTTTGCTTGCCAATCACTGGCCTAATCTACTCCATACACCCTACTAACCTACTGACATACAAGTCTTGAAAAAGAAGAAGTTTTTGGCACATGGCCAGGAACTGCGATCCCAAGTAGATCTGGAGGGGCATGGAGTGGGCTGGCACAATGTGGGGATGCCCCGTGTCAGATAGCCCAACTATCTGGCCACACTGCGGTCGGAGCTTTTGAGTATATCCGATGTGAACTATGGAGTTAGCATCAAGTGCTGGAGCAGGTTGCACCGACGCTTGATAAGTCCCCCACATGTTGTGTAACTGCTGAGGTCGGTCAGGTATGTACCAAGGGTGTAGAGTTCAATATAAAGGCCTGTGATTGGCTGCAGTATTGGCCTTGCCTTGCCTTTGAAGTCAGGGAACCCCTTTAACAAAATAAGTTGGGAAAAGCAGCGATAATCTGGGATATTCCCTAATAATGGAATAACATCTATCAGCCAAAGCATCATATCCCTCTAGTTCCATAATGATAAAGTGAATACTTAATAACGTGGTACCCGGTAAATACTGTAAATAAGGATGCAGTTAGCATTTTGAGGACAATGTTGATTCTTCATCTCTGTTTAAAAGTCATTTGGAGGCTTGTTTTTTGTGGCACAAGTTGTACTTTTAATCACACCAGTTAGTGATACTGTATTTAGAAAAAAAATTTTTTAGATTTTTGATCAAAAACTGCATTTTTACTTTTTTATTTTTTTTTACTGAAATATTGCCGCATTAGCTTTGAATTAAAAGTGACAAAGTGACATGTAAACTGATTTGTGTGTACACGGTACCAAGCTGTGCACAGTTCTTTTTTTATGTTTTATTACTAAAATATAAAAAGCCACTTCAAAACTAATTTTGGTTTTCATATTATATGGGTAATTGTTTTGTTGTGCCTTTTTGGGGACTGGGTTGAAGTTTTCATTGTTACCAGTGTAGGGTATACATCACTTTATGATGTTGTATAATTCAATTTTTTGTGATATACCAAAAATATACAAAACTCTATTGGGAGACATTTATCGGGGCTTCTACGTCAAAAACTGATATAGAAGCCCAGAAAAAATCACAATGCCTTGTTACAGCAACTATTATCCCCTTTACACCAGCTCCATGCCAAGGGGGTCTGGAGGGGTAGGAAAAGGGATATGGCGGATAAATCTACCCCAATGGGGCAGATTTACTTACCCGGTCCGTTCGCGATCCAGCGGCGCGTTCTCTGCAGTGGATTCGAGTCCGGCCGGGATTCACTAAGGTAGTTCCTCCGCCGTCCACCAGGTGTCGCTGCTGCGCTGAAAAGCATTCGTTACGCACTGGAATTCACCGGGCCGGACCAAGTGAAGGTAAGCGCGTCCCGAACGACACTTTTTTTGTTTTAAATGCTGCAGTTTTTCCGGATCTGTTGGGTTTTCGCTCGGCCACGCCCCCCCGATTTCCGTTGCGTGCATGCCAGCGCCGATGCGCCAAAATCCGACCGCGTGCGCCAAAATCCCGGGGCAATTCAGGGGAAATCGGCGCAAAACGGAAATATTCGGGTAACACGTCGGGAAAACGCGAATCGGGCCCTTAGTAAATGACCCCCAATGTCTTTATTATGTTTTCTTCCATCATTTACTATGACAGGATAAAAAACATGATCATTTAGTGATTTACTTATCAATGCTATAAAATTGAAATTATATGCTGTGGTTTTTTCTATTTCGATGCATAGTAATTATTTTTCTATTGTCAATTTAATTTTTTTTTCAAATTCTTCTTTAGTTCCAGCAGGGAGTCTAACCATTACGTCAAGCTTGATTGCTTCAATGAAATGGAAATTTAATGGAAATTTTTTTTGTACCATTGAAATGTCAAGTTATATTATGTAAAATGTGGAAATGAGAAATAAGAATTATTTAATAAATTATGGTTTTGTTATTTTTATGTGCTCAATTTGTATGCATTTTTTTTTAACTGGCGACCAACATATTTTCTGTTCTAAATTTTGACCCGTGTGACGTGTCACCGTGGTTTAGTGGTTATATAGACTCAAAAGCTATAGTAAGAAATGTTGTGCCAGCTCATTGTGAAAACATTTGATAGAAGGAAGCTATTAACTGCTATAAATACACAGATTTGATCATAATTACGTTCTTTTCCAGAGTCACTTTTCAGTAAAGAAGGGAGCCGCAGCCTTGGGAATTGGCACAGATAGTGTGATCCTTATCAAGTGTGATGAAAGGTAGGCAAGAACCTGGAAATGTAATTTAACATGGGAGATTAGAACTTAAGTCATTCACCGATTAAGGTCACAGAGATACAAGGTATCGAGCGGACGGAGCAGTCACTGGATATATTCGCTTTATTGAACTTTTCTATACAAAAAGGGATGAACTCAATTCACTTTCAGTAGAGAGAAGTACATGGGGATACGTGACCCAAGTGGAAATTCAGTTTTATGGCCAATTGGAGTAGAAAAACGGAAGTCCATTGTATCAGAGACAGTTCCTTAAAGTGAATTATAGAAGAAATGGGAACTTTTTTTTCATTGAAAAGCCGCCAAGCTTGAAGGGGTTGTCTACTTTAAGCACATTTTAGCAAATAATTGATATTGTTTGTGTAGAGTAAAGTTATACAAATTTCCAATATACTCGCCGCATCAATTCTTTACGGTAGATCTTTGTTTGCCGTCGTGCAACAGAATGATTCATTGTTTACTACCTGTAGATAAACACTCGTCCAAGGTCATGTGATGTCACACAGGTGCACATAGCATAGCTCTGATAACGAGAAGTGCACCTGTGGAACATCACATGAACAAGGTGTTTATCTACAGGAAGTAAAGAATGAAGCTTCCTGTTGCATGATAGGAAACTGTGAAGAATGGATAGAGAAAGAATAATTTTAAATTGTATCATTTTTCATTACACAATCAATATCAATTATTGGCTGGAATGTGCTGAAAGTGAACAACCCCTTTAATGATACAAGGACAGGAAAGAATCCAGCTGTCAATACAATGCCAAGTAGCCACCAGAGCTTGGGTCACACAAGTGCAAAGTCCTGAAGAACATCCACTGGGACTCCTTTCTTAATCTACTACTTAGGCTGAGTTTACACTTACGTTTGCCAGTTTCCATCATGCCCTTCCATTATTTACCAGAAAAAAGAATGGAGCAGCAGTTAGGATTAATGGATGGACAAAGGAAATGATCCTCCCATACACGGAACCCTATGGGTTCCAAGACCGTCTACAAACCTTCCATATTTCATTTCCATTACGCTCTTCTATAAAGGAGAAATGTAACATAAAACAGATGCAAGAGTTGGGTTGGTCTTCAACAAGGTTCCAGACAGGAACAGGAATCCTCTCAAAGGTCTAACTTGAAGCCACAGCCAACCCACTACTATAATATATACATTATAGTAATATAACATTCTCCTCTTATGGGAAAGAGACATCTTCTAAGAAACCTTGGTCTGGTTGAATTTGCAACCATGCAAGCATTATCCATGAGTCCTGTTTCCTCCCATGTAAAAGGACCAAAGGATAGATGGGTATAACCCTCAATTATTGTTATTATCATCATATTATTGTTAAAAAATTTAAGTTCATGTCTTACGTTTATGTCTCTTGAAAGGGGTTGGCCACTTTACCTCATGTTTATGTAATGTGTGTGTAAGTGTGGGGGGCAGGATATGAGGTAATTTACCAATATACGTCTAGTAATATATCTGCTCTGCTTTCCTGATATGTAAAGGGAAGTCTCCGGTCTTTTACCTCATCAGCCAGAGATTCCTGTCCATAAAATGGCCGCAGATGGAGGATCATGAAATAATAATAATTCTTTATTTATATAGCGCCTACAGATTACACAGTGCTGCACAAAGCATGACAAATTTAACCTTGAACTGAGATATTGGGGAAAACACCGGAGCACTGTCCCCATGGGGCTCACAATCCAAACAACCTACTAGTATGTTTTTGGAGTGTGGGAGGAAACTGGAGGACCCTGAGGAAACCCACACAAACTTGGAGAGAACATACAAACTCTTTGCAGATGTTAACTTGAATGGGACTTGAACCCAGGATCCCAGGTCTGCAAGGCAGAAGTGCTATTCACTCACCCACTGTCCTGCTTATCTTATCTGTCCATGAACAATCACTAGTTAGAGATCACATGACCCTCCGTCTGTGGCCATTTTATGGATATGAATCTCTGGCCGATGAGGTAAAAGACAGGAGGCTTCACTTTACATATCAGGAAAGCGGAGCAGAACTATTACTAGATGTATTATGGTAAATTACCTAATATCCTGCCCCCCCAAACACACTTACAAACACACATTACAAAAAACATGGGATACAGCGGCCAACCCCTTTAACTAAAAAGACCACATGATTTGCGATACTTGCTAAACATAACAATAATGAGAGATTGGTATTTGTTTTTTTGCTTTGTTATTATTTTGAAAACTTCATAGAATGAACAATTAAAATGCTAATTAAACTGATTACCATGGCACCAATGTGATAATCTTAATGGGCCACACAAATTAGACTACTGTTTCAGATCTTGCTCTCAGATGCTGTTCGAAATCTATTGTATGAGAATATCCTACAACAAATGTTTAAGGGAAGGAGGATAAAACATGGCCATAGATAGAGATATTCTATAGAATCTCATTGCACTCTTATAATATATATACATATAATTAAAATACACATTTTAACACTCTGGTGTGGGCCCATGTTATCTATGTGTGTATGATTTCACTAATGAGTGAGGATGTCAAATAACTGACCTACCTGGCAATAACCTTGAACTGAGATATTTAGGGAGACCACCGGAGTACTACCAATTTGATTTGCCCTGTCATAGGCGAAAGCTGACTCAGAAGGATTAAAGAGAACTGCTGTGTGGCAATGAGGTTGCAGGCAGAAGTATAGTCTAAATATTAGCCAATGTCAGGGCAGGTGAAGTTATGTGTGTCCAAGTACAATCCAAGGTCAGGGCAGGTGGAGTTATGTGTGTCCAAGTACAATCCAAGGTCAGGGCAGGTGGAGTTATGTGTGTCCAAGTACAATCCAAGGTCAGGGCAGGTGGAGTTTGTGTGTAGGTAGAGGCCAAGGTCAGGGCAGGTGGAATTTGTGTGTGAAGGTACAGGCCAAGGTCAGGGTAGGTGAAGTTTGTGTGTGTAGGCACAGGCCAAGGTCAGGGCAGGTGGAATTTGTGTGTGTAGGCACAGGCCAAGGTCGGGGCAGGTGGCACAAAGTATAGTTGAGATAACAAACAGGAAAGGTCAGGAAAAAGCAAAAAGGAATCTCTTAGCAGGAACCAAATTGATCAGGCTTTTTTCTGTGGGTGAAGGGGCCATTTACAAAACTGAACTTCTGTTATGAGATTCCTGATGGGGCTGGCTCTTCATGTAATAGAAATGGAGTGTGTATATCCTACTTGCTAAGCAGCAGACTCTGAGAGGAAGGGAATGAGTGTAGCCGTGGCAAGGGAGGCCTGCAGCATAGCTGGGACTATAAGTAACCCTTTGGCCATGATCCCTGGGAGTAGCTGGAACTATAAGTAACCCTTTGACCTTGATCCCTGGGAGTAGCTGGAGGTTATGGACTGTTACACACTCTCTCTGATAGGAAGATGGATAGAAGTTGACTAATTGAGACACAAACGGGTAAACCAGGGGTACATGCAACATGGAACTATATGTGCACCTCATATGACCTCAAAGTAGTCAGCAGATAGCCTGTTAGATAGCATGTAACAGACGGCTAATGAATTCCAAGTTATGTAGGGGGGTAGTCAATGATGACGACCTGGAGAAAATGGTCCTATGATGACCAATTACCTAGGGGTCATTCCAGACGCTTCACCATTATCTGTCAATAGCCATCAAAGCCACAAATAATTGTCAGAGATGAGATGGGGGTTATATAAACTTTTCCACTCCTGCATAATTTTTCAGTGTAACTGGGAAAACAAAATCTGTTTTGCACGTGGAAACATATAATAACTGGAGCCTTAATTGAAGTTATGAAGTATTACATCTGTTCCGCTCTGCCCTGACCCTCGCTTTTATAATTATACCATCATCTAGGTCTACAAAGCTTTGAAGTTGGATACACACATCTAAATCAATGTGATAGAAATTATTCTGAGCTCCGTGATCCGCTATTATTACATTTTATTATGATTTGGCTCAGTCCAACATGTAAAACGTTTTATGCTTTTAATTACAGGGGGAAAATGATCCCATCAGATCTTGAAAGGAGAATTATTGAAGCCAAGCAGAAAGTATGTACCATTCAAATCATTCCAAATATATTTATAGGGAAATGTGGGGGTGGGCGACATTAACAGGAATTGGATGTTTGTGTAGTTTGAGACTGGATTGATGATTTGTTATAGAATATAATTTCTATGTGAGGTCAGCGCACTATACATTGATTTTATTACCATACCATACATGTACAGCACCGTGCAAAAGTTTTAAGCAGGTGTAGGGAAAATGCTGTAAAGGAAGAATGGAATACAATGTAGAAGTTTTATAGTTTGTTTTTTAATCCTAATACAAAGTGAATGAACAAAAGAATTATCTAAATCAAATCGCTACTTTGCGTGACCCCAAAGGGCCCTGATCTCAACAACAACCGGTTTGTTTAGGGTGAAAAAACCTGAGAAAATATGGAAGGATTTCAACAAATCTGTGGTCATTTCTAAAGGATGTTTGGAACAACCTCCCGTCGAGTTCCTTCATTAATTTTGTGCATTCTTACTTTGCAGCATTTTTACTTTATGTCAAATACTTATTATATTGTAACCCCTAGGCCAGTGGTGGCGAACCTATGGCACGGGTGCCAGAGGTGGCACTCAGAGTCCTCTATATGGGCACCCTTAGCATCACCCCAGGGTAGAGTTTGCCAAACAGGACTTAAGGCCTCTTGCAGTCCCAGGCAGCCCAGGACCTTAGAAGGAAGCTACAAGGATGATCCAAACTTGTTCTCCTTCTTTCTACTGTATTGGTGTCCTCAGGTGCCTATACAATTTAAACCTGTGACAGAACAGGTTGTCGCATCGGCACTTTGCGAAATATACGCAGGTTTTGGTTGTAGTTTGGGCACTCGGTGTCTAAAAGGTTTGCCATCACTGCCCTAGGCAGTCATCTCTTTATATAAAGCCATAAGGTTGTAGCAAGCAGAAAAAGGGATGGGGGGGGGGGGTCCAGAGAAAAATAATTTACGCAAGTGATAGATTTTTGCCACATAAATGATTTTATAATATAACATAAGTTTCCCTAACTTATGCTTATGCTCTCATTTTTTCAACTCCCAGCACTATCACAATGCCCCTGAGATGCCTTAACATGTTACAGGTCATTTTTAAACGTGTCTCCAAGAGGAATTAGGCTGTGGACACATAGGGGGGAGATTTATTAGGATGGGTGTTTTGAAAGCCAGTCTTAACTCTCTCCATGTATTGCACAACAAACTTCCTATGAAGCTTCAGCTAAGACTACATTCACACTGCCGTTGTCTGCCGTACCTTACCGTAGAGGGCAACGGCAGCGCATGGGGAGAGGAGGAGGAGCAGCTCACCCCTGCCCCTCTCGATAGGAAGTTATGGAGCACGGCGCCGTACTACGGAGAAAGATGGGACATGTCCTATCTTTTTCCGGGGTACGGAGCGGTACGGTGCCGCAAGTGTGCTGCACCGTACCGCTCCCGTTGGGCGCCGTGCGCCCATTGCCGTCTATGGGGGACGTATATCGGCCGTATATACCTCGGCCGTATATACGTCCCCCATATGGCAGTGTGAATGTAGCCTTAGACCTGGTGGAGATTTCAGATGTAGTCTCCGCCTTTATTCAGTGGAGACTATAGTAAATATGGAGGGCTGCCAAGCTCCCAGCCCAGTGGAAAACCAACAAGAAACCTAAAAATGTGTCTTTTTACATGCCCTGTTTACCAATTATAGTAAATGTCCCCCTTGATGTTTCAGGCTGCATAATAGGTGACAAATTCCAGTAATATCAGATGATGGATTTTCTTAACCTAAAAGCCTCAATAGCAATCTTTATCCATGTCTACATATAGTTATATCTCCATATACAAGTCATGGCTGTCTAGAATGATGAAGATAGCTATTATGGCTCTTAGGTTAACCAAAAATGATGAGTGATGAAGTGGCCTAAGCTTGAGTATTTTGGCTTTTTCACATTAAGGGTCCAGAGTTCAAATCCCATGTGGAACATAATGTAATGTCTATGTATATTACCAGACATGTCAGGAGCTGTCTGAGAGTGACACAGGAGGGGGAGAGGGGTGTTCCCTGCTTTGTCAAAAAGAAGCTTCATGTCACGATAGAAGTCACTCATGTAGGATGTTGACATTTTCAATAAATTGATACTGTAAAAATAATTATTGGGTGAAAAATCAACACCTGAAATGTATTTTTTTTTTGGGGGGTGAACCCTTTTATCAATGGAAATGCTACCAATACTGTTAGGCCCTTTGCAACCGGACATATGCAGCGCCCATGAGCTAGCCACAAAAACGTGTGCTAGTTTATGGCCGCTATAGACTAGAATTGCACTCAGTCACAGAGTAACACTGCACCCTCACGGAGCTGGGTGGCTGCACTGTAACATATAGGACATGTTCTATAGTTGGCTGGATTGGTGGGCGCTGTGGCTCGGCTTTCTATGGAGAGGTGAGGGGTGATGAGCTGTGTACTATGGCTGGGTTCTGGTCGAGTGCAAGGTGTGTAGCCAGACAATGTATCAGTACTACCAAAAAAACCCATTAAATTCTCATCAATGTAAAATATATATAGAGGAGATTTATCAAAAGTTTCTGAGGTAAATTGTTCTCCTTGCTCATGGCAACCAATCAGAGCTCAGCTTTTATTTTATAAACTTCTGTGGGAAAATGAAAGCTGAGCTTTGATTGGTTGCCATGAGCAGCTAACAGTTTTGCTCTCAGACATTTGTGATAAATCTCCCCCAGTATTTGTGGTGGAGGAGGAATCCTCCAGTCTATGGTTCTGCAAATCCTTAACTTAAAGGGGTTTTCCCATCTGGCCATTTACATTTTATTTAATTCATTTGCCTTATGTAAACATTTCTTCAATTGGATGTTATTAAAAAAAAATGTTCCTGTGTGAAGATAATGTCTCATAAATGTAGTCATGTTGTCCCTTAGAAACAAGAGAGCTTCCTCTGATACGACCACCTCACATTTTGGCAGGGGTGGCTAAGCATGCGCTATAGAGTCCTGCCTGACCACCTGGATTCAGCATTCATTACCACAGGACGGGTGCGGGACATGTAGTAACTCCCAGACATATCATGTGTCCTTGGGCAATCCCTCCAGCGGAGGTGGCCGTATCCAAGGACACAGTCTTGTTTCTAAGGGACCATATCACTACATTTATAAGAAATTATCTTCACACAGGAACATTTTAATGACATCTAATTGAAGAAATGTTTATATATGGCAGATTAATGACACTGAATGTGAATGTCCAGATGAGAATACCCCTTAAAGGTCAATGACAGCAGCTATAGAGACCCAGATGTGCAGTGTGATACCAAATAATATATGGAACTTTATATCAATTTCTTTCTTTTACAGGGATATGTCCCTTTCTTTGTTAGTTGCACTGCAGGGACCACTGTCTATGGTGCATTTGACCCCCTTGTGGCTATATCGGATATATGCAGAAAGTTTAAAGTCTGGATGCATGTCGATGTAAGTATTGTTACCTTAAAGGGGTTGGCCACTTTACCCCTTTAAGGTAACTGAGGATACATGACGCATGTTAATTGACATAATGGGGCAGATTTACTTACCCGGCCCATTCGCGATCCAGCAGCGCGTTCTCTGCGCTGGATTCGGGTCCGGCCGGGATTCACTAAGGTAGTTCCTCCGCCGGAGGTGGCGCTGCTGCGCTGAAGAGCATCGGAATGCACTGGAATACACCGAGCCGGGCTGAGTGAAGGTAAGTGCAATTTTCGCAACACATTTTTTTTTTTTAAATGCGGCGGTTTTTCCGAATCCGTCGGGTTTTCGTTCGGCCACGCCCCCCGATTTCCGTCGCGTGCATGCCAGCGTTGATGCGCCACAATCTGATCGCGTGCGCCAAAATCCCGGGGCAATTCAGGGGAAATCGGCGCAAATCGAAAATATTCTGGTAACACGTCGGGAAAACGCGAATCGGCCCCTTAGTAAATGACCCCCAATATGGCCACTTTACCTCATGTTTTTGTTAATGTGTGTGTAAGTGTGGAGGGGGCAGGATATGAGGTAATTTACCAATAAAATCTGTTAATAGATGTTCCGCTTTCTAAAGTGAAGCCTCCTGTCTTTTACCTCATCAGCCAGAGATTCCTGTCCATAAAATGGCCGCAGATGGAGGGTCATGTGATATCTATCCGTCCACGAACAATCACCGGTAAGAGATCACATGACCCTCCATCTGTGGCCATTTTATGGTCAGGAATCTCCGGCTGATGAGGTAAAAGACAGGAGGCTTCACTTTACATATCAGGAAAGCGGAGCAGAACTATTAATAGATGTATATTGGTAAATTACCTCAAAGTGGCCAACCCCTTTAAATGCATATTATATCAAACAAGATGCATCATGTATACTCAGTTACCTTAAAGGGACACTGTCACCGAATTTTACCCCATTAAACTACCAGCCCCCTCAGGTAGAGTATATAATACCCTTTCCAGAATTCCCTCTTAATGTTACATTTTGCCAGCTTACCTATAATAAAAAAAAATTACCCCATTGCCATATGCAAGCGAGAAGAAGAGAAGAGCCCCTTTCTCTTTCCATGTATTGCACAATGAATTTACTATGAGGCTTCGGCTTAGACCTGGTAGAGATTTCAGATGTAGCCTCTACCTTTTTCCAGTGGAGACTATAGTAAATATGGAGATGAGTCACTTTTTCCCTGAGATGAGTCACTTTTAGAAGCTTAAGGGAACGGCGCTTATGACTTATCTGACAAGTTCTGTTTCAACATGTTTAATCCTTTGTTCTGACAAATATAAACTATCCTCTATCCCATTGATAATACATGCATACTTGGCTGAGCTAGTTCTTCATGTCTATAGGGGTAGGAAGGAATAGCTGCCGGCTGAACAGACATCAGGCTGCCAGTCCTCTGTAGTGTCCTGACAGCTTATCCCAGGGTCTATTTCATTGTCTAGTCAGAGCATTGGAAGCGACCGACTCACCTACTTTTACCACATTTGTTTGCTTGTTAAAGGGATTTTCTTTCCCGTCTCGCAGGCCGCGTGGGGCGGAGGACTGCTGATGTCGAGAAAACACAGATGGAAGTTGAACGGTGCTGACAGGTATGAGCCATTTGTTTGTCCATGTCAGCCACGTTTTCATACATTAGCTGACGGCAGCAACAAAAGTGCAGTATGAAGCACTTACCCGCGCACCACAAGGACCCGATTATATCCTTTGGCAACTTCCAACCCATTCATGTCACTGGGCGTTCGGAAAGGCTGCACGGTGACATTTCTTTTAGACATCCCCCTCTGACTCCACAGATTAACTCACTTTCTGCGACCGAGCTCTAATTCTGGAAGAAGGGATTGGGAAAAAAGAGAAGGAAAAGGAAAAAAGGCTTAAAGAATATGTGACGGCGAAATTTGAAACTCAATGAAGAGTAAATGCACAAAGGCAAGGAAAATAGATAGGAAATAGAACGATGGATGGTATGATAGATAGAGATAGAAATGGATAGAAAATAGTATAATAGATGGTAAGAATAATAAAAAGATAATAGATCTATAGGTAGATAGATAGACATGTGATACACCATGGGCTGAGACAGATATCATACCATGGACTACTATAACACTCCATTCATCCTGTTCCCCATCACCCTGTACCCCAACTCATCCCCCATAATCCCATATTTTGTAAATGCTTTGGCACTGCTAACTTGTATTTGGTCCTGCCAATAAAGCTTCTTTGATTTGAATTGATAGATAGATAATAGTATGATAGATACTAATGAAGAAAGAGCGCTCTTCTCCATAGCGGACCCTCCGCTACCTCCTCTCCAGCGCTGCAGCGGCCACAGTGCCGCAAGCCAGTCTGTCTACTTTCTTCCTAACGTATACCATGCAATCCGTGCCTAACGAAGGTCTGTATGTAGACCGAAACGTTGTATAAAAAAAGTTTTTGGATTGCCACGCTTGTGAAATAAAACTCACTAATTTTCAAATGCAACTAATAGGAGTGCCAAGTCTTCTTAAATATCTATTGATGGTTTTGTAACCTATTTGAGCACCCTGACAAAACAACAAAGCAAAGAGTGACGTGTATCAACTACAAAAAAAAGAGGAGAATGGGCAGACTGGTTCGAGCTGATAGAAAGGCAACAGGGACTCAAATCGCCACCCATTACAACCAAGGTAGGCAGAAGAGCATCTCTGAACGCACAGTACGTCGAACCTTGAGGCAGATGGGCTACAGCAGCAGAAGACCACACCGGGTGCCACTCCTTTCAGCTAAGAACAGGAAACTGAGGCTACAATTTGCACAAGCTCATCGAAATTGGACAGTAGAAGATTGGAAAAACGTTGCCTGGTCTGATGAGTCTCAATTTCTGCTGCGACATTCGGATGGTAGGGTCAGAATTTGGCGTCAACAACATGAAAGCATGGATCCATCCTACCTTGTATCAACGGTTCAGGCTGGTGGTGGTGGTGTCATGGTGTGGGGAATATTTTCTTGGCACTCTTTGGGCCCCTTGGTACCAATTGGGCATCGTTGCAACGCCACAGCCTACCTGAGTATTGTTGCTGACCATGTCCATCCCTTTATGACCACAATGTACCCTGTAACATCTGATGGCTACTTTCAGCAGGATAATGCGCCATGTCATAAAGCTGAAATCATCTCAGACTGGTTTCTTGAACATGACAATGAGGTCACTGGACACAAATGGCCTCCACAGTCACCAGATCTCAATCCAATAGAGCATCTTTGGGATGTGGTGGAACGGGAGATTCGCATCATGGATGTGCAGCCGACAAATCTGCGGCAACTGTGTGATGCCATCATGTCAATATGGACCAAAATCTCTGAGGAGCTTCCAGCACCTTGTTGTATCTATGCCACAAAGAATTGAGGCAGTTCTGAAGGCAAAAGGGGGTCCAACCCGTTACTAGCATGGTGTACCTAATAAAGTGGCCGGTGAGTGTATATAGATAGATAATAGATAAATAGATAGATGATTGGTTGGTTGATTGATTAATAGATAGATCCAGACTCCGGAGTGCTGTCCGCTTTTTACTTCTTATACCTACAAGAGGATCAAGCCAGAACCTGTGGGGGCACTGCACACCTGCTTGTTAGGAGTTTATGGGATTGTGCTGATTTGGACTTTATTTCATAGATAGATAGATAGATAGATAGATAGATAGATAGATAGATAGATAGATAGATAGATACTATAATAAGGGGAGATTTATCAGAAGTGTCTGAGAGCAGAACTGTTCTTCTACCCATAACAACCAATAGGAGCTCAGCTTTCATTTTTCCTCAGATGTTTATAAACTAAAACCTGAGCTCCAATTGGTTTCCATGGGCAACTCAAACAGTTTCACCTCAGTCTCCTCTGATAAATCTCCCCCTATAGAGTCTAGTCATAATTTTTCTTGAACATGTTATAAAACATGTGACCAATTTTTTAAATGTAAAAAATGACATAAACAGTAATAATGAAATGAAGCAGAAATCTTTGTGAAGAATTAATCCGCGTTCATATCTACACTGACGATCCCTCATTATAGTTAATGTGCCCCAGTTGCGGATGATAATTGCTCTACCACCCAGGGATTAGAGCCTGAGAAGTGGCGCAGTTGTAGGCTCTGATCTCTGACACACATCAATGCCGTGAAAGAAGCTTTCGTCTCCTTCCAGGCCTGGCGAATCGGGGTGACAGCTCTTTTCTTATGGCAGAAGCTGCGCTGGGATGTTAAGATGCGGCGCCCCAGCGCATATGGTAGAACTTCACTGGTATATTTGTATTTATAATGAATATAATTTCAGGGTATTATGCTCTGTAATTACTGCAATTTCACAGAGAATAAAGTGCTCTTTGGCTGGGTGTTGGCTTCCCTGAAAAGTGTGCTGCCTAATAATTGGGCCATTAAAGCTTAAATGGAGCAAGAGAAAAGTGCTGCACCTCTCCCTGCAGATGGTTCTATGAGAGAGAACAATGATCTGATACATCACACAACAAGGAACATAAAGATTTACTGTATTCCCCCAGATCTTGTATGTGGTACCTTCACATCAAAGGATATCTCCTGCTTAACCCGCTGAGAGGAAGTGTTATCTATAACTAAAACAATCAGCAGCAAATCCTAAAATGTAGATGCATTCACACAGCTGTATGGGGGACGTATATACAGCCGACGTATATATAGATCGTATATACGTCCCCCATAGACGACAATGGGCGCACAGCGCCCTACGGGAGCGGTATGGTGCTCCACAAGTGCGGAACCATACCGATTTATAACTAGTGAAGAGATAGGACATGTCCTATCTTTTGCCGGAATACGGCACCGTGCCCCATGTTTCTCTATTGATAGGGACAGAAGTGGGCCGTGCTCATACCCTCCCCCTCTCTGCAGCGCCGATGTTAATGTGAATGCAGCCTTAGAGATATAGTAAAACGGCATCCTAGTCACATTCACTGTATCCTTTAAGTAAACCCATATTTAGAGATGTGCAAATCATTGATTCGTAGATTTGGTACAAATTTTTTTACTCCAATTGTTCTCAAAAATTTGTATCTAACTCATTCTAGTCCCCTAAGACACAGATTTTTTTAAATCTCACTTTGTTCATTCTTTGTTATTTGTGTTCATTTAAACAGAAGTATTCTTTTTAGTGTTTTTTCTTTTCTTTTTGTGGTTATTTTTTTTGCACATTTTTCTGTGTGTTCTCTGAAGCTCGCTAATCACTGTTTTTCGGGCTTTACACCTCATTCATCTTTCAGCTGCACCTGGTAGCAGATGTTGGCAAATAATGTATCACTGATTTGCATCTCAAAAAAAATCACAAAAACATGCGCAAATACACTCCAGTCGCCAGCAAGCCTAGGCTACTGTTTTATATAGGTAGCGCAAAAATTTGCACAAATTTCAGAGCACGATTTATCTGAAGGAAATCCGCCAATAGATAAATCAAAGAGAAAAGTAGTCAGATGCAAATTGCAAGACTAAAGATGCATTTTTTAAATCTGAGGACGAGCGCAGTTTCTATACCAATTTCCTGAACAAGTGGAGCAATATTGGCTCACATCTGAATCCTCTGCATCTTCCTTGCAAATCCTCACCACTTCCCTCAGGTTGGATGATGAACGTTGGTGGACGCCACTTTCCAATCTCTCCATACATGGTCAATTGGGTGAAGGTCAGGTTTCCGGCTCAGCCAGTCAGGAATGGTCATGGAGTTGTTCTGAAGCAGCTGCTTAGTAATTTTAGCTGTGTGCTTGTTGGAAGGTGAACCTTTGGCCCAGACTGAGGTCCAGAGCACTGGACGAGGTTTTCATCCAGGATATCTTTGTACTTTGTCTCATTCATCTATCCTTCAATTACAACTAGTGGTCCGGTCACTGCACCCATAGCATGATGCTGCCCCCACCATGTGTCACTGCTGGGATTGTATTTGGCAGGTGATGAGCAATTCCTGGTTTTCTCCTCATATACCACTTAGAACTAACACCAAAAAGTTCAATCTTTGTCTCATCAGACAAATCTTATTTCTCATAGTCTGGGAGTCCTTAATGTGTTTTTGCAAACTTTATGCAGCTTTTATACATCTTGCACTGTGGAGAGGCTTCTGTCGGCACACTTTGCCATATATCCATGACTGGTGGAGGCTGCAGTGACAGGTGACTTTGTGAAATTTTCTCTTATCTCCCTACTGCATCTCTTAAACTTAGCCACTGTGATCTTGGCGTTCTTCTTTACCTCTCTCATCAAGGCTTTTCACAAGAGTTGTGATTGTCGTCCCAAACTTCTTCATTTTAAGGATTATGGAGACCACTGTGCTCTTAGGAACATTGAGTGCTGCAGAAATTTTTTTTATAACTTTGTCCAGATCTGTACCTTGGCACAATTCTGTTTCTGAGCTCCTTGGGCAGTTCCTTAGACCTCATGATTCTCATGTGCTCTGATGTGCACTGTGAGCTGTGAGTTCTTAAATAGAGAGGTGTGTGCCTTTCCTAAATCCAATTGATAAACACAGCTGGACTCCAATGAAGGAGTAGAACAATCTTATGATGTATCAGAAGAAAATGGATGGCATGTGAGTTTCTTTCTTGAATTACTTCACTAGAAAATCAAGTCATATCCATAACAACTTGCTGACATTTTGCATGAATTCTGACTAATTCTACGCAGCATCATGGAAAGGACAATAGTGTGATTCTTGAAGATTTTCCCAAAGGAAACCTTTTAGAAGGTCTTTGGGCCATCTTGTCAACCAAATGGGAGGCATATCAATGGTTCTATTCGTAATGGTGTATCTACTTCCATGGATGGTTTCTCCACCAGTTTTTAATAACATTCTTATGGCAAGAATATGGTGCGGTAATAAGAATATTTGGAGTAAGAAAATTCCTTATAACAATTTGTATCTAATATTTCTCCTCGAAAAAATATGATGTAGTAAAACTTATAACAGCATTAAAATATAAAAATAGCAAAATTGATCATTTTCTAATATATTTTCATGGGTTTGTTTTTCTTTTTTCGTAGAGCCAACTCTGTTACATGGAACCCACACAAAATGATGGGTGTTCCACTCCAATGCTCAGCACTTTTGGTTAGGGAAGAGGTAAGACTTCTGCACTAAAATACTTCAAAGGTTTTTTGGTGGTGGTTGGGGGGTATTTACAAATACTTGGTTCAATCCTAGATGAAGCTACTTCTCCCGAGGGGCGGATTACCCACTGATTTTATGGGGAGAAATTAATAGACTAGCAGGGGTATTAACCGGGGGGATCAGATTACAGGCGGTCCCCGGGTTACATACAAGATAGGGTCTGTAGGTTTGTACTTAAGTTGAGTTTGTATGTAAGTCGGAACTGTATACTTTATTATTGTAACCAGTACAAATTTTTTGGTCTCTGTGACAATTGGATTTTATAAATGTTGGGTTGTCATAAAAACCAGAATTAACAATAAATCTTAATTACAGACACCTTTGATAACTGTTATAGTTGTTTAAAATCCAGAGGTCCGTTTGTAACTAGGGGTCGTATGTAAGTCAGATGTTCTTAAGTAGGGGACCGCCTGTATAGTGAAGGGGAAAGATCATGTTTTACTGCTCCTATTATAAGCTCATTATTAGTAAAATCGATTCATAGGGGTTCGAAAACTTTTTTCATGTCTATCTGATAAATAAAGGCAATAGTATCAGATTTTGAGAATTGTTCTTATTCAAGCTCTTTTCTTTGTGTCTTATGAAAATCTGAAGAAAAATCAGACAATACTAAACCATAATTTAGTAAAAAATTGGGCTGTCGACAATTATAGTCATTATATGAGCCCTGGATGATATTATGCGAAAGCTTAGACTTAATGGCAGTAATGTTGTAAAAGTACAAGCCATCTCTTCCGCCAGGAAATCTGCAATTTCCATAGTTACAGTCTGTTTGTAGAACTTTTGTAGTGTAAAACATTTGCCATATGAGAATAATCTTTCTTACCGTTCACTTATAATACAGGGAAGCTGTCAACAGGATCTCACATTTAACCTAAAAACAGGTTCCCATGGCCTTTTTAATAATAATTCCCTATTTTTATCATTACCATTAAAGTTTCCACTCAAAAGTTGATAGAAGTTTACCTTGCTCCCTGGCAGCTAACTGCATCAGGGGCATCTATTACAAGGCATCTATCATCATCATCATTATCTGCTCACTGCTCTGCAAACTCTTCTTCGTTCCTTCCTCATGCAGTCGTTAGCTGATCCCATGCTCCATGCAAAGCTTTGTCAGCTTATGTCTGCAAGAGGAGGTGGGGGGAAGCAAGCAGATAACAGCAGAGAGGAGATAATGATGATGACACAGACTGCAATCTTGTAATAGATGTGAATTAATGCAATTATATGCTTTTATATACTTTTAAAAGTGAGTGGAAATAGTAATGCTGATGCTAAAAGCAGATTGTGAATTAATATTCAAAAGTTTTACTTGCAATTAGGTAAAAATGTGTAATTCTGATGACAGGTTCCCTTTTCACATAAAATTTTAGAAAACTAACACTTTATCAGCCACAAATTGGGCACTTTTACAAATAATTCTGGTAGAGGATAACTTTTTAATTGAGTTTCTCACTCGTTTAATGGGGCTCCTAAAGGTTGGAAACCCACGAATGATGTCAATCGTGAATTAACCAAGAAAATTGTCTTGGCATTATAAAAAGGAATGGCTCATTTTAAATCTTTTGTTAACTTAACCCTAATTTTCAAAATGGGGGATAACTATCTTGCTGTTTACCACTGGGTCCCCTTCCACTTTCATGAACCAAGATCTGGTGGAATGGAGTGAGAAGTAGAACACGACTGATTGATTTATTTTCTACGGGACTTCTGAGATGACCGAGCACAATGCTCTGCAATCTTCTATGTCGGGACATGCACATGGGCACAGGCTGGCAGACACTACCCGCCACATGTTGTCTGCTAGACTTCTGCCATCATGGGTCAGGTTTCGGTCTCTCGTGCATAAAATAAAACATAGCTCTCTTATCCATCACCATTGGAGGAACACATATCACATCCACTTCTTGTGCACTTCAACTTTGAGGATTTCTGTACTAAGGAAGGGGCCATGGTCATGGTTCGTTAACCTAACGCATTTAGGGTCATTTGTCAGTGATACTTGTGAATTTGCTTTATTGGTGGAAACTTCACTGGTAAATATTTCTTCTGTACTCAACAGGGGTTAATGCAAAACTGCAACCAGATGCACGCCTCTTACCTCTTCCAGCAAGACAAGCACTACGATCTGTCCTATGACACTGGGGACAAGGCCCTGCAATGTGGACGTCACGTAGACATTTTTAAACTATGGTTGATGTGGAGAGCAAAGGTAAAGACTCATCAAACTTACTCACCGATCTTACCATGAACTGTTTTATGTTTGATATTTGTATCAAGGGAATATTTGTGATGGGACCTAAATCTCAAGCACCAATTGGATCTGTTGTGTGACTGAGCCAGTAACCTTGTGTTACTGCACATCATGTCATTTCCTTTCTGTTTCAGGGAACTATAGGATTTGAGGCTCAGATTGATAAATGCTTAGAACTGGCAGAATATCTTTATAATAAAATCAAGAATCGGGAAGGCTATGAAATGGTGATCGAAGGAAAGGTATGTTGCCATATATTGTTTGAGGATAAGACAGGACAGGTATGTACCACAGCTATGTTCATAGAATAAAAATGACAATGGGAAAAGATCCTAATGGACTCCAGTGACTGTCAGGTTTCCATCATTTGGACAACAAAGTCCTGACCCGTTAGCCCTCTTTGTTCAGCTTTAAAGGGGTTATCCGGGTATACAAATTTACTTAAGGCCGGGCTGGGGTGGGCTATCTAAAAATAACAAACTTGTACTTACTTTCTCCGGCCGCGCTGTGGTCCGCCTCATCTGTGCGCCGGTTTGTTCACCGGCTGGAAGCTCCCATCCGACACCATCTCCGAGAGCTTACAATGCTGAGAGATAGGGATGGATGGGAGGAGCCGGCCACATCGTGGACTGGAAGTTCCCTGTGCGTGGCTTCTGTGCCCCTGTAAACAAACAGGGGCACGGATCAAACGGACCGTGGCGCGGGACATCAGCAGCACCGGAGGAGGTTAGTACACTTTTATTATTTTTAAATAGCTCACCCCAGCCCGGCCATTAGCAACTTTTTATAGGCGGATAACCCCTTTAATGTCCTTGCACCGTTGTCATTACAGTGTTAACACAAAGGGATACACTAAAATATCCTATTTCTGTGGCCACCCTGTGTAGGTGATGGTGCAGTTTATCTACTCCCCTTCCCTGTACAATGACCTGTGACCATGGTCACACAGGTGCACAGCTCATTATATCACACAGCTCTGATTACTCTTTATGATATTAACGAGTCGTGCACCTGTGTGATCATGGTCAGATTTCTGTCCCCTGGAGCAAAACATAGAAGCTTTCTATAGAAGGACAGTAAGCAAAGATCTAGAAAACTGTGATGAATTGATACAGAAAGTATATTGGAAAATTGTATAACAGACATCTGTTGGACATGGAATCTCTCTGGAGAATGTGATTTGCCAGTCCACACCTGTACTTTCTATTTAAAGCTCTAACATGTACAGGTGCAGTGTGGAAATTAGAAGTAATTGCAATCAGTTATTAATTGTCACGCCGTAGCTGCACTTGCTATTGCTTGATATAGAAAAGTGCAGGTGCGTCTGGCAAATGAATGCAATGTCATGTGCTGAGCCATACCAGATTTGCATGAAATACATCTCCAGAATTTTCACCACTAAACTAACAGTACCCGTAGGCCAGAGTATCAAATATAGATCTTAGCTTTCACTCTTTATGTAACAATTTACCGCTCCATAGATGAGTCTAGAGGGGAAGTCTATAGGGAACTTCATAGAAGCTAGGCCCATGTTTCTGGTGTCATTTTAAAGTAAAGAACCTCAACTTTACAGGGAACCTGTCACCATGTTTTACCCCACTTAACTACTAGCCCTCTCAGGTACGGAATGAAACATCCTTTCTAGAATAAACTATTTCTTGTTAAATCTTCCGCGTTTACCAATAAACCCCCTTCCTCCTTAAGTCAGGCAAAGATGACTGTTCTCACCTCATTTTAAAATGAGATGAGTGAAGTTTAGTGGTTGCAGGGATAGTGTCACTTCAGAAGCCTCTATCTCATGTTTTATAGTACCTATGAACATGCTTTTATGTCATATTAAAGAACCAGAACCAGAGATACAGTTGCTAAAAAACACAGCTGGAAATACAAGCTACAGATAAAGATCCAGTTCCAGCCTATCTTTTAACTGCCTGTGTATCCAGTTCTGTAGCTCACAGAACCAAAAGTATAATGGGATCTGACAGATGAGATTCTCATCTTTAATATAACACAAAAAGTATGTTTCTAGGTCAAAGATAAGGACTCCGCCTGCAATCACTAAACTTACCTCATTTCATGTGATAATGGAATGAGAAGAGTCATATTTTTCTGGCTTTATGGAAATTATAGGTTTTTATAGGTAAACAGGTGAGATTTCACATAAAAGATGGAATTCTAGAAAGGACATTTCACACCCTACCTGTGGGACTGGTGGTTAGGTGGGGTAAGACCTGGTGATAGGTTACCTTTAAAAACCTAAGATTGTGGCTATGTGTGCTATGAATCCAATGATCTGTGGAAAATGTATTATTATACTGACCTATTAATATCCATGACATTTATATGTTAAGTATTGATGCTTGCTGTGCCTACATTGTGCCTCACATTTGGAAATGTATCCATGATTATATATCTATAGAGAAAGCAGAACAAAACTACAACAAGGTGCAAATAAATATCCAGATTATGCATCTAAATTTGACCCCTATTACAAAAGTGTGAATGCCTTAGTTAAAGGGATATGACCTGGAAACGATAAGGTAAAAGGGGTGTTTAATAATTGCTTAGAGGAAGACATTTACTTTAACTAATATGTCCGCCTGTATGTCTCCGCATCTTTACCATGTTTAATATAGAACTTTCTTTATGTTCAGCCTCAGCACACCAATGTTTGCTTCTGGTATATACCACCAAGTTTAAGGCACATGGAAGACAACGAGGAAAGAATGGAGAGACTTGTAAAGGTAATTTGGGTTCTACCAAAGGGCACAAATAAAATAAAGATATCATATACATATAGACCCCAATACTGTAAGCTTCACAATCCTCTAATTGTTGTTGGAGTGACTTATTTTAACATAGCCCTTTAAGAGATTTTTGCTGTACATGACTTTAATTGTGAAGAGGAATGACTAAATGTATCAGAATTTTGATCTACTAACGAGCCATGTCGCCACAACACAGCTACAAAAAGAGCACAAACCCATTAATACTTTCTGCATGATTTCAATAGATTAGAATATTAAATTGGGATATGTGCATAGAAAAGTCTACAGCTCCACATGAAAAAAATTAAAACATATGTGGTCAAATAATTTGACTTATCTCCCCCTCCTGCACAATGACCTCTATATACATCAAACACTGACCCATCATTACATCACTGCTGACAATAGATGATGTCACAGCTTATCTCCTCCCCCTCCCTGTACAATGACCTCTATATACATAACACTGACCCATCATTACATCACTGCTGACAATGATGATGTCACGCTTATCTCTCCCCCTCCTGTACAATGACCTCTATATAGATAAACACTGACCCATCATTACATCACTACTGACAAGAGGATGTCACAGCTTATCTCCTCCCCCTCCCTGTACAATGACCTCTATAGATAGATAACACTGACCATCATTACATCACTCTGACAATAGATGATGTCACGGCTTATCTCCTCCTCCCTTACAATGACCTCTATATAGATAACACTGACCCATCATTACATCACTACTGACAATAGATGATGTCACAGCTTATCCTCCCCCTCCCTGTACAATGACTCCTATAGATAACACTGACCCATCTACATCACTACCGACAATAGATGTGTCACCAGCTATCTCCTCCTCCCTGTACAATGTCCTCTATATAGATAACAATGACCCATCATTACACACTACTGACAATAATGATGTCACAGCTTATCTCCTCCCCCTCCCTGTACAATGACCTCTATATAGATAACACTGACCCATCATTACATCACTACTGACAATAGATGTCACAGCTTATCTCCTCCCCTTCCCTGTACAATGACCTCTATATAGATAACACTGACCCATCATTACATCACTACTGACAATAGATGATGTCACAGCTTATCTCCTCCCCTTCCTGTACAATGACCTCTATATAGATAACACTGACCCATCATTACATCACTACTGACAATAGATATGTCACAGCTTATCTCCTCCCCTCCTGACAATACCTATATATAATAACACTGACCCATCATTACATCACTGTGACAATGATGATGTCACGGCTTATCTCCTCCTCCCTATACAATGACCTCTATATAGATAACACTGACCCATCATTACATCACTACTGACAAATAGATGATGTCACAGCTTTCCCCCTCCCCCCTCCCTACAATGACCTCTAATAGATAACACTGACCCATCATTACATCACTACTGACAATAGATGGATGTCACCAGCTTACCTCCCCTCCCTGTACAATGTCCTCTATATAGATAACACTGACCATCATTACACATCCTACTGACAATAATGATGTCACAGCTTATCTCCTCCCCTCCCTGTACAATGACTTCTATATAGATAACACCTGACCCATCATTACATCACTATGCACAATGATATGTCACAGCTTCTCTCCTCCCCTCCCTGTACATGACCTCTATATAGATAACACTGACCCATCATTACATCACTACTGACAATATAGATGTCACAGCTTATCGTCCTCCCTCCCTGTACAATGACCTCTATATAGATAACACTGACCCATCATTACATCACTACTGACAATAGATGATGTCACAGCTTATCTCCTCCTCCTCCTGTACAATGACCTCTATATAGATAACACTGACCCATCATTACATCACTACTGACAACAGATGATGTCACAGCTTATCTCCTCTATATTTTCAGGTAGCTCCAGTGATCAAAGCTCGTATGATGGAGTATGGAAGCACAATGGTCAGTTACCAACCTCATGGAGAGAAAGTAAATTTCTTCCGCATGGTGATCTCCAACCCGGCTGCCACCCATCAAGACATTGATTTTCTCATTGATGAAATTGAACGTCTTGGACAAGATTTATAAGTGATCCTTAGGGCTGGTGGAAACTCTTAGGTACACCGTAGAGTTGTCAGGGCTGTGTGAATGTATTTGTGGTGCGTTCTAAAAGTAATTCAATATTGTGCCGTAAATCTTAGGTATAGTCGTATTCGAAAAACCTTTACTCCATTTCCAGTCTTGCTTTTAGATAGTCATATGATCTGCAATTCAGATGTATAGGAGACTGGTATCCTGCGTACCTTCTCATGTGCTAAGCAAAATCCCTGCTTCTTTATGTGAATGTGCCAACTGTAACAAAAATAGTCAATGTCATACCATCCGTCCTAGGCAACAACACACAATCTACAGTATAGTACAGCATTTCCTTCCATAGTGCCAAGATGGAATTTATATGTTACATTTGATATATTTAAAGGCATATAATTTTCCAGAAGAGTAAATATATATATACACAACAAAGATCCTATTTTGTAAAATGAAGATTTTTATTTTGTATGGGTTAAAAAAAACTAGGAAAATTGTCAGTGACCACAAATATATGCATGAAATTGTTCACAAATTAGATCCTTTAAGAAAAAGATGTTCAAACTTTATAGATACCATGAATGGCGACGGTCAATCAAGTATTGATTTAGTTTGCATGCTAAACGAAAGCAGATTTTAAAAAATATTCAGAATTACAGGAAAGAATCTGGGATTCTTTTTTTCCAGGATTAGGAAAATAAAAAATAATAATTTTTGTTATTTCCCCAATATGCAAACCAATATGAAATTCCAATTTTAATACCAAAAATGTCTTACATCTAGAATATTGACAGAACATGATAAACTAAGTGATAATTACCATATATACTCGAGTATAAGCCAAGTTTTTCAGCACAAAAAAATTCGGCTTATACTCGAGTAAAAAAATATGTTTTCTCGGGTTTACGTGGAAAAATTAGGGGCCTCGGCTTATACTTGGGTCGGCTTATACTCAAGTATATATGGTACATTGAATTCATTATTAGGGAATCACTTATTCTCAGTTGCTGTAGCGCAACATCAACATGCATGTTCACCCCTTTTCAAATTTTTTAATTCAACCTGGAATTTAACTAAATTTAAACAGTAAAATTGATATTTTTTTCTTAACACAATTCTATAAAGGATGGAGCCCCAAATTCTCCCTATCCCCAAAAGAGTTGAATGATAACATTTTGTCTACCTTCTGCCACCACTAGGGGAAGTTAAAACCCTTTACTGTGGATGATTTTAAAAGTTGTCCACCCCCATGATTTTATAACGTAACTGGGGCATAACGTAAGTAATAATTAACTTCCAATGGTTCCACGGTATTCCTCCGCCATTCTCTATTCTTCCTGCTTTAGCTATGATGAGTCATCACAACATGTGACCTCTGCAGCCAATGACTGGAAGTTGTGACATCTCGATGAACGGTGGTTGGCTACAATAATCACAAGTTGTCTCGACACAAAATCACTGGAGCCTAAGGAACAGAGGCAGCTTGGGGAGCACCGGAAGCAGGAGGGGGTTGGTAATTTGTTACATATTTTGTTATTTTACACCATTAAACCCCATTTTTAATTTTAAATGATGGGGTCAGACTACTTCTTCAATAGATTAAACAATAAACCATTAAGCACCATCCAACAGGAAGTCAGAATTTTATCATCTAGATTTATCGGCACGTTGTCTGGTTTCTTGTAATATAGTTTGACAATTTTTGGTCTCAACTAGGACCAAAAAGTCTCAAATGAGATCAAAAAGTCCCAAATAAAACCAAAAAAGAGATATCATAAAACAATTTTGACCCCCTATAAAGAATCATTATAAAATAAATCAGAACTGAATGTTAGAGTGTAATATAATCTAATATTATTGCTGGGTACTCACTTGTTCCTAGACACGTTGGGTTGACCAAGCTTGTTGATGTAGGTATCTTCTCATGCCTAGAATAACCAAGTTGTCCGTTTTGCGATGATGTCAGCTGTCTCCATATTGAATGATTACGTTGATGCATGGCTTCCGGTCCAGTGATGTCTGGTTGAGCCCACGTCATAACATGCACTTTCTGTATAGATGATCCTCGTAGCCTCATACGACGCACAATCGTTATGCACTGTTTCCAATACTTGACCTATGACTTGATAACATGTCTTATACAACGTGGTGGAATTTTATGTTTTGCAGTGGTCTCGTAAAATAAGTGTCATAAAATTAATAGGAAAGAAAATATCAAAATCACTACTAATAGGAAGCAGATATGTCGCCTTTTTTGTGTCTTCTAAATCGTTCTCTATCAATGTCGTATCAGTAAAAATCTATTTCAAATGTCTATAATATATACATATTTATATAGTTTTATCCATTAGAATGCATGGATATCTATGTTTTACAGCATCTCGTTATTGTTCCGATGAATACAATCTCAAGGCGATATAATCAATGCTAGTTTTAAAGTACCGCCCCCCCCCCCACACACACACACACACATCCCCTCCCCCCACACCAATTTCCTTTTCATGATCAACAAAAGCCAGACCAGGCTTGTCAATGCCACTAATTTCAGCTGATTGCTGTTAATTTTTGCTATTTGGTTCCCCTCGGCGTAGACCCACTGTTGGGTGATGATGGTAACGTCTCTATGTTGAACGCTACATTTTGCATCAGAAAAGGGGGATTTAGATATTGGCATATAAAAAAAACCACTAGATGAAGCTAATATGATGTATTTGCACAGATTTAGACGGAAATTATTATTACTTCCAAGGAGAACAGATATAAAAAATCTAGACTAAAAACTATTAAGAATATTTATAAATCAAAAATGACTGGTTTTGTTATATTTTTATGAAATGTGGTATATTGATATGTAACAAAAATTGTAAAAAAAATGTTCTGTCATGTAATGTTTACTATTTGATATAATATTGTAGCGTGTGTTCAATCAAATGTACTGTATTACTTAAAGGGGTATCCCAGAATTTCCCTAAAATTGGTCATCAATATCACTAATGTAGGGACTTACACCTGGCGCCCCCCAGTGCTCAACATTGCAGGAAATTTAGTGCCCCAGGGATTGCTGCTTTCCGCTTCTCAGGCCCATTGGTCACATTTCCTCTTAGTTGTTTAGTCGAGTGAATAGGGGCGAGCTGCAATACTGAGCACAACCACTAAACAATGTACAGCACTGTGCTGCTAAACTGTGAAGAAACAATGGTGATCACCCACTCTCTACATTCTGTTCACTAGGGTGCATTTGATATCAGACATCTGTCGATCTGTTATTAGTCACCCATCAAAGTGATCAATAAATGAAATCCTGGAACACCCCTTTAATTTATTTTTTTTTCTCTGCTAAAGTTCTATTTTTTGCTGATATATACTAAAATGGCTTTAAAAAAATTTCTTATTTAATTAAAAAGGTTCCCTTTTTCTGTAAACAGAATAGTTAAAAAAAATATATAAATTATTACATAATAATGCATACACCGAATTAAAAATGTTAAAGCGTAACTAAAAAAAATACATAAATACAAGTGCAGATGATAATAGAACATTTTGTAATATACTTTAATATAGAAATCTCTTCCTGTGTCCTTCTCTTTTTCCTTATTTAAGCGGTTTGTATAAATCAGCTTCCTGTCCTTTATCCATTGACAGCTGAGAGATAAAGGAATCTGATAAAATGTCCTTACAGACAATCACTGGATAGTATAATCTCAGGGAGCTGAATCATCAACATATGTTCAGGTATGGAAGCATTAATCTTTAGTCCTTTGTTGTTATCTCTGCAGCGTACAGGACTTCAGATACACTGCTCACTACAGGAGAAAGAAGGAGCAGAAAAAAGGCACAGACTAGCTGCTTTACTTAATGGGGTTGTCCGAGAGTAAATAAAAAAACTAAAGTGGCTGGGGTACCTCGTCCTACGATCCTGGTGTCCCGTGCTGCAGTCTCTCCATGTCGTAAACAAACAGGAGGCTTGGCACAGAGGGGACATTGGGAGTGGCAGATGACGTAAATACAAATTTGTTTTTTTTATGCAGCCCACCCCCGGCCACCTTGCTTTTTTAAGTGGCTCTCGGAACACCCTTTTAATGCAGCTGCTTAATTAATTTCTGCGCAAAAAGAAACTTTAAGGGACATCTACCACTAGGATGAAGGATTGTAAACCAAGCACACTGACATACTGGTGTGCGCTCCCTCTGACAGGATCTGCTCTTCTTTTAGCTTCCTATGCCCTTGTTTTTAGTTAAAAAAAGGCTTTTAAAATATATACGAATGAGCCTGAGGGGCTCAGGGCTCCTTAGGAGAGCCTTTTTTTCTTAAAAACAAGGGCATAAGAAGGAGATCCTGGCAGAGGGGGCACACACCAGTATGTCAGTGTGCTTGGTTTACAATCCTTCATCCTAGTGGCCTTTAAGTAATATTGAAACAGAAATATATTTTGTATTTGAACAAATTTTAATATTTCATATTTAAATATTGGTTAGGACACTTAAAAAATTAGAGAAGCCATTTTGAATAACCCCAATAAATTATTTATGAAAAATAAATGTTCAATATTAATAAAAAAATTAATGTTTTTTAATGTAAATTATCTGATGCAGATATTTTCCAACTATAAAACCCACAGTTTACCAAATTTGCTTCTTCCTCTTAATGCTTGATTTTATAACCCTCCAGCTAATCAGAGGGGAAGAAACTATACAGTGATGGGCAGTGCCATATCACACCAACGATTGGACAGGTAGGATGTGGGTTTTGCAACACTCCAAACTGGGGCCCCACAGTTACATGGCCTGTGTTATTGGGAAATCAGCCCCTGCAAATAACCTTAAAGTGAACCTGTCACCAGGGACCTCATTTTTACTAAAGACAGGTTACAGGAGCCCATCACATCTGCAGTGCAAATACTGTATGTCTTTCTGCCTTCTCTAAGCATTTGCATTACAATTTAATTGTGTGTTTTAACTTACCTGTCCTTCTAACAAAATCCTCTGTATAGTCCCTGAGGTTGGCTTTGGTTTGGATGCATTTCACAAAACAACACGTGATTTGTGTATAGCGCTCACTCCTCAACTCTCAGGCCCCACCTTTGTGCTCCTGTAAAGCTCCTCCCTCCCTGATGTCAGCTCACCAGGCTGTGACCTCTGTTCCTGTGCAGGAGCACAAAGGTGTGAGCTGAGAGCTGGGGAGTGAGCAGCACAGACAAGTCACATGTTGTTTTTTTAATGCAGCCATACCAGAGCCCAACCCCTGGGACTAAACAGAGTATTCTGTCAGGAAGTCAGGTAAGTTAAGACACACAATTGTAATGCAATATTGTAATGTAATATTGTATTGTAATACAGGTGTGAAGGGCTTCTGCAACCTGTCTTTAGTGAAAATGAGGTCGGTCCCTGGTGAAAAGTTCCTGTTCAGTTGGTCCTCAAAGCTCTCAAACAACCTACATGTTTCACGTAATTTACTCGCACCTGTCCCCCCACTTTTCCTTTCCATAAATTAGGAATATATATTAAAAAATATATATATATATATATAAAATATTGTTAAAAAATATTTATAAAAACGTATAGAATAATAGTAATATTATTTAAAAGATATACAGTATGTATGTCAAAATGCAAATACATTTTATTGTTTTTTATTTTTCATTTCAAACCCTTCTCCTATCATTATTTTTTTATTTAGTATTTTTTCTGTATTCTTATTGTTAGCATTATTAATGTTTTACCATTTTTTAATTACTAATGGAAATTTTAAAAAATCGACTTCCTTAATTTGGCTATAAAGCACAACTCTAACTACCTATTACTCAACTCATCTGCATAAATTGAGCTTCACTTGATCAACCTCCAGTTACATTCGCCTTGATAGAATTTTTATTTTTCACGTTATTTTCAGAGAAAAAAACACATATTCCATAAATATTGAGTTATTCTAAAAAGACTTTTAATTTAAAACCCGGAGTGCAATGTGTGGTTCTGCTTTTGCACACATACGTGGTGTTGGTCTTATGTCACGCAGATGTGAATTAAGAAAAAGAAACCAATGTGTCTGTGACTGTGTTGCCTTTCCTATATTTAATATTACTGTCTCGTCACCTCAGATTGAGGTTGTGTATAGTGTTGCAGTTCAACCGGTGTTGCTGTATAAGCTTTGTACAATATATTATTGAGATGAGTTTTATTTTTAGTACTCTTGTATTATTCAATGTTGTTATGGTGAAAACGGCTTATTATTACAAATTTTTGGACCAATCTACTTTTCTTATGAGAAATCGTTGTCTATAGCACAATCAATAGACCCCTCCCCCCCTATTAACCTTTAAGATTAGCTAATGATTTTTTAATACGTGATCAATTCACTGCCATTTAGTAACCAAAATAGACCAAATATCTCCTCTCATTTTATGGTCCTAAATGCTACATGGGGGTTCGGCCAATGGTGATTGTGATTGTCATACAGTACTACCCTATGTCCTTTCTCAATGTCTTAAGAGTGTACTTACGGGTCTCGGTTAATTTGGCAATCGTTGTGTAAAAAAGAAGATTCTGTTGTCTCTATGAGGGGAGGACGGCTACTTCTGTCTACCAAATAAATATATGTGTTTTATTAAAGTATTGTATTTTATCAATGTTGTCTATTTTGAATCTAATAAAGATGTACAGATGTGATCATTTTTTTTAATTTATATTTTTAATTGTCCCTAACCCCTAACTACCATTTTCTAGAGCCTACAGGTAAAATAAACATAAAATAGGAAAAAAAGAGGAAATTATTAAAATTAAAGGGAACCTGTCACCAGGAGAGCCATTTTTAGCACTTCCCCCAGTCCCCACAGAGCATAGTACATACACTGCCAAAGTTTTTGCATAAAAAATAGGAAAAAACAGAAAAAAATATATGTTATAGAGTACCTTTCCATACCATGTGCTGTGGGACTAGGCACCTGGGAGTGGCTGTAAAGGAGCAGCCCCACCCCCCACCCCCCTTCGGAAACCGCTCCTCCATGTGTTCTTTACAAATAAATTAATAACTCCCCACACTTGGGATTGGCTGTAAAGGAGCAGGGAGTGTCGCTAAGCCAAGTGATGGGTGTTTTCATATATTTAAAAAGGACACATGGAGGAGTGGTTTACCAAGGGTGGGGGGGGGAAACGGCTCCTTTACAGCCACTCCCAGGTTCCTAGTGCCTAGTCATACAGCACATGGTATTGAAAGGTACAATATAACATATCTTTTTTTCTGTAAAACCTATTTTTTTACACAAAAACTCTATGGCAGTGTATGTACTATGCTCTGTGGGGACCCTTTAAAATATAATAAAAAATGATATTTCATCAAATTTAACCCCATTACCGGCGTTCAACCTATTTTATCTCACATTACAATAAAATGAGTAATTGGACTAAGCATAGGACGATTGACATTATATCACAGTGTTCTTGTCAGCTTCAAAGAGCTGATTGGTGGAAGTGTTGGATCTAGGACTTCACTGTAGGTTCTGACACCCAATATTGCTTTGGACTAGATAAATCCTATTAATGGGCCATCAATATTTTTACTATGGAAAACCCATTTAATGTGGACTTCCTCTTCAGTGGTTCTTCGTATAACACTTTCATCTACTTGACAGTTCCCAGAACTTCTTCTGGTTTTACTTAGTTTTCAGACTTCTAGTAATTGTGCTGTCAGTAAGAAGAAGTGAATGCAGAAGAAAAAAACCCTCACTGAAAGAGAGATCTAAATGTCGCCTTATTTGCATGAAAGTTTTTTTATATTCATGGCCTCAGTCCAGATTGCCAGGTTTATATTACATCTATGGAAGACTTGTACGCCAGTTTTCTACTACTACCTACTACTACCACCTCTATGTCAAGTGGGTGTGGATTGGCCTGTAGGGTCCATGCCGGTGATAAAGTTGGCCAGTGTACCAACTATAGTCTGTGCCCCCTGTTACTGGCACAGGTTAAACCACAATTCTACACCAACCAGGATGAAGCCTCTTGATACATCTGATGTGTGTATGAAGGTGGGGTTAACATCATATGCTAGTACACAATGCAATAGCATGATATATATCCCCGCTATGAGTTTATTGGAATATTCAAATTTAACCATGAAAAAGTTATGAAATGTAAAGGTCAGGAAGGATTCACTGTCCATCACAACAAATCAAATTTTCTAACCTGCACTGGAAAAACAAAAAGTGGGAAAATTATCGGCTTTTCTTTAATTTAAAGGAAATCTACCATCAAAATCCATCATGATAAACCAGGGACATTACTTATAGATCCAGGCACTGGGACTGTGGTAATCTCCTTATATTTTTTATCCATGGCCTCCTGCCTTCTAAAATCAACCTCTATAAATATGCTGAAGGGCTCCTGGGGGTGTTTTCAGAGCCCATTAGTGCTGTGGCTTCCCAATAAACAAAAAGTGTTGCTTGACACACGCTTACCTGCACCCAAGATAGGACGGTGAACTCCGATGCAATCCGACGGACTTCAGCGCAGCAGTGCCACCTGGTGGACATCGGGCGCACTGCCTTAATGAATCGCCAGAAGACCGGAATCCGCCGCAGAGAACATGCCGCAGGATCGCGAATGGTAAGTAAATGACCCCAATTATGCTCATTGTAACACCCTGTGAATCTGCAGCAAGGATGAGATCTGAGAACACCAACCAGAAGCCTTCAGGCTCATTAGCATAAGTATAAAAATAGATTTTAAAAAGTAAGGAGGCTGTGGATAACAAATATATGAAGATTCCCAAAGTTACGATGCCTGGATCTATGAGTAAGTGTCCCCGTTTTATCATGATGGATTTTGATGTTAGATTTTCTTTAAACAGCAGAAAATGACCAAAGATCTGTAGCTATACCAAGAAATTGAAAAGAAAGCCAAGTCAGAAGAGTCAATTTAGTTGGAGAGCAAAATACTACCTAGAAAAAAATGATTATTGAAAGAACGTTACATAATTTTAATAATCATAGAAATTTTGTAAATCATTAGAATAAAACATAAGACTTACATTTTACATAAAACTGTGTTGAATATACTGTAATTAAAAACATGATAAAGCCAAAAAAAATTAAACAATGTCATCTCAGTTTTAAATAAATTTTCCCTCATTTTACACTTTATAAAAGGTTTTCATAAAGATTCTGTTTCTGCCACAAGATGGCGGTAAGATAAAAATAATCTATACAATCTCACAGTTGATAAATGAGGAAAATCGTTTTAGCTTTATTTTTGGACTGTTAAACTTGTATTTTAATGTGATTTCTAGAAAACATAATTTAATTTTAGATAAAATTAAAAATACAAAAATAAAAATGAGAAATTAAATGAACATTTTGGACAAAAAAAAAATTCAGTCTGGCAGGAAAAAGAAAATCCAGAGTATGAAATACATAAAAAGACATTATTATAAAAAAAATAACAGAATAGGAGAATAGTCCTGTAGGTGGAGATGAGCAGTCCCGAAGTTTCCAATCGGGTACAGGTGTGTCCCTTGTAACGCGGACATTGACGCTTCTAGCTAAGGCTGTGATTGGCCAGGGGACAGCCATAGGTAGTTGGCCAGGGGTGTCAATTTGCTGGATTGGCTGCCAGCAATCCGATAATATGTCCGGGTCAAAAGGGACACACCTGAATCCTGAACCCAGAAACTTCGGGTCTGCTCATCTCTAACTGTAAGTACTACAAAACTGTCGAGGGTGATGGGGGAAAGACTTAATATAGACTTCCCTTTAATTCTCCCCCCCCCCCATTCCTACTATTCCAAATGGCCACTGTATCTGTTAACAACACTGTACAAAGGGGGAGGGGAGTCGTGATTTGGATAATCTATGGCTTCATCAAGCCAGAAAATAGTATTAACCTCTTCCCACCGATGCCCTTTTTTCCATTTTGAATTTCCATCTTTTGCCCCCCAACTTCAAAAACCCATAACTTTTTTATTTTCCAGTATGCAGAGTTGTATGAGGGCTTGTTTTCGTGTGAAACAAATTGTACTTCATAGTGTCAGTATTTAATATTCCATGTCACGTACAAGCGAGCTGGAAAAAATGACAAATGCAGTGAAATTGACAGAAAAACAAATATACGCCAATTTGTTGGGCTTTGTTTTTCCCTGTGCACAGCAAATAACACCCCAACTTAATTCTTAGGGTTGGTACAATCACAGAGATAAGTTATATTAGTTTTCAATAAATTTTAAAATTTTTTTCATACTTTGGTGTAAAGTTTCAAATTGTTGTGAAAGGGCAAAAAAGTGTCAATCCAGACATTTTGTTGCAAATTTCCTTTATGGAGCTCACCACCATGAATAGTTTTTATGTTTTGATAGATCAGGACTATTTTTACATGTATATCACTTCTAGGGAATGGGGGGTGATTTAAAGGGAAACTGTAATCATGACGGAAATTTTTTTTTACTGAGGACAGGTTCTAAAAGGGTAATGCTCAATATAATTTTTTGGTTAGTTCTTAAATCATTTTACTTCTTTACAATCCTTTCATTGATCGTACCTGGTTCCCTGCCAGAACCCTGTGCTGAGTCCCGTCGGTAGGGAGGAGCACTACAGATCTAAACGGTAATCTGCTCAATCACATCCCTCCTCTCTTCAGCATTGATCTTCACTCCACTTCAAACCAGCCCCTTCCACCTCCAATGTCTCCTCCTTCCTTCACTGCAACCGACCGTTTAGATTTCAAGTTCCCCCAGTGAGGGAGCCAGCTAAGATAAGCTAAAGAATTGTAAAGAAGTAAAACATGATTCGTATTGAGCATTACATGCCCTGTTGAAACCTGTCATTATTTTTTTTTTTAAAAAACCCTTTGTGATGACAGGTTACCTGTAAACTTTTAGGGGTTTATTTTTTTTTTACTTTTTACAACTTTTTTTTACTGTATTTTTAGACCCCCTGGGGTACTTTAACCATGGGGGTTCTGATCACTGCTACCATATACTCAAATACAAAAGTATTGCAGTGTATTGTGGATTTTCTAGTGATCTATCATAGTGTGGCACTGGCAGAGTCTCTCATAGACTTCAGGCTGTCATGGGAACAGGTTGTCACTTCCTGATGAAGCCAATGGCAGCGACAATCCTAGCAAAAATGCTGGCGCCCATTGTATTTAAATAATTAACAACTCTGATTGGTGCTATCGTGATCATGGGTTTTACCGATGTGCGTTTGCAACAAACCCACCTCCCACTGTATGAAGAGGGCTCAGCCCAAGTTGGTAAAATACTAATTTTCTGTGACATGAGATAACCAAATGCCACAAAAAATATACATGTCATATGTTCACTAGGGTTCAATCTATAGTAGACTCTACCCATAAGTATAACCAGACTAGAGCACTAGCCTAAAGCTGCTGGGCCCCAATGCTCAATCTGTACCAAACCCCAAACTATAATATGTTATTTATGGTTCTGTTCTCTTCCTAGGAGGATGAGAAATCTTATTGGCCTGTTTAGACTCCGCAGCGCAGATGTGACCACACCCACAGTGTTCAAGTCCTGCCCATGTCGGAAGTGCACGCCGTATGGAATATTTTTGCGACCTCCTTAGCTGTTGAAAGCTAAATATAAGTTTGAACAGCGGATTAGGCACGATTATGTCTACACAGTCGTTCTGCAAGAAGTGATAAGCCGTGTGACTCTGTAGAGATTTCCTGACATTATTTCATGTATTAGGGACATCACACGGATGACTGCTGGCAATTTATGTTGAGATGCAGCAGTTCTGGCTCATCCTCAGCCTGGATAATCTCAAGGTCGCTAAAAATCGGAAATCGTTGCTGGTACAACATGGAAGAGAAGGGTGATAAGGGGTCAGGTAGAGGACACCTATTTATGGGATAAATGGTCATGTGTTTTGGTGTTGAGGTGACACAAGGAACTCAAATTTTAAAGGAAATCTATTGCTCAAATCTACTCCCCAAAGAAAAATTACCACCCTGTAGATCTTGTTCTCGATTAGGCAATTACCGGTATATCTTTGTCTTAAATCCTCCTCTGAAAAATTATTTTTAAAATAGTTATATTAGTCTGAAGTGCTTTGGGGGTGTTACCAGGGCTCTTTAGGGCTCCAGTGCATTTTCGGAGCTCCAGTGCATTTTCGGAGCTCCAGTGCCCACCGCCTGTACCTGTCTACCTTCTGTCTCCGACATCACTGCCTCCTTCTCATCCAATTCTCAATACCAAGAAAGGAAGCTGGAGGAGTCTGGGCAGTTCCTGGATGTGTGGTTTCCTCCAGGCGTACATTGCACATGCACAATGTACATCATGAAGCCATGGGTGCGCAGGATCCAATGCGCAGGCCTACAAATTGTAAGAGAAGAAGCCGCTGATGTCAGTGTCAGAAGGCAGACCGAAATAGGTGATGGGTGACGATGGGTGTGGCAGAGGTGTAGATAATGCACTCTATTAACCAGTAGAACATGGTTGATGGTTGAGTGAACGTAATGCATATTACGTGAACCTCCAAGAATTATCAGACCTGTGACTTACGATTGGACTAAACACGACCTTTCAAATGTCTTCTACAATCACTTTTGTTAATGTGAGAGATACAATGCTGTAACCTAAAGTTACAGGAGAAAACAAAGGCTCCTATATCCTGCGGCCACATATGGTGAGCATTGTGTTGATCGGCGTCCATGTCTTGGTTTAATCAAGCCAAACATACACACGATCTACAAACCAGTCTGCTGATATAAGCGGATGCCAAAGCCCGGGAATGTGGTGTAACACTACTACATTGAGGCTTCAGACGACCAATCTACACGGAAGAGCTTAATATCTGCACTAAATATTGTGCGTTCTTTAATTCAAATTGCTTGAATTGTAAACTAAGTCCTTCACATCTAGAGAAGGAATGTTTGGTTTTAGGATTCCTTCCCACCTTTCAGGAAGGAGGATCCCATAATGTCATTACAGATGTTTATTTTCCAAGTTTTGGTTTCCAGTAACAAGTTCCCCCGTTACCGGTAAGGCACCAGAAGTTAGAATTTGTATTTTAGATTAGTTTCCTCATATATGAGATTCTCAATGGGAATGTGTTCTCTCTGCTGGGGATGGGAGGTGGAATTTTTTTTCCATGGCTACACCTAGAATACTGAGTTTCATAGTGGGAAGGTGTACAATCTACAATCTATGGTGTGCCATAAAGTTGTGGCGACTGGCTTGACAGTTACAAAAGCCAATAAGAGGTCACTGGCTTGTAAGTTTACAAAACGGACTCTCAATAAGAATTCTGTTTACTGAACAGACAAAAATTCAAGGAGATGTAATCCATATGGTGGACGAAATGGATGCTCAACGACTTGTAATCTATAGAGTGGATGTCCAAATTTAATCGTAATCCATAAAGGCGAGGACAACGGCTAACCCTGTATGTCACCACCCAACAATACCTTCTTGGGTGGTGCTCCCTATGCTACTCCATGGCGGGACACCAATTGAATTCCAATCACCCCCACTTTTAGACGGATGGAGGCCATAGATAAGAAGATTACCACAGTCACGGTGCCTGGATCTATGAGTATTGTCCCTGGTTTATCCATGCTTGATTATGATGGTATATTTCATTTAACCCCTTAATGACCAAGCTCATTGTGCCGTTTATGACCAAGCACTATTTTTAAAAACTGCCATATGTCACTGTATCCGTTAATATCTTTACTGCGCTTTAATTTACCCAATTGGTTTTGAGATTGTTTTTTTGTGACATGCTGTACTTCAAGTTAGTGTGAAATTTTGCTCGATACATTTTGAATTTAATTATGAAAAAAATGGGAATTGGCCAAAAATGTAGAAAAAATTAGCTACTTTCAAAATGTTTTTCAAAACTGATAGTCTTACTACCCAAATTAGTTGCTAATTAACATTTACCATATCTCAGCTCTGTGTTGGCGTTATTTGGTAAGTGTCCTTTTGTTTTATTGCTAGAAAGATCGCAAATTGAACAGCATTTTTAAAAATTTTCAAGAAAATTTTGCACTTTTTTTGCACTTATTAAAACTGTGACATGAACAAGTAATCAAGTAATCATCAGATCACTTATTCATACTAATGCACTGCAATAACAATGTATTACAGTTCCTTAGAAGTGCCAGCCTATGCACTTGCATAGGCTGTCGTGCAGACTGCTCGGTCCAACCAGGGGCTGGATTGAGCAGGGAATCCTCAGGAGAGACCTGGGGACCTTTATTGGGTCCGGCAGTCTAGACAGCTCCCCGTAATCACATTGCGGGGTGCCTGGGGGATGATGGAAGGAGCTCCCTCCTTTACCACGTACGTAGATCCCACGTTCAGAGCTGTGACCACGGGATCTGCATTGCTGCAGTCCTGAATGATAAGTAAGAGGAAGCTGAGAGTGCTGCCCTGACACAGAGGCAAGAAGATCATTAACAAGGGACAGGGCAATTCTATCACTAATAATGATGTATTTTATTATTGGTATCCTGCCTACAGGAAGTTGGTTTAAGCTTTCAAAATGGCCGACCTCTAGAGCGGTTTTCAAATTAAAAGGCAAAGAAAAACAAACAGAAAAATAACATGAATAGAGACATCATTTCACTGCTTGAATTGAATAACATCATACACATCAATTCACTTCAATTATGTTATCGTAAACTTTTTTATACTCCAGAATGAGTCCAGCTTATATATATATATACTGTATTTGCTGAACATTTCTTCTGAGTTTAGAAAGTGACGGAGGAACTTCGCTAATTCCTCTCTGATTAATCTGCAGGATCAGCGTGTGGAGCTTTTGCTGTTTATGGCTATAAAATATGCAGCGTTTTTCAGTGCGAGCTCTAAAGAGCGGCTGGAGATTATTTCCTGCTGCGGGACTTTATCTACTGCTGGAAAGTAATAATCGGCTTTTCTCTATTACAGTTTAAGAAAAAAGCCACTTTTATGGCCAACTCTGTTTCTCATCCTTATCCAAGAGATTACTGATTGCATATTTGTTTTATATAATTGAGGCCAATTATAGAGAATCTCGATAATTGTAGACACTATCAGACTTGGCAGCTGGGGGACTTACAGTCTATTATTCTGACCATGTCTCACCTAAATCTTATTTTAGCCTAGCTTAGGTGAACACTTGTAATATTTCTGGATCCAGCCGTCTAAGTATATTGAAATCCCTTGGATACTGCATATCTCATGGTGCAAAAATTTTAGGCAGGTTATGGCAATGGGGTTTGGTGGTCAGGCTCTAGTAGAAGAAAAAGCCTTGTGTCTTAGTCAAAACCCCATCAAGTCTTGTTAATATCTATACACTTATGCATGCACAAAAAGAAGAAGACCAACTCACTATGCAGAAATGTCCATACCTTTACACCAAAAATTACAAGTAATTATTTGCATATTCTCTACCCCCAGCGGAGCATGCATGGCATTTAAGACTCCAGATTGGAAAACCTGACTTTATATTTTCTAACCAATTTTACACCTTCAGTTTTTTTTTCGTACGCAGAGACAAAACAGAAGCAAAACAGAGACAGAATGGAGGCAAAGCGCAACGGATGCGCAACAGGCACACCACACACACGCCAATGTGAATCTGCCCTAACACTGACCAATCAATACTGATAGTATCAGACTGTGCAGTCTTAAGTGGTAACACCCAGTTGGCAATTTACTTACATATTTCTACATGTGTTAAGGAAAAGAAGGGTAAACTATAGAGAATTAAGAGCAGATGACTAAGAAAAACTTCTAATGTGAGTATAGGCGGTCCCTGGGTTACATACAAGATAGGTTCCATAGGTTTGTTCTGATATTGAATTTGTAGGTAAGTCAAAAATGTATATTTTATAATGGTAGATCCAGACAAAAAAATGTTTTGCCCCAGTGACAATTGGAGTTTCAAAATATTTTTGCAGTAATGGGACCAGGGATTATCAATAAAGCTTCATTACAGACACCTTACAGCTGATCATTACAGTCTGGGACCATAGTAACATCCAGAGACTTCACCAGAGGTCACAGGGGGCAGAGGGGTCCGTCTGTAACTAGAGGTCGTCCGTCAGTCAGGTGTCTTTAAGTAGGGGACCGCCTGTATTTACTGAGATAGATATTGATACTGTCTTATTATTTCATTGTCATCAAGAAACCCTCTAAATCTAGTGGTAACATCACACTCATAGACCAATTGATAGTCATCTATTGAAACACAATTCTTCGTTTCATCTTCCTATTCAGGTTTTATCTGCTTGACTTTAAGTAGAAATAAACTCCTGCCAACAAATATTTAGTGTAGAACAGACGGGTTTGTTGTATTTGGCGGCAGATTCTGGACAGATTTGCATGGAGTAAACAGTGTGTTCAGCATATGCCGCGCTCTGAAGCCTGAGATATGTCTTCAATTATCTACTAAAAGCTGTGGAATCCATTGTAAAGACTAAGAAGTGGCCAGAAAATCATCCCGACCTGGCCATGAGATCATCACTTATTAATAATCATTTCAGACCATCTATATCAATGTGACAGTGATTCCCTAAACATTTCCTTCTTATAATAAGCTGATGAAAAAATACAAGTTGCAGCATGTCGGAGGCATATGCTGAGATATTATCTGGTCTGGAGTCCTGACTTTTATTAAAGGGGTTGTCCGGAGGTTGAAAAACCAAAAATAGCCCCACACCTGACATTTTCCAAACCATGGCACTTCCTCCACCATCTTTCACTAACTACTTTACACATTTTGGATTCAGTCTTTCCCCAGTTTGTCAAGAACATAATGTTGCCCATCAGACCAAAATAAGTTAAACTTGCTTTCATTACTAAAATAAATTGTGGACCATTTCTTGTCTGTCCACACAACATGCTCCTCAGCAAAGGTGAGTCTGGCCTTTAGATTTTTCTGTTTTCTGCTAGTGAGAGGTTTGGTCAATGCAGAGTGAGCTTTCAGTCCATATGCCCATAAATGTGAGATTCTGTATGGTGAGACAGATTCTTACCTTATTTAGTTATGAACTGGCCAGGATATTCAGCCACAGTGTTGAAACGATTACCCATGGAGATTCCATGCGTTATCCTGTCCTCTCTTACATTTGTTTTTCAAGGGCAACCAGTCTTTTGGGGGGGATTTGAATAAGTTTGTGATGTTGTATAGATAGTTCTGCATAATCTGTGTGTGCTATATAAATAAAGGAATCATTATTATTATTAAAGATGCTTCTGGAGGATTTAAGTCACTTTGGAATGGCACACAAATTTTGCAAAGTCAGTAAAACCGGAAAGTTAGACGTCAGTTATGTAGGGTTTGTCAGCTCATTATAGAATTTAGCACCCGGTGTCAGATTTACACCAATAACTTGCAGGTATCTGAAAGTGTTCTCTAATTTTGATCAGTGTCTTTTACAATGATCTAATTTACATTTTTATTATGTGCTTTACAATATATACAATGTATGAAATAGGCTTAAAATACTATTATTTTACTAAAGTTAGGATATATTCACATAGGACCACACAATGGGGCTTATTTACTAAGGTCCTGCAGCCAAATTCCCCTTGGGTTTTCCGTTGTTTTGGGGGATTGCGCTGGGGATTGCGCCAACGCGATCAGATTGTGTCGCAATAGCGCCAGCTTTCACGCGACACAAATCAGGAGACGGGCCGTCGTTCGATCCAAGAGATTCGGACAACGCGCGGGATTTAACACTTAAAATTGTGTCGCAAGCCAAGCACTTACATGCACCGGGAAGAGGAAGGTGAACTGCGGCAGACCTGAGCGGGGAAGCGACACATGGAGGATATCGGGTGCACGATCTACGTGAATCGCGGCAAAATTCATCCTCGTCGGACAATCCGGAACGGGGATTGCGCAGGGATCGGGTAAGTAAATGTGCCCCAAAGATCTTCAGAGTAGGTCAAGTTAAACTTCACTTTTCTAGTATGGAGGATGGGTTTTCTTCGCCTGATTTCTGCATCTTATGGTATTTTTCATGTCTTGACTTTACAGATGGTTTAAATGGACGATTTTGTGAAGTTTGACTCCAAACATCTTCCATGCTTGACAGCAAATACCTGTTTTGAATCTCTAACTTCTCTCTGGAGAGTCTAGTAATCTTAATAACTACGTGCGGGAAACAATGAATATCAGATGTGATGATCCGTTCCTTTCACTCAACGGGTTGCGTTCGCCTTTGACGCAATGCCGTTTTCCCCTTTAATAAATCACGAGGAAGCCGGCATCTTGTTGTAATTGGTATTTATTAGAGAAAATAAGCAATATGACAAAGTCATTTAAACGAAGACGGCCTGAAGCGCAGGGACGGCCGCCAGATGGTGACCACCAATAACAATTAGCAACTTTGTGTTTTTCTATTAATGATCAAAAAACTAAAGAAACGTCTTTATAATTGTTGACAAACTTGAAGGAAATGACATTATTCAGAAAATTACCATTAATGATTTGTATACACCCGGCTCACATCATGTGCCGTCATTCCAGCTGCACAGATCTCCACAAATTTAAAGGAGAAGTAAGGATGTGTACGAGCTTGGCTCTCCCTGTTTTAAGTTACACGAAATTTGTCACAAAAACCATTGTGGTAAACCATCTGGCTGCCATTCCTGTGCTTCATGTCCTCTTATCCTAAATCACTTTGGGCCACATTTATCACTCGTTTTTTCTGTTGTTTTCGCGCCTTTTCATTCAGGCGCACCGTTTTTGCGCCATTTTTGCAATTAAACGCCAAACTAGCCGCGCAGCAAAAATAACCAGCTTTCCCTCATCTATCGTTCAATTCCAGATGTTTTGCTGTGCCTAATGATATTCATCACTTGCAATGTTTTCATTTAGGCGCAAAAACGGGCGCAAAAACACTCCAGCCCGAAGGTGGCGTTATCTGAGAAGAAAGCACTGAGCCCCTTTGCAGAAGAGCTCGTTTCTAGCAGCAGAGCTCAGCCAGACACTGGAACATATAATACAGACATTAGATACCCTGCAGACAGGAACTGCAGACTCTATTTACAGTTCATCACCTTCTATTTACAAAATATTCTGCAAAACGCTGAGCTCACAGCAAGAGAGAAGAGAACTTTGCACAAGTTTGCAGAAGCTTGCAGAAGTTTGCAGATACTACAAACAAGTGTCCCCCATGTAATTCTGCACAGTGTCTGAGGGGGATACTGTGCAGAATTACAGGGGTGCAGCAGGAGACCAGCACTGGGGGATCCCCTCCAGGAGAAGCCCCTGCTGAGGAGGTCATTGGGTGCTGGGTGTCACACACCTGGGTGCTGCTGTGAGTGTTATCTTCATTCTGGGCTGTGGGAGAAGCAGAGAGGAGCTTGTAGCAGGATCACATGTAAGTGCCCGAATCTAACATTGCGCCTAAACTGCGCCAAAATTGCGCCTAAACTGTGTTAAAGTAAAGTGATTAATAAGAGGCAGAAAATATACTTATCACAGATGGTTGTAGCTTGTGATAATTCTGGCAAAACAGTGCGCCAGAATTTAGGCGCAACTACTACACTTAGGCGCACAAAAGTGATAATTGTGGCCCTTTGTCTTATTGCTTATTTTCTTCAATAAATGCCGATTACAAGACGACACAAGATACTGTGATGGAGACAAGGAACCACAAAGCGGCCAAACAAGACGATTCTCATGACATGCCGTAGTGTTTGCAAAACTAATATTCTAAGGAATCTTTTCTTAGGACTCTGCGTTGGGTCATTCCTCTGTAACTCCTCCTCCAAATATATATACGACTAAATTGACAACTGGGTGTTACTGTCTAATCTTGGGGTCTCCTTGCATAGTTGGACCGATTGGACCATATCAGACTGTGTCGGGATACACATGGTTAGATTATATATTACTCCTATGAAAGTGGTTAGGAATAGTGATGAGCGGACCCAAGCCGCAATGATCAGGTCTGTGGCGAACACTAGGGTTCGGGTCCTTGATTTCAGTAAGTAGTCCAGGTTTGATGTTCGGCTTTCCCCCTCTTTGGTTACACTCGCGATCAGTGCTGTCACCGATGACGAATGTTAACTCTTCAAATGCCATGTATGCATGGCGTGGAATTGAAATGGCTTTGCCAGCATAATTTGAAGAGTAACTAGGGGTGAACATTCTGGCCCGGATACTGACATTTCAGGTTCTGGTTCAGTCGATCGAGAACTTGAACGGGTCTGCTGATCCTAAGGCCCCTTTCACACGGATGTCTGAAAACGTCTGTATACTATCCATACCGTACCGTTTTTGTAGGGGTAGGATGCGGTCACATAAAAAAGACATAAAAAAAATATAGAGCATGTCCTATTTTCATCAGTTGTGCACTGTATGCTGCCGTATATACGTGTGTAACATATCCTGGGACCCCCTTTTATTTCAGAAACAAAAGGAAAAATAATGTATCTGATACCCCAACAAGTAGGGACCTGGCCGCCATCTTGAAAGGTACCATTTTGGGTAAAGGGAAAGTGTTCCCAACAGGAAAGTAGACATGTAGTACATCAAAGAAGACAAGAACTATGTTGATTGCCACATTCAGATTTGTAATATTTTGAGATTCAAAAGTTATCAATGCGGAAATTTGCAACAAGAACCCGGAATATTCCCCATGATGCACAGCTATGTGACCTAATGTCCGTGGCGCTCAACACAGAGCTCAAGTAGATCCAACTGCAAGAAGCGCATGGGAATCTATGGAGAATTTGATAACTTTTATTCCAGATTTTGCAGATCTGATTGCAGTAATAAAAAATTCTGGTCTTTGATCTGCTACATGAGGACATTCCCATCGAAAAAATTGCCCTTGATCTAATATGGCAGCTTTCAAGATGGCGGCCATGTTCCAGACATAGCCTAAAATATATTTCCCTCCCTCTCTCACTTGCTGGGGGATCAGTTATGGCATTTTCCTTTTTGTGCCCGGGTTAAAAGATCTTTGAGCGCTGTATACAAGTAACCTGTAAGCAATCACGGAGGTGCAGAAGAGTCATGTTGGGATGTCCCTTCCACAGTCCAATTATATCATCATAAGTCTAAGGAGCAGCTGCTGAAGGTACATTATGGTGACATGGAGGAAGGGCTAGCTCCGCGCTCAAGCTTTAATATCACCAGGCCACTGCCACCCAGTGGCCAAATTGGGCGACCAATCAGTGGCCCGGGTTAAAGGGCAGCAGGAGGGGCCGTACTCCTGATGTAAGGAGCACAGCCAGTCCTGCAGCCCCCCGGCTTAAACAGCCTGCGGGCTGAGCACTCTGGTCAGAAGAGGTTAAAAAGTGGTCGCCTGCTCGCAATAAGCGGAGGAAGAGTGTTTATTTTAAGGGATTTTTTTTATTTCCTACTTATTTTCCAATAAATGTACAAATAAGAAGTAGCTTAACGTTTTCAATAAATCTGGTTTACTTCTATTTCTGAGAAAAAATATTGGATGAGCAAAGAAAAACGGTACAGCACACGGCAGAAAAGAGGGCGCCGCGGCCCAGGCGGCACTTAGCGGATGAGGCTTTTAGAGTGTAATCAAAAAAGTCGTTCAAAATTTTTACTTGGATAATCAGTAAAAAGCTTTATATTACTTAGATCCCTCTCCTGCACCGGCAATTGACAGTAGATGCTGGTTTAGGAGATTTATTTCTGGTGATCACGTGATCCTCAGGTGATGGATAACTGCCGGAGCTGCTGTGACTTGTCCCTTGGGGCAGTGGTCCCCAACCTTCTTATATTCTGGGACTGGATACATCCAATTTTTTTTTTCCAGTGACCCCCTTATCATTTTCTGCAGCCCCCCTTCCTATAGTGCTTTTTTCTGTTGTTTTAAGAAAGAAGGTACAGAAAAGGGGACATCTGCCCCCTCTGCCAGAACCTGCGAAGAGAAGATGACGAGCTGTGGGGAGAAAAAGCCGGAGATAAGTATAGATTTTTTTTAAAGTTCTTTGGTCGCGACCCAAGACTGGGTGTACCACGGCCTGGTCTTTGACTGCGGCCCAGTGGTTGGGAAACGCTGCCTTAGGGGACTGTATTCCTTCTTTACCAATATCTCAGTCCCAGTTTAAGAGGAAATACAGCAATACAAAAAAAATGTATAATATCCTTTTTGGTTTGCTTCTTTTTCAGAGACAATTCTTCACCTTTTTTGTTGCCGGGAACATTTTCCAAGTGAAAGAATTGTTGGGAGTGCGAGGAAAAGGCATGGACATTGGCAAATACTCAAATACTACATCTTTCACATCTTGTCATAAATTAGGCACATTCTGCACCTGGAAGCACAATGGGGGTCAATTTTTTGTCTTATATTTGCAACTTTTATTTGTAGATTTGCACAAAAATTTGCACCTTTTTCACCCACTTAGAAAAGTTCTCTGCAGCTGAGTTTTATCACTGCTGCGCCAGATTGATCTTTAGAATCCAGATTTGGCAGTTTAAAAAAGTCGCAATATTTTTCACAAAATGACTCCACTCCCCCTACTGGTGTAAGAAAAAGAATAGAAGGGGTTTCTAAAGGATTTGCAGCTTTAAAAAAAAAAAGGTTGCAATGAAAATGTAAAATGACTCAGATCAATGTCAGATCAGACTCTAAGATAAATCAAACAAGACCAACAACAAAAAGAAAACCTACCCCAGTACATAAGAATGACCATATGCTGGGGTACTACAGCTTCTACATGAAAAACAGGGCCCCCATCTATTAAATACATATGACAAAAAAATACCCTTGTACTTTATGGATGGAGACCACAGATCTGTTTGGGTAAAATACTATAAGATGCACTTTTAAGCAAGAAAAAAATCATGCAAAAAATTGCCTGCATCCTATAGACCAGTGATGGCGAACCTTTTACAGACCGAGTGCCCAAGCTACAACTAATATCCACTTATTTACCGTGAAGTGCCAACATGGCATTTTAAGGAGTACCTTATTGCTACCTGTTCTTCCTCAATTTTCAACTGTTTGTGAGTGTATGGATGCAGCAGGCTGTGAGTGTATGGATGTAGCAGAGCTGTATGTGAATGTATATATGACACATAGCTGTGTGTGAGTGTATGGATGTAGCAGAGCTGTGTGTGAATGTATGTATGATGCATAGCTGTGGGTGAGTGTATGGATGTAGCAGAGCTGTGTGTGAATGTATGTATGATGCATAGCTGTGGGTGAGTGTATGGATGTAGCAGAGCTGTGTGTGAATGTATGTATGACACATAGCTGTGTGTGCGTGTATGGATGTAGCAGAGTTGTATGTGAATGTATGTATGACGCATAGCTGTGTGTAAGTAAATGGATGTAGCAGAATTGTTTGTGAGTGAATGGATGCAGCAGGCTGTGAGTGTATGGATGTAGCAGAGCTGTGTGTGAGCGAATGTATAATGCATAGCTGTGTGTGAGTGAATGGATGTAGAAGAGCTGTTTGTGAGTGAATGGATGTAGTAGACCTGTTTGTGAGTGAATGGATGTAGAAGAGCAGTGTGTGCTGTGCTTGTCTGTCACCAACAGGGAAATTTTAATTGGTGTCAAATATATTTTTCCTCTTTTTGGAAGACAAAGTCTGGGGTAAGTCTTATAGTAAGGAGCATCTTAAAGTGTTAGAAATACGGTAGATAAATCAGACATTTATCACATTATACACATAAGATTTAGTTACCAATAAGTGATTTATTTTTCAAAATTGTAAATGATACAATTTCTACACATTTATGTATCAGCTTTATCCCACTTCTTGTGTATCTATAATTGTAATTAATCTACTTGAAATTGCCTAAAAAAATCACAAAATATTCTCCCTGCAAAGTGATCAATTAACATAGTACAATCAGTATCCATTGTTAGGCCTAATGCACACAGCGGTATGATGAATCATATATTATAGGGTTCTTAGTACACTGCTAAAGTTTTACATTTTATATATGTTTCCTTATATATCACTTTTAGGTGAAAGAGCTCATAAGTCTGTTTTACACAGATTTTTATACATCGAAGAGGTTTTCAGTTATTTTTGTTATTTAACAAAAATATATCTGTGTAGATAATTTCCTATAAACATAGTCATGTTGTCCCTTAGAAACAAGATTGCTGTCTTTGGATACGACCACCGATGCGGAGGTAATTGCACAAAGAAACAAATAGCTTTTGCACATGAAATGTTTGGGAGTTACTATGTGTCCCACAGCCATCCTGTGGTAATAAATGTTGAATGTAAGTGACCAGACAGGACTCAATAGCGTATGCATGACCAACTCTTCCAGAGTTTGGGGTGGTTGTATCCAAGGACAGCTATCCTGATTCCAAGGGACAACATGGCTGTGTTTATGGGAAATTATCTTCACACAGGTTAAATGTTTTTTATAACATGCAATTGAAGAAATGTTTGAATATGTCAGATGAATTAAATGTGATTGCCCAGATAAGAATTCCCCTTTAACCTAATGTTAAATAGGATGTCCAGTTTCTACTTTTTTTCATGTGGTTTCAGTTTGTTTGCAAAAATTCATACCAGTTTCTGCCCCTCAGCTCATGTTCCATTGGTTGCAATTTGTTTAGATGGCTACAACAGTGACATAAGATAATGGACATGTTGCCGCCATGTCTTCCACTGTTGGAAGTTATGGGCAGTCATATGGCATCACTGTTGCAACTGGTTAAAGGGGTTGTCCACTTTCAGCAAATAATTCATATTGTCTGTGTAATGAAAAGTTATACAATTTTCCAACATATTTTCTGTATTAATTCCTCATTGTTTTCTAGATCTCTGCTTGGTGTCATTCATTAGGAAGCTTCATTATTTAAGTCTTGTGGTTAAAACCAGTCCAGTCATGTGATGTTACACAGGTGCAAAACTCTTTATATCACAGAGAGTAATCCGAGTTGTGTCATACAGCAAGCCATGCACCTGTGTGACATCACATGACCAGGTATATAATGAGCCGTGCACCTGTGTGACATCACATGACCGGGGAACTAACTAGCCATGCACCTGTGTGACATCACATATAACAAGTTGTGGATCTGTGTGATATCAAATGACCTGGCATATAAGGAGCTGTGCACCTGTTTGACATCACATCACAAGGAATATAACGAGCCGTGCACCTGTGTAACATCACATCACCAGGAATATAACGAGCCGTGCACCTGTGTGACATCACATCACCAGGGATATAACAAGCTGTGCACCTGTGTGACATCACATGACAAGGGATATAACGAGCCGTGCATCTGTGTGACATCACATGACCAGGGATATAATGAGCCGTGCACCTGTGTGACATCACATGACCAGGGACATAACGAGACGTGCATCTGTGTGACATCACATGACCATAGATGTAGCGAGCCATGCACCTGTGTGACCTCACATGATCAGGGATATAACGAGTGGTGCACCTGTGTGACATCACATGGCCAGGCATATAATGAGCCGTGCATTTGTGTGACCACACCAGAGACATAACGATCCATGTACCTGTGTGACATTGCATGCCCAGTGACCATTTTTATCCACAGTAAGTAAACAAGAAGCTTCCTATAGAATGACAGCAAGCAGAGATCTAGAAAACAGTGATGAATTGATACAGAAAACAATGGTGCAGGGAGTGAAGTTCATCTTTAGCATTATTAAAAACACATTGGCCCTTTAAATAATAAACAAAAGTTAGATATAGCTTTACATGTCTCCATACAACGCAAAAAAAATTCATTGGCCATAAATTGATCATGTGCATAAAACTATAAAACCTATCCAAAACAATATGTATTATACAATATAAATATATGTGAGCATTTACAAAAATAGACAAATGGAGGGGGAAACCATTTTTTGCCAGCAAAACAGGCCTGATTCCCCGTAATCTACTTCCTCTTACAAAAGTTTCTCCAGTCTTTTAGTTGTTTCTACGTTTTTGCCACCCGTTTTTCTACTTTTGCCACCTATTCAGGTCAACAAATAACAAATATTTTCTAAAAGCCAGCTTCTTAATGATTATTAAAAATATATTTTACTACTTAAGGGCTCATTCACATGGCCGTAATGGTGAGCGATATCAGGCTGCAAATGGTGCCTATGCACCCGGTCGTACATGCTGTCTCACCGCACCGTGACCGTGCACGAAGAGATAGGACATGTTCTATATTTCTCTGTGTTACGGTGCCTCTCTATGGAAAGGGGAGGGGTGAGAAACTTATCCTTCCTCCCCTTCGGCCCACTTTCGTCTGAATGTACCCTTACTACAAAATATCTCAAGGTCTGTAGATTGACTTGGAAAAACTGAAGAATTTGTGTAAATTTGCAAGGTCCTACATGACCAACCGGTGTGCGCCTTTACTGTAGCACACTCCCATTAATAAAGTTTATTGTTGCTTAAAAAAATTTGCAAATAAAAGACCAGAGTACACAGATCCATGAATATAAAATGGCTCCAAACTATATATTTACATTAGGTAGTAATTCCCTTTTGGGTTTACTAAAATTCTGAGATAGAATTTGTACATAACCCTCTGTAGTCCTCAAAACACACATTTTTTTGTGAAAAGGTCCTATCCCTTATTTTTTCTGGATTTTTTCCATCCAACTCACCCTTCCCTAAGCTCTGTGGTGAATGACAGCAGTATCTAGCCGCCATTTTGAAAGATTTGTCCAACCGAATGAGAACATTTTTATTCTGTGCATGAAAAATTCCCCATTCGTAGCAAATCTACGAACCAACTCATTGACATCCTCATCTCTACTATGATGAAACCCATAGGATAGACAAATTGGTGCCTTTGTCATGAGCAATTTGGTTGATTCTACCGCGAACACAATCAAGGGAAACAGATAACATGGAGCCATTTTGAACATGAAATGAGGATCGTAGAGCCACACTAGTCCATTGGCTTCCTTCAGGCATCTGACCACCAATTTGTTGGGCCACCACAGTTGGTTGCACTTGGTCACTTATTCGTGTACTTATTGTCACTTTAACGACGTTGCACGAGTGGATCAATTTCAGATTGAAGGACACACTGACGCCTCCACTTTCAGTGAACTTAAAATATTTGTGGGCAAACTGGCCGGTGGAAATAAGCTGAATTATCTTATCATTGGGTAGATCCATGGTAAAAGTCAAGATTTTATTCCTCACCGCTCCCGTTGGTAATCCAATATTGGATACCGAGGCTGTGATGGCTGTAGAAATTGCTGTGGGAATCCAGAGAAGACTTAACATACTGATTCCAGAATTTTCCCCAAAATATCTAACATTGCATTGTGCCGGTGATAGGACCTCAAAATTTATTATGTCTCCAGCGTTGACTTTGGCTGCACCAGATCCTGAGATGGAAGTGTCTCTGTAGTTGACGCCTGACTTAAAAATTTGCAATAATTCTGAATTGGTGCCGTTTCGATTAATGTAAAAGATTAGAGTAAAACCTTCCCGCACACAGGTTGGACCCATAGAATATAAGGCTTGTTGGAAGACGAATTTGACTACACCAGACTCTGTAAGCTTTATGCTTCTGCCATCGTGGGAAAGGCCAACCATGTAAGGATCAGACACTGAGATAATCTTAAAGGTGGGCCGATAGTTGGTTTGGTAATGCATTGCTGTGGACATCTGAGCAGTCATGGCCACCGCTCCCGTGTCGTGAGATAGCCAAAGCAAACTAAGTGGAGTGTTCAGGTCATAGACGTGCAAGTCTTTACTCTGATTACAGAACTGGTTGGGACTTTTGAGAACCACAGATAAAGTTTGGCTTGGCTCAACTTCAGCTGCGCAACTGATACTAGTGCTCTGGAAGTATTTCCCTTCTGGCTGTTCTATACGTGAACCACTTAACTCATAACCTTCTTCGCTGTTGTTAAGTTTAATAGACAGCTGAAGAAAGTTTCTGCAGTTGTGTTTTACTGCAAAGTTCAGATCTGCCCATAATAAGCCATGTTGTTTGAAGACCACCTGATTGTCTTCTGGAGACAAGATTTCACAATTCATCTTCTCTTTGATCTTTAGGTTGAGGCCTGGGTAGATCTGGGAGTTAGGATTTTTAGATGTAGGCAGGGAAAGGCTAGAAGACCACGATTCAGATAATTTGCTTTCACTTGTTGTTGTGCAGACTGTGTCGCTATCGGCAGTACATGAAAAGGCAACAACCCCTTCTTCACACTCCGAGCAGGCTTGGCACTCCTGCAGTTCCTTATTATAGAAGTATTGGTCACCGCAAATCCCTAATGCTGCCTCCTTTTCAGCAATCCCAAGACACCGGAAGCCACCTGGTAGAAAACATAATATGGTTAAGAAAGACAATTATAGTAAGGAGTAATGTCTTAGTGTACAATAACTTTAGTGGTTATTTTTACTTTTACCATAGTATAATATAAAGTATACAGTAGCTATTTTTATTATTGTGCCTGCCTTAGCCAATAAAGATGTAAAAAATCATCTATCACCAAAAATACTTGTCTAATAGAAAACAGCAGAGCTAGGGGAGAGGCAGCTGTACAGTGATTTTATGAGACTGCACGCTGTGAGAGGGGAGAAGGAGTTTCCAAGGGAAAGATCTGACTGGACACAGTACAGATCTGACATCACATCTGGTAGAGCAACCCACTTATAAATATAATACTGATACCAGAAAAAATCAGAGGGATAAATATAAAAATAATAATTGCTAATTGCATCTATGACCCGGAGCGTGCGAGTGGTAATTATTATTGTGCCTTACAACTACAGTCAAAAAAAATGTAAAGGAGTTTTCTACCTATAGAACAGCTCAACAAATATCAGAAACCCCTTACTGATCAGCTGCTTCCACCTTTCTCCAGCAGCACCAGGTAGTCTAAGAGGCCATCAATACAACTAAAGTAAAACAATCCCTTTTACTGAGACAGTGGGGCTCATTTCCTAAGGGCTCCACGGCTGCACTTTCGTCGGGTTTCCCAAATTTTTCAGTTTTGCGTCGAATTCCGCCAGGATTTTGGTGCACGTGATCTAAAAAGATTAACAGACACGGTACCTGGGGTGTTTAAGCACTTAATCCTCTCGCCGCAGATGCTTGGTGAATCCATGCACTCGTCTCTGTCCTGCAAAATATGAAATGAATTATGTCTAGACAATCAATATAATGATTTGATTTTTTTTCCTTGTTTTGTTTTTAAAATATGATTTTGTTTTTGAGCCCTTAAGGGGGATTTTTTATCACCCACACCAACTCCCACTCCCAATTTAATAGGTGCCGCTTCACTGCTTTTGGTGGAGCTGGAATATTTTCTGTAGCCCCTAACGTTCCCAGGCAATTAGTGAGGTTAGTTTTGATAACCAAAATATAAATCAGACAATGTACTGTCATGTGGGTGGTACCAGGTCATCAGTTCCAATTCGGTACAACTCCCCTGACAAAGAACCTATAACACCCAGCAGAACTTTAGCGTGGATCCTATTATTTTAAGTAGGCCTCAAGCATGATGGTTACCTTCCCAAATATTGATGCCTAGCTTGTGATTGCGTAAATCTGTCTGCGGGGCCACATTGGACGGGAGATTGCAACTGGAACAACATCTCAAGAAACTGAAATCTAGTCCAATTGGATTGAGAGGGGTCCAACACCCCTTTGAATGGAACAGGAAGGTGTAGTGACTTGGTTCAGCCACTACAAGGAGAATGAAACTGTCTGATCTGTAGGAGTGCTAGGTATTGGAACCCCACCCCAATTTGATAACAAGAGAAGTGCGAATCGAATCAGATAACATGGAATTCAATCTGGATTTCTTCAAAAATTAGATTCGGCATGAATCTGAATTTCTTGACCATTCATGGTACTGAAATTTGAGAGCCTCCAGCTCTTGGCAAAAATAATAAGGTCGGATAAGGTTTCTATGACCTCCCAGTTGAGACCGATTTGATTTAGACCAGAATCAAATTTTTAAGAAATTCTCTCATCTCTGTTGATGACCTATCAATAGAATATAATCAATGTCAATTGTTATTTTTAGTATGGAAAACTCCTCAATCGATAACGAGGACCGATTACCTCTCCTGACATGTGTTTTAGTGACCGGTTTTCTATAAAATAGATGTTCCAGACTTGTTATTTCATAAAGTATAAAAACAAGTTTTTACATCACATTTATCTTTATTGCAACATTGCTCAGATTTTAGAAAAAATTTTTTTACTTACTTGACAAATCCGATCAATATTTTCGGAACAGTCAGAGAGTTGGAAGAATCCGGCGGGGCACAAGGTACATTTTTCACACTGAGGAGGAGTTTTCTGAAAGTTACAAAACTCATCGCTTTCACAGATGCCACACTCAGGTAAAGGTTCTTCAACGTCAAGCACTTTGGCGTCCACCTCCACCTTATGTACGGAGTATGTTTTCTGGAGGTTGTTCCGGACCTGATTCTGCAACCCTTGGAGATGCGCTTCAAAGTACTGCTGTATGTCCTCCTGTAGGCTCTGGAAGGACATCTGCTTTACGGTGTCAAACAGCATACTGTACTGGACTTTCACCATGTCCATCTGCTCATACATTCTCCTCTGCTGCTCTATGATCTCTCGCTGCTGGTTGATCAGTAGGTTCTGCTGCTCGGAGAGTTTCTGCTGTAAATCCGTGATGGTCTTTTGTTGCATTTTCAATGACTCCACAAACTTCTCCTGGCCTTTGGCAAGCTGCAACTGAAGAATCAACGCATCTTCTGATGGGACTTCATTTTCACCTGTAATATATTCGTTTTGACAAATTTAACATGAATTATACATAGAGATCTGTATAGAATGAACGGGTGCTGTAAGCGTATCAGATATTTTGTCTAACTTCTATCTCTAAAGGCCATGATGGAAATTTGTTGTGTCATTTTTTTATTAGTCGGATGAACCCCATAGCCGAAAATAGCACCCAAATGTCCGAATTAGCCACTTTTTTAGAATTTTGCAATTAAGGTGATGTAAGTTTTTATTAATGAAAGGTTTTAGAATTTTTTAAAGGTATTAAGACATAACTAAACTATATAAATGTAGTATTTCTACGATTGTACTCGTCTAAAGAATAAAGTAGAAGCATCGTCTCAACGGCACATTGAAAGCCCATCAGAGGATGCTGCAACTGTATTTTTTTGCCAATTTCACCACATTTGGAATTTTTTAAAGGTATTAAGACACAATTAAAACTATAGAAATTTGGCATTTCTGTCTTTGTACTGATCCAAAGAAAGAAGGAGAAGTGTCATCTCAACCACACATTGAAAGCCCATCAGAAAATGGTCCAAATTGCCAAATTCACCAGATTCAGAATTTTTTTCCAGCTTCTCAGTACATGGCACAGAATATTAATCAGTGCCACTAGAAAACACAATTAGTCTTGCAGAGAACTATCCCTCATTTAGCTTTGTGAATCAAAATATCTACAAGATACGGCTTGTGGAAGAAGTGGAGTTAAAAAAAAATAAGAAATTGGTCTTGAAGGGATTAATGAGTGGAGATGAGTGGACCCGATGACTGGGTTCAGGTTCTGCGTTTTGGATTGGTCAACTGACCTGGACATGCTAGGGGCGTAAATTTGCTAGATTGACTGTCAATCTGGCAATATGTCCGGGACAGGCAGCTGAACCCAAACTCAACCATCGAGAAAGATGTCCTATGCTGTGAGATGGGGCCTGGTCTACCTTAAAGTACTCAACTCCATCAGTCCCTTAGAGAATGAATGAAGCAGTAATGTTCAGCTTCTTCTCATACACATGGGGGAGATGGACCCCAGCTGATAAGTAAGTTACTATGATACTATCTGTCCTGTACGTCTCAACTTGGTATAGTTACACGACCCCTGTACATTATTCAAGCACTTCATGTGCCCAACACCATAGAAGGGGGTCAGTTTGTCCCTTGCTATGAGTCCTTGACTGGGCCACCACCGGACAGCGGCAATAAGCTATACAGGAGGGAGGAATAGCCTTCAGGCGATCCTGCAAACAGCCACCATTGACATTTTTGGAAAGATAATTTACTCAGTGTATATACAGTACAGCTCCCTACAATGTAATCCGAGCATTAAGTGACCATCTAATTGCAAGTTTAGTCAATGAGAAACATCTGTGTGCACATGTGTGCCCCCCGGCTAAGCAAAACATATGTTCCTAAAATACACAGCATATAGAAAACAGACGTGCCTCACATTATCAGCGGCAGGGCAGACCTGAGAAATATGAGTAGTGCCAGGATACTCTGGGTTGTAGACAAATACCCCCAAACACTTTGCTAACAATTTGCCAAGACAAGCAAAGCCGAACCATGAAAGTGGACATGTTGTTACCCCTAACATGTCGCATCCTAGTAGGAACTTACCCTAAATAAGGGCAGGAAAGTCAGATATAATGTGGACAGTGGCTTAAAGGGAAATACAGAATATAGAAAAGTGTTGGGGACACAAAAATTCTAAATTCAAAATGGCTTCCCTGACAAGATACTACGTCAGGCCAGTGAGAGTAGTGTGCGGAGGAGGAAGGAGGTAATGGTAGAGATAGACTAGACTAACGATTTTTGAAGTTTTTTTGAAGGGTTTGTACGATTTAAAACTCATATCAGTCCTGCCCTGTAATACAGCATAATAGTACATGTCCTGTGAGCGGAGGATGTGTGGCCTATAAAGTCTTATTAAATTCTGCTACACTCTGATGCCTCCTCTCAGCTGCCAATACACATCAGCCCTGGGTGCAAATTCCACTGAACACAGATAAAGACACTTTCTAAAAGAAGAAAAACATTTGCCCTTCTGCAGCATCATCAATCAAACTAGATAAAAGAAGGTAACTTTTGAGAGGGCAGATCCTGCAGATGTTGTAACATGCAAATGATCCCTGTACTGTGACATCACTGTGTATTCTCCCTGTACTGTGGCATCACTGTGTATTCTCCCTGTACTGTGACATCACTGTGTATTCTCCCTGTACTGTGACATCACTGTGTATTATACCTGTACTGTGACATCACTGTGTATTCTCCCTGTACTGTGACATCACTGTGTGTATTATCCCTGTACTGTGACATCACTGTGTGTATTCTCCCTGTACTGTGGCATCACTGTGTATTCTCCCTGTACTGTGACATCACTGTGTATTCTCCCTGTACTGTGACATCACTGTGTATTATACCTGTACTGTGACATCACTGTGTATTCTCCCTGTACTGTGACATCACTGTGTGTATTATCCCTGTACTGTGACATCACTGTGTGTATTATCTGTGTACTGTGACATCATTGTGTGTATTATCCCTGTACTGTGACATCACTGTGTATTATACCTGTACTGTGACATCACTGTGTGTATTATCCCTGTACTGTGACATCACTGTGTGTATTATCCCTGTACTGTGACATCACTGTGTATTATCCATGTGCTGTGATATCACTGTGTGTATTATCCCTGTACTGTGACATCACTGTGTGTATTATCCCTGTACTGTGACATCACCGTGTGTATTATCCCAGTACTGTGACATCACTGTGTGTATCATCCCTGTACTGTGAAATCACTGTGTGTATTATCCCTGTACTGTGACATCACTGTGTGTATTATCCCTGTACTGTGACATCACTGTGTGTATTATCCTGTACTGTGACATCACTGTGTGTATTATCCCTGTACTGTGACATCACTGTGTGTATTAACTCTGTACTGTGACATCACTGTGTGTATTATCCATGTACTGTGACATCACTGTGTGTATTATCCTTGTACTGTGACATCACTGTGTGCATTATCCTGTACTGTGACATCACTGTGTGTATTATCCCTGTACTGTGACATCACTGTGTGTATTATCCATGAACTGTGACAGCATAGGCTTCCGACTTACATACAAATTCACCTTAAGTACAAACCTAAAGAACCTATCCTGTATATAACTCAGGGTCTGCCTGATTCCTAGACATTATTCCTAGAATCTGTTTGGTAGTGGCTTTTTTATCTGGAATTCATCATTATGGAGACTAATTGTACTGTCAAAAATGTTTCTTTTAATATATGGAATAAAGTATTTATTTTATAATTTTGTATGAGGTTTATGTTTTTGGACTGTAAACACTCATTTTTTTTGCTCTGGTTATGAATCGTAATTGAGTGATTTCATCTACATTTCATTCTATAGAATTCTTTGTTATTCAATACTAAATACTAGACATTTTATGGTTGGTAACACTTATATCCATGTAATGTGTAATGTCTGCTAATATACTGTCAGTGTAGGGGGGGTAATTAAACTATCACTCAGCACATCAAATGCAGAGCGCCCCCCGGGGACGGAACCTGATACTCTGACACATAAAGCCGCCTTTCAGCTCATCTGACTTCCAGTTGCATGAAGCCCGAACACATAATTCCAGATCATGTAGAACAGAGCGAGTTATATGGAGTCAAATCCTAATGAAGTCACATAAAGAAGTCGCTGTAAGAGAGGGGAACCAGACAAAATAAACACCCTTCCCTGTGAGGAGTTATCTATGTGAATAGTATTGCTATGCTTGTTTTATTAAAGGGGTTGTCCACTTTACCTCATGTTTTTTGTAATGTGCGTGTAAGTGTGTGGTGCAGGATATTGGGTAATTTACCAATATACATCTAGTTATAGTTCTGCTCCGCTTTCTTGATATGTAAAGTGAGGCCTCCTGTCTTTTAACTCATCCTCCAGATTCCTGTCCATAAAATGGCCGCAGATGCAGGGTCATGTGATCAATAACTGTCCATAAGCAATCGCCCTGCCAAGACCTTAATCTTATATTCATGAATACTATCATAAGATAATGGCAGGGCGATTGTTCATTACAAAAAAGTCAGATAGACCAATATATTATGTGATGTATAGGCAGTGGCTTCTTCACCCCACCACAAAAAACTAGAAGGTGTTGACGATATTCTGTTATCGGTTCATCAGGTCAATTGCTGATGACAGGTTCCCTTTAATGGTCTAAAGTCACTGTCACTAATGTAAATGCAGTCTAATATAGCCGCGGTCTTAGCAATTTTATGGTATTTTATACATGGACTGCAGAAGCTGCTGTAGAAATGTATTGCCTGAGGGATCTTCTACCCTACAGAACTGGCCCTACATGACTGTCAGTAATGTGTCTGCCGGCTGTAGGCTCCATTAGTTTCCCTTTGTACCGTTTTAAGCATATTAACACAGCTAAAAACGTTTAATCGCTTCCTCCCTCGGGACCTGTCATCCAGTTTCCTTTCATGAAATCAACATCAATAATCAGAAGAAAGACTGACAGCTCTTCTGAGGAAGATGCCCTGAATATGCAGAGACCTCTTACATCAGCCGGCAGGTTTAGACTCGCTGAAGAAGGTGCCAGATGATCCACTGGTTGGCCTCGGGGATGTAGACCCTACCAGGAGAGCACAGGAACAACTGCAAACAGCTACAACCGGCCTTCAGAAATATAATTAATTATATAGTAGGGGGAGAGCAAATAAAACAAATTGTTTTTGTCTTTTTTTAGGTAATTTTTTTAAATTTGAAGAAAATACTAAATTTGAAAATTTCCAAGATTTCCGGCTGATGGAAACAAGAGCTGATCCAAACATCTGTAGGAGCTTGAAGACTGATTTCCACCAAAGTTCCTCCATAGATTGGATTTCCACCAAAATGTGATGTTGTTTTCTTTATAAACTAGTCAAAAACTAGTGTGTTACATGAAGGTTCCTCTAAATATACCAAGACGTACCGCAAAATGCAAACATATCCTGGACCTTGTGTTAGTTTCACTCAACTCCGTCAGTGGTCCTGAACAAGTTGGAATATTCAGAAAGCTAAAGCTAAACTAAATATTAATGTTACGTCTCTTCTGTCTACACTGAGATGTGACGTGAAGCTGTCCTTTTTCTATGGAGCAAAAAATATTTTAAAAGTTTTCGTTTTTTTTTATTATTTATATTATAAAAAAATAAGGCCCCTGATCCTAAAGTTATGTACATTTATAATTGACCCTCTATTCATTTTCACCTACACAATGCATGAAGCCAAGAAGTAGGAAAGATTGAATTTTTGTGACTGCATGATCAGACTACACAGGGTTTGTTTGCAGTCTGTTACTATGGATACAGGTCTGCATTGAAATCAGGAGCTCTGTTTTTTTTAGTTTTCCAGCAAATCTTAAGAGGCATTTTGCATTCAGTTCCTTTGCAATCTATGGGCATATCGGCGCTTATTTTAATAAATTTAATAAATTAGCAATTTTTTCAATAAAAATAAATAGTCTTATATGGTTACAAGTGAAAAAAGTTGTAAAGGTGAATTATTCTCCACAAGGGTTGAGGGGTATGAGGAGTTATCATATAAACCTTAGTAATTAGAGATGAGCGAGTATACTCGTCCGAGCTTGATGCTCGTTCGAGTATTAAGGTACTCGAAACGGCTCGTTGCTCGGACGAGTATCTCCCCTGCTCGAGATCGAGCATTTAATTAAAAAAACACAGTGAAGAACAGTGAAGAATAGAATAAAAACAGTGAACACAGTGACCACAGGATCATTTAAGTGAAAAACACAGCGAAAAACTCAGTGAAGAATAGATTACAGATGTTCGGCACATCTGCTTACTTGTCGGGAGATACGCGCGGAACGGTGCGAACAAAATAGTATGTGAAGAACACATTGAAGAACACGGGGAACAGGACAGAGACATCGGGGAACAGGACAGAGACATCGGGGAGCAGGACAGAGACACCGGGGAGCAGCACAGAGATGTCGGGGAGCAGCACAAAGACATTGGGGAGCAGCACATATAAATGAATCCCACCTGCAACTGGTGGCGGGAGCCTATTCAAAGATGGGTAGAGGATAAGGTAGATCAAGATAAGCTGAAGATAGTATAGATAGAGAGTAACACTAGTGCTAGATATATCCCGCACGCGTCCTTGGATACCTGGGATCGCACATAACAGCGGCTTTCAGGAGCATAATGAAGATGCTGCAATAATTAACAGAGGCAGCGGCTTGCAGAGGAATACTGTAGCTGCTGCGCTTTAACAAAGAAGTGACAGTACTGAGGGGCAATCTTTATAGCTTTTCTTTCTTCTAGCACAGGCAGCGGCTTCAGCACTGTATCCTCCTGCAAGCTGCTGCCATATGCGATCGCGGGTAAACATGATGTTACCAGCGCAAGCGTCCTTGGATACCCGCGATCACTTGCAGGAGGATACAGCGCTGAAGCCACTGTCTGTGCTAAAGAAAGAAAAGCTATAAAGATTTTGTGGGTAACCAAGGGCACAAGCGTCCTTGGATACCCGTGTGGCAGCTGCTTGATGGAGGATACAGAGCTGAAGCTGTTGACTGCTTGAGTAGAAGAATAAACTCTAAAAGATTGCGAGCTCACCATCACAAGCGTCTGTGGATATTCACGATCGCGTATGGCTGCAGCTTGCAAAGGGAGACAGCGCTGAAGCTGCTGCCTGCGCTACAAGAAACAAAATCAATGAAGATTGCGGGTAACCATGGACATACTTGGATACCTGCATTCTTGGAAACCAGCGGGTAGCTTCATTGATGCCTCGGCAAAATCTCCGACCACAATGAGATAGTGGCGTTTAGCACAGAGGCATTACTTTGTTTCCTGAAATGTCAGACATTCATGGACGTGGAACCCTAGTATGGTCCACATATGGTCCACATCGGGAAGGGCAGAGAGATCGGGGAGACCTCAGTGGAAGAAGAGCAGCGGATCCCGGGACAGCGTATCTCCCGACAAGTAAGCAGATGTGCCGAACATCTGCAATCTATTCTTCACTGTGTTTTTCACTGCATTTTTCACTTAAATGATCCTGTGTTCACTGTGTTCACTGTTTTTATTCTATTCTTCACTGTTCTTCACATCTGCTAACTTGTCGGGAGATAATATACGCGCGGAACAGTGAAGAATAGATTGCAGATGTTTGCATACATCTGCTAACTTATGAGAAGACATTCTTTTTCAATTAAATAACACATTTTATTCCCGAACCATGGTCCCTTTGAAAAATGCTCGAGTCTCCCATTGACTTCAATGGGGCTCGTTATTCGAGACGAGCACTCGAGCATCAGGAAAAGTTCGTCTCGAATAACGAGCACCCGAGCATTTTAGTGCTCGCTCATCTCTATTAGTAATTCAATTCATGGGCTATGTCTGTTTAGTAAATCTTGGGTAACGTTATCATGTGTTATGATTTTTTTCACCCCCCCCCCCATAGTATTTAGGTGTTTTTTACATAGGGACACAACTAAAATCATAACTTCATGATTTCAACAAACCAAAATCAGGCTTACCTGGTTTAATATCACAGGTGAGTTGAACTCCCAATGGAGCTCCTCCTAGTTCAGCGTTTGAGAATGGAAGATCTGGTACCTCCCCAATAAAGTGAGCGGCCCTGTCTGACAACCTCAGCAAACCTTGCTGTCCCTCCACAGGGGGACATCCTTCCCCAGTACAAGGAACTCTGCCTCGAGATTTCAAGCGGATCCTCAGGGGCAGTTTACATTCAATTCCTTTACAATCTCTGGTGATGTTGCTTTGTGTTCCACCCAATGCTTCAGAACTTTCCAAAAAGTCAGAACTTGTCGAAACTGATTTCTGCTGGTTAGTTCTCGTAGGCTGGTAGAGAATATCACTGCTTGCTGTCTGCTGGTAGGAGTGTGAGGTCCTGGTTGCTTTAGCTGGGCACCTTGCACCCACACAGGGCTTTGGCTGTTCATTATCAATGGAGCTACTGGTGCAGGAGAGACCCCCAGGACATCTCTCGGCTGGAATTCCATAACATACAGGCAGGAATAGCAGGCAACTCATCCATGTGCAGGACCACCAACTCAGCATGGTTATCTGCAGATACACAAAAGCATAAAGCAAGGAGAAATAATCATCACATCGAGCAATCCTCAACATGTGCAACGTTGCGAATAGTAATGAGGAATGCAAGCAGCACCTTCTGGACAGATATGCATCAGACATCTTACCATCTATTTGTCTTCCACCCCATATAAAATGCATTCCTTCAAGCTTACAAAGTAAAACCCCTTTAATGTATCTACATAAAAGCTCCTCGAGCATCTGTTTCCAATTGTCCCAGCTGTAGTGTCTTGCCTTTCGAATATTTGCTTTAGCTGAGATGAATCTTGAAAGAGATGTTTTATGGTTGGAATACCTTGGGAAGACTTGCGGAGTCAAGTCCTTCGGAGCTGCTACCTCTAATTAATGACTTATCATCAGTTCAGAGAACTCAGTCTACCCAAACAAGTGACCTCTGCTAACAAAAAAAAAAAGGAAACCCCACAAGCCGGGAATGTAATGTGCAACATTCCTCGGATTTCAATAGCTTAGAATTACTCAGAGACCACCCATTAACCCTCCACTCACTAGCCTCGATGGTTCATCAACTTACCTTAAAATTAAATTCCACTTCTTCTCATACATCCATGAAAAGTTCTTCACTGATAGGTCATGAATACAAATCCATTATTCGACAGATTCCAGGAGAATTCTTTGCCCCCTAATGCAATATGTCCATGATTTGCCCCCCTCTGTCACATTGAGGAGGAGGTAAAGAAGAAGGTTAAGTGTTTGCGACTCTAAATGTAAATCCAAGTTTTAGCCTAATTATGGTGGCCAGGGGCAGGAATGCTTTTCATTGTGCATTTCACTCAATCTCCTCTTTCAGACTGAGGCTGAACCTTGGAGGTACAACTATAGTCAAGATGTTGAAGAGCTATTGGATTTCAAGACCACTTCCTGCATATTTGTGGGGAGAGATAATTTACTTACCAAAACAAAAACAGAAGCCAAGAATAGGTAGATCAGAAGCTAAATTTACACGCAAGAAGGGGGGCAACATTTGGCTTTGCCTCCAGCTGTCTAAGAGAAGTTTCATTTTTTTAAAAAATTAAAGATCTATAGATATTTCCATTCCAACTGGACTATGTTGGAGATTCTCTGTATAGTACATGTTGTGTTGTACAGTAGCAGATGATAACATAGGCGGTTTGGGTGGTAGTCCGGGGCCAAAGCCTTCTAGCGGGTCCATGGCCACCCAAACCACCCACCAAATTTTAGACTGAAATGAACCTTCTCCCATGAAATCCTCATACATCTGCTTATGCTCCCAATACACATTGCAGAACCTTTAAAGGTCCTCCAAAGGTCCTGAAACAAGAGACTGAAAGCAGCAGATGCGACACATCCTCCATTCCCCAAGAAGCTGATTCTAGTACATATGTAGGTAGTGACTTCCAGCCTTGAGGAGGCTATAATACTCATACAGCACAGGGCCCATGGCAGTCTTACTCCTCCCCTGGTGTTATATAGCTCTCCTTGCCAGATCAGATCGCCACATTGTGATGAGCACCCATGGAGATAAGTCTGGCTCCTTGTCCTCTACGACTCCCTTCTTGCCATGCAGCCCTCCACAGCTATATCAGTTTGTTAAAGGGGTTGTCTGAAGGATCAGCGTGATTCCCTATCTACAAGAAAGGTGATAACATGTTGATGGGTTGGGGTCCTACCACTGTGACCCTCAATGATGAGAACTGTGGTCTCCTTAATGAATGGTACTATGGGTCTACTGGAGATACATGCAGTTCCAGGCTTTCCAAAAGATATTGAAGGGAGCATTCTCGACAAGTCACTGCAACCAATGGAAATGGCCCCATGTATAGAAAGGAGTCTCCCACTGTTGCCCTGTTGGGGGAGAGGGCTCAGGCACATACTGTGCACAAAGACCTTCTACGGGCTGGATATGTGCCTGCAACATAGATTTTTCTTCCTTCTGGAGAACTGTTTATCATACTATTCCCCTGGGGGAATCACTCTAAAGCAGTGTCCCGAGTCACACGTGACTCTTAGCAGAGCAGAACCTTAAAAACCAGAACTATTTTGCATCATACAGTCCTTGAATGAGGATGAGGGCACATCTACATCTATAGGTAAATCTTACCTGGATCATAGGTGGATCAATAAGGTTTATTACTAGAAAAAAGTCACCACAGGGCACATGATACATTACATGAAGGTCATGCCAATAATATGTACATCTTGGGTCCTCCAGAAAGACACATTCTGTGTAGCCATAATAGGTCAATTGAAATTGGATCTTCTAAAGCAGACAATAGGGGAGTTTTACTGTGCCTTCTCCATCAGTTTTCAGAGCCTTTTTGTACCCTGCAATCCAATTTGGGTGTGATGGGGTGGAGAATGGGGCGAGTGGGGTGCTTAAAGGTTGAACCAGTTGAGGCTACAGCTCAAATTTCTGTCAGGTCAGACATGGTCTAAACAGGTTCAACTTACGAGAGAATGGGACCAGATCTACAAAGATGATGGACCCTCTTAGTAGATCCAGACGCAAGGGGGAACATGACTGCAGTTTAAAATGCCAGCCTTAATAAATTCCCCCCAATGTCTTTAAATTAAAAACTATACTTGTGTCGTGATCTTAAAGATTGACTCGAGATACCGCAAAAACATTGGGAAATTTAGAACGTATTATTAGTCAGCAGCCAGTATTTTTAAAAGGGTTAAAGAGTCAACCTGTCTCTCAATTAGATGTAAGAATGACAGGGGGTAGATGACTTGGACCACTGCCCTTTAGGGCAACTCACCTTCCATCTGTCATATAAAGCCTGTTGCAAGTAGAAGGAAGGCTTCACACTTTACCTCCCTGGGGACATTCACCCTCCAGGATCCAAACTAACTCCTTCACAGCTTCCATTAAAGGGGTTGGCCACTTTACCTCATGTTTTTTGTAATGTGTGTGTAAGTGTGGGGGGCAGGATATTAGTAAATTTACCAATATACATCTATTAATATTTCTGCTCCGCTTTCTTGATATGTAAAGTGAAGCCTCCTGTCTTTTACCTCATCCACCAGAGATTCCTGACCATAAAATGGCCGCTGATGGAGGGTCATGTGATTTCTAACTGTCCATGAACAATCCCACTGCCAAGACCTTATGATAGTATTCATTAATGTAAGACCAGGGTACTGACAGGACGATTGTGACCATACCTCTTAACTTTTGGGCAAGAGAAAGAGGACAAAAAGTGGACCCACCCCAAACATATTCTAATATCATCTTTAATTATCCCCACATAGTATAATGCCCCCTTCCAATGGCCAACCATGTCCTCTCTCATACTATGTCCTCTCCTCTCATATTGTAGTCCCCTACTCCAATGCTGTGGCCTTCTGTCCTGGGTATTAAACAAATAAAAACTGTATTACTTACCTACTTTCATTCCCCACGGAACACAGCAGAGTAATGTTAATTTTGTGATAAGAAGATAGAGGAGTATTTGATAAAATGTTTGTGTTGTTAAATCTGTCATGGCTGGAGGAGTCATGGCTGGAAGAAGCTGAAATGGCAGCCAGGTAGAAGAAGAAGAAGACATCCCCTCTGATCAACTGTTACCAGATTTACAGTAAGTGCTGGTGTTACACATGAAATCACAATTCTGCACTCAATATTCAATGTTTTGTACACTGAGCTTGGTTCTATTTTTATGTACTTAGCTGGGTTCCGGTGCTGGATATACTTACTGAACTGGGTCTTGTTGTTTTTTATGTATTAACTGAACTGGGTTCTGGTGCTGCATTTTTTCTTTTTAGTTCTTTTCAGTTCTGGTGCTGTTTTGATATACTCAGCCTCGTTTTGGTGCTGTAAATATGTACAAACTTTGTTTATGTGCTGTATTCACTGTAAGTATTGGGCTTGTTTCTGGTGCTGTATTTATGATATGATCTTGTCTGGTGTTTTTAACTTGGTTCTGGTATTGTATGTGTTCTATCTTCTAGATCTAAGCGGTTAACACAAGATTTTTGTATTTATGGTTTGGTAAAGGGGATGGAAATATGTCTATATATGAAATGATTCATTAAGTAAGTAATTTTAGATACAAAAAGGTTGATTTAAATAGTGTATTCCTATAAAGTGCATTTTAAATATCGGAATTGTTGAATAGAGTAGGGAGTATTGTTTCTCACCCCGCACAACACGATGGACTTCTCTCTCCGTAAAGAGCCTGTTGTTAAAATTTGAAATCCCACACCTGAGTTTATGGAGCTAGTGAAGGGTCCATTTTAGATGAGTACATTAATTTTTATATTTAGTTAAAATTATATATTTGCAATCAATTTTTGTGACCCACCAAACAATAGAAAACAATGCAGACTATAGACAAACATTAGCAGAATTATTTGCAATGACGAGCTCTTGTAATGTGACACTAAGGGCCCTTTAATATGGGTAAAGAGGGGCAAAACTATGACATAATGACAATATATAACGCATTGATCATCATTTGTTTACATGGGCCTTGATACGGGTCGATGCAAACTGCATGTGGGAGGAATGATCACTACCGCCATCATTCATCCCTCATACACTTCTATGATGTCAGCGGCACATTCCCTGCTTACACAGGTCAGGTATTCCCGAAAACAATGGTTGGCCAGTTATTGGCCCATGTATAAAGTTAAGTTAATATGCCATTGCATTTTGTTATCCCCAAATAGAATGGGGGTGCCAAATCTAATGAAAGTAAATCCAGTATTTTATACCCATAGACATGCTCCGCCCCCCAAAAATTGGAAAAAAATAATCTCATTGATGAGCTACAGTGAATAATTGGGCTAATCCTCACACACAAACGTGAACATTCATTGAAGATCCAAAGTGGAAATCTGAGCCATGGATTCTATTTTTAATACATTTCTGATTTTCCATATGAAAGTATTCAACATTCCCTTAAAGGGGTTTTCCAAGGAGTCTTGTAAAACCTATGGGGGCCCAGGCAGAGGTGGCAAAAAATACAGAATGTACTTACATTGCTTTGACTACCAGTTACTATGAGGTCCCATCACATTCACTTTGGACATTTAGGGGCATCCACAGACCACAGGATGTAAAAGTAAAGTAAGAGGAAGAGACGTCCCATGGTCTGAGGAGGCCACTAATTGGCTCACATGGGTCATTTAATCCCCCGGAAACCCTAGTGGAGACTAAGCTAACCACAGTTCATCCAATACACCTGAGCTGTGACCAATAAGCCCCATTGAGTAATAATGAGGTCACATCAAAATCCTCCAAGATTTCCAATAGTTTAAAGTGGACCGTTCACTACTTTCAACAACTCTTTAATAGATGCTGCCCCATTGATTTTATTATAGTTGCTATTTTTTAACTGGGATGGGTGCTATTTAAGTAGGAGGGCGGCTATTCTATATCTCAATATATGAAGCCTGTGCTATATTCCGGGGGGGGGGGGGCTGTGCAAAAGGAAGGGGGCTGTGCTTTAATGAGGGGTGTATGCTATATGAAGGGTCTGTGCTATTTTGAAGTGGGCTGTACTATAAAAAGGGAAGCTGTTCTACGTGAGGGGGCTGTGTTATAAGTAAGGAATCTGTTCTACTTGAGGGGGCTGTGCTATAAGAAGGGAAGCTGTTCTACGTGAGGGGGGCTGTGCTATAAGAAGGGAAGCTGTTTTACGTGAGAGGGCTGTGCTATAAGAAGGGAAGCTGTTCTACGTGAGGGGGCTGTGCTATAAGAAGGGAAGCTGTTTTACGTGAGAGGGCTGTGCTATAAGAAGGGAAGCTATTTTACTTCAGGGGGCTGTTCTATATTGAGGGGTATGTGCTATAAGAAGGGAAGCTGTTCTATATGAGGTGGCTGTGCTATATTGAGGTGGTATGTGCTATATGAAGGGGTCTGTGTTATTTTCCGGGGGGCTGTTCTATTAGAAGGGAAGCTGTTCTACGTGAGGGGGCTGTGCTATATTGAGGAGGGTGTGCTATAAGCAGGAGCCTGTGCTGTTATGAGGGGGCTGTGCTGTTATGAGGGGGCTGTGCTATATGAAGGTGATAGCTGTGCTATATTAAGGGGGGGCTGTGCTATTTAAAGAGGAGGGAGATGCTTCATTAGAAGGGGCTGCTGCTCTAAATTGAGGGGTGGTGCTGAGCTACATAAAGTCGGGTGTTGTGTAAGATTAAGGGGGTGCTGTGCTACATTTCTTATGGTGCTGTGCTGTGTTTAGTGGGGGTGCTGTGCCACATTAAGAGGAGGTGCTGTGCTACATTTCTTATGGTGTTGCTGTGCTAGGTAGGGTGGTGCTTGTGTTAAATATAAATTAATGAGCGGGCACAATTTTACATGTCCACCTAGGACACCGAAATGTCTCGTCCCGGAACACAGCGCAGGACTGCCCATCTGACAAAAGAGGGTGTAGCTGGCATACTGGGTGCTGAAACAAACTGGGAACAGTTGGGATTAGACAAATAAAATCCAGCTGTGTCAAAATGAGTTGGGTGACACCTAGTAAAGGATGCAACATTTGGTGGAAATGGTGGAGATGGTGAAACGTCCTCTTTAAAGTTTCCATGTTCAGAGGCTTGGATTGTGCACAAAGCCTTGCAGCTAAAAAATAGCAAGTAATCCATGTTCTGCTGCCTGACCGTCCAGCAACCAGCGCTACATTTCCTAATTCATTACTGTTATGCGGCTATTTCCTATTAATAAATAATTTGCCTGCAATTTTCTGCTTCTTGTTTTGATGCAGAACCTTATTTTATGGTTATTTGCTTTTGCAAAATAAACGGATATTCGTGACAAATTGAAAAAGTCTCCAAGGAGTACGACATAACATAACAGAGACGTAACATAGCAGCTGCCGAGCAGATGTCCCTCTGGTAACTGACCCCCGTTGTCAGAGATTAACTTACGAAGAATCAAAGATTCTAAAACACGACAACGATTCTGTGTTTTTAGTCTCGTATCAAATAGGACGTTTCGATATCTTGTCAAATTACCTATTTTAATAATTCTGGTACAGTTGGAACTTCCTCTTTAGTCCTGATCATTCCTGGGTAATCGGTGCTGTTATTTTTGGCAAACAATACGCTAATTAAGCTCCCCACTGTCAAGTGGGTGGCACCAGGCTATTTGCTCCACATCCTCAGTTCATATCAATTTCCATTTGGAAATTCCTGCAAATACTATACTAAGGGCTCTTTCAGGCTATCATGTCTGTTGAATGTCTGTTTGCAGCTCATTTGCTGCATTTGGCACACCCATTCATATGTCATGCGTTTTTCCATGTCTGCAAAAAACAGTAGCTAAAACTAGATGGGCAAAAGAACCTAGTTGCATTTATCATCTGAGAAAAAAAAATGGACCACACACAGGTGATATCTGCATATTAGCATTTTTTTGGCAGACCCATTGGGCCACATTTATCAAAAGTGCGCCAGATTCATGAATAGTGGCGCACGGTCTTCATTAATCTGGCGCCCCCTGCACTACTCCGGCAACTTTTTTTGGTGCACCTTTAACATAGGGCATGTGACACAATTCTGTCGATTTGGGGTAATAAATGTGTTGCACAGTCCAAAGCTGCCCCAGAAGCCCGTACTTTGTGTGATAGCGCACGGATTGAAAAGCTCTGGTCTCATAGGGACTTTACTTCAAAGCCATGTGCACAATTCCTGTGCTGTAAGCAACAGAGACGCGTAACACCACTTGCGGCCTGTAGGAAATCGTAGGTGAGCAGTGCTCAACGCACCGATGTCCATTGAGAATGACTGCCCAGCCGCAAATCTAGACAAGAATAGTGCCTGCTCAATAATTTGCGCTTTGCATGGTCACAGTACGGTGAGATATGGTGCATGCACCACACTGTCATCATTCACAATAGAGGTAATTGTGGGGGATTTATCATGGCTTGTAGACCTGAAAAGAAGAGTACAATTCATGATTTAATCTCAATTCCCAGTGCAGATCTCTACACTCTACACCAGTGGTGGCGAACCTATGGCACTGGTGCCAGAGATGGCACTCGGAGGCATCTCTGTGGGCACACGGGCTGTCTCCCAGGCACAGAGTTTGCCTGACATGACACCTTCCTGCAGTATCAGGCAGTCCAAGTAGTGCCCTACTATTTTAAAGTGACCCATCCTGTGCTGCTTGGTCCTTTCTGAAGAGTGAGGAGGTGCAGACAGGGTCGGACTGGAGCTCAAAGATTCTGGTAGCAACAAGTTTATTACTGCCTAAATTGCCGTGTTGGCACTTTGGGAAAAGCTAGTGTGTTTTGGGTCTCATTTCAGGCACTCGATCTCTAAAAGGTTCACCATCACTGCTCTACACCCTCTGCGCAGGTTGGGTGGGGAGGGAGGAGGTGCCGGATCAATAAGGTGCAGGCTAGGGCCTAATTCTACACCAGGTCAGACCTGGCATAGAAGTGCCAGCCTGGCACAGCAGGAGGATGGAGCTTCCTAACAGATCCGGCGGCTGCTGGGAGGAGGGGGCACCATCATGGGCACTTAGCGCCAGCCTATGATAAACTTGCCCCAAGGTAACACACTGGCCCACATTTATCAAAACTAGAGCAGTCTGTACTACGTGCAGTTTGCCTGTAGAGGGTGCAGAGTGTGACAGATTCATCAAAACTGGAGAAGTAAGAAGTCAGTAATAAATGTGGCACATGGCAGCAACAGCCCCTTTCAGTGCACATTTTTCTGTCTTGTCGGACACAGAGCAGCCGCGACAAAAAACTAGCACAAGCGTTTTATAAATACTCGTACAAGCAGTTTGCACGTTCTTTTCAGTGCAAAATCAGACAGAAAACTGGCGCAAACGCTTTAAAAAATGTAAACGTAAAATACTCGATGCAGACACGTTGTAGTACGGTGTATACAATCCTCTGTTACTACTGTCATCAAAGTAAGAGATTTTTAATATTTGGGTAAACCCCATAAGCACATTCCTTAAGCAGGTGGCTGACGTCTAAATTAACAGGTCAATTGTATTCATATTCTCAATGCCTGGAGATGAAGAGTAGAGGAGCGGGTGTAGCGGGAGTAGCGATGAAAGCTAACATAATTGCTGGTACAACACAAAGAGAAGGAGATGAGTATATGAAAGACTGTTAAATGAGTAGTTACCTTGACATCTATCTCATCATTGCTACAAAGAGGGAGGAAATTGTGCAGAACAACGTGGGATGGCAAGACATCAAAACAATATCACATCTACGAGCCAGTTCCAATCTCTTCCACTACCCTGAAAAGAAACTAAAAAAAACAAAAAAGATTTTGGAAATAAAGATCTGATCTCCATCTGAAACATCCCCCCGAAGGAGTCTCACCGAAAGTATTGGGGGCAACTGGATTCCCCTGGTACCTAAGCTGTATCTTTATAGCGGCCTAGCACTCAACCGGTTGCTTGATTCAGGCGGAACAGGCCTCGTCCAAGCCTGGCAGGTGTCCGACAGGTGGAGGGAGATTCCATAGATGGAAGGTACTTCTCCCTGGGGCTCTTCCTGTGAATGCGTATATAAGGATCTTTGGGTACATGGTAGAGGGGAGGCCCTTGATCTTAGCGGCAGCCAGGGATCACATGTAGACAAGGGATGTAAAACATCAACTTCCAGTTCCTTTATTCCAGAACATGAACACAGCAAAGACAACTGGCCATGGTAATAATTTAATCTATCCAGGTCCAAGGTAGCTGGTTGGATTATGTCTGGCAAAGGAAGCTCACAGGCTGGTTTCTGTAGCTTTAGGTTGAAGAGGTTATGGGCTTCTTTAGCAGCAAGGTTTCGGCAGGCCCTGTATGGCTGCTGCAGGCCGGGTGTCTTTATTACATCCACAGACACACTCTCTCACCACTGGACTTAATCTCTCTTCTCTAGAAATTTTCAGCCACAGGGGATTTTATAGACTTCCCTTTGGGGTGGAGAATTTCAGCTATCCAACCAGGGGCCTTGTTACAAGTAGATTAACATTAATAAACATGTCATCTCATTGGACAACAGTTCCTTCTCAGACAGGTTTGATGCCGTTGCAATACCAAATATAGACAAAAGTTGGCGCTCAGAGGTGATCAGGCTGTATGGACGTTTGCAATCTATTAGGAGTGTATTTCGTAATGAAACTATTTTGGTAGGGCTGTTACACATCTACAATGGATTCATAAATGTTATGGAGAGCCACCAGAATTTTAGTAGCCCCTACCCCTATATATGTTTTTAATAAATCCAGAAAATTTTAAAAGAAAGACCTCGATCTCTATCTATAAACTATGTTGTTTATCTTGAACACCATATCCTTCAATATTTTTATACTCAAAAACATGCATACAAATTATAAGTGATAAAACTGTCTGCCTGATGCTACCACTAGGGGGAGCTCAGTGCATAGGAATTTATGCCTCATTAAAAGCTGTAAAAATCTTTTTGCATTGATGAAAAAATGTAAAATTCTAGACTATTTAGACAAAGGGGCATTGTCTCCTGAAAGGGTGTGTGATGGGGAAGAAAATAATCAGTGCAGCTTAAAAAATTAGGGTTTCAGCACTCAGTGGGAAGGAGGAAGTGCTCCTGTACAGTGTAACAGCCTGTGAAGCCACAGTTCAGAGGGGTTCCGGTAACCACCCACCCCCTTTCCCTAGCCCTTCTAACTCATTAGAATAATTTGAAAGGTTGATTTTAGAGGGAAGGAGTCCAGGGATAACAAATATAAGATTACCACAGTCACGGTGCCTGGATCTATGAGTAATTTCCCTGGTTTATCATGATGGATTTTTATGGATTTCCTTTAATATTATTCCTTTAAAAGAAGCAGCAAAATATTCTCAAAACTCATTTACTGTTTTGATAGTTTGAAAACACAATCATGCAGTTTGATATATAAACCAAACTATATATATGTGAATAATTTCTCTGTATATATTATTGGACACGGCCAAGTGTTAAAATTAACCTGCAATTAATTTGTTCTGATAATTCTCAGGTTTTTTTTTTGTCTCAACAGCTTTGTTTTGGGTTTTAATAGATTTTACTATTTTAAAATGTGCAATACTCCATTTGTCCAGCGGGGGCACTGTAAAAAAAATATTGAACTCTTGATGCCAGATGTCTCTCCAGATTACAGATGATCCCAGTTGACAATTTATGATAGATAATTCAAGTTTCTAATGTAAGAAATCTTCTAAATTAAAATATCCTTTAAAAAATATAACGGATATACCGTTACCAATTAACCCTTTAACTGCTGGAAACTGTAAAGTTATTGTAAAGATACAAACATATAACACTTTGACTACTAGGTAGAAAAAAGCGAAAAAAATGCCGGCTCACCCAACCTTAGGATCATCTGGGCTGTACTCCTTCTGTGTGGATCTTCTGGTGCACGGGAAGACTAATCTATAGCCGTATAGCACATGCAGGAAGAAAATGGTAGTAGACCGGCACAACACGAAGACCACCACTTGGGTACGATGAAAAACAAATCCTTCTTTATTGTTAAAATGTCACAAAACACGGGAAGAAGATAGGTTAACGCGTTTCGACGGACACCGTCTTAATCATAACCTGTCTAAAATACCAAAACAGCCGCCTTTTATGTTACTCAGCTGACTAATAGACGGGAGGGAACTCCCTCTATACCTGACGTCACTAAGTTCCGGTCGTGCCCTCGAATCACATGATCATGCCTCCGCCCCCTAAGTCACATGATCGGAGGCGCGTCTCGGAACTGTGCGACAGAGGTAAGTAAACAATCAGTTTAAAATACTTGTAAATACATAAAATGAACAATATGTTAGTGCTAAATACTATTTTTGTATACAAAAACTACAAAGTTTAGGTACAAAAATAGAAATGTACCATTGGGAACAGAACTATGTTAAATGGACTGAAACTAGAGCATCATAAAGTTCTAATGTTATAACATGGGACATATGCTACATGCCACAAGATTGAACATGATGTTAGCATGGAGATAGCTGTAAGTGGGCGGAATGCGGCCATGACAGGATGGGCTGGGAGGGCAGGAAAAGGTGGGTTTTTAGAGTTGGGGGTGGAACTATATGTGAGGTGATAGGTGGGCTAGCTTGGGGGGTGGAGAGCTAGAGGGTTTATAAGGGGTGCCAGGAAGGGCACGCCACCTTTTGGCTGGAGAAAATTGTAGGGAGAGGTGGTGCCGGTCCGTTTTTTGCGGGATTTTGGCGGATTTTCGTTTTTTCCTGCGGTTTTTGGAGACAGGACTGGGGATGGCGGAGTTGGAGGCCTTTTTGGCCCAGATGCGGGCACAAGCGGAGGCCAGGGGAGCAGAATGGATGAAGGAGCAGGTGGCCATGTTTGCCGCAGGGGATGACGGCGGGACCCGGCGGTCGGTCAGATCATCTAGGGCGAGGCCCCCTGAGAGGTTAAGCCCCTCGGAGTCACCTGTGCGGGCCGGGAGGAGTGAGGACTGTGGCGTACCTGGTGGTTCCGGAGGAGCTGCGGCAGTCGGCGGTTCCGGAAGGAAGAGGAGCAGGAGGCCGTCGGTGGCATCGTCGGAGGAAGACGGAGGGGCAGGCGTGAGGAGTCCTAGGACACCAGGGAGTGCAGGATCTTCTGGAGGCGCTAGGCGCAAGATGGCGGCTGCACGTGGAGGTCCCAAGATGGCGGGCGGACATGCCAGTGGGCGGAGCGGCAGTGGCCGGAAGTCCGGAACCGGAAGTCGGAGGTCGGCGGGAGCAGAGAGGAGGAGCCAGCGTCGACGTGACACCCACCAGGAATCCAGAGCGGTGAGTGTGTACCGCGGGCCGGGCAGAGCGGCAGCAGCGAGCGGCAGTGGGGGAGCGGGGGCTGGGGAGGAGGACGCCCCCAGCAGCCCAGGCAGCGAGGTGAGCGAAGCGGAGGAGGCCGCGGTCGGGGTGCTAGATGCGGCCGCGGCTCCGAGCGCGGCAGCCGCGGGTGGGGGGGGTCGGGTCCCCCCTTCACCCAGGTTAAGCGGAGGGGCACGGCAGCAGCATGGGGCAGCGGATGAGGCACGAACCCTCCATCCAGGTACAGAGGAGACGGCAGCTGGATTGGTGCGGCTAGAGATAGGCCTGCTGGAGGGATGCAGCACTTCATGGGGCCTCCTGACAGCAGCATGGGTGTGGGGATGGCGCAAGGTGCGCAGTGGGTAGGCGATGCTGGTTGTGTTCGTGGTGTTTCGTCTGTCTTTTTTCCTTACCAGATGCAGAGTGGCGCTGAGGCGGCTATGCTGGACACAGTGCGTCGTGCGCTAGGACTGGCCGCGACTGGAGGGGGTCCCATGGTGTTGCCGGCAGCAGGATCAGCGGTTGCGGTGCCGTCTGTGGCTCCAGGAGTGATGGCAACGGCGGGAGCGGGTCCATCAGGCCAGGGCATCGTTGCGGGCCCCGGCGATGCCGGGCAGACGCCAGGAGGCAGCGGCGTCACAATTACAGGTGCGTCCACAGCTACACAGGCACATCTACATACAAACACACTTAACAATCCAGGGGGATTAGCCGTTACTACGTCTGATGCAGGGGCTGTTGCTAGTGGGGGGCCCCTTCAGGAGTTTATGCAGGGGATGCAGCGTTTGATGTCAGTCTTTGAGAGGGCTATGGGGTCACAGCATGGGGGGCCTATATCGGCTTGGGGTGCTGGGGCGGCTGGGTCATCTAGTACAGGGGTGACCACAACGTCTAATGCGCTAGTGGCAGTGACGCCCGTGGTGGCGGAGGTAGTCAGCACAGGGGCAAAGGAGAATTCGGTGGGGGCAGTTAGTGCAGGGTCAGTGACGGAAGGATCAGAGAAGGCAGTGGTAGCTGTGAGTGGGGATAAAGCTCCGGCAGCTAAGTCAGCTGAGGCGTCCAAATTATTGCCGGTGTCGGACGCGGCGTTGGGGAACTTGTACATTTGTTTTGACGGGCCTCTTGGGGGTCATCTAAAACAAGAGGTCAAGGATAAGATATGGAAGAGGGAGAATCTGGATATTTTTACGCTGTTACCTTTGGAGCGTTTTAGCGTTGAGCGTTGGGAAAAGGGGAAGGAACATCGTAAGGAAGAGGATGAGGAGAGGCGCCGGTATCGGCTGATTCCTCGTAATTTTGGGAATTGGCTGCACGCTTTTTCTATCCTGGGTAGTGTCATTGGGGAAAAACAGCCTGAATGGTGCTCGGGGTTGTTTTGTCATCAGGAAACTATATGGGAAGCGTACAAGACATATGGGGGGATAGCGTGGCTTAGATATGACGAGCAGTTTCGTCAGAGAATGGCCGTAAGACCTTCCTTGGAATGGGGGCATAGGGATATTGGGCTATGGATGAGGTTGATGACGGCGCCAAAGCCGGCGCCGAAGAGTTCGTCTTTTGGTGGGGTGGCAGTGGCTGGTTCAACCTCTCAGTTGGGGCCCGACGGAGCCAAAGCTGGGCCCCCGTCGGGCAGTGGTAAGAAGGGAGTCTGTTGGAGGTATAATGAGGGTAACTGCACTTGGGGATCCTCTTGTACCTTCAGGCACGAATGCTCTGGTTGCGGGGGTATCAATCACCCCTTATCTCGTTGCTTTAGAAGGAAAGGACAGGGACAGCGGACGGGGGATAGTGCTCAGAAAGGGGGTGACTCCGGTGAGGCTCGGCGTAATGATGCCGTGGCTCGGGAGATATCCAAATGAGGAGAAGGCTTGTTTGTTGATTCAGGGCTTTCAAGAGGGGTTTCGGATCCCTTTTAAGGAGGGGGAGCCGGGTTGTTTTGCAAGGAATCTGAAGTCTGCAGATGAATTCCCGGGAGTAGTTAGGGACAAGTTGCAGAAGGAGGTGAAGTTGGGGCGTATGTTAGGCCCCTTTGTTGATCCACCGGTGGGAAATTTACGGGTTTCACCATTGGGGGTTGTTCCTAAAAAGGAGGAGGGCAAGTTTCGCCTGATTCATCATTTGTCTTACCCGCGGGGGGGTTCGGTGAATGATGCGATAGACCCAGCTATGAGCTCGGTTTGCTATACTTCATTTGATGAGGCTGTGAGTCTGGTGAGGGCAGCTGGAAGTGGAGCGTTGATGGCGAAGGCGGACATCGAGGCTGCATTTCGCTTGTTACCGGTGCATCCCGAATCGATGCATTTGTTGGGGTGTTATTTTGAAGGGGGTTACTACGTGGATGGCTGCCTGCCGATGGGGTGTTCTATTTCTTGTGCCTATTTTGAGGCGTTTAGTACGTTTCTGGAATGGGTGGTTAGGGAGTTGTCAGGTGGGGCTGGGGTCATTCACTATTTAGACGATTTTCTATGTGTAGGCCCAGCAGAGAGTTATATAGGTGCCAGGTTTTGTTGTCCACATTGTCCGAAACGTTTGAGAGTTTTGGCGTGCCATTGGCGGTTGATAAGACCGAAGGCCCGGCCACGAGATTGTGTTTTTTGGGTATAGAATTGGATTCAGTTGCCATGGAATGTCGTTTGCCTGAGAAAAAGTTGGAGGAGTTGCGTTCTTGTGTTGGTGAGGCATTGGTGAAGTCGAAGTTGACATTGCGGCAGGTACAATCCTTGCTGGGGAGATTAAACTTCGCTTGTAGAATTATGCCCATGGGGCGGGTTTTCTGTCGGAGGTTGGCGCAGGCGACAGCTGGAGTAAAGCGGCCTGAACACTTCGTTCGGCTAAGGAAAGAGCATAGAGCGGATTTGCGGGTTTGGGATGAATTTTTGGTCGCTTACAATGGGAGGACTTTGTGGCTGGCAAAGCCTGTTTCTAATGCAGAGCTCCATTTGTTTACGGAGGCAGCAGGGTCGATAGGTTACGGGGCGTTTTTTCAAGGGGAATGGAGTGTGGGGTCTTGGCCGGAGTGGTGGCACGAACAGAAGCTGACGGCTAACTTGTGCCTGCTGGAGTTGTTCCCGATTGTAGTGTCGTTGGAGTTATGGGGTAGCCAGTTAGCAAACAGGAGTGTGGTTTTCCATTGTGACAATATGTCAGTGGTTAATGTCATTAACAAGCAGACGTTGAGCTCTCCGCCGGTAATTGTGTTGTTGCGGCACCTGGTGTTGTTGTGCCTTCGTTTGAACGTATATTTTCGGTCAGTCCATGTTCCAGGTGTGGATAATGAGGTGGCGGATGCTCTGTCTCGATTACAGCTGGTCAGGTTCCGGGAGTTGGTGCCGGGGGCGGCGTTGCAGTCGATGCGGTGTCCGGAGCATTTGTGGGAGATGCTGCGGTGAAATTATTTCCATGGGTTCAGTTGTCTTTAGCCCCTTCGACATGGGATTCCTACAAGAAGGTATGGCGTGATTGGTTTCTGCTGCTGGATGAGTGGGGTGCGGGCAGGGAGGTGCCTAGTAGAGAATCTGTTTTGTTTTGTTTGTTGATGCGCCATTTTGAGAGGGGGGCCTCGGTGGCGGTGGTTCAGAGGACATTGGCAGCTTTGGCCTTTTTGTTCAAATTAACAGGGGGAGAGGATTCGACTCAGGGTTTCTTGGTGAAGCAGGCGGTGAAGGGCTACAAGAAAGGCCGTTATAGAGAGGACTGTAGGAGACCTGTATCTTTTGATTTGTTGAGGGACCTGTTGGGGAAAGTCCGGGAGGTATGCGTGTCGGATTACGAGAGTTGTTTGTTTTCCTTGGCATACTCATGGGCATTTTTTGGGGCGTTCAGGATTAGTGAGTTGGTAAGTGGAAGCTGCTCGCGTAACGGGGGCATTCAGATGCGGCATGTGCAGCGGGTGGAAGGTGAGGTTAGGATTGTGTTGACGAATGCTAAAACGGATAGCTCTGGTCGGGGGTTCTTGGTGCGTTTGCGGCGGGTACCGGGGTTTGTGGGTTGCCCGGTGGAGTGCCTTGAATCCATTTTGTCAGTCCGTGTAGCGACGGGGGAGGCGTTATTGGTTCATCAGAATGGGAAGGCTTTGTCTAGATTTCAGTTTGTGGCAGTTTTTAGAAAGTGTTTGGGTCTGTTGGGGTTAAATGCGAAGGAATATTGTTCACATTCCTTTCGCATCGGGGCTGCAACTGAGGCAGCCAGGTGGGGTTTGTCGGAGGCCGATATCAAGAAAATTGGGCGTTGGGAGTCGAGGCGTTTTCGGTCGTATGTTCGGCTTCATAGATTGGAGAAGTAAAAAAGGGGAAGTGGGCTTTGTTGGCTGTTACGATTGTTTATTTCTTGATAGGTATTAGAAGGTGTGTCATCTGGATTTTCGGACACTCCTTTATTCATTGGGCGGAAAAGAGGGCTCAGCTTCGTTTGGGTGGCAGGTTTCTTGGGCTCGATGGAAATTTGGTAAGTGTGCGTTGGCTTGGCTATAGGGGGCTTCAGTGGGAAGCGGTGCGCGCGAAGTTGCGAATGGCAATTGAAAGATGGGGTGCTCCGGATGTTTTGTTGATCCATGCTGGGGGCAACGACATCGGGAGTTTTCCTATGCGTCAATTGATTAAGGCGATGAAGAGAGATGTGTTGTGGATTATGAGTGAGTATCCGGATGTTTTGTTAATTTGGTCGGAGATGGTGAGAAGGGAGCGATGGAGGAACGCAGTTTCAGTGGCGGCACTGAATCGGTCTCGGGTGAAGATCAATAAGTGTTTTGGTAAATTCATCCGTTTGAATGGTGGTTTGGTTGTGCGACATGGTTTGTTGGAGGCTGATCGCAGCTACACGGGTAAGGATGGTGTGCACTTGACGGACCTTGGGTTGGATGTTTTTAATTACGGATTGTCTGAGGTGGTTGGTTTTGCTTGGAGGGTGTGGCGGTGCACGGCGTCTTGAGGGGTCAAGACGCTGTGCTGTGGCGGGTGCTTGGCAACAGATAATTTATATTTTGGTAAATTGATTGCATCATTTGGGATAAAGTCCGGGAATTTGGTGAATTGGATTGCAGTCTCCAAATAAAGTTTATATTTTACAGATTTTCAAAGAATAAATAAAGCTGTGACCAGCACTTTTCCAACAACAAAATGTGTGTGTTTTATTTAGTTGGTTAAGGAGGGTTCCTTTTTCTGCTCTGTGAGCCGGTCCTACGACTCAGCCCTATCCTGGTCATGTTAGCTTGGAGATAGCTGTAAGTGGGCGGAATGCGGCCATGACAGGATGGGCTGGGAGGGCAGGAAAAGGTGGGTTTTTAGAGTTGGGGGTGGAACTATATGTGAGGTGATAGGTGGGCTAGCTTGGGGGGTGGAGACCTAGAGGGTTTATAAGGGGTGCCAGGAAGGGCACGCCACCTTTTGGCTGGAGAAAATTGTCCCACCCACCCTCCCCTTGTTAGTTTGTTTTGTATTAGGGCCACATTGTGTGTTTATTGGGGAGGAGGGATACAAGTAGATGAGATTTCTTTGTCAGGAAGGGGTAGGTATAGCTTAGGGAGTTGAGGTCATTGATTGTGAAGTGGGCGGGTGCTTGGCAACAGATAATTTATATTTTGGTAAATTGATTGCATCATTTGGGATAAAGTCCGGGAATTTGGTGAATTGGATTGCAGTCTCCTTGAGAGTTTGACCTCAGGAGCTGGATTCATTTGATATTTGCCACATTCTGCCCTCGTCACTTGCCAGGTTGGTGTGCGGCTTGTGGATTGGTAGGTGTGGTTGTTTACATGCTGAGCGTGAGTTATGAGCAATTATATTTTACTTAATGGTTACACCGGACTTAGTTGGTTGTCTAAAAAGGGACAAACAAGTTCTGCTCTGTTGTCAAGTACTCGGCCACTAAGAAAATTGATGTTTAACGTATTTTTTATATTTTGCAATTGTTAATATATGTTTAATAAAGTTTATATTTTACAGATTTTCAAAGAATAAATAAAGCTGTGACCAGCACTTTTCCAACAACAAAACGTGTGTGTTTTATTTAGTTTTGGTTAAGGAGGGTTCCTTTTTCTGCTCTGTGAGCCGGTCCTACGACTCAGCCCTATCCTGGTCATGCCTATTATAAAGCTAATATTGAGTAAATACCAAGGAAAATTCCAAACACAGCAAACCTAAATAATGCGTAATTTTTTACATATATAAAATGTCATATAAGCATACTGCGAGATAGACCAATATGTGAATGTACACAATATGGTGCAGATAGACCAATATGTGCATGCACACAATATGGTGCAGGATAGCACAAGATGTACTATGGTGTGTGATGCAGAGTACGCACAAAACAACACATGATGCCTTAGTACGTTAATATGATGTCCTGTCTTTTGTTCATACCTTGTGGTGTTCTACTTTCCATTACAAATATCCAATAACTCTCTCTATTTAAAAGTTTTCTCTTGATACTGCCCCCTCTAATTGGATATGAAACTTTCTCAAAGCCAGTCCATATGAAATAAGATGTAGACTTATTATGAGTTTCTCTAAAGTGCCTGGAAGCCGCTGATATGCCACTTGATTCGTTAGTAATGTCTGACAAGTGGCGGCGTATCCTGATTTTAAGAGGACCTGTGGTATGGCCTATGTATTGAATATTACAACTGGTGCACTTGATAGAATAAATGGCATTGCTGGTATTGCAATTGAGATATGATCGAATAGGATAGCTCCTGTTGGTACTACTGGATGTAATACTTGTGTCTACCGCAACAAATTTGCATGCTTTACATTGTGTATGGCCACACTTATAGCAGCCTTTGGTGTTTAACCATGTCCCCCCAGAGTTTTGGCTTCTAAAAAGACTAGGTGAAAGCGCATTACCTAAAGTGGGAGCCCTCTTAGCTACACATTTAATACCACCCTCCAGTATTTTGTGTAGGCAAGAATCTTGTAGTAAAATGGGAATGAATTTTTGAACTATCTTAGTAATTTCTTTATATTGCCTGCTATAGGCTGTAGAGAAAATTATAGGGGTCTTTGGTTTTCGTGTTGTTGAGACCTCCTTTCGTCTCCCATTTTTACCCTCGTTTTCTTTATGTTTTAAGTTTTTCTCGTCTAGTAGTAAGTCCTGTTGTGATATATTCAATATCTTACTCTCAGCTTTCTCAATGTAACAGTTTTGGTAACCTCTCTGAAGGAGTCTAGCCCTAAGTGTGGTTTTTTCTTTTTCAAAATCGTCATTATCAGAACAATTCCTTCTTAGACGTATCAGTTCCCCATACGGAATGTTCTGTATTACATGGGGAGGGTGACAAGAGGAAGCTAACAGAGTGGTGTTTCTAGCCATCTCCTTCCTATAGGGTATACTTCTAACCCTATGGTCTTCTCCTATTAGAGTAACATCTAAAAATGGAATTGAATTTCCCCCAAACATGGATGTGAATTTTAAATTCATGTGATTTTCATTAAGATAACTTACAAAATTTGTAAAGGATGTTTCTGACCCTTTCCACACCCACACCAGGTCGTCTATGTACCGACCGAACCATACTATAGACGCCTGGTGTGGGTTGGAAGATGAGGAAATAAACGCCTCCTCCCATTGTGACATATATATATTCGCAAGGGAGGGGGAGAATTTGTCCCCCATAGGGGCCCCCTCCACTTGCAAATAATACCTGCCGTCAAAGTAAAAAAAATTATTAAAAATAAAATAAAATAAAATTAATTATTAGTTATTGTAAAGATGTTATATATGTGCTGACTAAACTATCAGTTGTTGCTTTTGATTCAGCTTAGAGCAACACGTGGATCGTGCAGATATTTGCCTTGACCTTGGATTGATTTCTCCACAGTAATAACGAGGCCACAGATTCATTACCGGCGTCTCTAATGTGATTAAAAGATTTATCCGACAGTAATGTGATCATTTATTTAAAATATACAGTGACACAATCCAGGGATAAAATTGAAGTTGATAAAAAATTGGAACAAAATCCTGCAGTTACATTAGGACATTCAAGGCCAACGGCAGCACTGGGCATACCTGGGCAATGCCGGGGCCCAAAGCTGCTGAGGGGGCCCACATGAGGCTGTATCTAATGTATCCACAGGGGGTGAGGGGGCTTTATATAAAATAACCATGAGGAGGCTAGTATGATAAACTAGGGACTATTTTAGGGAACGGGAGACTCTACCAGTTTCTGAATTGCCGCAACATGAGTTCACTGCAAAGGGGCCCACTGAGGTTCTGTCGCCCAGGGGCCTACTGAAACCTGGAGCCAGCCCTGACCGCATTATGAACTATCCCTATGGGTTTTCCAGTTCCCTAAAAGTATTCCTAAAAGTTTGGCTTCAGATATGAATCACAAAGGGCCAGATATATGAAAAGTGGTGTAAATCGCCTTAGCGGCGCACGATCTTCGTAAATCTGGTCTATTTTCAGGATGTGACACAGTTGCACCTTCTTTTCTTGCTGCACTTTACTCCTTGCTGTTGCGACACAATTGTGGCGCATCTCAGGAATAAATGTGTCGCAAACTCTCACTAAGCTCTACCACGCACCTTTTAGGTGCACATTTTTCTAAAGTATTGGACAAAGTGCACCTGCAACAAAAAGAGTCGCAAACACTTCATAAATACATATGTAAGCTCAAATGACCCTTTTTTGGGTGCAAACTTAGACAAAAAAACAGACACAAAGGGGGTCATTTACTAAGGGCCCGATTCGCGTTTTCCCGACGTGTTACGCAAATATTTCAGATTTGCGGCGATTTTCCCTGTATTGCCCCGGGATTTTGGCGCACGCGATCGGATTGTGGCGCATCGGCGGCGGCATGCACGCAACGGAAATCGGGGGGTGTGGCCGAACGAAAACCCGACGGATTTGGAAAAACCGCCGCATTTTTTTTAAAAAATGTGTCGCGAAAATTGCACTTACCTTCACTCAGCCCGGCTCGGTGTATTCCAGTGCGTTCCGATGCTCTTCAGCGCAGCAGCGCCACCTGTGGACGTCGGACGAACTACCTTAATAAATCCCGGCCGGACCCGAATCCACCGCAGAGAACGCGCCGCTGGATCGCGAATGGACCGGGTAAGTAAATCTGCCCCAAAGAGGGACATTTATCAGAATTGTCTGAGGTAAAACTGGAAACCAATCAGATCTCAGCTTTCATTTTATAAAAAACTGTGGGAAAATGAAAGCTGAGCTCTGATTGGTTGTAATGGTCAATTAGAACAGTTCTGCTCTCAGACACTTCTGATAAATCTCCTCTAATATATCTGGGCCAGTATCTGTTGAAAAAATTGCAGATTGGGGAACATAACGGGTACATGACATACCCCATTATAGTCAATGGGAGTCTCTCAGGATACTTTGTTGTGCATTGTTTCACTCATCTGGATTTCCATTTTCCTGTTCTTAAGGCTACATTCACACTGCCGTTGCCCGCCGTACCGTAGCACGGCGGGCACACGGCAGTGTACGGGGAGAGGAGGAGGAGGTGAGCGCAGCTCACCCCCGCTCCTCTCCATAGGAAGATATGGCGTACTACGGAGAAAGATAGAACATGTGCAGCACCGTACCGCCGTGCGCCCATTGCCGTCTATGGGGAACGTATATCGGCCGTATATACGCCGGCCGTATATACGTCCCCCATACGGCAGTGTGAATGTAGCCTAAGAGATAGGATTCAGCAGCCACAAATCTGGTGAGTGGAAACCCCAGAATATAAGAATACACAAAAATCAGGACCTGTAAGGATGTGTTCACACAGAGGATATTGAAAAAATTTCATTGAAAAAATATGTATCAGAATGCTCCTCCCATTGACGTATATGGGAGAGTGACTTGTAAAATTTCCAGAATTCTGGTTAAAAAAATCTAGAACGAGCTGAAATCTGCAGCACCCCAATGACTATTTTTAACACAGAATTTGATTTATTTCTTCAAACTGCTCAGAGAAGTTTTGGAACTGAGTCTTTAGCTTCAGATATTTCTATACAGTTCCCCTTAAATCATCCTTAAAGGGGTTGTCCACGTTAAGCACATTACAGCAACTAATTAATATTGTTTGTGTAATAAAAAGTTATTTAATTTTCCAACATGCTTTCTGTAACAATTCCTCACGGCTTTCTAGATCTCTGCTTGCTGTCACTCTATAGAAAGCTTCTATGTTTACTTCCTGTAGATAAACACAGCTCCCTGGTCATGTGATGTCATACAGGTGTGTGACATCACATGACCATGGATCGAGGTTTATCTACAGGAAGTAAACAATGAAGCTTCCTAGTGCATGACAGCAAGCAGAGATTTTGGAAACCGTGAGGAGAGTGTATTGGAAAATTTTATACCTTTTCATTACTCAAACAATATCAATTATTTGGTGGAATGTGCTGATATTGGACAACCCTTATAAATGAAATCTACCATAAAATCCGTCATGATAAACCAGGGACATTACTCATGGATCCAGGCACCAGGACTGTAGTAATCTTCTTATATTTATAATCCATGGCCTCCTTCCTTCTAAAGTTTACAATTATGCTAATGAGCCTGAAAGTCTACTGGGGTGGTTACCAGAGCCCCTACCATTCACAGGCTGTTACACCTCCCCCCTCCCACTGTGTGCTATAACTTCCTGTGCTGCAGTGAGTACATGAGGCAGTGGGAAGGGGAAGTGATGAGGGAGCAGGGGGAGAGTGAGGCAGTGTAACAGCCTGTGAATCTCAAGCATGTTGGGGCTCTGGGAACTGCCCCAGTAGCCTTTCAGGCTCATTAGCATACTTTTAAAACTTGGTTTTAGAAGGAAAGAGGCCCTGGATAACAGATATCAGCAGACTACCAGAGTCACTGTGCCTGGATCTATGAGTAATGACCCTGGTCTATCATGATGGATTTTGATAGGAGATTTTGACCTATAAGGCGAAAACTGCACCAAGAAAAACAACAATAGACTAATGTGTTTTCTGAGAAATTGTTGATCAATTTTGACCACATATGAGCCAGACTTTTTGAAATGCCAGGGTAAAAGTAATTTCGCAGCCCAGGAAAATAATTTAAAAATGATATAAAAAAGAAAAAACTCGCTTTTACAGAGATCCTATGATTTCTTCCATTTGCAGTAGTTTCATCCACTTATTCTCTTATAGGGAGCCATAGGACACACTGTCTATGGTGTCATAGAAGAAAGGGGGCGCTATCGCAAAGTTGCAAACGGGCTCTCCATGGTGGTGCCAGGTTTGGCTGGAGGGCTCTAGGGCCAAGTGTTTGTTTCCAAACAATGGGTCCTGTAGTCAGGGGACTGCTATTTGTCTTCTTCTGGAGAGTGCAGCACCCATTATTCTTTCCATCCTTACAATTGGCCTTAAATATTAGATATACATGGAACAGATACTCAGGACCCCTGCAGATCAGCTTTTTACCTAGAGCCAGAATTCTATAATATTGCCCTCAATGTGGGGGATTTTTTGCGTTCAGTGGAAGTTGTATTCATTCCTATGTTGTGAGCTCCCCCTAGTGGTGGCTGCATGCAGCCAGTTTTATCAGTTTCTTGGTAATTTGACATAGATGTAACATATCATATATCTTCCTTGCAGTACAATCTATGGATCATCAATACTAATTCAGTGTTCCATAAACTTGAATAGGACACTATTGCAGTACCGAAAACCACCACTGGATGTGAATTTTCCATGTTTACATTTTATTGTGGTGGAATGGCGCTTAGAGACTTGTCATAGTTGTTGCCATGTTCAGTCATTACCTTCTTCCAGCTTCCAATTATTAATTGCAATATACAGAACGTAACGGAACAAATCGTTGTACGGTAATTCTGATTTTTTAGCTGCTGAAACAGCCAACCCTTTAATTAAAACCCGCTTTGAAGTGTGTCACCGCTATATTTTTCCAGGTCACAGAATTGTGAGTTTTGTGTCATGTTATTTTCCTACTGCTACATCATCAGACACGTCCTACGGGGAACCTTCTATAAGCCATAGAGCATTGCCGGCCGCGATGTGATGGTTAGCAGGAGCTCCATAATTACAGCACAATGTATTCATTAACTACAACTGCGTCTTTTTCCGATTTTTCCACGGCTTCCTGTGTTCTACATCCTTCAAACACAACTGGAAAAATCACAGTTCTCTTCTAACGCCCCTTTGTAGTGTTGTGTGTAATTATTCTTATTTCCAGACAAGTAGAATGATACAAAGGTGAAGAAAGAAATGCAAAGTAAGAAAGATATACTGGGAGATCTTAAGGTAGATTTGACCACTTAAAGGGATTGTACAGTTTAGGAAGTTATTCCCTATCCACAGGGAAGGTGATGACAAGCTGATCGGTGAGGGTCTGGCAGCTGGGACCCCCATCATCATGAGAACCGGACCTCCAGCTATTGGGAGAATGGGGATTTCAGTCTCACTAACAGTCTCGAGCATGCTCCTGCTGCAGTATTAAAGACTATGGTGTCGTAAATTGCTGAGCACAGTGCTCATGTATCTCCAACAGTGACATTCACTGTCTATAAAGAGAATTGATTGGATGAACATGCGTCTACTTGGCTCTACTTTTTAATGAGAATGGGAGCCCCATTCCCGTTCTCTTGATCGGTTTGGTTCAATAGATAAGGGATAACTTTCTTGAGTTAGTACAATCCCTTTAAAGGTAATCTACCCTTAAAATTAAGCATGATAAACCAGGGACACATACTCATAGATCCAGGCAGTGTGGATAAATTGTCTTATATTTGTTATTCGTGACTTCCTTCCTTCTAAAATCTACTTTTAAAATTATGTTCATGAGCAAGAATGTCTCTGGGTGTGTTACCTGAGCCCCTCTGTGCTGCAGCTTCACAGGCACTTCCTCTCCTACTGTGTGACAAAACTTCATGTGAGATTACTGTGCCTGGATCTATGAGTAAGTGAAAGTTGTATCAACGGCTATGTTCTCAGCTCCCCCTAGTGGTGGCTGCAGACAGCTAGGTTTAAGACTTTCTTGCCAAGGTGTAACATAGTGGGGCTCATTCACTAAGGGTCCTGCGGCCGCGATTCCGTCGGGTTTTCCCCAATATTTCCGATTTGCACTGCTTTTCGGACAACACGACGGATTCAGAAAAAAAACGGAATTTTAAAAAATATTTGTGTCGCAAGATCAACAGTTAAATGCAACGGGAAGCAGAAGGAGAACTCTGGCGGACTTCGGCACAGCAGCGACACCTGGGGGACATCGGGTGCACGACCTTAGTGAATGCCGGCAAAACCCGAATTCTCGTCGGAGAACGCGCGACTGGACCGGGTAAGTAAATGTGCCCCATTGTAGACATATCAGGGACATGGAAGCACTCCTGCACAGTGTAACAGCCTGTGAAGCTACAGCATGGAGGCGCTCTTGTCACACTGTCCAGAACCCTTAACATTAACATAATGTTAAAAGCTGATGTTAGAAGGAAGGAGGCCATGGATAACAAATATAAGAAGATTACCACAGTCCCGGTGCCTGGATCTATGAGTAATGTCCCTGGTTTATCAGGATGGATTTTGATGGTAGATTTTCCTTTAAAGGGTTTTTCTCATTTATGACATTCAGCTCTTATGGCTTGGGTATTGGATGGAAACAAACAGCCAGTAATGTTGATAATACAGACTGATTTTGAAAGGAAGAAGAGAGACTAATTATGTGATTTTCACCGTCCAAACATTTCATATGAAGCTGGGAGTACATCCTTTTTACTGCCGACTAACAACAAATTTTCATTGATCCTAAGGACAAAGATCCAGAGTGCAAAAGCTAACAGTATAAGTAACCACAGGAGCACATTAGTTTGTAGACTGTTCTAAACTATGTATAGTTCTTTTTGTTTTATATATAGGTAATATACTTCTATATTATTACAGCAGATTTACTGTATTATAGATTATTTGATCCTATAGTAATAAACACCTCTTCTAAATCAAAAAGACCAAGTAGAGAGTAATTATAATTTCCTTAAGTAAATTCAGGACAATAAAGGGATTTCTGTAAAGTCTCACCCATGTAAAATGCATTTACCCATAACAAAGTATATGTACAACCATACAAAGAAAACATCACCTGCAGCCAACATCAAACAATGTAGCTGAAAATTTTTGGGATTCCATCTATAATCTCTATTGTGTTGGGTGACCTCCGTCCCTTTGAGGTTCAGTTAACAAACCTAAACTTTGTCTATGGGTTGAGTAAATAACCAGTACATGTAACAGGATGAATAGCAAAGACTTGTCATGCACTAATAGACTAATGAAACCACATTTACTATGTAAGTTTTAACACGATCCTTTAAAACCCAAGCCCTCTGTGTGTAGTTCATCACCTGGTAGTAGCTGCAACACTGTAAACTAGTGGCACCAGAGAAGTGGATTTGTTGTAGGTGTCACAGTCTATGGGAAATAGTCTCTTGGGACTAAAGTCTTGTAGACTCCCTGGACCACTGCGGGAGACAAAGATGACAGCCACAACCCGGGAGCGGAGTCTAAGTGGACTCCTGGTCTCCGCCAGAGCGGAGCAAAGCGGGATGGTCAAGCGCAAAGCGGGGAGCCCCCAGGTCGCTCCACAGGTGCGACTAGGCCCACGGTGGCAACCAAGGTAGGGACATGGGGACCACGGGAAAGCAGGACCACGGGAAGGCAGGACCTCAGATAGGCAGGACCTCGGATGGACGGCTGGCAGGACCTCGGATGGACGGCTGGCAGGACCTCGGATGGACGGCTGGCAGGACCTCGGAAGACTACTAGGATACCGGACAGCCACAGAATAACAGGACCGCAACAGGATTACAGGACCGCCACAGAAGTACAGGACCGTCACAGGATTTCAGGACCGCCACAGGACTACAGGACCGCCACAGGATTACAGGACCGCCACAGGAGTACAGGACCGTCACAGGAGTACAGAAACACGGGAACACCAGAGGAACACGGGAACACCAGAGGAACACGGAGCGTCTGGAAACGCTCAGGAATCACGAATGCGTCTGGAAAAGCCCAGGAAGGCTTTCTCTCCAGTAGAATGACCTGAAGATCCGGCAGGGGATGCTGGGAGTCGCCACGCTCTATATAGCAGTGCCTGGATGCCAGTGCCAATAAGGAAGAAGCTGTCCCTTTAAATTCCTGAAGAGCCGGGCGCGCGCCCTATCAGCGGGACCCCGCGGCCTCGGCAGGAAGCAGGAGCGTGACCTCGGAGGAAGCCGGCGTGGACCAGGACGGGATCGACGTGGAGTCCGTAGCCAGGTGAGGTGAGAATGGACCTGGGGGAGTGGGGACCGCGGCAGCACAGCAAGACACGGGTGCCCCCGCGATCCGAGACATGGATCGCGGGGTCACCCGTAACAGTAGGTATCAAAACAATATTATAAATTAAACAGATTTTCCTAAATTAAATTTGAATGCTGAGATGGGATTTTAAAGGGGTTTTCCCACAAATCAAAGTTAGGCCCTAAGGGCCTAATTTGCTGATCAGTGGGGGTCTCAGTGATGACCGTCCTGCTCCGCACATCTCAACAGAGCCGACGGAAATTGCGGAGTGCAACACTCGCCAATTTCCGTCAGCTCCATTGAGACGTATGGGGCAGAATGGGCATGCGCGGCCGCCTGCTCCATTACTCTCCGGAAGCAACGAGTAACCGGCTGAGGTAACTGGGACCCCATCAGACCCCTCGTTTCCTATTCTGTGGATAGGGCCTAACTTTAATTTCTGGCAAAACCCCTTTAAGAATGGGGTAATAGAGAAAGTCATGTAAAATGCAAGGGCATTGCTCCATCTACTCTTCTTCTGGATTTAGCCGTTTCCCTATCAGGTAACAAGGTATAAACATGAAAAATCCCACCCAATATGGGCAGGTGGGAGAGGGGCATGTGATTGGTTTAAAAATTCTCTGTTATGTCCGTTTCTGGTCTGTTTTGGCCTATGTATGTCACAAACAGCCCCAGGATTTTTGTCATGGAGGAACAGGTAGAGATTGGCTACACCTCACTATTATACCATCCACTCGGGCAGAATACATTATTATTACCTGATCTCTTATAACCCTCTGTTTTCTACCCTTCAGCAATATTAGTAACAGGCACAAGAACATTATATGACCCGTTGACTGGTTCCTATCGGTGACACGTTATAAAAGTGTTTTACGGAATATTATTTTCTGAACTAGCTGATTGTTTGGTAATTACAGGACACTTCTGGGTAAAGGTATTGCTACGGTTTATAGGGCAAGATGTTCTTTTCTGACATGAAATTGCTGGTAATTTCTCTTCTGCGCTGATACGAGAAGAATTCCTCCAGAGAAATACGACACATTGACCTTCTATTACTGCCGACTGTGGTTGTGTAGTGCTAGATGTGGTGCAGAAACTTTTATCGGATTTTGAAGGAAAAAAAAAACAGAAAGAAAGAAAGAAAATTAAGTTCAACAATGAACATCAACCAAATCATGTTAGATGGAATGGCCAAGAGTCTCCTTCACCACACAAGGTCATATCTTCTACACAAATGAACTGGGTACTTTTTTGGGATTCATGAATACTATGAGATACATAACTTGTCAACAAGCTTTCTGATCAGAATGACTAAAATGCAGTAGTGGATTATAATATGGGCTTCTAGGAGGCCCATGACCACCCAAACCACTGACGAAATATAATACTGCCCTGTAGAGATAATTAAGGAAGGGACATCCAGGCCTGATATCCTCAAACAATATTTTCCTTACATCCCCATAAAATCAACTTTATGTTATATAACCTGGCAGCAGAGAAGGCGTATCCTTATTGGACAGACCCTCCCATCTAGTCCTCTCTATGTTGCAGCATTCATGTGACCAGAGTGATGTCATCTAAGGCCCTTTACCCAGTTACATTTGCAACATCTACCTCGTGTATGTATCTGATCACATTAAATCAAAGCAGGCTCCATGCACTTCTACCCCTCCCCATTCCCCATGGAGGCTGCTATGATTTCATGTGATAAGATACATGCATGTGGTAGACATTGCAATTGAAGCCCTTACAGAGCTCCATTGAGTGCTCCTTCCATTTCCCATCCCTATGATGTCACTTCTATTTACCACATTCCTGATCAAGTGAATGGGGCTGAGTTGCAATACCAAGAACAGCCACTATACAATGTATGGCACTGTGCTTGCAGGTGACGCAGCACAGACAGTTCTTTCAGTCCTTTGTAACATGTGTCCATTGGGAGTGTTGGGTGTCAAACACTGGACATGTGTGATAAATTTCTTTAATATATATGTACATAAGTTCCTATTAATCCATGTCATTGTTAGATTTCATTTATCAGATTTATGGAATTTTCCTATTATTATAAAGCTTACACATAAATCCAGCCCCGCCCCCGCTCTTATGACTGTTTATCATATGCAGAAATGTTGCAGCATCTCGTGGACCACAGAAGAGATGGATGTGGTAATGATTCTCGTAACCGCCATCAAAGACACCGGCAGCTTAGGCAACATGTAAAGGCTCTTATCATTCTGTGCCAGAGCAACCCCTTATCTCTGCTCACTAGTCAAACCCTTCCTAAAAAACCTGCCCCCCTCCTCCTTCATGAGCCTTTTATCTCATCCATAGACTAATCATGTAAATCCGGATGGGAAGCGAGTGGCATCATTGTCAGACAGCGTTGGATTCAGCACCTGATCTCCTATATATTCATGTGATACAGTCCTCCTTCTGTTCCCTGGGCATAGACCGGGCTGTCTAGTTGCATTAGGACGTCTTGGCTGCGTCAGGCAAGTCGTGATAGGCCAGCGCCATGTGTGACTTGTCTCCTCCTAGCTGTTGTACGTGCTCGGTGCAGCCTTCAAGACACAACAAGAAGATTAACCACCGAGCTGAGACGGAAAACCCAATATAGTGTTACACTGTGGGGATGCTGTATAAAGTGCATAGGAGGTCGTGTAGAGATGTTTCATCTCTGTAAAACCGATTTTTTTTTTCAAAGTATTATTAAAATAAGAACAGGAATCAAAAGTTAAAGGGAACCTGTCGCCTACTTTTATCCCCCCTTACATAGAGTAGGAAATGTCCTTTATAGAATTCCCCCTTTTATATGAAATCTCACATGTTTACCTATAAAAAGTCATCTGCAAATGAGCTGAGAGTCCCTTTTTTTCTGACATGAGTCACTTTTGGATGCTTGAGGGTGATCGTCACTTCCGCTCAGGGGCAGATAAGACTGCCATGGGCCCTGGGCTGTATGGATATTATAGCCCCTACAAAGAAATGTAGAAAAAATATTGGCAAAAAATTGTGCGCTAATTGTCCGGGATATTTACCAACTCTCAAAAACGAGGATGATAGTAATGATAACAATTTTATTTTTATACACGGTAGACCAAATAGTTAAAACATAAATGAATAAATTGAAGTCCTTTCTGACGCTTTTCGTGCAGAGCCCTTTCTCAAAGTGTAGGACAAAACTTTTGAAAGTAGCCATGTTTTTCCCAAAAGGTTTTTTTTTCCCAAAACTTCACCACTCTTTTCCATAGACCGTAGTGGTATATTGATTATACATAACCTGCAGTCAGCACAATTTGCCTAAGTTGCCAAATTGGGAAATCAGCTTTGTTGTATTTAACACTTTCAGCTCTACATTTCTCATAGATGAATCTTTAGAAGAACTTGAATTTAATGACCTCGCCATGGAATGGAGAAGGAAATATTGCAAATGTTCCTGTCTTCACCCTGCGAAAAACTTCACCCAAACTTGAAAGGTCAGCCAGCACAAGGTACAGACTAGACTGAGAAATCCATGTGACAATGAACCAGCTAAAGGGTTGTGACCGGGTCCATAAACCAGGGAGGTCCACAGGCTCATCTCATAATAATATGATCTCCTTTGATATGTGGCAGTCTAAGTATTGTGAAGCATTGCCTTTATTCTGTGAACAGAGATTTATGATACACAGGCTGTGAGACATATCCCCTTCTCCTGTCTGGAAATTTCTAATATTATAAGCCAAATGTAGCAGTAGGTCTCCCAGCACATGTATGGAGGAGACTGCTAAGTGATACAGAAGATTTTAGTCCATTCCCACCTGTACAATCAGAGAAGATGTCATATACATCTCTGGCTGGGAAAGAGAAACAAATCACTGAAACAAATCAAGAGGCCTAAAAATAAACCATGAGATCCATCGGAGTACCTCAAACTGACTACATAGGACAGTGGTGACGAACCTATGGCACGGGTGCCAGAGGTGGCACTCAGAGCCCTCTCTATGGGCACTCATGCCATCACCCCAGAGAGGGCTCACCAGATAGGACTCAACGCCTTCTGCTGTCACAGGCATCCCAGCACCCTGGAAAGAAGCTACAATGATAATCCAAACTTCTTTCTACTGTATTGGTGTCCTCAGAGGCCTATACAATTTAAAACTGTGACAGAGCAGGGAGTAATAAGTTACTGCTTAAATTATCACATTGGCACTTTGCAAAAAATACCTTGGTTTTGGTTGTAGTTTGAGCACTTGGAGTCTAAAAGGTTTGCCATCACTGACATAGGAGAACTAGGTAGATCCCCCCTTTATATTACAGTCCTGAAGAGGGCGCTAACGTTCCTGACTCACCTTTAAAGCAGCAGATTCCTTCTACCATAAAGCCTTGCTGCACCATGGGGGTCACTGCAAACCTGTCAACCAAAACCCAGCAAGACCCGAACAAGGACCAATCATGTATGACAAAAGCTAAAATCAGGGAAACAAGGCCCAGGAGGAACATACATGTATTAGTCACTGGAGGACCACTATAGGGTCATCCCAGAAGCTGACCATCTACTCCTGCGTACAGAGAGACTACAAAGTAGTCCAGTACCAAGAGACCGGTACCAAGAGACCGAACCACAGGAACCAACAGATCCTGAACCCAGAACCTGGCCATGGAGTCCCAACGGCACAGACAGACATATGTGCCCACAGGCTGTGCCAACAGTGGCAGGACCAGGAGGCCACAGAGGACAAGGCCTAGTATTCAACTCTAGTTTTGGACATCTGGCATTGCCACCTAACGAAGTATACTCTGCTCAAACCAGTCCTCACTTAACGGGGCAGAGGGGGCAGATATATCTTATTTCTATCTATTTTGCAGGTTTTTTTGTTAAAATGTCTTTATTTTGCGCCATACTTGACTAATGTCAGAATTTCCTTAGATATATTTTTTGAGACTTTTTCATATTTTTGTGACTTTTTGTAAAATGCCCCAACGAGAAAAATTCTTTAAATCAGCTTCAGCTGACAACATACAATCACTGAACAATTAGGAACATTCTTCAGACGAATCGTCATTTTTTAAGGGGTGGATTTTTTTTTTAAACATAGGGCCACATTTATCACTTCTGTGCGCCTAAGTGTAGTAGTTGCGCCTAAATTCTGGCGCACTGTTTTCCAGAATTATCACAAGCTACAACCATCTGTGATAAGTATATTTTCTGCCTCTTATGAATCACTTTACTTTAACACAGTTTAGGCGCAATGTTAGATTCGGGCACTTACATGTCATCCTGCTACAAGCTCCTCTCTGCTTCTCCCACAGCCCAGAATGGAGATAACACTCACAGCAGCACCCAGGTGTGTGACACCCTGCACCCAGTGACTTCCTCAGCAGGGGCTTCTCCTGGAGGGGATCCCCCAGTGCTGGTCTCCTGCAGCACCCCTGTAATTCTGCACAATATCCCCCTCAGACCCTGTGCAGAATTACATGGGGGACACTTGTCTGTAGTATCTGCAACATTCTGCAAACTTGTGCAAACTTCTCTTGCTCTTGCTTTGAGCTCAGGTTTTGCAGAATATTTTGTAAATAGAAGGTGATGAACTGTAAATAGAGTCTGCAGCTCCTGTCTGTAATGTATCTAATGTATCTATTATATGTACTAGTGTCTGCAGTGTATCTAATGTATCTATTATATGTTCCAGTGTCTGGCTGAGCTCTGCTGCTAGAAATGAGCTGTTCTGCAAAGGGGCTCAGTGCTTTCTTCTCAGATAACGCCACCTTCGGGCTGGAGTGTTTTTGCGCCCGTTTTTGCGCCTAAATGCAAAAGTCGCACGTGATGAATATCATTAGGCGCAGCAAAACATCTGGAGATGAACGATAGATGAGGGAAAGGTGGTTATTTTTGCTGCGCGGCTAATTTGACGTTTAACCGCAAAAATGGCGCAAAAACGGTGCGCCTAAACGAAAAGGCGCAAAAACAACAGAAAAAACAAGTGATAAATGTGGCCCATAGAAATCAAAAATCACTGACAAAAAAGATAAATCTGCAGTTTTTTTATCTCCTTATAAGATAAATGATAGATAGATGATAGATCTATAGATAGATATGAGATAGATAGACAGATATAGATAGATAGATAGATAGATAGATAGATAGATAGATAGATAGATAGATAGATGATAGATATGAGATAGATAGATAGATAGATAGATAGATGATAGATAGATAGCATAGATAGATAGATAGATAGATATGAGATAGATAGATAGATAGATAGATAGATAGATATGAGTAGATATGAAGTAGATAGAAGATAGAAGATAGATAGATAGATCGATAGTAATGTTAATCTTTCTCCTATAGATGGCGACGAGGGGTTAATTAGTCTCATTAACCCTTTCGTGGTCCATAGGTTGCCTTCTATTGTCCAGCGCGGCCACATCTCTTGCCGTTGAGCAGCCACATAATTCCATAATGTCTTCTGTGCGGCTGATGCATCTGTGTTATCGCTGGCAGGGATAATGTAGCTTTCACTGAAGACCTACATGAAAAGGAAATCCAATGGGAGGTAATGGCATGTAGCGTTGGACGGAGCTGACACGCTGCATGGACGCGGTAATGGCTGAGCTCAGATTGTATTACAGTATAGGATTCAGCACAGACCCCATGTAATGGTACATTAAAGAAATGAACATGGACAAGGAATATTCCTTGTCCGTAGTATTTAATATAGGAATACCTATTTATGGCTTAATGCAAAACACAACACCCAAAGTTGCATACACTTGAAATGAGCTGCGTACACAGGCAGGCCACTTACCAACCCTGTATGGAGCGTCTGCTTTCGTCTCCATACACCAGCTTATCAGCCAATGTCACGATCATCACCCATCTATCAGAATAGCTATAACATTATAATCGCGCTTAATACAATCCTTAACCATCTGAGTGCATACCACACGCCGACCACAGACAAGAGTGGCGCTGTGTATGAATCAATAAAAACCCACTTAATTTTTTGGTTTTTGAAGTCACCAAAAACCATCCAAATTCTACATGTGCTGATTGTGAAAGATACGTGTACATAAAGGATACAAACCGCCTCCTATTTTTGTTACTAGATGCACCACTTCCTCCTTGGGGGAGGGGGAGGGTGTTTTAACCTAAAGAGAAGTTTAAACCTGACTCATAAAAACTTAAGTTTAAGACGAGAAACGCGCTTGTGTTACGATCCTTCCCACCATTGAAGACAGGACAGATTGCAAATATAGCAAAGGTAAGGAGTATTGGGAAAAATGTATGATCATTAACAGTCCGGAAGTTCATCAATGGGCAACAAATTATCATGAAGAAGAATGTTGTAAAATAGGGTCCTATATTGGAGGCCCAGTCCCAGTGGCTTGCGCTGAAAAAAATTTTAAAAATGAAAAATTCTTTACATTAAGGTGATAATAGTTACAATAGTAAATAAGAAAAAATAAATATAGATGTCGCAAAAATTAATGGATATGTAGTTGCCTTGGATGTACATAAATTACATTGTATGTAGACCGGATTTGTTGCAGTGGAGAGGTGACTGTATATAGTAAATGAAATAGTCAGTGGTTCTTTTAATGGAATTACTGCATTATGACAGTTTTAGGACCTTTAGCGGACCTTAAAGGCCTGGAAGGGCTCTGAATACCCTTGTCAACAGCCAGCAATAATGTATGGAGGTGTTAGCGTCTTGACGGGTCCCTCTTTATGATCTATCAAGTCATTATCAAGACTTGAGGGTGGGCCTGGTAGCTCATAGCCTACAAGAAGCTTGGGCCCAGGGCAGCCACCCAAAAGCCCATATTATAGCCAAAAAATTAGAATGGGAGGGTTTGTCACATATGTTAAACACATAATTAGCCAACCACAATTATATTTTTTTAAATGGTTCCACAAACCTTACTGACTATAAGATCTAAGTTATTGGGAAAGAGGGGGTCCCCCGGTGTCTTTTTGAAGTTTAAGGACCTTGTAGGTCCTGAAGGGCTCTTGTATTCTCTTTGTCAACATAAACAAACATGTATGAAGATGGTAGGTGGAGTCCTTCTCTTTATGCTCTCTACAAAGTTCATTATTACACATGGGCGGGTAGATTTGGTAGCATAAGGTCCACAGCAGCCTTGGGCCTGGCGGCCGCCCAAACCCCAACCCCCCCGCCCCCATTATCATCCAATGCTGTTCGCCCGCCCCCAGAAACCACCACACCACAGATTACGACCTGGCACACCTTGGTTCTAGCTCTCCCCCATTTTTTTGATTGTGCGACCACACACCTCCACCTTTAACCACCCTGGCCACACCACCCACCACCGTTTGCTTTCCCACCATGGCCTCTATGGGGACCCTAGGACCGGCGCCCCTCGGTGCATTGTCCGTCTGCCTGGTGGCCTGGCGTCCCCCCGCCCCCCCCCTCGTTTTCTGTCCCCCCCCTCCAACCATGATAAGTGAACCAAAAAAAAATATCTCGAACACACAAACACCACCTCCGCCTCAGACTACCACTCACCCCCCAAGCCACCCACCTTATGTCCCCATAATGGGAAATTGGCTTCACACAGGGGCCAATTTCATTTAATTTCAGTGCTCTAAAGGGTTACGTAATTCATGTGAAATTTAAGACATGAATATTCATTGTCTGCACGTTACAGATCTGATGAAGTGGATAATTTAGACCTCACATCAAATGCGGCCTATACATCAACCTTAAACAATGAATTAGGCGAAGTAACTGAATCATAGTATGGAGGATGGTATATGGTGATAAGCTCATTTGCATATTATAAAAACTGAAGATTTTTTCTGGGGATGCTCTGAGATGACTCCCCTGCATGGATATCTGTGTGAGGTGATAATCTTGCATTCGGATGTTCATAGATGGATCCCATGGGAGTGCTTCCCATTCCATTGGTCTAGGGACCATATAGAAGAGTAGCTGGTTTTTCCATCAAACTTGAGAAGTGTATGTTTCCAATGTAAATCTATGGTTGATTTGCTAAAAGCTGAGAAACTATATAGACGGTAAGCTCTTGTGTCACCCTCACCCTCTTAGATTGTAAGTCTTGAACACCACACACTCATCCTCACAGACTGTAAGCCCTTGTGTCACCCCCTCATCCTCATAGACTGTCAAGCTCTTGTGTCACCCCCTACTCCTCATGACTGTAAGCTCTTGTGTCACCCCTCATCCTAGAAGTACGAGCCTCGTAGCTCTGTGTCACCCCTAGTCCTCAGAGGACGTAGGAGCTACTGTGCACCCTCATCTTCGATAGAGCTGGATACGCTCACGTAACTGTGTCACTCCCGTCCTAAACTCTCATCATTCAGTATTTGTAATGTACTGCATCGCTACCATAGTAAGATGTGTCAGATCTGTATCTCTCATGTGCCAGAAAATACTATTGCAGACGCTAATACTGCCATGAGTTCCGTATCAGTTCTCCGTAGTACGGGTCGAGCTGGGCTTGATAAAGTGCTCGAGTCTCCTGGTCTCACAATTCTTAAAACTGTCTTAAGCAATATATTACTAGTCTGGTCATGTTCAATATGAATCATAATTTCGTTCCCATATCGATTGTAGCCTAGTTCTTGTATTCTGTATAGAATTGTGTCTAGTCTCAACGAAATAAGACTTTACTACACTATTAGATTAACCTGTAAGTCTGTTTGCTTGTACATGTACCACCGTAACGTGTGTTGTCATCTTACAGGTTTGTCTGTACAGTATAGACTGTAAAATAGCGTATTGTCGTCACCCCCTCATCACGAACAAATTAGAATAGCTATAATGATCTTTGCCATTCAATTAGCACATTGGCCGCCTATGAATTAACCTCCTTTAAATGATTGCTAACCCCAAGTTGTGCATGAAATACTATTCCATGAAATCATGGGACTCTATCCTTTCGGAGAGACCTAGTATGAGTGGCGACTTCACTCTCACCTGCAACTTTCCTGCTAGGTATGTTGTCTCATACTGTGCTGTCAGCCCCTTCAATTTCCTATCAGCTCATTGCCTGCTACATTTGCATCTGGATGCTTCCAAAATCCGTGGACTAGCACGTATCATTTCTTCGTCTGACTATCGACATTGCTAAGCGCCCCTTAAGTGTTCCATCCTCTCTGGCATGTTCCAGTGCCGTCACTACGCCTTTAGCATAGAACTTATGTTCAATGACTCTTGTGCGTCCACTTAATCAGAGCCCTTCAGTATGATAGCCACGTGAACTTAGATAGGTTGTGCATTTGTCAAGCATTCATGTCAGCGCGATACGTATCCTACACCAGTGTCATATGTCATGATCATAGCTCACTGTATGCTGTACAGTGAGAGCTGTAACATAGCACCCTGGCATTTTACGCTTGTCGATCTATTGGACTAGTGAAGTCTCACTTTGCGTTCACCTTACTACGGGTACGGCATGCCGATGTTTCAGTGCTCTCGCAGTCAGCGAGCGCGGACTGCCTTCCGCCTCAGGCGCGGCATAGTCCTCGTCTCCTTGGTACCTAGTACTTCGGTTTATACGCATTGTACGGTGTAACTCTATTGCCCAGCTTATGCGCCCTTTTTGTGTAGGAACCTGCCTCAGGTCACACGTCTGATAGAGTTTGTAGAGATGCTTTATTCATTACACCACTGTGTCAGCCACCCTAATAGATGCTACTAGCTTCATTTTTTTTTTTTTTTGCCATGATAGTCTGATGCCGTGCACCACCGCATGCTGCAATCCTCATACTGAGACTGATAAGATTGTGCTTACTCAGCAGCCCCTCCTCCCCCCTCTATAGTTGCTGAACGTCAGGTAAGATGCAGTGTACGCCGTACTTAGTGTCACAGCTAACAGTCGGGTGCAAGTCCTCCGTCCCCGCATAGTAAGCATCATGCCTTGCAATCCATTCCCACTTTGACATGTCCCTCAAATTTCTCCTGATCGAGTTAATACTATGCGTTAGGTGTAGTGAGATTATTGCATGCTCATAAGATCTATTACTCCTGTTGCTATAATCGATTTTCAAAGCGCTGACAAAGTATGCATGTATCGGTGTGAAGCATGCGTCTATGTGGAAGCGTGCACCATACAAGGGGGCTGCTCCCAGTTTTTTTCAACTCTGGTCTGACTTGGTAAAATATTGGTTTATACAAAGTATCGCATCGAGATTACTGACATTAGTGAGCCCACTTATTTATTAGATCGAGCTAGTAGCCCGTCCGACGACATTGACTACCCACGATGATACACTCCACTAGCAATATACTATGCAAGATCCAGGCCAACACGCTCCTTGTGACCCTCACCGCATATCAATTAATCTAATATGGTGTCAACTGTCCTTATGCCAGACGCAACTTACGTTCCCCCCCCCCCACGGATAATTTGATGCGCCATTGTCACTCTCACTTGTTCCACATGTAGCCTCACTACTAGTTAGTCTCTCCGCACGAGTTGATCGATGCTCACATAGAGATATCGTGTTTCTTCGGTGTTATTCACAATTAGATGGATGTTGGAATTAGTACTACTAAGTATGTGGAATTATGTATGGCGGTACGAGGCAGGGGCCCTGAAGACTTCTGATACATGGTACCTATATGGCGCCAAACTAGCCTCACACAGATTATGTATTATATGTCAGCAGAAGATGGACCGTCTTATGATTGAATTCACTATATACCTATCTGGTTCTTGCTCTCAATTGCACAAGTAAATACTAGAGCCATTTACGATAAACCTTTGAGGGTCCTCATAGTCATGCAAACTGCCGATTGATAGAAGACGGAAGTGGAAGCATCCACTATCAACAAGCAAGTTGATTCCTGTACCTATGTAGGAAGTGTACAGACGTTGTAGGGCACCATAATATTCATATCTAGTCGCGGGACCCTTGAGCAGTCTTATACCGCGCCCTGGTTTTTCTCTCTGCGACATTCTACTTCATCAATGGAGTCATTCCAGCCTCGTTATGTTGAGGGCGTGCAGGTGGCATGATCCAAGCTCAGGGAACCGTACAGTGGTAAAAGGATTCTGGGATTTGGGTAGCTCGTCCCATGGTTCCAGACCGAGCCAGTTTTTCAGTAGGCCCCTTATAATAATTGCATATAATGATATGCTCTTACTTCTAGTATAAGCCCAATGCATTGTATGTACGTAGCGGTTACAGAATAATAGGATTAACATTGTATTATCAAATGATATTATACCAGATACAGAGCTACATGACATTTTGTATTGAACTAATCAGCATGTGTATTTGGTCCCTGCGTCGCCGAAGAGCTTACGCGTTTATTGGATTGATGGCGGTAACATGTGTGTTTTTAAAAGAAGTACCTCGTGATGGCGAGCACAACCACCCCACGAGCACGCATCCCCACACCCCTTTGTCTTTTCTGTAGCGGCGGGCACCGTTATAGGAAAAACAAAGTAGTCAATAAATGGTACACTTAAGCCTGGGTCGACGACTCTGCATTGCAACCACCTCAGCCGATGACGTGGTACCCTTACACGTCAGATGAGAAGTGGTTGGCTGGCAGATCAAGGTGACCCTGCGGATAGACTAGCCGCTGCCTGCGATGCCGTCGGTCATTTCGTTGTATGGATTGCCGCTAGGGTCAGAGGAGAGCTGCTCGCTGGTCAGGGAAAGCGTTAGGGGTGTTCTCTTGTCAACATTTAGGTTAAGGCCGGAGTGTACCAGTTGCTTACCACCAGGAGTGAATGGGACTGCACGCCCAGACAGCCACGTCTCAGTTATGCCCTGGGCTAGGCTTGCATGGATAACAGTATATACTTTTTTTTGGTTTTTGAGTTTGACGACCAAATTGGTACCGGTGTTGGCAGTAGAAGAGTTAAAAACTTCATCTGGCAGTTCATATTGTAGTAGTGTCAAGCCGCCTTGCAGTACGCAACAGTATAATGTGGGTGTGAGAGAGCTACTTGTTTGTGCAGACTGTTGGAGGCTTGCTACCGTTGGTGATTTAGTCTGCATAGTATCCCGGGGCAGTAGCCTGTACATAGACACAGCAAGTAGTCGCACCTCAAACACGGACCACACTCGTGCTGTAAGAAAGATAGTTATTAGCGGAGACTGCGTTTGCGTAGGAATTAGGCAGAGTCTTGCTGATTTTTTTTTATTTTAGGCATGGTGTATCATTTGCATTCTTCTCTGATGCGAAGTACTCGAGTCTTGCGAAATGCAGAATGTGGACTAAGATATAGATTCAGCTGGAGAGCTACTATCAAGAGCAACGAGCAGCTTGAGTCGTAGTAGTTGAGTAACCCTAACGACGACGGTTCACAGCTAGTACTTCGGCCAGACGAAGTACGATTGGGTAGTTTTCCTGTTGTTTCATTTGCCATGGTTCGTGGGATAGCAGGATTGAGTTCTGGGGCACTAGTAGGGGTCTGAGTACTTTTAGCATTCGTATTCGATCACAGCGCATGACTGTGCCAGGCCATGGAATTGCTGACGGAGACCTGCGATTCCGCTTGTTGGCTTTAGCTACTTAGTAGAACTGATCAGGCCCATCTCACGCCTATCATCAACCACACGATGTAGAGTGGGGACAGACGTTTGTAGTTTCGTTAAGAGGCTGATGCCTGGAGTACAGAGACTGTCTATAGGTTACAGAACGACTTTGCGATGGAGGATTGGTATGTTTTGTTAGATTTGTTGGTACCTGAGTGGTATTTAGCCTCGCTTTGCGTAGCTCAGAGAGTGACTATCGTAGTACTACGTTGCGAAATCGAGATGCAATAACTACGAGCCGAACCTAGTGTGTGCATGATCTATTGTAATAGGTTCCAGCAATGTTTAGAGGGGGAACATACGGTCGAGTTCCAGTACTGTCGACAATGAGGTTTTCTTGAGAAGAACATCGTTTTGTTAACAAACAATAAACAACTTAAAAAAACCGGCATAAGAGCGCAGACAAGATTGTTTTTTTAAATGACATACTGTAGTGCTTTGCCTCATTACTGTGAAGAGTGATCAGATGTTATTGTCCTGTCAGAATTGGCACCTTTCCGTGCAGTGAACCTCAGGACTCGGAGTGGGGCATAACAGAGGACTTGCGAGGACACTTAAAAACGAGTGTGGTTAATGTTGCTCTGAAAAGTTTCCTAGACTTGATCATACAATGACAGCACCCCGTCAGTCGGTTAGTTGTGTGACCGAACACCATCTGCATGGATCAGCATTCTATGACTCCAGGATTCGCGTACGGCCCTCACTTCACACGGGAGGGGTACGTATGGGGGACTTTTCCGTAGTCCCCTTTTTCCCTTCTTGTGGTTTTTGATGACATATACCCGTGAAACCGCCTGGCTACTAAGTTGATAGATGTCCCACATAGGCCAGCAATGGGCTGCACGCGCTAGGTTCCTAGTCAATACAAATGTGAAAGTGAGCTCCACTCGCGGACGCCTGCATCTCGCTCACCACCGCTCCCCTAGCAGGGTTTCTCACTTCTTACCAGCTATCCATTCACGCTTGCTTTACCGCTATGCTGACCTCGGAAATTACAGCGTATCACTCTACTTGCGGAGCTTCCACCTGTCGTTGCTCTTGATCAGCCCGCACCTGTTCATGGTCATCCGCCCTCCCGATGTATGGCCGGGCAAGAGCATCGTAGATGCAGGTCCGCCCGTTTTGCTTTTGACAGTACTGTCGTACACGCCTATCATCGTGAATGTAGCTCCACCAGCGAGCGTCGGGCCCAGGCACTTGACCAAAAGTCTCTGTGGGAGACAGTGAACATCATAAGTGACTGGGTAGCGTTTGCCCTTCATGCAACACTTCTTAAGGGTGCTATGTCGTTATACCCCCTGGCCCCTTATATCTTTTGTTTTAGACTTTACTCCTTTGCGGCTTATTTACTGATCCTGATTGATTCATGATGGATGCACATTCGCAGTCTCTTGCACTACTGCACACTTTAGAAAACCAGTTAGTTATATGCCTATTGAATATGCTTGCTGCCCGGCACTCGTATGGTTTTGCAGTAACCACTATGTGGTTAATGCTCTATTTTACCCAATAAACTTTATCTTTTAGACTATGTGCTCATTATATTTTTTTTGGTTTGTTTTGCTTCTGAGCAAAATAGTCCCATACTATGGCGCCCCTCCATTGAGCATTTTGCTCTTACAATTTTCGTTTTTCATTTTCAAGATCCCCCTCATTTTTTCTTACAATTTTCATTTTTTGGTTCCATTTTCTAAATAGGATTTACTTGCCACGGGTATGCCCAGTGTGGTGCGGTCCTTCCCGTCCCTCTGGTGGTTTCCCACACATTCCTGCAAGTACAGACAAGTTTAGACATTTAACAGGAATTACAATTTAAAGGGGTTTTTACAATTACGAAAAATATACTAACTTAGAAATTCTCAAAGGGGGATTTCATGCTGGAGATGGAAAGCAGGACTTCAATATCTGATATTAACCATATTATCCCTGCTATAGCAATACACTCTGTAATACCTAATATTAAAGGGATTTCCAACATCTGGAAAGCAACTTTAAGTGAGGAATCCCCTGATAGTCAGAGCCGATATCCTGAATCCTGGCACATTTTTCATACCTCAATGGCCAATACAGGATGATGTAATGTTCCTTGGCTCTGATACAAGTATAGGAGCAAACACTTAAAGGTGCACGAAACCTGAGGGAGGGGGGAGTGGAAGGGGGGATGAGTTGTCGCTTGAATATTTGTGATACAGCAGTTCTTCTACTTTGGCTTTATAGGATGTCCTTAAATCTCCTCTATATCTTCTAATAGATGGTAGTAGAAGCAAGTATCTACAGGGGGAGAAGAAAAGGGGTAGGTGATCGCTGAGCTGCTGCACACTGAGATGAACAGGATGGGACTATGATGACAGATAGCAGGAGCCCCGCACTGCGGTTACACAATTAGACAAACACTCTTGGTTACACATGTTTCTTATAAAAACGTGAAATGTGAAAATCCTACAATTTATTTAATAATGTGTAAATTTTTCCTAATTTACAGTATTCCAGATTTAGAGTAAGGTCACACCGCATATTTGGACAAAAACTTGGTAAAAATAAATTTTCAGATTTGTGGTGTAGATTTTGTCCCAGCCCCTTTATATTTATTGAATTTTTAATAAATTGTGTGTTTTCATACTTCATTTTAAACGATTCCGAACCTCTTATCAAATTAGAGGTCGGATTGTCGTAAAGTTCCCTAGCAGTCGGCTGTATTCATGAGGGGGCCGCCGAACACCCCCACCTTCAGCCCCTTTCAGTCAGGGACCTGTAACAATCGCCGGCAGCCAGCACGCATGTATTGCGCAATGTGCCCGCTCTATGCGATTGCGGGGCTGACAGCGGCCGCAGAGGGGCTATTCACAGCGCTGGTTGAACCGTCTTGGATGATGGAGGTTGGGGATGACGTGATGGTGAAGCCCAGACATTCAGGGATTACACGGAGGCAGATGGTGCAATCAACTTACAGTTCTTTTATTCAACTCCAAACGGAGGCAAAAGTCTTAACAGGATAAACAGATTCAGCAGAGCTGAAGGCGAAGGAGATAGCTTGTCCACAGGAAGGATTGCATGCAGCATGGTAGTAACTTCAGGCTGGACTGGTAAAGATGGAGCCGAAGTCCAATAGTAGAACTCTGCTCAGGGCTCTAGTCTCTGGCTTTGGCCTGAGGAACCTCTGCTTCCTGGTAGTGTGTCTGGCTGGCAGCTCTGCAGGAGCCGCCAGGACATGCTTTGTCCTAGAAATCAGACATGAGGTCTGGCGTCTCTGGCTCTGAACATATGCTCACGCTCACCAGGGGTTTTTTATACTCCCTTGGTCAGGTCGGTCCCGGTAGCACCCTCAACCAGCTTTCCAGCTTGTTTTAAATTAATACAAGGAATATCATTAGATACAACAACATTTACAGTGCCTAACTCTTGCCTGACAAGGCACAGTGGCTTCAGGCTGCAATTACTAAGTTTACCAGCAGTAGCTTCTGGATGAATTGTGCAAGGCTCACGACGATAGCTCTGACCAAGGGGAGAGGGTGACTATTCACAACTACCACCTTGCACCTATGGATTGGCAGGGTTGTTGCACAAGCCCTTAAGAAAAGCGTCCACAATGTCCACCGCGGGGCCCGATCACCAGATAGAGCATGAAACCAGAGGACTGTTGATATTTCTGCAGAAGCAAAGGATCGGTATTACACCCTTTTCAAAACTTTTTTAGATATATATTTTAGGGAATCTAAATTTATAAAGGGAATCTAAAATCAGTTTTTTTGACCATAAAAAGCGCACTGGAGATCTGTATGATCATATATTTTTGTGTGTTGGTTAATAGCTCAGGACTGTGAAAAATGAATGTATTATTCCAAGATTGTAGCACATAGGGGGAGTCTCCTTAAACTGCTTTGTTCTTAGATTTCACTGCTCCCACATCTAGTTACAATCTGTTGTAATATTTAACCAGAAGCTCTTACCCAGAGCAGAGGGGAGTGCTGTGATACCTAACATATGGATGGCAGCCCAGAGCTTCAAGTCCATCTACCAATCCTGTGAAATAAACCACATTTCATGGTCAAAGAGTGACCATCTATTGATGTTGGAGCTGCTACCTGCAGCCACTGTGCCCTGGCTTATACAGTAGATGAAGTTCCTGAAGAAGAGATTCTTAATACCTAAAAATAACAAAATTCCCTAACAGGATACAAAAATGGGATTCTTAAACCAGACAAACATCAATCATAACCAGATGTTCTCAATATAATATACTCCACTCCCAAATCTTCATAAATTACTAGTAACGAGAAATGTACTCCCACACCTAGAACGCCTAAGGAACCTTCTCCGTTCCTTGTTGTAGACCTTTCTCATGAAATGAGGCCCCTGGTAGATAAGGAGACAGGAAATTGCCATCTTCAGTTTGACTATGGTGCTATCTACACATCAGATCTATATTGTGATCTACTTACAACAGATTATGAACAATATGTAAGAGGTAAAGATATATTTTGTGAATATCAAGGGAAACAATCGGCTTATCTGGTTGTTGTGGTTTAGAAAGTTTGGGTAAATGCTCTTCCTGCAGCTCATCATTAGTGAAAATGAGAGCCCCGTTCTCCTAAAATGTGGAGGCTCCCAGTACCACGGAGCTGTCGGACCCTCAACGACTAGGAAGTTTCTCATGGTGTGGGTGGCCTGGCCGACTGACCTTCAACATTCCAAGTTTTTCATGTAGGGGATTCAGTCTTGATTTTGCTCTACACATGGGGAGTATACACTCAAATTTTAATATGGCATTTTGAGTGCATTCTCTGGAAGTCTGATGAAACTAGAATCAAATCTTGTGAGGCAGGTGGCCTGGTCCACATGGGCAACATGACACCCCCAATTATTGAAAGTCCTAATGATTGTAAAAAAGAATTTCCATGAAATGTTGCAGTTTAAAAAAAATTGCAAATACACAATTGATAAGTTTTTGGATTTAAACTCCCCCAGTTCTACTTCTATTAAGGAATGTACCATGAAATCATCATGATAACAGGGACACTTACTCATGATCCAGGCACCGTGACTGGGTAATCTTTATATTTTATATCTATGGACTCCTTTCTCTCAAATAGACTTTTAATATTATTCTAAAGAGCCTGAAGGGCTCTGGGGTGTTAACAGAAACCCGACCAAAACTGCATTTAGACACGTCCTTTAAGGCACTCACCATGGACCAGCAATAGTCTGAAGATGTTCATTGATAAGTCTATGAGGGTCATTGTGGGTATGCCTTTGGTCATTGTGCTGGTAGAGGATGGAGAATAAGATGTGACATCATCCAAAGCGAAATGGTAAATATTCCGGATTCTAACTTCAGTACCAAGTATATATCCCTACAGGTAAGGTCCAGGCAGAGGAGGAACTTGAAGCTGCTGGGGTCCTAATGCAAAAACCTCTACCAGGCCCTAACGATAAAAAAGTATTAATTTATTCATGTACCAAGTCCCTTTGTTGAGGACAAGACACCTAATGGCCCCTATAGAAGTTACATCCCCGACTTTAGGTCAGCCTATTTCGGTCTAAATGCAATCAATGTGAGTTTGGGTTGGTTATAGCCTAACCTTTTGAACAGTTTTCACAAAAACATTCATTTCCCTGCAACCATCAAAACACTGATCTCTGACACTCCCCTGTCACTTCCTCATTGCATATATACAAGAACAATGCTGCATTTAACCCATTTGTGACTAGCGAGATGCTACGCAGCAATCCGCGCACTACAGAAGTCACCGCACGTAGATATGTTAATAGTTATACAGGAGAGGCCATGGGAGACTTGAAAACGGGAACCAAAACCGAGCGTTTGGGGAATTATTTTTATATAGTTTATAATAAAAAAAAATTCTAATTCTATATGATCGTAAATGAGTTCTTAGGGATCTGATAGGGATCAGAGCAACTAGGACTGGACTCCATCATGGTGCCCATACGGTGCTCAAGAGCTTGGCTTTAGTAAGGTTTTGTTGTATCATATTTTACTGTGTGGCAAGTTAGTTCATTAGAAAAGAAACTAGAAATACTATAAATAGAGATGAGCGAACACTAAAATGCTCGGCCGTGGGTTATTCGAGACAAACTTTTCCCGATGCTCGCCTGTGCTCAGTGACCCCTTAATAACAGCCCATTGAGTCAATGGGAGACTCGAGCATTTTTCAAGGGGAACCAAGGCTCTGCACAGGGAAGCTTGGAAAAACCTGGGAACCTCAGAGGATGGAAACACCACGGAAAGGACAGAAACAGCAGGGGCAGCATGCATGGATGCCTCTGAGGCTGCTTAATCGCACCATTATGCCAAAAGTATGGGCAAACAGCATGGCAATGACAGAGTGACCCGAATGAGGAGATAGTCATCTAAACATCCAATAATTGACCCCTGACACTTAGGGACTATGCAGAGGCGCGGCCAAGCAGCGGCAAGGCTAGAGGTCTTGGCAAATACCCAAATGGACTAGGCTTATAAAACCAATGGGGCGAGAGGGAACCAAAGGAGGTGAGCAAGAAGCGCCTGAATAAATAATATCGGTAAAATGATAAAAGTTTGCCAGTATATTTTGTGGATTACACAGCAGGGTGGCGACCCAAAGTTAACAAGTTTTTGAGGAGGAGGAACCATGAAAACAACCCAAAATTCTGCCTGACACAGCTCGTTTGATAAGGGGACCATGTATGGAGGCAGTGAACTAGTATAGATAAAGTGCTGCAGTTTAAAACTATGTTAGTTGGATCTTGGGATGGAGCTTGGCGCTCCGCTGCCAGGCGAGCTTTTCGCCAATCCAAGCCCCTGTCTCAGGCTACCTCCCAAACAGCACTTCTAAGAACCTTTTGTATAAGATCAAGTGTAGTAGCGTTCTTATAAGTTTGGGTTTCTGGCGGGTGGGGGAATGTAAACAGATGCGCAAGAAGCGTGAAATAATATCCCTAAATGTAAAGTTTGCCAGTATATTTGTTGGATTACACAGCAGGGTGGCGACAAAGTTAACATAGAAGCCATGAAAACAATCCAAATTCTGCCTGACACAGCCTCGTTTGATAAGGGGACCATGTATGGAGGCAGTATATGGACTACTTTTGGAGGCAGTATGGCGATGAAGGGGGATGGTAGCAATGGAGACAACGTTGTGGAGGCAGCTAAAAAAGACGACGTGTGGAGGCTGCTATGGAGACAATTTAATTTGGATATGCCTGTATTTGGCAGTCCAAAAAGTTTTCAAACCAGAGGAGCAGGTAGCTGGTCCTCCAGAAAAATTACATAGATTGAGTGCCGTATGTGGCAGTCCAAAAAAGTTTTCAAACCAAGGAGCAGGTAGATGTGTCCTCCAGAAAAAATTACATAGATTGAGTGCCTGTATGTGGCAGTCCAAAAAAGTTTTCAAACCAGAGGAGCAGGTAGCTGGTCCTCCAAAAAGATTAAATAAATTGAGTGCCTGTATGTGGCAGTCCAAAAAAGTTTTCAACCAGAGGAGCAGGAAGCTGGTCCTCCAGAAAAATTACATAGATTGAGTGCCTGATGTGGCAGTCCAAAAAGTTTTCAAAGCAGAGGAAGCAGGTAGCTGGTCCTCCAAAAAGATTAATAATTTGAGTGCCTGTATGTGGCAGTCCAAAAAAGTTTTCAAACCAGAGGAGCAGGTAGCTGGTCCCAGAAAAAATTACTAGATTGAGTGCCTGTATGTGGCAACTCCCCAAAAATGGTTTAAAACAGTAGGACGGGTAGTTGGCCCTCCAGAAAATTAAAGACATAAAGTACTATAGCCAGAGCCAGTTTTGGCCCTGGCAAAAAAATAGCCAGTTTCCTCTGCTTTAGTTGTACAAAGAGGAGGAGAAGGAGGACAATGAGGAGGGGAGTTGCATACATTATTCAGGTTCAGCTTCTTTACACCTGGTGGAGAATGGAAAATGCGGAGAAATCCAGGCTTATTCATCTTGTAAGCGTCAGCCTGTCAGCGCTGTCAGTCGACAGGCGTGTACGCTTATCGGTGATGAATGCCACCAGCTGCACTGAAAACCCGCTCGGACAACACGCTAGCGGCAGGGCAGGCCAAAGAACCTCAGTCGTACAGCGCCAGTTCGTGCCACAGTCCATCTTTTTGAAACGCAGTAGTGTGTAGGAGCTTGTGTGATCATTTAGGACGATGGTAGGTCAACTAGTACTCCCTCACCATCTTTCTGTAAGATCAGCCCTACTCTGCCGAGAACTGGGGACGGTGCAGTGTCTTGCTGGGGTGACATAAAACTGGCAAAGGCCCTTGTAAAGCGTACCCCTGCCAGTGCTGGACAAGCTGCCTGGTCGCCTACTCTCCCTCGCTACTTGTCCCGCAGAAGTACGCCCTCTGCCGCGAGCGCTGTCCCAAAGGGAAATACTGTTTCAGACTTGTGCACAGGGCCTGCTGTATTCATGCATTCTCACTCCTTTCCTCTCCTCGCGGATGAGAGTGGAAAGATTTTGCTTGTACCGTGGTCCAGGGAGTGAAATACCCAGTTAATCGGTGCTGGAAAATTCTTTGAACGAGGGTCACGGGATAGGCAGCTTAGCTTGAAATCTGCCATATTCGCCAGAGTCCCAACGCGCAAGAATTCACTCCCCTCACTGGCCTGACTGTCCCATTTCCTCCTCCTCAACTCCTCCAACTCCTCTCTCTTCTGCCCATACACGCTGAACATGAAGGACTGAACAATGGTCCCTCTCTTCTGTCTCGCCAACATTCTCCCTCCTCTTCCTCCTCATCCTCCTCCACCTTCTCCGATATGTGCTGAGAAACAGACCTAAGGGTGTGCTTTGGCTATCAACAAGGGAATTTCTTCCCCGTCTCTTGTGACGAGCGCAAAGCTTCCGACTTCATGCTGACCAGAGAGTTTTTTCAACAGGCCAAGCGGGATGGTAGGCTGTGATGGCGGCATCGCCACTGACCATCTGTGTTGACTCCTCAAAGTTACTCGCACCTGACAGATATCAGACATCCACGTCCACTCCTCATTGTAGACTTGAGGGGAGCTGACTGACCTGATACCAGTTCTGGTGGAAGTTGACATCTGGCAGTCTACAATTCGCTCTGCGCTGCTGGTAAACTCTGGATAACATGGTTAGTGTTGAATTCCACCTCGTGGGCACGTCGCACAACAGTCGGTGACGGGCAGTTTGGAGGCGGCGCGCGCTGCCATGAGAGGGGCAGCATCTGTGCTGGACTTCCTGAAATGCGCACAGATGCGGCGCACCTTCGTGAGCAAAATCAGACAGATTGGGGTATGTCTTGAGGAAACGCTGAACTATGAGATTTAACACATGGGCCAGGCATGGCACATGTGTCAGTCTGCCAAGTAGTTGCAGAGCTGCCACCAGTGACGGCCGTTGTCACCACAAACCAACAGCCTGGCTTCAGGGTCACGTGGCCAGCCACCAGATCAGTCTGCGTCGTGAGCCCTGTAATAACTCTTGGGCGGTGTGCCTTTTATTGCCTAGGGTCAGCAGTTTGAGCACCGCCTGCTGTCGCTTAGCGATGGCACTGCTGCTGGCCTAGAGCTACCGACTGAGGCGCCATGCCCTCGGATGGTAATTCAGGGAGGAGGTGGAGGAGGGGTGGGAGGAGGAGGAGGCATAGTAGGCTTTGAGACCTGGACCGAGGTAGGCCCCCGCAATCCTCGGCGTCGGCAGTTATATGACCAGCCCCAGGGTCAGACTCGTCCCAGCCTCACCAAGTTAACCCAATGTGCCGTCGTATATAGTGGCCCTGCCTGGCAGCACTCGTCCACGTGTCCGTGGTCAGGTGGACCTTGTCAGAAACGCGTTGGTCAGGGCACGGAGGATGTCTCTGACACGTGCTTGTGCAGGGCTGGGACGGCACATCGGAAAAGTAGTGGCGGGCTGGGGACCGAATACCGAGGGGCGGCCGCCGCCATGAAGTTTCGAAAGGCCTCGGTCTCTACCAGCCTATAGGGCAGCATCTCAGGGCTAAGCAACATGCACCCGCTCTGGCCCTGCCTCTCCGTCTGGCCCCACCACTGCCTCTTCCAACCTGTTCTGCTATAGGACTCGCCTCCGTCTCAGAAGCACTGTGTTCACCCGGCCTATCAACCCAGCTTGGGTCTGTCACATCATCATCCTCCGATCCCTCAGTCTGCTCCCCCCTCGGACTTCCTGCCCTGACAACAACTTCACCACTGTCTGAAAACCGTGTCTCCTCATCGTCCGACACCTCTTTACACAACTTCTTCCACTACGTGAATAATGTCCATCATCACCCACAGACTGCGACAGGTGGAAAACCTGGGCATCGGAAAATAGCTAGCAGCACGCAGGACAAGTGGTTTGTGACTGTGGGAAGGGTCCAGAAAACAGTTCCTCAGAGTATGCCGGTTCAAATGCCCAATTGGTGGGGGTGGGGCAGGCTGGGGGGAAGGAGGCTGAGGGTGTAGGAGCTGGAGGAGTGCCGATTTCGGTGACATGGGTGGACTGCGGGAAGACTGACTGGTGGACAAATGGTTTGAAGCATTGTCCGCAATCCACGACATCACTCGCGCACTGTTTCTGGCCTCAAAAAAGTGTCTCCCTACACGAGTCCCAGTAACTTGAGACAGATGTGAACCTAGGGAGTGTAGCTCTGCGGCGTTCCCCTGCCCCCATCAGCAGTGTGGTCCTCACCCCGCCCAGGACCACGGCCTCTGACCCCTGCAGTAGTTGGACGCCCACGTCCACGTCCACGCCCTCGTCCTCTACCCTAGCCCTCGGGTTAAACATTTTCCAAATTAAAGTGTAAGCTTTGAAAAAAAAAAAATTTGTTTATTTTTTTTTTCAGTTTTTTATTTTTTAACAAAACGATGCCTATCCTATTGCTATGGCTAGTTTCTAACCTACACTGACAGACCACAACTGGATTTTGTGCTTTGCAAGAGAGTTTGAGCTGTAAAATGAAAATATTAAGGTAAAACAAAAAAAAAAAATCAGCAGACCCTGCCTAATTCTACTCAAACCCCTAATAATTGTCCCACTTCGGTGTGTTGGGTGGATATGTGTGTCACTAAGAGCTAACACAACGGACGCAGGTCTCCCAGCAAATCCTCACAGTATGGTACTAGCTGCACTAATAGTGCCAGCAAGCCCAGCCACACAAAACAAAAAAGGAAAATATAACGCTATTGTAGGCCTGTAAGCCGTTGGGGTTCTCCTATGGCATTTTGTAGCCTACAATGAGAGCACACTGCTGCAAGATGAGTTTTGAGCATAAATAGAAATACAGCTAAAAAAAAAAAAAAATCAGCAGACTCTGCCTAATTCTACTCAAACCCTAATAAATTTTCCCATTCGGTGTTTGAGGTGGATATGTGTGTCACAAGAGCTAAACACAACGGTAGCAAGTCCCTCTGCAAATTCCTCACAATATGGTACTAGCTGCACTACTAGTGCCAGCAAGCCGCACAAGCAAATCAAAAAAAAAAAGTATAACGTTATTGTAGCCCTAAGAAGGGCTGTGGGTTCTGTAGAATCACTCCTGCCTAACACTATTCTAATAGAACACCCTAAACGCTTTCCCTGACCAGCAGCAGCTCGCTCCCTAGCGGCATCCAGACACAGAATGTATCGACGAGCCAGCAGCGCGGGCAGCGCTAGTCTTATCCCAGGGTCACCTGATCTGGCCCAGCCAACCACTGCTATCGACGTGTAAGGGTTACCACGTCATGCTGGGTGGAGTGCAGGAAGTCTCCTGGCTTGTGATTGGCTCTGTTTCTGGCCGCCAAAAAGCAAAATGGCGGGAGCTGCCATTTTCTCGAGCGGGCGAAGTATTCGTCCGAGCAACAAGCAGTTTCGAGTACGCTAATCAAGCTCGGACGAGTATGTTCGCTCATCTCTACTCATAAATTTTAAGTACTTTAAATCCATCTAATTTAAATAACCAAAAAGAGTATTATTGGGAGCGGACTGTGAGCCTACTGTGCAGGGTCGGCCCACGGTATCAGTAGGCCCCTGGGCGATAGAGTCTCAGTGGGCCCCTTTGCAGTGAACTCACGTGACAGTATTAAAAATTCAAAAGCTACTGTTCTCTAAAATATTCCCTAGTTTATCATCCCAAACATCCCCTTCATGGTTATTTTATATAAAGCCCCCCTCACCCCCATGGAATCCTTACTTACAGCCTTATGTGGGCCCCCCAGTAGCTCTGGGCCCTCAGCACTTGCACAGGTGTGGCTGTGGCCCATTAGAAGTGGATCTGGGCCACTCCTCAGGCTGACATCTAGGTGGCCACAGTGTGGTTCATCCCCTACTTGACCCGCCCGCCATGCTGCAGATTCAACGGCTCTAGTACTATCCCCCCCTCGCCTCTGCTCCTGCACGGCACCTACCCCCACCCTCTGCCTGCTGTAATCTCACTGCAGCACAGGAAGTTTCAGCACACTGTGGGAGGGGGAAAGTGCTCCTGCACATTGTAAAAGCCAGTGAAGCTGCAGCATGGATGGCCTCCTGGAACTGCCCCAGTAGCCTTGCAGCAGGAAGGAGGCCATGGATAACGAATATAAGAAGATGACCACAGTCCCGGTCCCTGGATCTATGAGTAATGTCCCTGGTTTATCATGCTAGGTTTAGATTTTTTTACTTTTCAGCTACAAACAAACCAAAAAAAGTTATATAAAGCAAAATTAAATCTATAAAACTTTTCTTCAGTTTATAAACTACATCATCTGTATTGTTGTATCAAGACTTTAGGTTTGTGAAACGAGAACTATACAACCACAACCTATGATCTGATAGGAATCAGGGCAGTTTACGCTGCAATTAGATTTCTGCACTGAGATACAGACTTACGTCTATGTGGAGACATAAAATACTGAAGTAAGTTTAGAGAGCACCCCCCTCCCTCTCCCATGAGACTTCTACCAATGTTGAAATGTGCTAAAGATAGTGGTAAACAATTGCTGGAAAGTTACAATAATTCAATTAGTGAAAATCTATTAATGGGGTTGGCCAAAATATTATTTTAAAAGTCTAGACACTAGAAGCCATGTTTGTATTCCTAGATAATTGTAATGAACAGAATCAATTTTTCTATTCCACACAATTAGGAACTCGGCAGGGAGGTTGTGCCAAACATCTTGGAGGACTACCCATAGAATTTTTCGGCAATCCTTCTGTCTCGGCCAGGTCTTTTATGTCATCTTGCTACATATGAACTGTCTTGCATTTTTGTAATAGCACTAGGTTGTATCATCACTTTACGATCAATTGGGGTCTGACCTCTAACATCTAGGGACCAAAGCAGACATGTGGAGCAGCAGTGCCAGGGAATGGGCATTATTGTCTATTAATATTAGTAAAGCACCTGCTCCTAATGACCCTCTTAATTCTTTTATTAGCCTTGGACTATATTTATAGAGGAGACCTTGACCTGATAAGTCACATGGTCACTGTGAATAAGTGGTGGTCATGGAGAAGTGGTCGCACATGTGCAGTTATCAGCAATAATTACTAGGGGAGTCCAAAGAACAGTCAGCAATACTGGAACATAAACTAAAAGTTAATTTCAGTCTGCATGGTGACAAGTCCAAGTCCTAACACTGACTACACACCTGTGTAGCCTTCATCTATTTACATGAAAAGTGACATGACCCCTGTAATACATCACTACATGTAATGAATAACTTCAGCGGTGATGGATGGTCTCCATGGTAGACCTGTACATTCCTTGAAGATAGTAATTTTTGATAAATGACTAGGATGGTGTTTGTTCTTTACTAACTGGTGGCTTTTGCACAATATCAGGATCTCCTAGATTCCCCTTGGGCTTCTTCTTCCCAAATCTCTTATCCTCCATCCTATACCTCATTGTGCGCATCTGATCAACACCTCGATAATGTGAAATGACACAATTATTACATAGAAGATTATTCACTCTCACTGTGTTATGTAGAACCTATGGGATGACATGATCTCTAGGCACTAGGGCTGTATATGAGGGAGGATAGAAAGGCAGAAAACTTCTCTGGTAAACATTGATCGCCTGTTCTTAGGGTAGACAAAGCTTTAAATTTCTTTAAAGGTCATCTACCACCAGGATGAAGGATTGTAAACCAAGCACACAGACATAATGGTGTGTTGCTCCACTGGAAGGATCCACTTTTCTTTAAGCTTCTTATGACTTTGTTTTTAAAAATAAAAGGCCTTAAAACGTATGCAAATTAGCCAAAGGGGCTCCAGGCTCCATTAAAACCTATGAAGCCTGGAGCTCCTTAGGCTCATTTGCATCATTTTAAAGTAGTTTTTCAGAAAATACCATAAAATAAGAAGCTAAAAGAAGAGCGGATCCTGCCAGAGGGAGCACGGAACAGTATGTCAGTGTGTATGGTTTACAATCCTTCATCCTGGTGGTAGATGTCCAATAAATTCTTCTTAAACATCCAGGACCCATTTAATAGATAAAGCGTAGACTCTAAGACCTTCGAGGCACTATTTAGCCACTTATTATCTGCTTCCTCTCAAAAAGAAATCCATCAGCATTTTGACCAAGTAAAGTTAACAGTATTGTGAGCAAGGAGATCTAGAGAAATGACTGAAAATATAGATCTTTATTTGAGGAATCCAGAACTTGTCCTCACACTGCTGTGCTCTTGGCTGTCTGCATTAAATGAGAGCAAAGAGCACAGCACAGTGACTACAACCCAGTTGATTAGGAGAATCTACCGTCCTGGAACATAAACCAATTGTAAACAGTCCTGCAGCTACTAACAACACACAAAGGTATAGTTACACAGGGACAATACCTAAGGGCTCATTGACACTGCCTCAATGGCGGACCAGTGGCCACCCAACACGGTCACGGTGCAGTAATGTGGTGTCGAGTGGCCGCCCACTGTGGCCTAACACTGTCTTCAAGGGGCTAAGAACTAAGGTCATGCCCCAAATGTACCAGAGCCTTTATACAATCCTGGAACATAAACCCATTTTAACAGTCCTGCTGCTACTAACAACACAAAGATATGGTTGCACCTATCTCGAGGGCCATACCTAACGCAATCAGAAGCTTTGTATGATCAAAACTGCAAATAAATAAATAACTGCTTAATACGATTTTTATTATGAATCTAAGAAATAAAAAAAATTTAGATTTTTCTTAATATACTTTAATAAAGAAATTCTGATGGTAGGGCATGCACCATAAATGATGTATCATGCACATATTTCGGTGTATTCAGAGGGTGCGGCCCTGTGGGGATCTCAGTACTACATAATGTGGTTTTTTAACTTTAGAAATAGACTTGAGTTTCTTACATTTCTTAACTCTTTTCACATTGTTGTGGTCAATGTGCAATCACAGACCAAAGTAAACTTGCAAAGTCTATACAACAAACCAATCCCCCCGAGTCACAGTTCTTATAGATACATTAACGGAGGGTCATCGTCCTCCTGAATGTGTCCAATGAAAACCCAAAAATGATACATTCACAAGACCTAGTAAAACAAAAACAATATATTATAGAATAAAAACATCATAAAGGGGCTCAGCTCATTAGAAATTAACAATCATATAGCACCATAGACAAGATATACAAGATAATGGGGCAGATTTACATACCCGTCCCGTCACAATTTTGTGGTGCGTTGTCCGACGAGGATTCGGGTCCGGCGTGATTCACTAAGATCGTGCGTGCCAGTTCCTGCATGTGTCACTACTGCGCTGAGGTCCGCCGGGGTTCTCCTTCTTCTTCCCGGTGCATGTGAGTGCTTAATCTTGTGACACATTTCCTTTTTTAAATTCTGCATTTTTTTCGAATCCGTCGGGTTGTCCGAAGGCCATGCCCCCCCCCCCCATTTCTGTTGCGTGCAAGCCGGCGCCGATGCGCCACAATCCGATCCCGTGCGCCAAAAACCCGGGGCAATTCAGGGCAAAAGAGAAATATTCGGGAAACCCAATGAAAGTGCGGCGTTCGGACCCTTAGTAAATGAGCCCCAATGTGTCTCTCTTTACTATTCCTCGCGGCTTGTGATATCTCCAGAAGAGTAACCCAAGATGGCCAACACAGAAAGTTTTTGTTCTCAGATTTCATCCTCTCATGACATTCCTCTAGGCAAGAGGGAACCTAAAATCTCTACTGCCTGAGGGGACCTATAGAATAACACCCCCTCTGCCCCATCTGCTAGAATTATATCAGGTTACTTTTTAGTAAATGGGTTCTCCATTCAGTGTCTCACACCCCTGCTGACATCAGATATATAGAGACTTTGGGGCACATTTACTTACCTGGTCTCTGCGCGATCCCCGAGGTGCGTTGTCCGACGAGGATGAAGTCTGCCGCGATTCAACAAGATTGTGCGCCCCATATCCTGCCTGTGTTGCTTCCCCGCTCAGGTCCGCCGGAGTTCACCTTCTTCTTCCCGGTGCATGTGAGTGCTTGGCTTGCAACACAAATTTGAATGTTAAATCCCATGCATAGTATGAATCCGTTGTATCGTCCAAAGGCCCACCCCCCAATTTCTGTTGCATGACAGCCGCCGCCGATGCGCCAAAATCTGATCGCGTGCGCCAAGAAACCCTTCTAAATCCGGCGCACATAGGAAATCATTGGATATTCCGACGATAGTGCGGTCAGAAGACCCTTAGTAAATGAGCCCCTTTATTTTTAAGTGCCAGCTCCTGCTTTATAGCAGTTGACTGTGCCCCTGATGCACCCGCCATGAAACCAAGTTGAGCCTCTTGCCCCAGGCAGCAGCATCTGCAGAAAGATGGCGCTGTCTCTTGTCTGGTGCATACATCTACATCTAGGTATGTGAAGCCAAAGTAAGGAAGGTGTTCTTGTCAAGTTCATGATCATAGAGGAATTTGGTATTCAGTTCTTTTAGGTGTGTATCCCAAAACAGGGATGTCACATAGTGTAACCAGTCTGACTGTGCAAAGACTGATTAACTGTTTATTTAATAGTACAACATTTTTCAAGCACTCTAGATTTGGAGCATACTTAAATGTAAGTGAAGCAAGCGTAAGCTGTAACTACACTTATGGCTCAAATTAACTTTCAATGGAACTTGTGGCTGCAGTTGTGGCAAACCGAACGCTATAGGGGTATACAAAGGCTGTGCGATGACCGACCCCACTGATTAGTTATCCTGGCAATAGGCCATCAATAGTAATTCATAACTGTCAAGGAGGAGAAAGGGTTGCAGGTCCTGAACTCCGCCACAAACCCAATACCCTTCCTACTGGTCAACAATCCCTGCTCTGTGTATTATATGTTCTCAGAACAGGAGTAAAATAGACAGACAGTTAAATATACAGACACAAGAGAGAATTCAGAATCAAGTACAGGTTCAGGATTCCGGATCATGCTGACTGTTCAAGATTCTGGATTCAGCAGTATTCAGGCTCAGGTACAGGTTCAGAGTTCTGGATCAGTCTGGGGTTCAATGTTTTGGCTCAGGCAAGATCCAGGTTTAAGTACAAGTTTCAGGTAGACAAACACAAACAGACAGTATTACTAAAAATCAATGGAGAAAGTTTAACCAGCCCTGAGTCAACTGAGCATTGGATATTTTTTTTTGTATAAATGTTTTTATTGTTTTACATTATACAAGTTACATATCAAGCTTTACATCAAAATGCATTGTAGGTTACAAAGAAGCCAACGAATATTATGCATATTACGTCAGGTGGATTACGTCTGGAAGCGGTCCAAAACAAAGGACCTGTGAAAAATAGCCAAATAACAGACTGAAACATGGAATGTACAGCCATTGACCGGGGTTGTGATAAATAACCTAAAAGTGTCTTTCCTTATGGTGCCACTGACCAAATATTGATAAAAGTCTAGATGCATGCCTTCAATTGCCAGAAGGGCGGATGATAGATGGGGTGTGTCTCCCTTCACATGTTGCCGACAAAGGTGTAATCGATTGATTGTACATCAACCCACACCTGAAAACCCCATTCTCAGAAACAAGATCAAACCACGCAGCTTTCCACAAAACAAACTCTCAGCTCAGCCAAAATAATCTATTCTGCAAGGCAGCTGTCAATCACAGCTCCAGCAGAGAAGCTCTGGATGTGGATAAGTTCAAAACTCTGCAACAAGAATCCATTTAAAGGGCTCCGGCGATAACCTACCCCTTTAAAGTGACTTTGGTGACCCCCTCCCAAATATTTATATAATGTCTAGACACTATTAATATAATAACAATAAATAATAACTCCACACAGTGCTGCACAGATCTTGCCAAATCAGTTCCTGTCCCCAATGGGGCTCACAATCTAATCAACCTGCCAGCATGTTATGGAGAATGGGAGGAAACCGGAGGACCAAGAGGAAACCCACGCAAACATGGAGAGAACAGATGTTGACCCTGGGACTTTAAACCCGACGGATTTGGAAAAAACTCAGTATTTAAAAAAGAATTTTTGTTGCTTGACACGCACTCACATGCGGCTTCCTCTCCATGTGCTGATAGCCCTGTGTGTCCATACTTTGTTTACACTTTGTTTCTGAGTTGGTTTCATGGGAGTGGAAGAGCTGCTTCTCCCTGCTCACAGAGGATAAGGTCATGTGAGTGTATGTAGCAGAGCTGGATGTGTCCAAGACAGCAAATACAGACGTCTCCTGCACAGAATAGTGAGGTACAAGATCTCCCCTCAGTCCCTCCATCCCAGTCTGTGATTCTACAGAATTTTCTCCATCTCTACCTGCACCTCATGCTACTCCCTTCCCCCACCATCAACAGTGTCAGCTCTAAGCAGATAAGTTATTAACCCTTAGAGCTCACACAGCATAGGCTATACACTGCATGTAACTTGTTTACTTATGATTTCTTCCACTTTTTACATGTTCCCTGCTCCTCCATGTGATGGAAGCTGCAAGGCCGTCACCATAGAAATCCTGTATGTGCACTGTGCAGAGTTCGGTGCATTTACTTGTGAAACTAAATGGATTTAATGCTTAATTACTTTGAGAAAGAACACATGGGATCTGTGGGCAAGCTAACTGGCCTCAGCTTGAGGGCATAGACTGACAGACATTAGTCTCTGACCACTTCAGATTTTTGTCAAACGCTTTCAGAACAGAAAATGCCATAACTTTGGAAAGAAAAGGACGAGCGGCACAAAGTAGGCATCGTTCTTTCAAAAGGGGAATCACATGTAATAATTTCTTAAAATCGCTATAGCCTTACAGTTACACTTTAATGATAAGTTATAGTACTATATTTTGGACAGTTGAATTTAAAAAACCCTGTGTCTATCTTTTTAAAATAAATCCCCCAATTGTGACTTTATATCTATGTCCTCCATAGAATGTTTTCGTCTTAGTGTTATCTACCAAGTTTACTTGCTGCGGGACATCACCCAACCACCTGAATCCCAGATAAGATGCCCCTACTACATTTAAAAGTCTTCAGGATACAGATAGCATTCAATTCAAGAAAAAGAGGGCAGCATTGAGGCACAGGCGACCATGTTATCACCCCTGATGTTGCCCTTTGAAAGTTGGTGTATGTAACTAAGACCAGCCATAGTTGGGTCACGTAAGAAGATCTGGGGCACATGTCCTGGTGCCAGGACTCAATTACACCATTAGAGGGTCTCAATGCACACATATTTTTTGCACGTTGCTGTGAATATTACCAAACAAAGATTAACTTTCTTTATTATAATTGGAAGAAAAATGTAGTGATGACATCATTGGGATTACATCATTGGGATTACATCATTGGGATTCCCGGCGGAAAGGAAAGGGCGTCAGCCCCATTCACCCTACAATCTTCCCGTCATAATACTTTTGATCTTGTACCAAAAATTACTTTTACTTTTCCATTCCATTCACAATATCCAGAAGCTGTCAGTGACATCCAGGGGCCTAATCCCATACACAGTACAAAGACTACAGAAATGTTCTCCACGTGTGTAAATGTTCTGCTACCAAATACAGTGTCCAGGGTGGACCACGTGAAAGCCATCTGTTCATAATGGCCTGTCCCTATTGTTACTACAGCCAAGCTATGTGTAAAGTCAAATTACCAGTGAATTTAAACCTGAAACCTTAAAATATTTTAGTTGGGCTTGTCAAATAGTCCTGACCTCCTATTCATTTTACTTTGAGCCAAACCTAAAGGAATTAGTAAGAATGGGAACCAGATTCTCTTAATCGTGGGGGCCTGTTCTTGTGATTTGTGGATTGTAGATACCTCGGTACAACCCCTGTTTGGACATCTCGCCTCATGGCAGATGCGGCCCTGTATACAGCCCCCCGTTTTCTATTATATACAGCCTCCTTTTTCTAAAAATAATAAATCAATTACTCACCTCGACTCCTATCACTCTCCCCCGCCGACGGTCGCGTCCTCTTCCCGGCTCTTTGGCTGCCTTGTGCTCTGTGGCGGGACACAGGCAGCGTGACATAATCGGACGCTGCCTGAGTCCTCCAGAGCAACAGAACGGCACAGACAGAAGGATCTGTGCCGCTCTGTACATCATTTGCGTCTGTCTCTTAAAGAGACACGCATTATTGATTTTTCATGTGGGCTATTCGGGCGGCAATGGCCACCCGAATCGCCCACATTATGGCCCAAATTACGCCCCTCCCTCACGGCTCGGGCATCTGGCAGATGTGGCACTGGGTGTGTGCCCCCTCTGGCAGGACCTAAGCCCTTGTTTTTAAGGAAAAAAAGGCTTTACAAATTATGCAAATGAGCCTGAGGGGCTCCAGGCTCCAGTAGCAGCTATAGGCATAAGAGGTTTAAAGAAGAGCCAGAGGGGACACACGAATATGTCAGTGTGCTTGGTTTACAATCCTTCATTCTGGTGTTAGATTTCCTTTAAATCCCCAGGAATAGGAACGGTTTGTCTATAGAGCTCATACAGTGTCCTACACATCGCTATTTATACTTGTGAGGTGACTCATAGTTTCCAAGTTGAATCTTGCTGTATGAATCTTGATGTAGACAAGAGATTAAGCAATCTAGAATTAGATGCATCTGTACTAAATCCATAGTGTACTAGTCAGTAATACTAAGCACCTCCTGTGTATGGATAGTACATGCCGTATACACTCCGGGGGTTCCTATACATGGACTTTTCCATTTGAAGATATTTTCAGACGTGCCGTAGGATTAATGTCCAGCGCCATCTTAAAATAAACAGTTTCTAAATGATTACTCCGTCTGACGCATGGACACCTTTATCAGGATGCCAAAATAATCTTCCAAATGAAAGCCATTATCACGGCCCTGGATGTAGATTACATAGAGAGTCAATTATATGTCAGAAAGTTTTTCTGTAGAGACATTCTTCCGAGGCTTATGGAACTACTTTAATAACAGATCTATCTCTCCCTGCAATCACTCACACGTTGTATTCTCCTAGGAATAACTGTGATTTATTCTACAAATTGACAAGATGGAGGAAAATGTAAAAAAAAATTAACATCTGTAATAATGCAGATAACAGTATGTCTACAGAAAGTTTAGTATAAATCCACAGATTAACTTTATGAATATTTTTTTCTTTATCCTCTCACTGTGACCATTATTACAACTTTAATGCACCAAAGGTGACAAATGGAGAAACTTTTCGTATAGTCTCTGCGTATACAGATCTGATATGTTGCCATCGCAAAAGAACTCCCTACTCTTGCTTCTTCATAACACTGGTAGGTCACCATTAAGTAGGGGACAAATGAACGGTGAACTGCAAGATCGGACTACACAGAGTTTGACTGCATTCACACGACCGCTGGGGGACGTATATACAGCCCCAAGTTTGTGGCTGTATATACGTCTCCCATAGACCAGCAATGAGCGCACGGAGCGGTACCGAGCTATACGGTGCAGCACACATGTCCTATCTCTCCCCGTGTTACGGCGCCGTGCACCGTGTATCTCTATGGAAAAGGGAGGGGTCTACATTCGTGTAAATGCAGCCTTTGATTGTTGCCTGTTTCCATGAAGATCAATAAAGGAGATGTAAACACAAAGTTGCTCCATGTTTCATTTAGTATCTATATGAGTAATAAAATGCCGTAATATCTGTGCTGCCATCATCCTCAGTAAACAAAGTCTGGCTGGGGATGCACTGACTTACACTGATGTGTCTGAACACTGGTCTATTTTTTCCAAGACGTATTGATTGATTATAAACCACACCCAGTAGTCTCCTTTCTGGTTCACTAATAGCTAACCTGCTGTGATGGACAGAACCCTTATCCTACCAGCATTTGAACCAGGATTCTGACATGACTTAAAAGACCCTGGCAGCCTATCCTGCGTGTATATCTGGTATCTTCTGACCCTTAGGCTTGTCTTCCTGGTTATCCGTTTGCCTATCAATTTGGTACTTTGTTTTCATTTTGTCTTAGACTTGGCTGTGGTCACGTTTGTCTTGTCCTTTTCAGTTTTAATCACTTAGAATAAAGCAGGAATTATCATCCAGTTACTGGCCACTGTCTAGGTTGGTTTAGTGGGGCCCATACCTCAAGTTCTTGGACCGTTTTAAAGCATGTGTTTTCAGCCCGTTTAAAAACGCAGGCATTTTCAATGTTTACCATGTGTTTGGCTGCTTTGAACCTGTTTATCTTCATTTCCAGTGTGGCAGCTGTGAAACAGATTAAAACCAGCCAAACGCATGGTAAGCTTATGAAAATGCATCTGTTTAATAACGCATGCGTTTTCAGTCCGTTTAATTCCGCTCCGAAAATGGTCCAAGGCAGCACCCTCAGAGTAAGAGATTGACAAGTTCAAACTGACCATTGGATTAAAGGGGTTTTCTGGTGACAGGAATTTTTCCCATATCCAAAGGATCGAGGATACCAATTTGAATTAACTGTAAAAGAGCAAAATATTCACTTTGGAACTTGTCAGGGCGGATAGAGGATCCAAACTGAACTCTTGCATCAGGTCCCATTGGTCTGAAAATAAGTCATATTTTTAGGCTTAAAAATATTTTTAGACTTAAAACGTTTTAAACACTGACCTTTTAGAAAATGAATGGGAAATTGCACCGCTGCTAATAACTACACCCTCTTTCAGCTCTTTCTCAGCTCTGACTCAGTGTTTACCCATTTTCCGTCACACTTTCTCAGGACATAACTGATACCCCATATATACCCTTCACTCATTCCTCATACAGCATAGAAAAAAGGATCAATAAATGTATTCTACTATTGTTAGTTAGTAGTGGATTATATTATAAGTGGTTTGGTTGGTTGCCCAGGGCCTAAGGCTTCTAAGGGGCCCATGGCCACCAAAACCAACCACCTAATTATATTGGTATACATATTACCACCAAATTATACTGAGAAGGGCCTTCACCCATGAAATCCAGGTACATCTGTTCCTGCTCTCAATATACATGTCCACAAGAGCCATTTTGGGACCTTTGAAGGTCCTCCAACAGTCATAAGACTGCAGATTGAAAGCAGGCAGAAGGGGCACATCCTCCATTACCCAAGAAGATTGAATTACGAACTTGTGGGGGCAATAATATTCATACAGCCCAGGGCCTGTGGCATTAGTATTCAGCAAGTTACTGGACTCTTTCCTTTACAAAATGACAAACAGGGTATCTGCTTATGTTGACTAACATCCTTGGCATATGCATTGGTAGGTTGTTGTTCTGATCTTATCTTTGAAGATACTAACAGACAGCATCAAACATAGTTTTCAAGAACCCAACGGTAAAATAATTCTGGGGTTACACCTCCATCAAACCATAGGAAATCGGTTTCTGCTAGACCTGTAGGATCTGCTAGACCTGTAGGATCTGCTAGACCTCTAGGATCAGGTTAGATCTATGACACTGTGGTAGACCAGGCCAACCACTGCCTAAAGAGGACCTGTTATCATTCCCAACATGTCTACTTTGACCAATTCAGGCATTCCCCATAAAAGTGTGGATAGAAGTTAAAAATCTGATTCTTGTAGACCAAGAACATGCAAATGCATACATGTTTGGTTACCATTCCCTGTCAAAAATATCTGTCTAACGGAAGTGAATCATCTACGAATAGAGATGAGCGAGTATGCTCGTTCGAGTATTAAGGTACTCGAAACGGCTCGTTGCCTGGACGAGTATCTCGCCAGCTGGAGATCGAGCATTTAGTTCATGAAACACAGTGAAGAACAGTGAAGAATACAATGAAAACAGTGAACACAGAGAACACAGGATCATTTGAGTGAAGAACACAGTGAAGAACAGATTGCAGATGTTCCGAACATCTGCTAACTTATCCGAAGACACGAGCGCCGAACGGTGTTCTTCACAATAGTATGTGAAGAACAATATAGTATCATAGTATATAAGGCTGGAAAAAGACGCTAGTCCATCAAGTCCAACCTTTAAGAATTAAATAAATGTTTTATCCCCATAACCCGTGATATTTTCTCTCTCCAGAACGTCATCCAGGCCTCTCTTGAACATGTACATAGAGTCCGCCATAACAACCTCCTGCGGCAGAGAGCTCCACAGTCTCACTGCTCTTACAGTAAAGAACCTTTGTCTATGTTGATGGTAAAATCGCCCCTCCTCTAGGCGTAGAGGATGCCCCCTTGTCCTGGTCACAGGCCTAGGTATAAAAAGATCTTTGGAGAGATCCTTGTACTGTCCGTTCAGGTATTTGTACATTGTAATGAGGTCTCCCCTCAGTCGTCTTTTTTCTAAACTGAATAATCCCAAATTTTGTAATCTGTCATTGTATTCTAGTTCCCCCATTCCCCTAATAATCCTGGTTGCTCTCCTCTGCACCCGTTCCAGCTCTACTATATCCTTTTTATACACTGGTGCCCAGTGTATAAACATCTATGTATGGAAACCTCTGCAATGTGTTCTTCACACATATTGTTCTTAACATACTATTGTGAAGAACACCATTCGGCACGCGTGTTTTAGGATAAGTTAGCAGATGTATGGAACATCTGCAATGTGTTCTTCACTGTGTTCTTTCAATGTGTCCTTTCAGTGAAAACATCTGCAATGTGTTCTTCTTTAGTGTTCTTTCAATGTGTTCTTTCAGTGAAAATGCTTGTTACTCGGGAAAAGTTCGACCCGAGTAACGAGCACTCGAGCATTTTAGTGCTCGCTCATCTCTATCTACGAATCATCTACCAAGATGGCAAAAGTAAGTTCTACTAGAAGCATGACTTTGAGCAATACAGTATGTTGCGGTACACTACTGTGCATGATATTTCGAGTATTTAAGGTATCGATTGAAGTTAGCTCCAGATGTCAGCCTAATGTACCAATGTGTAGCCCATCTTGAGGCACTTTTCCAATGCATGATACCGGATCACTCTGGTTTAGTTCTAATCGCTTTGGTTGCTTTCCCTCTCCAACAAAAATATCAGAAAGTACCTGGTAGAGGGTGCTTTTTTTAGTACCTCCTTTAGACCAGGTGCCAAGTGATCAGAATCAGTACTACTGTGTCACATGTGCAAACTGCTCAGCTCTGATGCAGAATCAACCACAATGGGGCAGATTTACTTACCCGGCCCATTCGCGATCCAGCGGCGCGTTCTCTGCGCTGGATTCGGGTCTGGCCGGGATTTATGATGGTAGTTCCTCCGCCGTCCACCAGGTGGCGCTGCTGCGCTGAAGTCCGCTGGAATGCCTCGAAATACACTATCCTGGATGAAGGTGAGTGAAATTTTCGCGACACAATTTTTTTTTAAATGCCGCGGTTTTTCCGAATCCGTCGGGTTTTCGCTCGGCCACGCCCCCCCCGATTTCCGTCGCGCGCATGCCAGCGCCGATGCGCCACAATCCGATCGCGTGCGCCAAAATCCCGGGGCAATTCAGGTACAATCGCCGCAAATCGGAAATATTCGGGTAACACATCGGGAAAACGCGAATCGGGCCCTTAGCAAATGACCCCCAATGTACTTGGTCCATGTCAAACCATTCCAAACCGAACCAAGCTGATTAGGTACTAATCAGTAGAAAAGAGGATAGATCTTACTGTTGCCCATGACAATAATTTAAAGGGATTGGCCACTAACTCATGTTTTTGTAAGTGGAGGGGGAGGGGGGCAGGATATTAGGTAATTTACCAATATACGTCCATTAATAGTTCTGCATATAGTTCTACATATGAAGAAAGCGGAGCAGAACTTTTAATAGTTGTATATTGGTAAATGACCTAATATCCTGCCCCCCACAGGTGAAGCGTCCAACCCCTTTTATAACTAGACAATCATTAGAATAATGGGTGGAAAGCCTCATCTGTCTAGATATCTCGCAGTAATAATTGACTTTTTGGTAGTACATTGGGCCACTGAAAGTTTAACTTTTTGGAAACAATGAAGCAATAATGGTAAACACATGTCAGACTTTGTCTGGACGCTTAAAGCTTTCCCCGTTTGCCTTTGATCACAGACTACGATTACAAAAATCATCACGCAGACTCATATGAGCGATGGCTTTTTGAACCTTCATGTAAATAACCTTTTTTTTTTTTTTACATATTTTCGTGGAGATCAATATCAAGACTAACAAATACAGGTGTCCACTATTTTATGTATTACCGTAAATGGAAACTTTAAGGGTCAACGCTATCAACATTTCTAAGTAAATATAACAAGCGCATGAAGTTCATGAAGTCTTGTCATAACTTTAAAGGTTTGAAACAGAAATACAAAAGAAAAACCCAAGCAAAGCATTCAGCGCCATGTGCACATTACCAGAAACACATGACGGCTCTGCCGCCCTCATCCAGGACCTCGCATGCCACGGGCAGAAGTAATACGAAGATGTGGGAAGGGGGACAATTGCTCTGATAGAGATGTAACAGCTGCTGAAGCGCATCTTGTAACAATCTTGGATTTGCTAATGCATTATCCCATAGGAGGTGGTGTTCTGAACCAAACCTGGTACCAAAGAGAAGCGCATGGTTTCACTGGGTTTTACCTAAACATCAGTACTTAATCAGGGCTAAAAATTGCATCTCTCAACATCATGTAAATTTCTTGAAAAAATCTATCAAAATGCATCATTATAAACCAGGGACATTACTCATAGATCCAGGCACTGTGACTGTGGTAATCTTCTTATATTTGTTATCTATGGCCCCCTTCCTTCTAAAATTAATGTTTAAAATTATGCAAACCAGCCAAAAGGACTCTAGGACTCTGATGGGTGTTACCAGAGCCCCTCCATGTTGTAGCTTCACTGTTACACTAGTGCATGAGCACTTCCCCCACCCACTGATGCCATGATTTTACAGCAAGCAGAGGAAGTTAGGAAGTGCAGTGTAAGCAGGCAGGGGAGAGTGAGACATGCTCTTGCACAGTGTAGCAGCCTGTGAAGCTACAGCACAGAGGGGCTCTGATAACACCGCCAGAGCATTTCTCACTCATTAGCAGAATTTCAAAAGTTGATGTTAGAAGGAAGGAGGTCATGGATAACAAATATAAGGAGATTACCACAGTCATGGTGCCTGGATCTATGAGTAATGTCCCTGGTTTATCATGATGGATTTTGTGGGTAGACTTCCTTTAAAGGGTTGAATTGAACCATCATTAAGTGTTTACTGAGGCGGAGAAGGAGTTAAAACTGATTACCTACCACAATCTGATCAGCCCTCCTATCAATCGATTAGATCAATAGAGTAACACAGGGCACAGACCTGGAAGCATTTGGCTCTGTGTTCTGTGTAGTGGCCAGAAGCTATAACTGCAGCCTCTTCCAATAAATTGTAATGGGAGGCACAGCTGTAGTTACAGCTTTTGACCACTACAGAGAACATGGAGCCAACAGTTCTGGTTTGGTTGGGCTGAACAATTAATCGGTGTGGAGATGAATGGATGCAGCGGATATTGGGGCAAATTTACTTACCCGGCCCATTCGCGATCCAGCGGCGCGTTCTCTGCTCTGGATTCGGGTCCGGCCGAGATTTAAGAAGGTAGTTCCTCCGCCGTCCACCAGGTGGCGCTGCTGCGCTGAAAGTCATCTCATCGCGCCGGAATGCACCACCTCGGACCAGGTGAAGGTAAGCGCTCCCCAAGCGACACTTTTTCGGTTTTTAAATGCGGCGGTTTTTCCGAATACGTCGGGTTTTCGTTCGGCCACGCCCCCCGATTTCCGTCGCGCGCATGCCGGCGCCGATGTGCCACAATCCGATCGCGTACGCCACAATCCCGGGGCAATTCAGGTACAATCGGCGCAAATCGGAAATATTCGAGTAACACGTCGGGAAAACGTGAATCGGGCCCTTAGTAAATGACCCCCATTGTGTCATCCAGAGTGGAACATGTCCCCCACTCTTGAGCTTAGTGCGGTAACAACCAGGAGCATTTCAAGGCCATTTTAAGGGCTAATCCTCACGACCCCGCAATCTTTATAACTTTTATTTCGCTAATATGTACATTTTCTAAAGAGGCTACTGGGATGTGAAGTAGCCGGAGTTGAGGCTACACGGCGCAGCTACTCCGCGCCTACAGATGCACCTACAGGGCCTACAGATGCACCTACCACCCAATCTACCTTTATAGGTACATCCGTGGTGGTAGGTTTCCTTTAATATCAATATACTAGGAATATATTTTGATAGAAATTTCCTGAAATACTTTTTGTAACCAGTATACTTTTATTTTACAGATGGAGCAGACGTGTGAAGAAATAGATGAGATGTTTAGTAATCTACTAGGGGAAATGGACCTGCTAACCCAGGTGAGTCTTCTCGATAGTAGAGCCATACAGTCACAGATCAGCCCTCACAATCCCACATTTGTTCCTGTTCCAAGCTGAATGTTCCATGTGGAGACTTTCCAGACTGGATAAATATTGACAAAGTGGATTTCAAAGGGGATAAATTGGTCCAGTCTGTTTGGCCTCCTCTCCGATTGTGTGAGGAACAGTCCATGTGACATCACAGCAGCTCACTGTAAGGAACAGCTGTTTCTCAGCCCCAGGAACACAGATTTACTTCAAGATTAGATCAAATTCTTCACAAGTCTCATCCTTGATATGTCAACAAGTATTGTTACCTTTGTGAACAAGCAAAATGCTTAAAAACTAATTTATTTGGCAAGAACTTACATGTTCCAAAATCTCAAGACAAATTTAGTATGAATGAGTATACGTGACCTACAGTGTTCCTGCTATGGGTTAACTCATCCAGTAGTGGACTAATATAGACGTTTGTGTGGCCGCCCGGGGCCCAAGCCTTCTAGGGGGCCCATGATCATCTGAACCAATCGCCAAGTTTGATACTGCCCGAGGGAGATAATAACGCGAAGATATTCCAGCCATGAAATCCTCTATAAGACAATGGGGCACATTTACTTACCCGGTCCAATCGCAATCCCGTGCTGCGTTGTCTGACGCTGATTCGGGTCTGTCGGGATTCACTAAGGTCCGTGCGCCCGATATCCAGAAGGTGTCGCTGCTGCGCCACGGTCCGCCGGAGTTCATCTGCTTCTTCCTGGTGCATGTAAATGCTGATGTTGTGACACAAATTCTTTTAAATTCCGCGTTTTTTCCGAATCCCTCGGGTTTCCCGACGGCCACGGCCCCCGATTTCTGTCACGTGAAAGCCAGCGTCGATGCGCCACAATCCGATCACGTGCGCCAAAATCCTGGGGCAATTCGGTGCAAATCAGAAATATTTGGGAAACCCGACGAAAATGCGCGATTCGGACCCTTAGTAAATGAGCCCCATTGAATCTTTATCACATATGTATACAAGAGCTCTTTAAAGATTTTGAAGATCCTACAAAGGTCCTCAAACTGTAGAAATAAAAGTACACAGTAGGGACTTCCTAAGGTAATGGCCTACAATTTTCAGACAGCTCAGGACTCATTGCCATCTTAATCCGCCCCTGAACTTGTCCCATTGTTTTGTATACATATTTGAAGGCACTTTTCTGGTGCCTTCAACAAGTAGTCCAAGATTCAAAAAAGGTGATTGTTTTTTTTCGTGAAACCGCGCCACAACTGTCCATAGTGTGGTATTGCAGTCTTTCTCAATCCAGTTAATGGAGTGGGAATTGCAATACCGGGCACAGCCTATAGAACAGACTGAAGTGGACAATTAAAGGAAAGGGGGCTTGGCCCACGGAGTTCGGTCCAACTTTATTTCTGTAATGCATGGATGAATTTTTTCTATATGACATCCACTTCACTTTTATTGTATATTTCATGCGGTTAGTAGATTCTGCTGAGGCAAACCCACTCTGATTCAACCTGTGATATCACCAGCCTAAGGGGGTTTCTAACTATATACTCCAGCCGCCACTCCATTACTTTACCCGGACTTCCTAGGGAAGTTAGAAGTGAACATGAAGCACTTGCCGGTTGACAGCTGTGGATTCCAGTAGTATATTATAAGATGGGTGGTTTCAGGTGTAGCCTGGATCCCAAGACTTCTAGGGGGCCCAGTGCCACCTGAACCACCATGTTTGATGCTGTCCTGTAGGACCTCCAGTCCTGAAAAGCTCATACATCTGTGCTTTTTCTCGATGAAAGAATCTTTGATAAGATTTGTGGAGGGTTCAAAATTTTTACAGCCCAAGGAACGAGGTAGTCTTAATCCGCCAATGATGATTCAAATGCTAGGTCCCCCAGCAATATTTTGCCCATCAGGCCAGTTTGTTCTATACCACTATGCCAAGGTTATCTAGTGTGCCATTTCTGTAAGGTTCTGGCTGCTGATTTGTTTTGGAGGCACCTCAAGGATCCAGAGAATACAAGTTTGGCAGTGTTGTCCCCTAAGCAAATTCAACGCTAAGGAAGAACATCCTACAGAGGAAACTTTAAACTTTAAAGTGGACTCAGCAGTGATTTTCCATGACACAATAAGGGCTAAGTCTAAAACTAATCCCCGTATTGTCACAAGGGCCCAATTGTGCAAAGTAAAAATGGTTGGTGGAAGAGGAAGCGCCCTAGAAATTCAGTAGGGGGTATACACATCTGGACTTGTGTGGATTCATTTATTCATATGTGTCCTGCTGAGAATCAATGTCTCATACCTTACTACACATGTGTATGGGGACCATGCACTATGAGGGCTCGTGCCAGCGTGTGATAGCCCCTCCACAGCCGGATACATCAAGAGACTAAGGCCGCAACCTCCCTTCACACCCCGCCACGTCCCCTTGGCATGAATATTTGCAAGTGTTAGCTATAAGATAGCATTGGCGATTATTTCAGCGCTTCTACGCCACTGACGAGGCTCAGAAGTGCACATAAATATCCCTCATTATGTTTATAGTTTATCAACATTTTCGTCTCTCACATTCACATACAAGCCGCCTTTTCTCCACCCTTGCCACGCCTCTTTTCTTGAAAGAACCAAAGGGGAGGGGTTAAAACTTTTTGACCAATGGAAGTAAAAGTAGACAGAAACATTTATTTGATTTCATTTGAAAGGTGATTTACTTTTTGTAATCCAGATCTGGCTTTAAAAATGTCCCCCGATGTGTATACAACAATAACATTAACCTAACTTTGTTTTCATTTTATGTTTTTACAGAGCCTGGGTATAGAGAATGACCCCCCTATGAACGCCTTTAACACAGACAAAGAGATGAACTTTTCCTTTGGTTTCAAAGACTTAAATGGTACGTCCTGTTTAACACTAGGACCACATTCACACTCAGAATTCTGCTATTGTATAACAAGATCCAGGATCGGAACTTAAACCTAAGGAAGACAAATAGATTTTTCCATTAGTATTCCTTGGTTTGTGTTCCACTTCACCATATGCTGATGTCGGAAAGATAAAGGTTTTATATGTCTGATTATTTCACAGAGTCACTTAACGCCCTTGAAGAAAATGATTTTGACGCTCTAATAGCCGATCTTGTGGCCAACTGTGAAGATGACGAACCTAAAGTTAGCAGTCAAAGCTCCTCCCACACTCCCCTATTTCCTAACGCAGATACCTTAAATAATTATTACCCTAATTGTGATTACTTGGCCGCTGGTTCCATGGATGACCTGTCTTCTCTCCCACCTCCACCACCACAGAGTGCATGGGAAATGGATCTTCCACCTCCACCACCTGATCCTGAAGAACCCAAGCCTCAGGTAAAACAATTAAGCAGAAAGGGGGCCCTTTTTCAATTTTTTAAATGGATAACCACATTACATGGATTGATGAAGATATTGTAGTACTGTACTTAATCAGTCATGCAAAATTATGTGGTAGAACCCATGCTTGACTATCACTCTACTTACTCAAGGTAGAACCCTTGTACTCGTGATTACTGGAGGTCCAGGTGGTGTGATTTCCACTTACTTGGATTGATAATAACATATCCCTTTAAACTTCAATTCTGTCATTGGGGTTTATGATAACTTAAGGCAAAGGCATAATAACATCAACCATACAGTCCATCATGACTTAATCTATAATAAGACTGTAATTCAGGCTCTGTGAATGGACAGGAGATGTAGACAGTGCAGTGGGCTCTGAAACTAAACCCCCTTCCCATCTGCCCCTGACTTATTGCTTACCATAAGTGCTAAGGGACAACTAGTGGATGTTATCTTCCTGTGCCAAAGTGCAAAACACTGAGATGAAGACAGGCCAGGTCAGAACCAAGAGTGAAAGATACAGTACAAAATCACAAGGAAAAAGGATAGTCAGAGCAAAGGGTCAAAATTCCAAGATACAGAGTATAGAAATAACAGGATACTAGGAGCTCACTATAAGTCTATAGCAGGCAAGACCTCTTATGTGGTGGAGTACCAGCGCCAGTGAGGGAATGGACCAAAACTCTGAAAGCCAGACAAGACAGAACAGCAAAGGATTAATGTGAGGGGAGGGAGAGTCAGTAACAGTGGGGATAACTATTGATGCTGCAGAAGACTGACGGTTGTAGTGCAAAGTCAATCAAAGCTGTCAAAGAAAGGAATACACCAGTGTTCACACTTTTAAAAAGAAGCATGGACAGACAGACAAATCAGTGCATCCTCCGCCGTGTTTCACAGACAGAGGATGATATAGGCACCAATGTAACAGAGACATTCAGAATTTTACATTATTATGGATTACTGGACCCAAAATGAGGATATGGTTGCCCTCGTTGTATTTTTGGAAACTGTCCCATCAGTCAGACTCCTGGTCACCATTTGTCCACCACCGATAACGACATCACATGTTCCCCATTGGGCTCCTTCTTTATTGCGTTTTGCATACAAGGCTAAAGTATAGTCAGAAAGAGAACTGAAAACAGCAATTATAGCAGACTTTGTAGTCTCATGGGGAAGTTTTCGGAAATATTTGATAATATAGATATTTTTCTTAATGGGTATTATATTAAGTCATCCCTTAGTTTGCATATTATGTAAGATGTTTAGTGTCTCTGGAAAGGGAAAATTATTTCACTTTTTTTGTGGCATTATTTGTTGTAGGAGGAAGAAGAGTCAAAAGCCAAAGCTGACAAAATAAAACTTGCTTTGGGCAAAATGAAGGAAGCCAAAGTAAAAAAAGTAAGAAAAATATAAACTTCATATGGAATGTATCACCAATGTTATTTTTTACTCTTGTTCTGTACATGATGATGGAGGCTGAGCTCTATTTAGGGAGGTAATTTACAGCAGTCTCATTGTCATAGGAAGCAATAATCTAGAGGCAAATCACTGAGGTCTAAAGAGAGTTTCTTGATCTGCTGTGTCCACCTATCCCACTAATAGGGGGTCAGTGTTATCTATATAGAGGTCATTGTACAGGGAGGGGGAGGAGATAAGCTGTGACATCATCTATTGTCAGTAGTGATGTAATGATGGGTCAGTGTTATCTATATAGAGGTCATTGTACAGGGAGGGGAGGAGATAAGCTGTGACATCATCTATTGTCAGTAGTGATGTAATGATGGGTCAGTGTTATCTTTATAGAGGTCATTGTACAGGGAGGAGGAGGATATAAGCAGTGACATCATCTATTGTCCTTAAAATTTCAAGATATAGAGCTAACTAATTTAACTTAAAGAATGGGAATCAAGTAGATATTAAGTATAATGCATACCAGTGGATTTGTTGCTTCTACATGCAGTAACAGTATTATGGGATTATATATGTGGTATAGTTTCTATGCATCACACTTACAACTGTGTTCCTTCTGCACTTGATATGATGGGTGATGCTCAGCTGGCAGCTTGAGCCCATAAACCACCCACCAGTAGTTGATCCGAAGCTTCAGGAAACATCTGCAGCAAAATAAATCTCTGACACTGATAGAAATAGAAAGATCCGTTACAGTGTCTGAGCTTCTAACACCAACAGTAGGAAGTGGCGGGCTAACTATACCGGTAGTGGGAGGTCACCATGGCCAGGAAGAAGTATCTCACATATGGGAATAGATTAGGTCATTAGTATGAAAAAGGAATGGGAGGCTCAAATTCCCTTTATAGCTATCAAGAGATAGAAGAGAACTTGCTTATCATGAAGGCCCAACCACATGGGCTGAAATCCAAACACCACGAAAAGTATAGGGGTGGTTCTTTTTTTGGGAGGTTTTGATATCTACAGTAGAAATGAATTCATATAGAAATTAATGCAGGCGAATAATAGGCAAAGTCATCATTTAACATATTCCTTTACCGTCCCTATAAATAAAAATGAGAACTAATGTCGTTCAAAAATCCCAAATTTCACAACTTTTTACTGTTTTCTTTAAATTGTTCTGTTTGCAATAGTACACCTCATTTACTTACTGTGCTAAAGTAGAGTTTTGTTGAAGCTCCCTAAAGATTAGCACAACTCTAGGTCTGATATCTGCCCAAAATCACCTACAGGTATGGTGTAGTTCTACAAGACCTTCTTAGCTCTGCTGCATTAAGAGCTACTTAATATGGAAAACCCAATGGGGGCCTAGGGTCAGGGTGGTAACTAAAGCATACTTACCCTAAAGTCTGGTTCCTGTACCGTTTCAGTACTTCTGGTTTGCTGGCCTGCACCCAGGCAGAAGTTTCTGAAGGGTCAGGCCAATGACAGGCCTCCTTGATCAAGTGACTTCACTTCCTTTGTTGTCTCTTGGTCCAAGGAGGCCACTCATTGGCTGACGCAAGACCCGTGGCCGGACCATAGCAGTGTGTGAACAGGGAGTGGGTTACCGTTAAGTGTGTGTTCTTGTTTATTCCCCAAAAATTAGAAATGTGAAAGCAGACCCTGCCTGTTTGGGTCATCAAGCAACTTAGGCATGATCCTTGAGGTTTGTAATTTCATCCATCCATCTGAAAAAGGGGCATTATTTTGATAGACTCACTCAGTCACATGCAATAGAGATCTGCTGTGCCGGAACAATACAGGGGCTCCTTGTTACCCCATATTTTATCTTAGAGCACCTTCTTCATGTCCAGTACAATTTATTAGTGATTTGAAGCCATTGAATTAATTTGTTCAGTCAGTCTCATGAAAGTAGGAGCCTATATCAGCGTAACAGAGGGCCATATTACATACTGGGGTTTAATATTATGTCTACCCTTGGTGGTGCCCCTAATCTAACACAGTTGGCATTATGGTTAGAGGGTCTCATTGTTAAACTAAAACATTGATGATCTACACAGATCAGTAGAATTTGACAGGTTAGCTCCCTAGGACTTTGTTACTTTTAGGTTAAGGACTTTTAGGTTTTATGTCAACCCTTGTACCATGTCTCTACACATGATATTTATGGGGATCTAGAAGTTGGGAGACGTTCTCTGTAGAGCACCCAGTCCCTCGTAGGACTCTCTGCCCCTTAGTTTGTAGATATTATAACTAGTATTTCTGTCTTTAGCGTACAATATATAATTGCCTTGATTCGTTCACAGCTGATTGTTAAGGTTCACATGACGGACAGCAGCACCAAGACCTTGATGGTGGATGAACGTCAGACTGTCCGTGAAATATTGGATAACCTGTTTGAGAAGACGCACTGCGACTCTACAGTAGAGTGGTGTTTATATGAGGAAAATCCTGAGCTTCAGATTGGTAAGTGTTTGGGTAATCGAGAGATTTAGTGCTGCATGTATTTAGGTCTCCAGATGTTGGTGGAGGAGGACCACTTTAAATTGTTTTGCATTAAGGATTTGGACATTGATCTATACTTAGACAGGTCACCAGTAGCAGATTGGTGGAGGTCTCACACCTAGTTCCCACTATGATCACCTTTGATTTCCGGGATGCTCCTCCTTAACGGAAAAGATAACAAAAACCCTGGAATGAAGATGTGAACTGTGCTTGAACTTACCGATCATTGGATCCATGGGGATCACGGATCTTATCTTTGTTAGTCCCAGGAGGGCCACGTTCCAGTGATAAATGCAGTCTTAGACAAAGGCTGATCACAGCCTGGAGCGCCGGAGAAGATCTCTGGTGCTCCCTCATTACATAATTATACATGGGGCCCTCCTGAGACTATGAAATCCGCAAGGATCCAACGATGAGCCTGAGGTTAAAAAACACTTTTTTAAAGTGGTCGATTTCATTAAAGATTTCATATAAGATTGATAATTTCATATAAGATTGATAAACTAGCCTTGGATAATATAACACTTCCCCTTATAGAGCAGGATTATAATATAGATAATTATAACAATATCAACCGATCTTCATTTGGTCTTCCAGAGAGATTTTTTGAAGACCATGAAAACATTGTGGAAATCTTATCAGACTGGACTAGAGACAGTGAAAACAAAATTTACTTTGTGAAAAAGTCTGAAAAATATGCTGTGTTTAAAAACCCTCAGGTAAGTGCCAGGTATTAATGTGTCAAATTTCTGACATTGGTTGATGCCAGTCGATGAATTTTGTGTCCTACACCTAGTTTGTGCTAAGGATTGGGGCTAAGGATTGAGTGCTTGGCCCCTCACCTTGCCGTGGCTTAAAAGGGTTTTTAAGAATCCTGGAAAGCCCCTTGGCGGCCAGGGCAGGGGTAACCATAAAAAAGAAAGTGTACTTACCCTGCTCCCTGCTACCAGCATGGTGATGGTCTACTGGTCTTCTATACTGACTGTGCAGTAACCTGGGAGCAATGGGCTTGCTGGGTGTTGTAGTGTGGCAGTATGCAGCCCTAGTATGCAGCCCTAGAGTTCCCATGGACCACACAGACCCCTTCAGTTCTTCTGGAACACCTTTGTGCAGTGTGCAGGGTAAATGACTTCTATCACAAAGTTCAGGTGAACCAGGTGCTTTTTACTGAATGTGGTGCCAGAAAACTATCACAGTCATTTGTTATATAACAGTTGCTTAGCAGTGTATAGCTGATAGATTCACCAGTAAAGCCCTCCACTCTCTCTCTCTCTTGGGATGGGTAGGCAAGGATTAAGGAAACAGTCTCTTGTGCAGGTTAGGAAAATGGAGGCTCCTAGCTCAATGACTTTACTGCAATCCAGGGGACTTCCACAGCTTGGCTTACCGTGGGTAATGAGGCGGTCCAACTCGATTAACGGATCCGTCTTCTTAAGCGTATTGCGCTGGGGAACACATTAAAGGCGACAATACTCGGCAGAGAAGCCCTTGACTCCATGTTATCTTCACTGATGAATAACTGCAGGAAAGTCTTGAAGAAAATTACCAAAAGTTCCTCCTGGTTGTGGAGCTGGGCTCAAAAATGCGTATAGTGTGCTTTGAATCAAAATAGCAAACCTGAGTCTTCGACTCTAGCCACCAGGGCAGCGGCTTAAGGTAGGTTATGGATGGAGAGAGCAGGAGCAGGCCTCTCTCCTGGCTAAGGCCCAGCACACACTACTTGTGTAGACCCAGGGAAAACTAAAACTCACCTCCTAGGGCAGTGATGGCTAACCTATGGCACTGGTGCCAGAGGTGGCACTCGGAGCCCTTTCTGTGGGCACTCAGGCCATCACCAGAGAGGACTCCAGGTATCTTCCTGCAGTCCCATACATCCCAGGACTTGCTGTGCACAGAGCTATATTAAAGTGACAGTGCTACCTGGGTCTATTTCCTGCTTTATTGGTGTCCTCAGGGGCTGGTATCAATGAAAACTGTGACAGAGAAGGGAGTATAAATCACAAATTAAATTTCTGTGTTGGCACTTTGCGATAAATAAGCGGGTCTTTGTCGTAGTTTGGGCACTCGGTCTCTAAAAGGTTTGCCATCACTGTCCTAGGGGGTGTTGACCTTGCACAGGGTCTCCCCAGCCAAACAGCAGGGAGCCCTGTGTAAACCCACTATGTAAGGTCTTCACACAGGGACTTCTGGAGGGTTCCAGAATATTCTGAGTGAATCCAAGAGTGAGGGAGGAGAGAAGATCCCAACAATGACCCATCAGCTCTTACATAACTGAAACAATCATATTTCAATCACAATGTCAAGTCAGTATAGGAAGTATAAAACAATATCAATCTGAAAATAGGTGTTTTTGTGCAAACCTGTAAAACAACAGTGCAATACATTACCTATACAGTGCAAATATAACACCTGCCAGGAAACAGGTACAGGAAAACCCTAAAACATACCAAAGTGGCCCCTCTGGGTCACTGCAACTGCACAAACATAAGTGTCAGGCGTCACATGACCAGCTTCAGCCAAAGAAAACGGAATGTCACTTTCTCTTACGTCACAAGTGACATTTTATTGTTACAAGGAGGCCACTGATTGGTCAATGCAGGTAAAGTGACCCCTGACACTTCTAGCAACCAGTACCTAGGACTGGAGGACCACAGTAATGCTGGTACCATGGCATTCTCTAAAAAACAGAGGGGAAGGCGGCAGAAGCACGGTACCCAAGTGCCATTTAGATACTGTAATATAAAGCAGGTCAGTTTCTAGGACATTTGGCCAACAGGGTAAACCTCAAAATTTGCCAGAACCTGATGATTTGCACCTCAGCTGCTGTGGAGCCTCATAGTACACACCTCAGCTGCTCCAAGACATCACAATTACCAGAAGAAACGCAGCTGATTTGTAACAATAGAGACATTTACATGTTACAGTATTAGATAAATGCCCATCGACTGTGCAGGACAATGCTGGAGATCTCCTCAATGTCTGAAGATACAAGAGGTTTCTAAACAGTACAATAATGTAAAACATACAATGCCATGCGATGATCTAGAAGTCATCCTATAGAATAGAAACATCTCATTAGCAGATTAAATAACATAAGATATAAGCACTTTCCATAGATATTAACAATAGACGGGCGCAGGAGACTAAACAAACAGGTGTCGGCCGGTGATGGATCCCACCTGTGGACGCAGGACATGGACTAAGGAATATTTATTATCTAAGATCAGGCGCCTCAAGCGCAATGAATCACAGATGATAAGTGTATATATATATAATGTTAATTTTTCGCATTAGGAATTCAGGGGCTGTACAATTTAGAAAATACATTGGAGATCCGAATTAGAGAACAACACACAATTTCCTAAATGTTAAGGTCAATGTGAAGTCTTATGTGAAGATATCATAACACAAGTAACATAGGAGTATTTTAAAGAGAACCTGTCAAGCAAATTCATCCACCCAAAAGAAATACCTAAAGGGAACCTACCACCACGAATCTACCTATAAAGGTAGATTTGTTCTTCCTACCCAAAATCTTCGGCGCACAGCTCCTCGTAGCTGCGCGCCCTTGTCCAACAAACCCGCCATCTGCGCTTGCGCAGAACAGCAGACCCCCGCCTGCATGTTCACTGCTCCGAAGCCGGAACTGCACAGACCAGGGCACAGTTCGTCGGACAAGGGCGAGCAGCTACGAGGAGCTGTGCCTGAAGATTTCAGGTAGGAGGAACAAAAAGACTACTGGGGCGTGGAGTAGCTGCGCCGTGTAGCCTGAGCTCCAGCTACTCCACACCCCAGTAGCCTCTTTACATAATTTACATATTACGAGAATAAAAGTTATCAAAAAAGTGCAGGGATGTGAGGATTAGTACTTAAAAGGTCATACTTCCAGGCCTCTTCATACTTCCAGGCCTGGTCATACTTCCAGGCTTCTTCATACTTCTAGGCCTGGTCATACTTCTAGGCCTGGTCATACTTCTAGGCCTCGTCATACTCCTAGGCCTCGTCATACTTATAGGCCTCGTCATACTTCCAGAGACATCAGCTGATCTACAGAAAGTGCCTGACTTAAGAACAACCGACTTACAGTTACAAACTTACCTCCCTGCCCCCTGTGACCTTTGGTGAATCTCTCTGGATGCTGGTAATTTACTGAAGTTTAGCCCCAGGCTGGAATTGTCAACATAGAGGTTACGGAAACAACCAATTGTCATAGGGATGGAAAAAAAAAACTTTGTCTGGAGTTACACTAAAATATACCAATTCCAACTTACATACAAATTCAACTTAAAAACAAACCTATAGGGGGAGACTTATCAAAAGGTCTGAGAGTAGAACTGTTCTAGTTTGCTCATGGTAACCAATCAGAGCTCAGTTTTGATTTTATAAACAGCTGTGGGAAAATTAAAGCTGATAAATCTCCCCCATAGAACCTATGCTGTACATAACCCAGTAACAGTCTTTATAGGGTTCCAAGCATAGTGACACTTTGGTATTAGATTATTGCCAAGTGATTCCTCTAACACATAGTGATTGACCTAAGGGAATGTGTCAGCAGTCCTGACCATACTTAGCTGCAGATAGTGCTAGGTTGCATTTATATAGCCCTTAGCGTGTTTTGATAGTAGCACCAAAGACTGTGAAAAATGTATTTAGTGCATATTCCTGGATTTGGAGCACTGTTGTGTGGGATCTCTTCAATGTCCTGCTGCATAGCCCCTCCCACTTCTGTATTTGGCTTCTGATTGAATCTTACAACAGCTACTCAGGGTGGAGGGGCTCTGCAGCAGGTCAGTGAAGAGAAATCACACACCAGTGCACCAGAGAGCTCTGAATCTAGCTACAATCCTGGAATATACATGCTTTTTGCGGCCCGGCTACTACTACCAACACACACAAAGCTATGGTTACTGATCTCACAATGTCTGCAATTTTGTATGGTCAAAACATCTTACAGCTTTGCTGCTTCTGCCATTTGTGGGGGTTGAAAGAGTCAAACATTTATTCCCGATCCAGTGGGGATAATGAAAAAACCCGTGCAGTGGTTTCAGGGGGGTTCGGATCCTTTCCTTGAAGTAATTTGGATGTCCTGGTGCCATCTGTCTAGAGACATTGCCTCTGCAGTATTATTTTTAGTGTTTGGCTTTGTTGTTGGGGATATTTGCCGCAGTAGACGGAGTCATTACCCGTCATTAGATGCAGTGTGTGCACGCGCCTTCTGTCTGTGTTTTCCTGAGCTCGGCTCCCATCCAGCGCAATATAAACAGTAGTGTGGAGCGTAATAAAAGCGTGACGCTATGATTGTAACTGTCTAAATATTTTTCTTTCTGTGCCCATAGCGCGATGGTTGGCCCTTACGACTCAAGGCTTTATGTATACTACATGTTCTCAAGGCTCCTCATCTACCACCCAGAAGTCGGCTTTGACATCTCAATGAAGTCTTACGGATTTTGCCGTCTTCAAATGTCGTGCATAGTTATACCTCCGCCCGTGAAACTATAAACTAATATATGCTCCATTAAGTAGTACAGGCCTACAAACTTCTCATTGGTAAAAATCCTGCATGTAAATCCCTCCCGTGGGACTATTTCCAGCCTCTAAGTGAACAACCACTTTTGGGTGGGGTTTACACAAATGTAATAACTTATAAAGCTGTAATAAGCTGAAGTGACCAGCAGGGGCGGAGTAAGACCGCCATGGGCCCTGGGCTGAATGAATATTATATAAGTCTGGAATCACTTCCTACATATTGTACTAGAATCAGCTTCATGGGAAATGGAGGATGAGTCCCTTCTGCTGCTTTCAATCTGTGGTTTCAGGACCTTTGGAGGACTTTCAAAGGTCCTTAAATGGCTCTTGTGTACATGTGTATTGAGAGCAGGAACTGGTATGAGGATTTCATGGGGGAAGGTATAAAATTTGGTAGGTGGTTTGGGTGGTCATGGGCCCTCTAGAACGCTTGGGTCCCAAACCCCCTTCATAATGATCCACTACTGGTGGCCAGCAGAATTTTTTTGATATAATTATTGCAAATAGGGATCCAAAAGTTTATGAAACTAGACGTAGACTGGGGACATGTGATCCGGAATCACTGTGGAATATCCGCAATCATTGAAAAAACATTTTTTTAAAAATGGATCAAAGTAGATCAGATGTCTCAGCACGGCCACCAGGTAGGACCCCCTGACGCATTGATTTGTAAGGAAATGGCTCTTGTAAAATAAGCCTATTCCTAAATGTATCTTATAGCATCTCCGGTTACTGATTATGGAAAAATCTATGATCAATCAGAGGGACAAATGATGATTTGCAGGACGGAGCATGTGAGATCTCTCCTGCAGCTGTAAGTCATTCAAATACAATTATATCCCTGGAAAACTGAGGTTATGCATGAAATGTATGGTGGTGACTTCCACCATTAAATTGTAGTCTGCAGATGTTAAGATTTTATATAAAAATATAATATGATATATGGACACTGATTGCATGGATGTACACAAACATAATCAGTAGGGTATTTGTGGAAAGACCATAAAAACTGACCATAATATCAAGTGATTATGACCAAAAACAGTTACTTTGCTAGATTTTGGTTTTTAATGTCAGACTGTGCCTTTGGTACAACAGTGAGCCCTTCCCCCCAGGCAAAGTCGGACTGAGGTCCCTAAAAGGGGTTCTCCAGTGACATACAAGTTAGCCCCTATCCACAGGTTAGGGGCTAACTTGATAATTGGTGAGAGTCTCCGTGACGGGATGGATCTTGAGAACGGAGGTCCGTTGTACCCTGAGATGAAGAGTCCAGCGAGTCGCGCATTCTCTGGCTGCTTTATTCATCTCTATTGTGCTGACAGATATTGCCGAGTACAGCGCTCAGCTATCTTCATCAACGTCATAGAGATTCATGGAGTAGACAACACATTCGTGACCAGCTGCTCTCTTCAATTCAGGGTACGACGGACCTCCGTTCTCAAGATCAATGGTGGTCACATCACTGAAACTCCCACCAATTAGAAAGTTACCCCCTATTTCTGTGGATGTCATTGGAGAACCCCCTTAAAGGACATCTACTATCAGATTTACTAATGGTAGATGTCCCAAATGTATTCAAATGAGCCGGAGACGCTCAGGACTGCTAATATATGCACGCTCATCAGTGTTTATGGTGCATGGCCCTGCCCACCAATACCCTGAGGTCATAATCGGTGGGTGGAGCCAGGTGCCATGAATATGGAGGGGCGTGCATATATTAGCAGGAGGCGGAGCCGTGAGGCACTCGGGTGACGTAGCCGTGAGTGCCTCCGGCTCACTTGAATATCTTTATAAAGTCTTTTACATACATGTGCAAGCAGTTTGCACTAAAAAGAACACGCTAAGTCAGACAGAAAACTGGCGCAGGGGCCAGAGTGTGCAAAAGACATGACCTAGGTGCATCAACTGCAAGGCTGTAGTGCTAACCACTGATCCACCGATTTCTATGTGACCGTTTGACTGTTGCTTGTCTAGTCTGAACTCACGGCTTCATACTGATCTATGCTGCAGAAAGTTCTAGAACTACTTAGGTTTTATTGTTCTATTGCCTGTGTATGCTGTGAGTATCGGAGAGTAGACTTGTAGTAATAGTTTAAGGACTCGCTGTATTATCACATTACGCTGATGCTATTATATTAGTTCAAGCGACGGACAAGCTGGAAAATGCATTTGGCACTCAGATCCTGCCCCGGCCTGAAAATGGGCCAATAAAAATTAGTGACCCATAATACAATCTAAACAGCGGCTATGAAACCGAGGTGCAGTTGAAGGCCTCAGTTTGTTTTTAGGAAACCCTGTTAGTAAACCGCTTTAATTCTCCATAAAATGAAGATGGATGAGGGTCATTATGAAGGGCAGGATTCTGTATTTCAGTGTTAAAATTTCCCGTTATTGCCGCAGTCACTGGAGTCATATCTGCATGACAAGGCCATAGTGAAGCCGCGCTCCTCGCTGCTGGGGGCCGACTGCTCCGAGACATTAGGTAACTGAACACCGGGACAGCTGCAAATAATCAGCACCGGGTCAGGAAATGGGAATCATTAGAAAACTACACAGGTATTAGATATTAAGATACAAACTGTGAGAACATGAGGGATATGGAGATTCATCTCTTCCCATTGCAAACAGCAAGTCTGATCCTCAGGGCTTTCTACTGAGAGACAATGGGGAAATGTAACAATTAGGGGCTAATTTACTAAGGGTCGCAGATCACAATTTTATCGGACTATTCACCTTTTTTGGGGATTATTCGGCCTGAACAGGTATTTAACAAGTGTCTGCGCTGGGATTTTGGCGCACACGATTCATTTTTGGCGCAGCTGCGCTGGCTTCCATGTGACAATTTAGGGGGGGTGCTGTCAAACGATCCAACTGATTCAGCATTTGGGATTATTTCAGGGCTTCCAGTTTTCTGGTGCAGAAGCCTTGATAAATAAGCCCCTCTGGCTAGAATTCACTAGTCTTTTGCTGTGTCAGATTTATCACTGTGATGATAAATTCTGGTGCAGTATAAGGCTACATTCACACTACAGTATGGGGGACGTATATACGGCCGACGTATATACGGCCGATATACGTCCCCCATACACTTCTATGGGCTCACGGCCCTGTACGGGAGCGGTACGGTGCAGCACACGTGCGGCACCGTACCGCTCCGTAGCCCGGGGAAAGATAGGACATGTCCTATCTTTCCCCGTATTACGGCGCCGTGCACCATTAGTTCCTATGGAGAGGGGCGGGGGTGAGCTGCGCTCACCTCCTCCTCCTCTCCACGCGCTGCCGTGTGCCCGCCGTGCTACGGTGCGGCGGGCTCACGGCAGTGTGAATTTAGCATAAGACTGTTGGTTCCTACTGTAGACCGAGTTTTTGTTGATCTAAACACCACAGCAATATTTTTGGTGCAAAGACCTTTCCCCGTTGGCCATGCGATGTCACACCCACACTGAGCTGCGATGTGCTGTAAATGATCCTTCTACAATGTGACTCGTATGACTGTGATCGTGTTAGACGCGATCTTCACCCTACGGCCTACAGATAGTGCTTGTGATCTGCCGTTGTACTCTAGATCCCGTTTTAGTTAGATATTTAGATGTTTTGATGATCAGCCCCCACTCCTTAAAATGTGATTGGTGTTATCTACTACCTTTCCCCCCTCTGTCCCAGCACAGTTCGTTGACGTTGATGATCCTCACCATCCACTCATACAAACCCGGTGGCTGCCCCGAGCGACCTGATGACTGATCTCCCGTGGTGTAATAATGTATGGGATCTGCCGTAGATGATCTCCCCCCTACAATGTGCTGTGATCTGCCATAGATGATCTCCCCCTACAATGTGCTGTGATCTGCCATAGATGATCTCCCGTGTACAATGTGCTGTGATCTGCCGTAGATGATCTCCCGTGTACAATGTGCTGTGATCTGCCGTAGATGATCTCCCGTGAACACTGTGCTGTGATTTGCCATAGATGATCTCCCCCCTACAATGTGCTGTGATCTGCCATAGATGATCTCCCCCTACAATGTGCTGTGATGTGCCATAGATGATCTCCCGTGTACACTGTGCCGTAGATGATCTCCCACCTACAAAGTTCTGTGATCTGCCATAGATGATCTCCCACCTACAAAGTTCTGTGATCTGCCATAGATGATCTCCCGTGTACACTGTGCTGTGATCTGCCGTAGATCATCTCCTGTGTACAATTTGCTGTGATCTGCCATAGATGATCTCCCGTGTACACTGTGCTGTGATTTGCCGTAGATGATCTCCCCCTACAATGTGCTGTGATCTGCCATAGATGATCTCCCGTGTACAATGTGCTGTGATCTGCCGTAGATGATCTCCCCCCTACAATGTGCTGTGATCTGCCGTAGATTATCTCCCCCTACAATGTGCTGTGATCTGCCATAGATGATCTCCTGTGTACAATGTGCTATGATCTGGCGTACATGGTCTCCCCCCTACAATGTGCTGTGATCTGCCGTAGATGATCTCCCCCCTACAATGTGCTGTGATCTGCCGTAGATGATCTCCCGTGTACACTGTGCTGTGATCTACCACAGATGATCTCCCCCTACAAAGTGCTGTGATCTGCCGTAGATGGTCTCCCCCTACAATGTGCTGTGATCTGCCATAGATGATCTCCTGTGTACAATGTGCTATGATCTGGCGTACATGGTCTCCCCCCTACAATGTGCTGTTATCTGCCGTAGATGATCTCCCCCCTACAATGTGCTGTGATCTGCCGTAGATGATCTCCTGTGTACACTGTGCCGTAGATGATCTCCCCCTACAAAGTTCTGTGATCTGCCATAGATGATCTCCCGTGTATACTGTGCTGTGATCTGCCGTAGATCATCTCCCGTGTACAATGTGCTGTGATCTGTCCTAGATGATCTACCGTGTACACTGTGCTGTAATCTCCTGTAAATGATCCTCTACATACATTGTGCTGTAATCTCCTGTAAATAGACTACATAGTATGTTACTGTACATGATCTTCCCCCTACATTCTGCTGTCAACTAAATCTTTTCACATTCTGCCCTGTAAGCTTCTGTAGATGATCTTCCCCCGCACTGTGTGCTACATTCTAGTATTTATGTTGTGTGACCTAAAGATGCTTTATTCTCTTCTTTTATCAGAATTTCTACATGGCCAGAAAAGGAAGTGCAGATATGAAAGACATGAATGAGAAAAATAAAGTCTCTTTGCTAGAGGTAAGATAAAACACTAAATGGTGTAATAGGGGCTTGGGAGTTTTCACAGATAATTGATTTTAAACCTCAGTAGCATCAAGCTACTGAGTCTACACAAGACCTTCTTATAGCGTCATCTGCATAGCTAGGTCCAGGTGGCTTATGTCATGTGGACCCAGTCTTTTCAGTTTGTACTAAAAAACATATATTTGTGAATTACACAAACCTCATGCACACAAAATAGCCTAAAGTGTTGTCATTTCTTTTAGAACTGAAAGTTTTAAAAAATGTAAAAAAACAGACCATTTTCATACCCAAAAACTGTTTAATAACTTCCCTTACTTTGGAAAGAATGTTGATGAGACCTGTGAAACTCACTTGCAATCGTCCGATGATATTCCACATTGTATCTTTGATGATCTTTCCAATTATTTCCCAAAAATTATTTCACCTCGTCCCATGTTTACACAGAAGCCAAACAATCCTATATTATTCGGAGACCTCCATGTAGTCTTCTTTGTGACAATAATGCATCTCTTTGAAAGCCTCCACATATGTCCTGGTTCCTAAATTAGATTTGTTCATCCTCTCTGTTCTTGTTCCAAGTTTTCTGTTTTCCATATAGTCGGATGGATCCAGCTGACTCTGTTACCCGGCACATGTCTAATCAAAGCCTTGTCACATGGACTCATTCGCTCTATATAACATTTAGCATGATATTGCTGCTGCCCCAAGGCTTTTTGTTGTGCAGTTATTCTCTTATGTGTTCCCTTAGTGTAGTAAGAAGAAGCCTAGCTGGTAGTCACATTGTCCATGCCCCGCACAAAGAAACTACTATCTGTATACTAGAAAGGAGAACTTTGACATTGAACTTGTACCTTGACCTGCTAGCAGCATGTTATAGAGCAGAAAGAGCATTCAGATTAATCTATATATAAGTTGTCATTGCACAAACAAGTCACACAAAGTGTCTTGCCCTGTCCTTCAGATCCATTAGTAAATAGAACCAATTCTTTGTGCGCTATTACGTTTAGATGTTTACTTTAATCTATATTCATATCAGGCTGAGAAGACAATGAATTCTATTAGTTTTTTTTCAATTGGCAGTCTGAACAGTGCTCTATTGGCTGGATAAAGATTTCCTTGCTAGCATTCTTGTCTGTGCTTTACTACCTGTATGTCTGTACTTCCAGTTTTTCAATATTTGGCTTACATTCTTTACTATTCTTCTGTGCATTCTGTATTTTGTATTCTATCTCTGGTGTTACCTGGATTGTTGATCTCCCCTTTTTGTTATTTGTTTGTCTGCCTTGTTAAGTGTTCAAACTTTAGTGCAGGGAGGGACCATCTTCATGGTTGTCCCGTATCAACTAGCATACGCAGAGGCAATTATGCAGGGCTATGGGGGGGGGGGGGGGGGCTGGAGTTTTAGGGTTCACAGTTATGTCTGTTGTCCTTGAGTACACTGTCCCCATTACATATATATTAGCGTGGAGACTCCTGGACAGATTCCTCCTGCTGAGAGGCCATAATAGCCTATTGGGGACGGATGCAACAGTATGACATTCATACCTAGCCTCCACTGAGAGAATGCTCTGGGAGGTCCCCAGTGACTTAACTGCCCATATTAGGACAGTAACATCACTGGGGGAAACACCCTGAACATTGTCAGCAACAAATTACTTGCAGCTGCTGTGTTCAGGGGGGAGAAACAGGACGACATATCCCAATATATTAGCATACAGTGGTATATATACGTCCTAGCCCTCCATTGTAAGGATATGTCAGGCAGATTCCAACCATGTCCTTACAACAGAGGGCTAAGACATATCCCACTGAGGGCTAAATATTAGCTATGAACATGACCTAAGCTTGAAGATAGGTCAAGAATATCAGATTGTTTAGACCGCAACACCTGTCTCCCCCTCTAATCGTCTAGAGATTGGTGGAACTACAATACTGGACCAGAGGCAACACTCCATTTGCTGTCTAGTGGTCATATTGGGATACAACAGCTTAGCATTATTCTCTTCTACAGTAGTATTTTTCCAGTATAAAAACCCAAAGGACATGACGGAAGCTGCCGAACACGAATGTGAACCTGTCCTTAGCTCCGCTTTACTTGCTTCCTACTCCATTCTCTCTCTCATTGGAAGTATCGGTTGTTGGATCCCATCAATTTGATATTTTTTACCTAAAGGTGACAGGTTCTTTCAAAAACCAATCAAACGCAAAGGGGCACATTTACTAAGGGTCTGCACAACGCATTTCCGTCGGGTTTCCCGACTACTTCCGGTTTGCACAGCATTTAACAGGGGTTTTTGGCGCACGTGATCAGATTTTGGCACAATTGCGCCGACTTTCAGGAGACACAAATCGGGGGGCGTGGCCGTCGGATAACCAGACTGATTCGACTAAGCGCGGGATTTAAAATTCAAATTGTGTCGCAAGACATACACCGGGAAGAAGAAGGTGAACTCCGGCGGACCTCAGCGACACATGCAGGATATTCGGCGCACGATCTTAGTGAATCGCGCCGGACTTCATCCTCGTCGGACAACGCACCTCGGGGTTCGCGACAGGACTGGGTAAGTAAATGTGCCCCATAATATACAACTGACGCCTTTATTGTTATCTTATTTTGAATGCCGGTGATTGTGACAATTATTTCCAAGCAGCATTTCCATTGTATTTCAATCTGGGTAAAATAAGACCTGCTGTGTATAAGATGTTCTCCCAACAAGGTCACTTTTTTGGTCACTTTTTTGTGTGTACTCTGATTTTATATAATTTTCTCATTCCTTCCATCACAGCAAAGCTTTTGTGGAGCATCTGTTGTGGTACCAGATCTAGAAGGAGCTTTCTATTTAAAAGAAGATGGCAAGAAGTCTTGGAAGAAAAGATATTTCCTTCTGCGCGCTTCTGGAATTTATTACGTGCCTAAAGGAAAGACGAAGGTCAGTAAATAAAAGAGGAAACTACTTAGGAATAAAGGAATTCATGAGGGTGAAAGAGAAGTATTCCCCGGGTGGCTTCTTCTGGGCATGTCTGGTGCACACGAGAGGTTCACCACTTGTGTAAACATTAAGATTTTTGCCTTCTGATGGTTTTCTGTGTCTTCTGTTTGCAGACATAAGAGAATTAGGTTTATTTTAGCCAAAACATTTCAAATGGAGACCTTGACATTCTTCTGATAACTGCAGCTACATTAACGCTATTCCCCAATGGATGGCCAACATTTTTCTTTTGAGGGCCTTCAACGTAGACTTATAGTCACCAAAGCAAAACCGGTCTCTCTGTGTTCATCAATAGAACAACTGTCTGGTGGCCAAATATGTAAAATCGCAGTATGTTAATCCAAATAGTCCAAGAAGACATTCGAGATGTTGCTGATAGGGTAACACATTCCTTGTAGACGAGAAAACATTGACTCGCGTTTCGGGTTTGTTCTAATTCTTGGCAAGATTTTCTTTTTTATTAGCGGACAAAATGAGGCATTTTCTTGTGGATTGCATCGTTATGAGACAAGACAATGTTGTGCTTTCCGCTCATAGAAATGGTCCATAAACTCTTCTACAAAACCTCTGGGCCCCTCCTTCCCATGAAGCACCACTTCCTCGTCTTATGCCTTCTCTTGCATCTCCCTCAGTAGATACCATCACAGAAAGTACCCCTATATACCCAAGTATAAGCCAAGGTCCATACTTATAGTATAAGCTAGGAAATGCAGCCCCTGCAATTTAAGAAAATGCCCAGCATATCCCCCTTGTCGATAAAATGTCCAGCAAGCCCCCTCTCAGTAATAAAATGCCCGGCAGAGCCGACTTAAAATAATAACCTTAATGCTTACCTCCAGCACTCACCCGGCGTCCTCTTCTTCTCGTGGCTCCTGGTGTCTTTCTGGCAGTGAGGGAAGAGGCACGTCTATGTGTTTTTTCCCGCAAACAAGCTATGTGTAGCACAGACAACACCGCGTCATAGAATGTGTGCTACTCGGCTTATACTCGAGTATATACGGTATATTGGAAGATTGTATAACATTTCATTACACAAACAATATCAATTCTTTACTGAAAGTGGACAACCCCTTTAAGGAGTTAGCATTAGCATTGGCTGGATTGCTGGAGCACATCTGCAGGCGAAATTTTTATGACTATTTCTATATAAAGTCTTCTTATTTAGCTGCTGTTTACTCAAAGGACCCTCCATTAATCGAAGGACCTGGAAGGTCCTCATATGTAGACGCTATTGGAAATAAGGCGCACATTCAATCATATTAGTGGGTGGCTCTGCTATCTCACGTTGTGCCACTACCATAGATGATGAACACATTACAGAAACGTAATCAATATCTATATATATATGACTATTCTATTGACCGATAAAACATTGTGAAAATGAATGATGGAACGGCTTGAGATTTCGTGGATCCGTTCGTATATTCATCAGGCGCCATCATCATGGATGATGGAGGTTTCAAGATCTACATTTATGTCACTTTCTTTGTCTCGTGGAATATTTTAAATTGTGAGAATCGGCGCAGCATGAAATGGGCTGCATCCAAACAGCTACCGGGTCCCCGTTATCGCAGGTTACCATAGCAACCACTCAAGAACAAAAAAAAAAACGAGAACGACTTTATAACAAATGACAGGGAGAAAAGAAGGTGCCACATAATCGCTGATCTGTTCTTTTAGTTACAAAGGAAAGAAAACGCGTTCATTTCTCCAGAAGTTTTAAAAAAAAAATCGTGAGAAATATTATAAAATTAGTCCAGAGAAGTGTAAAGTAAGATGTGACTCACCAGGAAATGAATGGGGAGTCAAAGGTGAGGCGTGACACGTGACAGACGATGGGTGTCATCAATGTGTAATAAGCGGCCATCATTCCTGGCCACCAGACCGAAAAATGGGGCCTTGTGTGAAGTCACAGCAACCAGAATGCATCAGGAGACGCTGCGTATGTCACAGGGGTCACCCGGGGCAGGGGTCCCTAAACGCAGGGCTACTGCCCAACACCGGGTCGGAACCGGTACCAAACCGTGACCAAAGAAATCTTAAATAAAATGATGATAGTTATTGTTCACTCACACTCGTCCTTTTCTGTCTTTTCTGCTGCAGTTGTGTGCAGCAATGGTACATTATAGAAAAGGGGGCATGGCAAGGGGGGGCTTCAGGAAATGTGCAATTATAGGGGGGCTACAGGAATGGCGGTGTTATAAAGGAGAGGCTACAGAAAAGGGGGCATTATAAGGGGGAAGGCTACAGGAAAGGGGGCATTATAAGGGGGAAGGCTACAGGAAAGGGGGTATTATAAGGGGGGAGGCTACAGGAAAGGGGGTATTATAAGGGGGGAGGCTACAGGAAAGGGGGTATTATAAGGGGGGAGGCTATCAATAAGGAGGCATTATAAGGGGGGAGGCTACAGGAAAGGGGGTATTATAATGGGGGAGACTTATGGAAAGGGGGTTTTATAAAGGGGGGAGGCTACAGGAAAGGGGGTATTATAAGGGGGAGGCTACAGGAAAGGGGGATTATAAGGGGGAGGCTACAAGAAAGGAGGCATTATAAGGGGAGAGGCTACAGGAAAGGGGGTATTATAAGGGGGGAGGCTACAGGAAGGGGGTATTATAAGGGGGGAGGCTACAGGAAAGGGAGTATTATAAAGGGGGAGGCTACAGGAAAGGGGGTATTATAACGGAGAGGCTACAGGAAAGGGGGTATTATAAAGGGGGAGGCTACAGGAAAGGGGGTATTATAAGGGGGGAGACTACAGGAAAGGGGCATTATAAGGGGGACGACAGAAAAGAGTGAATTAAAGGAGGCTACAGGAAAGAAGGAATTATAGGGGGGGCTACAAGAATGGGGACATCATGAGAGACAAGGCAAAGGGGATATTATTGTGGGGCTACAGGTGAAGGAGGATTTTTGGAGGCTACAGGAAAGAGGGCTACAAGAATGGGGGAATCATAAAGGGGGTCAAGGGAGAGCATCATAACGGGGGCATTACTGGGGGCTACAGATAAGAGGGCATTAAAGGGGGACTACAGGAAAGAGGGAATTATAGGGGGTTACAGGAATGGGGAATAATCAATGGGGCTATGGGAAAGGAGGCATTTTGGGAAAGACGTTACAAGAAATGAGGCACTGTAAGGAGGCAGGCTACAGGAAATGTGGCGTTATAAGTGGGGAAGGCCGCATAAAAGGGGGTATTATTTGGACTGGCTAAAGGAAATGGGGCACTATAAGGGGGGATGCTGTAGAAAATGGGTCATTGTAAGTCTCTGGGGAAGCCATAGTAAAGATAATGCACATCGTGGCCATGCTAGAAGCCACCATCTTGAACCCAATGATCCCATCCAAAAGACAGCTTCACTTATTCCATTATTAATAGTCTGTGCCTTTAATGTGGGTTTTTTTGTAGCTTGGGTATTTCTAAATACATCATAGGTGCGGGTCCTACCTCCAAACACCCCTTTCCTGAATGTATGGCCACTTCTCTGAGACGTAACATTTGGCTATTTTCTCGACCTCAGCCCAGTCCTATTCACTTTGGGTCACATGACAACTGTCAAAGGGAAATGGAAGATGTGCAATGATTGGTTAATAAGAGCAACATAAAAGTTTTTGCTTCTAGACTTTATTTTATTAATTAGACTAAAATTGACCCATCAGGACCAGTTTTTTTACTCTTTGATGACTTGGATCGGAGTCAGCTCTATATTATAATGTTACGGCGCGCCAGAGGGAGTTTATTAAAGATGTTTATTTTGGGAATGAGATGTGTGTACGTGTAATAATCGCCTCCATGTGCTTGTTTTGCAGACATCCCGTGATTTGGCCTGTTTTATCCAGTTTGATAATGTCAATGTTTATTATGGTATGCAGTATAAAGTGAAGTACAAGGCTCCGACCGATCACTGCTTCGTCCTGAAGGTAGGTCCCTGACATAAACTGAAGGATATGAAACCAACATAACTAACCCTTAGGTAATCGGCTAAGGACCTGTAATTATGGAGGGTTTGTTATTTCTGGTGGGGATTAGTTCTAGTTTATACTTTTTCTTTAAGAATTACAGCAGATGAGGAATGAAGTTAAATCCTAAAATTATTAGTGAGGATCGGGAGGGACGGTGAGGTATAAAGGTGGAAGATGTGGAAGTTGTGGTTAAACAAGTTGGTCAATTCCCAGTAGATTGGTCCAGGGGAGGATTTAGCATTTTAGGGGACTGAAGCACAACAAATTCTGGGGACCCCGATGAAATTGTCAACTGTAAATAGTGGAGTATAGAGTTTCCTTCTCTGCCCTAATTTTAACTGTATCAGCAGCCAGAGAATGCCAATACAATTCTGTATCAGCACCCAGAGAATGCAAATACAATTCTGTATCAGCAGCCAGAGAATGCCAATACAATTCTGTATCAGCATCCAGAGAATGCCAAAACAAAGCATGCAGCAGCAATGCAGGTGATATCCCCCATCTCTGTTTTCCCAAACCGGTCAAGGAGAACCTGCACCCCACCACTAAGTGGGGGGCCTTGATCTTGAGGGGCATTAAGTAATTGTGTAGGATGGGTGAAATTGCCCCTGAGGCTGGTCAACAATATTTTATCCACTGAACCAGAGAATCAACTTGAATCTTCAAGCCCCCAGCTACCAAGTGCCATATTACTTACTGTTGTCTGCTTATATGGAAGAGGGTTTTTGGGTCTCCCCATGTACCAGGGTATATGGGTGCATCTATATCACCTACACCTTACCACATAGGTATTCTAAATTATAACAAGAGTGTATTGTATGGACTAAAGCACTCCCAAGGCAGTAATACAGCACTTAAAGGGGTATTCTCATCAATGAAAAATTGTCAGTAAGGGGAACCTGTCAGCAGAAATTGACTGAATAAACCACTACCAGTATGTTATTACTAGATCATGTTTCTTTCAAGACCCAGCGTGGTGGCATCAACCATAAAATCAACAATTAAGTGAAATGTAAATTGCTTGTATAAAATCAAGGAGGTAGAGATCTCACTGCAGAAGTCAAGCTCTCCCAGCATAAGGGCTCTTTCACATTGGCGTTGATGTTCAGCTTCAGTTGCGCATCTGTAGCATTTTGTCTCAGTTTTTCCTCCGTTTTGTCTCCTTGATGCAACCATTTTGTCTCCGTGTCCACAAAAAACACCTGAAGGTTTAATATTGCTTTGAAAAAATCACACCTCATCAGTGGACCCATAGCCTTCGATTGCCTTTCGTGATCCGCATCCGCATTATGTTTCATAATTTTTTCCATGGACAATGGATCAGTGAAAATACAAACCAATGTGAAAATACCCATAGAAATCAATGGCTTTGTGAGGCATCCATGGAAATCATTGAACCATGGACGTGAAAAACAACGCCAATGGGAAAGAGCCCTTAGACTTGGTGCCACGATCCAACTGATTTATGTGGTCTCCAGTTCCCTCATACATCATCCTACCAACACCTTGTTTTTTATGCACCTATTTAAGGTTCTTAAGAAAAAAAGGCTTTAAAAATTATGCAAATGAGCCTGAGGGGCTCCAGGCTACTTTAACACCTATGGAGCCCCTCAGGCTCATTTGCATGATTTTTTGTAAAAACAAGGGCATAAGAAGCTAAAAGAAGAGCAGATCCTGCCAGAGGGTGCGCACATCAGTATGTCAGTGTAGTCGACTTGTAAAGATTTGGGGTCTCAGCTCCGTCTATCCGACTATCCCTACTAAACAGCGTTTTGGGCAAAAGAAAAATCACAGGCCCTTGGTCATAGCCAGGGCTGCAACTAGGAATTTAGGAGCCCCTGACTGGAAGAATTTTGTGGGCCTCCCTCCCCTCCCACCGGTGTCCATTCCCACGTTGATACTCTACTGCACGTGCCCACTCAGTATATAGATAGCCCCAGCACGTGCCCACTGGGAATTGTCACTTCAGATGCCCCTCGGGGAATTGTCACTTCAGATGCCCCTCGGGGAATTGTCACTTCAGATGCCCCTCGGGGAATTGTCACTTCAGATGCCCCTCGGGGAATTGTAACTTCAGATGCCCCTCGGGGAATTGTCACTTCAGATGCCCCTCGGGGAATTGTCACTTCAGATGCCCGGCTCTTTGGCATCCAGAAACATAATGGGGGTCATTTATCTTATATCCCCCCCCTCTCTGCGCTCTTTTTTCGCCTTTTGGGATTCTATTTTTTGCAGCTCATTTCGCTTTGTCGTTTTGGCTCTTTGTCAAATGCAGGGTTTTATTGCGCCTTTTTAGGCACACATTTTTCAAAAAAGCGCAATTTGTTGTGCAAATCAAACCATTGCCTTCCCTGAGCATGGTCAGGACTGGCGTGTTATTGCGCATTTATTTGCAAACATCTGTAAAGTGGCGCAATGTAATGACAAGTAGGGTGCAAAAACACATGGCGAATTGAGGTGTAACATTCCAAAAAAAGCACAAAATAGGCGCAAAGCAGCCATTACACAGACGCAAAAACACCAAAGGAAGGAAAAGATAAATGACCCCCAATATCTCTTTGTGTGAGATTCAGATGAAGACCATTTCCTACCTATTTCTTTAACTCCCTGTATATTCCATTCTCTAGCTTCTAGAATCACAAGCCTGATCTTTAATATGACACCAGTAGCATGTTTCTAAGTACTGTAGAACCATAGATAGTGGCAGCTGAGGCAGCACTACCAGGCAGCCTCTAAACTTGACACATCTCAGCAAATATGACTCTTCTATGATCATTTTCTTTGGAGGAGATTTTTTTTTTATAGGTAAAAGGGCAAGATTAAGCATAAAAGAGGGAATTCTAGAAAGGACATTTTATACCCTACCCCTCAGGGCTTTCTGATAAACCCAGAAAACCCCTTTATTTATAGCTGCTGTGACTCCTTGCTCCCCTCCGCATATAACTTTATCAGTAAATTTTGTTCCTATGAATTCAGCATGGTGAATAGCAGATAATAATGAAAGAGATGGGATGATCAGCATCAATGTAAATAGAGAAAGAAGCACTTCTCTCATATATATAGTATATATTAAAGTTTTTTGTGTGCAAGGACATAGAGTGACCATTTAAATCAAATGATTTAAACTACTTATCAGGTGGTACTTACCTCTCCCTGATCCCCTGCTGCTATGGTTCTGAAGGTATTCCGTCTCTTATTGATCTATACATTCTACAGTACATAGGAAATGACTGCAGATGCCTGCTCAACCAATAGCAGGCTGTGATGTTCACTCTTGCTCAGTGATTGGCTAAGCCGGTAACTCCAGGCATCCCCTATGTATCCAAAACTCCTGAAGGTTAATGGAGTTTTCCCATCTAAACTAAACTATTTATGACATATGAACAGGATATGCTCTAAATACAAAATAGCTAGTCTTTGGGGCTAGGACTAGAGATGAGCGAGTATACTCGTCCGAGTATACTGCTCGGTCGAGTATTAGCATACTTGGACCGGCTCGTTACTCGGACGAGTATCTCGCCGGCTCGAGATCGAGCAGTAAATTAATAAAATAAATTGAATAAAAGTATTTTTATTGTAAAAAAAAAAAATATCCCAGATGTTTACTGATGTTTTGCTTGTAAGAACACATTGAAGTAACACTATTCTTCACTTTGCAGGTGTTCGCGCGTGTCTCCCGCTAAGTTCGGAGATGTTCAGAACATCTGGAATGTGAAGAATAGTGTTCTTTCAATGTGTTCTGCACTTAAATGCTCCTGTGTTCACTGTTTTTAATGTTTTAATTCTATTCTTCACTTTGCAGATGTGCGTGCGTGTCTCCCGATAGGTTCGGAGATACGCAGACTTTTTTTTGGGCACTTTTCTGATTCATCCAACAAAGGGGACATGGTGTGAACAAAAGTGGGTGTGGTTGGGCGGGAAATAGTCCTTCCTCCAAAAAAAAAATATATGGAGGGTGCTGCAGTTAAAAGCAGGTCTAAAAGAAGAACTCGACAGATTCATCATCACGATGGTAAATCTGGTTTGGCACAATGTTGTCGAGCTCGGCACTGTCCAATCCTGCGCAACATTATTAAATTGCCTATACTTTCTATATATATATATATATATATATATATATATATATATATATATATTATATATATTGCTTTTCCCGCTGTACATCTCAATTTTTCCAGCTTTGTATTACCTCTTCAAGTAATAAAATCAAACAGCTCTGGGAAAAGCAAGTCAGAAGAGACTAGTTATCCAGGCTGGACTGGCTTACTGGATGACGCTCATCCTACGAGTCTGCCACACGTTGCTGGTGGGGATATGGAAGAGTCCACCCTGATAAATAGGGTTGGATTGCTCGGCCATATTGAGTCTCCCGGAGGCATACATATTTAATTTATTGTAATTGCTGCACAGTTGATATTCGGAGGAACTCTCCGGAGCACAGATGAGTGCACAGTGACAGGGGGTATCCTCAGGATATCATCTGCCTACATCCAAAAGCAAACTATTACAGCGTCATGCATGGAAAATGCTCACAGGGAAATAATTAGTCATGGAAAAAGGAGGATGAGGGTTTCAGAAAATTAGTTCATGCAAAGCACTCAGTAAGTATATGTTAAGCTAGCCCGAAAGGCCAAACATAATGCTCAGATGGAAAAATTCTTCTAGAGGCAGAATATATATATATAAAAAAATCAAAGAACTACATAAAAAGGAGTGATGTATACAGGCTTGTAGGAGTCATATTTTCTTTGTGCTAGTGAAGTCTACCAAAAATACAACATGGAGTCCCATTTATTTCCCATACAGCACCATTACGGGAGGAATAGCAGCACATGTCGGTGTCCAAAAATTAGATTTAACGTGGAAGCCCAAGTGTGTGTATGGAAGAAACGGGTGCCGGCGCTCGTGGATAGACCGCTCTAGGGGTGATTCCTTTTAAAAGCGTCTTTTATTTAATATGCAACGCGTTTCGGCCCGGGAATCGGGCCTTCATCAAAAATTTTATTATTATTGGAAAATCCAATACAAATGCCATAAATGTCTTCTAGATACCAGTACGAGCCTACACTGAAGAGACTGGGACTAAGACTGGGACTGGTGAGAAGAGCATCTTTCACCTTGAAGACTCTGTATTATAAAAAAACCCATTGTTGTAAAGGGACACTGTACAAAACATCATTTCCCCTTACTGCCATGTTTAATACTGATTACGACGACAAAAAGGTATAGAACAGTAAGCGCAAAACATTCTGGATAGTCAAGGAAATGATACAACAGTTTTAGTGAAGGTCAAACTATACTGTAGGAGAGCGAATTTATCAAAAATTCACTTTGCCAAATTATTATAAAATAAAGCACCATGGGCCATACTGGAATGGGCTCAGATAGAGCTTCCGCCATTTTTGGTTCTTGAAATGGAACCCCATAATCACTCTATTTCTCTAGCCATCTAGTCCATGACCTTCTAGTCCAAGGCCATGACCACCTCTAACTACAAAGTGTTTAAGGGTTCCTCGCCTCGCATCATCTAGTATTCAACATTTACGTATAGTGCACCCTTTAGCAACATTAGCTTTTCTTTCCTCAATGTCTATCCTCTTAGCATCCCAGGTATCTAATGGTTGGAATGGTAGGACAAGCATGTTTCCTGCCCCTACAGTGCCAGTGATGAAGATAGTTGAGCACAGCTTTTAGCAATCTCCGACTGCTCCTGAATGAAGCGGCAGGGCACCTGCTTGTTCTTCCGCTCCACCAATCAGAGAGCTGGAGGTACCGTTCTCATAATCTCCAGCTCCAATCCCCTCTGGCAGAAGTTCATTCAACGTGTTTCATAGTATTGCATATTTTTGTACAATCTGGTACAATGAGCTTAGAATATCTCTTAGGCCCCTATCACATGGACATTGTGGGGCCGTATATCCGGCCACAAATTTGAACCCTGTACATACTTGCCCATAGGTATCTATGGTGCCCGGCCGCAGTACAGTGAGCAGATGTGTGTGCCACCATACCGTACTGTGCACGGGAAAAAGATAGAGCATGTTCTATCTTTTCCTGTGTTTATGGCCGGGCCTAGCTATGGAGAGGGGAGGGGTGAGGAGAGCTCTTCCCTACCTCTTTCCAACTCTTGGCTGTATGCTAGCCAGAGTACGGCTGGGCGAGCATATGTCCATTCGAAAGAGGCCTTAATCTGTTAATTTTTAGTGGTTTTCCCTACAACTGCCTCAGTCTCTCTTTTTATGTTTGTAGATGACCACTTCCAAGTTTCCAACACTAAAAATCTTCTAATTATCATTGGGCCGAACAAAGGTCAAAACTTCGACTTTAACAACCTTAACCTATTCATGAAAATTGTTAACTTGTTAAAGTACATTTGTAGCACTATACTCTATAAATCCTTTTTAGAGAACAACCGAAAGCATTTTCTGGGCTGAGGACCATTTTTAATTCCTTCTTCTTCAAGTCCCTTATTGACGAAGGTTCAACACCTACCACCATTTAAGTTGAACCTTTCACCGGTGATGTCATTTTTGGCCGGTGACAGGTTCCAATAGCCTTTGATAATCTGATTTGAAAAAATATCCGTGGTCAGCATTCTGAATCATTTCAGTACTGTATAAAATTTGACTTCACATTACCAGCAGCTTGTATTGAGTCCCGGGGGAGGGGCAGCTGCAGCCTGTGTGTGCCTGTGTTTTCTCATGCATTTCTCCTCTAGTCCACAACATCCCCCTCTCTTCCCTGCCTGCTCAAAGCATATGACAGGAAGTGGAGAGGGGGAAAGGAAACTTAGACACAGGTTGCAGCTGCCTGTCCCAGATGATTCACCACACACTGCTGGCAGGGAGCCAGGTAATGTGAAATAAAGTTTTATAAGCTACTGAAACAATTCAGAATGCTGACAATAGTATTTTTAAAATCAGCATGGCACAGCTTATTGGAACCTGTCACAAGCTAAAAATGACATTCTTGGTGACAGGTTCTGTTTAAGTAAATACTTAATACTAAACATCAGATAAAGCAATCTACTTAAAGGGAACCTGTCACCAGGAGACTAATTTTAGCACTCCCCCAGTCCCTACAGAGCATAGTACATACACTGCCAAAGTGTTTTTGTATAAAAAATAGGTTTTACAGAAAAAAAGATATGTTATATTGTACCTCTCTTTAGCATCTGCTGTGTGACTAGGCAGTTGCCAATTGGGAGGGGCTGGAAAGGAGCAGTTTCCCCCCACCCTTGGGAAACATGTGACCTTTTCAAATATATATATAACTCCCCACACTCGGGATTGGCTGTAGAGGAGCAGGGGGCGTCGCTAAGCCAAGTGATGGGTGTTTTCATATATTTGAAAATGTCACGTGGAGAAGCTGCTTCCCAAGGGTGGGGGGGGGGGACTGCTCCTTTCCAGCCAATCCCAATAGGCAACTGCCTAGTCACACAGCAGATGCTAATGAAAGATACAATATAACATCTTTTTTTTTCTGTAAAACCTATTTTTAATACAAAAACACTTTGGCAGGGTATGTACTATGCTCTGTGGGGACTGGGGGAGTGCTAAAAATGGGTCTCCTGGCAACAGATTCCCTTAAACGCCCTATCCGCTATAAAGCTTCCAGTACCAGAAGTTACCGGTACCTAGAGCACCTCATTTTTGTTAGATTATGGTGTTCAACCCAAACCAATCTGATACTGATGACCTATCACAGTGATGGTGAACCTATGGCACTGGTGCCAGAGGTGGCACTCAGAGCCCTTTCTGTGGGCACTCAGGCAATCCTCAGAGAGGAGTCCAGGTATCTTCCTGCAGTCCCAGACAGCCCAGGACTTGCTGTGCACAGAGCTATATTAAAGTGACAGCTCTACCTGGGACTATTTTCTGCTTTATTGGTGCCTCAGGGGCTGGTATCAATGAAAACTGTGACAGAGAAGGGAGTATAAATCACAAATTACATTTCTGTGTTGGCACTTTGCGATAAATAAGCGGGTCTTTGTTGTAGTTTGGGCACTCAATCTCTAAAAGGTTCGCCATCACTGACCTATCATGTATCCCTAGTCTGGCAAAACCTCTTTGACAAAATTACTATGAAAAAGTAAATACTTTATTTGTTTGTTTTAAGATCAAATTCACAGGGGAAACTAATTTATGAATTTTTTTTGTCGCTTTGAGAAACGGTAAACAAGAAGCCTTTCAAAAAATTCATTATTTGATAAGAAATCTTCCATAAATAAATAAAGTAATGAATAATTCAACCACTTCCCCCTATTAATCACACCCAGTTCTAATCTCTTGGAGCCAGACAAGTAATCATCCTGTCCTTTAAATATCCTCTTTATACTAAATAACTTCTTGTCTTTTGAACTGAAATTTCGACAATTTTTTCCCCCTGTATTAGAAGTTAGAACTGCGAGGCGATGTCTCATCTGATTATCCTTCCTACAGAGCACAATTTCTGCCCGTGGTAATGTGCAGTTTGCTTCGAGGGCCGTGAACATCTTTCTAAATTAAATTCATAGACTGTCGGAATATGTGTTCAGAATAGAACTCTATTACGTTTGTTGCTCTAGATAACAGCATCGGAAACATAAGGAAAAAAAAAAAATTACCGGAGACGGTTATTTTATGCTTTTAGATGATGATAATTTACCTGGAGAAAATATTCCATCACCACTTCCTCCGGGCCATCCAATAATTTCTCTCATTTTCTTCAAGGTAACATATTCTAAGAGTACAAATACCGGAGCAATTTCATAGGTGAACCTGGGAAAGGAACGAAAGAAAATATTACAAAAACTTATCAAAAAAATGAACATTTTAATTATATTAAAAAAAATAACATTCACATATTGAAATAAAAGCACAACAACATTTTGTATAAGGGATTCAAATGTTTTAATTTTTTTTATTATTATTTTCATTTATTTTAATTTTTTCAAATATTGTTTAATTTCTAAACAAGTTTTAATACATTTTAATGAATTTCATAAATTTTTATGAAATATTATTTTTTTTTTAGATAAAAGTGCCTTATAATTAGAGGGGAGCAGACCCAACATTCGGGATCGGCCGCCCATCCGGTAATATGTCCGGATCACCTGGTCGAACTCAAACATGTATGTCTGTATCGCTCATCTCTAAACCGCTAAACAATACTGTATGTAGTTACTTATAGCAGCCACAAAAAAGGATGCAAAAATTCTAAAGTTTTATAGTTTATAGTAGTTACTTAAAGGGGTTATTTGGCCCCTGATCAGTTTACTTTTTTAAATTATTTTCATTTATTTGAATTTTTTTCGAATAAATTTTAATTTCTAAACAAGTTTTTATACATTTTAATAAATTTTATACATTTTTATAAATTAAAAAAAAATAATAAAAGTGCCTTATAATTAGAGAGGAGCGGACCCAACGTTCGGGATCGGCCGCCAATCTGGTAATATGTCGTGGTCACGTGGCCGAACGCAAACATGTACGTCGGGACCGTATAGCAGCCACAAAAAAGGATGCAAAAATTCTAAAGTTTTATAGTTGGTAACTTAAAGGGGTTATTTGGCCCCTGATCAGTTTTTGACACCGCAAATACATAATCAGTATATGATCGCAGGGGTCTGACTACCAAGACCCCACCAATCACCAGTTCAAGTATATAGTGGGCTCTGTTTACTTAGTAGACACAAACAGATACAACATCCCTTTGTGACACTATATTGGAATATTGTGACATCTGTGCCTGTAATATACGGCAGAAGATGCACTGCTGAGTGTAATTTTGTAGTTAGTTTGCTTTTTGTCCTGCATTAGACTGATCTCTGCCTTATTTCACTCCTGGCTCTCTTACTTGTTTTCCACTAGACTCGTCTGTTTCCTGCTGACTTTTTTCTGGGGTGAAGACAGTTAAGCTAGCTGTCATGGACAGATGCCATTTCCTTACAGCACACATATCTTCTAGACACATCCAGTGAAGAGGGAAACACACATCTGTAGCTACAGGCTGTGCAAAACTACCAGTCACATCCATGCTTGGTTTTTACGGGCGAGCAAAAGTTCCTCTCCAGGTACTTAAAATACTAGTGCTATATTGGACATGTGGCAGGAGGACGGCCATGATACAGATTTAGCATTGGGGACTAAAAGCTTTAAAATTGACCAATCAATTATCCTAATATGTCCCTATACTTCTAAATAGATCTCTAAACTAAAAATAATATATAAAAATGTAAAAAAAAATGTAATAACCAAACAAAAAAAAAAGGGGATGTCATTGATCTTGAGCGTAGAAAATTTCTGCACATCCTTTTTTGTGGAGGTGGGGGGGGGAGGGTGATGTTTTTGTTTTTTTTTGGTAGTAGAGTATAGTTTTTTGTGTTAATATTGTCAGGGTAACCATAATATTCCCCATAGAGCGTGCCTTAGTTATAAAATATTAAATGAGTACTAAAATCGTAAACCTGCAATGTTTACAAGAGTTCCACGGGTGGGTGCCCCCAAAACACATGCTTACCCATAGCCACTTCAAACGGCCCACAGTTGCAACTGGCACAGGGATAAGACTAAGGGGATCTTTCCCATGTGGTGAATGTTCCATTTGTCCCCTAATACAGGTTTCAAGGGACCATCTGACTATCCCCGGATTTGAGACAATCCCTCTATACCATTATGCCAACTGCAGAACAAAGAATGTGATATACGCATTGATTTGCCCGTGTGAAAAAATCTACGTGGGACAGACGACCCAGGAACTGAGGAAAAGGGTCCAGCAGCACCTCTCCACTATAATCAATGCGGAATCCAGTTTCTTGCAGGGGAAACAACTATCTACGGTTGCCATGCATTTTCGACTCTTCCATGCAGGTAGGACTCGTGGTCTTAGGGTGATTGCTTTGGACGTTGTTCGCCCATCTATATGGGGTGGCAATGTCACATCTGAGCTCCTACGCAGGGAGGCCAGATGGATTTACAAACTTGGCAGTAAGGCACCCAAAGGCATTAACGAGGACCTCCTATTTCCAGGCTTTTACAAACAGAAATAGGACCATCACGGCCGATTCAACATTAAGAGCCTGGTAAATACTTTTGCAATACTTCGGTTTGGCCTCCACCATTCAGTCTGTTTGTCTTCCATTCACCGCCTTTTGAATGTTGCTACTGCATTTACCTTTCTTTTTCCCTTCCCTTCTTTTTATTAATTCTGTCAGTTTCTTGGGGTTTCTGCACCTCTTATCTATTTATTTTTCACATGGGGGCACTTCCTGGGACATTTGATCCCCTTTAGTTATACCCTTATATACACCATGCTATCCTGTCTTCAGGGATCTATTCACAACTATTCATTTTTAGTGCACTTATACTTCTTTCCACACAGATATCTTTCTCACATGTTTAAAAGAAAAGAAAAAGATGCATCACTTTATGTCATTTTAGGTCTTTTTTCCAAAAGGTATAATTCAAGATCTAATGGCGGTGAACCTCGCATCCGACTTTGCTTTTTTTGAAATCTTAGGATTCCAGTATACCCGGTATTTGACATCTCAACAGGGCTACTTCCTCATTTCAAGAATCCCAACCTCAGGCCTCAACTTCCAGACTTCGACAGCCGGACCAATCAGAGTTGATTAATGTTACCTTTTTCATCATGTATTATATTTATGCCTTTATTTGTATACCTAGCACTGGCATCATCAATACCATAAACATTGACTTGACTAAATCGCTTTTATCCTTTGGCGTCTGTGCATGTGTTTTGGGGGCACCCACCCGTGGAACTCTTGTAAACATTGCAGGTTTACGATTTTAGTACTCATTTAATACTTTATAACTAAGGCACGCTCTATGGGGAATATTATGGTTACCCTGACCTGTGCTTGATTTGCCATAGGATTATTCCCCCCCCTCAATGTGCTGTGAATCTGCCATAGATGATCTACCCCCCTACAAGGTGCTGTGATGTTGCCTAAATGATCCTTCCCGTGTACACTGTGCCTAGATCTTCTCCCCCTCAAGTTCTGTGATCTCCATAGTGATCGCCCACCTACAAATTCTGTGATCGCATAGATGATCTCCCCGTGTACACTGTGCTGTGATCTGCCTAGATCATCTCCTGTTGTCAATTGCTGTGTCTGCCATAGGGAATCTCCCGTGTACACTGTGCTGTGATTTGCCGTAGATGATCTCCCCCTACAATGTGCCTGTGACTGCAATAGATGATCTCCTCCTCCCGGTACAATGGGCTGTGATCTGCCCAGATGATCTCCCCCCTAACAATGTGCTGTGTCTGCCGTAGATTATCTCCCGCCTACATGTCTGTGATCTGCCTATTGATCGCTGTGTCATGTGCTATGATCTGGCGTCATGGTCCTCACCCCCTCAATGTGCCTGTGAAGATCTGCGTATAATGATCTCCCCTACAATGTGCTGTGATCTGCCGATAATGATCTCCCGTGTTACACTGTAGCTGTTGATCTACCACAGATGATCTCCCACCTACAAGTTCTGTGATCTCCGTATATGTCTCCCCCTACAAGGTGCGTGATTTCCATAGATGATCTCCTGTGTACAATGTGTATGTCTTGCGTACATGGTCTCCCCCCCCCATACAAATGTGCTGTTATCTGCCGTCGATGATCTCCCCCCTTAAATGTGCTGTGATCTTCCGAGATGATCTCCTGTGTACACTGTGCCGTAGATATCTCCCCCTACAAGCTGTGATAGCCTCGATGATCTCCCTGTATACTGTGCTGTGATCTGCCGTAGATCATCCCCGTGTACAATGTCTGTGAGCTGTCCTAGATGATCTACCGTGTACACGTTCTGTAAATCTCCTGTAAATGAGTCCTCTACATACATTGTGCTGTAATCTCCCTGTAATAGACACAGAGTAATGTTTTACTTGTACATGATCTTCCCCCTACATCTCTGTCAACTCAATCTTTTCACATTCCTGTTCTGCCCTGTAAGCTTCTGTAGATTGATCTTTCCCCCGCATTGTTTGCTACATTCAGTATTTATGTTGTGTGACTAAAAGATGCTTTATTCTATTTCTCTTGCTTTTATCAGAATTTCTACATGGCCAGAAAATTAAGTGCAGATGATGAAAGAACTTGATGATAAAATAAGCTCTCTTTGCTGAGGTAAGATAAAACAACTAAATGGTGTACTAGGGGCTTGGAGTTTTCACAGATAATTGATTTTACCTCAGTAGCACAGCACTGAGTCTACCAAGACCTTCTTAAGCGTCTCTGCATAGCTAGGTCAGGTGGGCAGTCTGAGTGGACCCAGTCTTTTCAGTTTGTACTAAAAAAGATATTTTGTTAATTACACAAACCTCATGCCCACAATAACCTAAAGTTTTGTCATCTTCTTTAGACCTGAATTTTAAAAATGTAAAAAAACAGACCATTTTCATACCCAAAACTGTTTTTTAAAAAAAATATTAAACTTCCCTTAACTTTGGAAAGAATGTGATGAAGACCTGTGAACTCACTGGCAAATCGTGCCGATATATTCCATCCACATTGTATCTATTATGAATCTTTCTTATTTCCCAAAACTTATTTCACCTCGATCCCATGTTTACACAGCAGCCAAACATCGCTATATTTTCGGAGAAGCCTCCAGTAGTCTTTTCTTTGTGACAAAATGCAGTCTTTGAAACCCCCATAGTGTCCTGGTGTCCTGGTTCCTAAATTAGATTTGTTCATCCGCTCTTTCTTGATTCCAGTTTTCTGTTTTCCATATAGTCGGATGGATCCAGCTTGACTCGTTACCCGGCACATGCATAATCAAGCCTTGTCACCATTGACTCATTTTTCGTCTATATAACTTTAGCATGATATTGCTGCTCTGCCCCAAGGCTTTTTGTGTGGCAGTTTTCCTTATTTGTGCCCTTAAGTGTTAAGAGAAGCCTAGCTGGGAGTCACAGTGTCATGCCCCGCACAAAGAAACTACTATCGGTATAACTAGAACGGAGAACTTTGACATTGAACTTGTACCATTGACCTCTAGCGCAGTTATAGAGCAGAAAGATCAATTCAATTAATCTATTATAAGTTTGTAATTGCACAAACAAGTCACACAAAGTGTCTTGCCCTGTCCTTCAGATCCATTAGTAAATAGAACAATTCTTTGGTGCGCGCTATGTACTTAGAAATTTGAGTTTAATCTAATTCATATCAGGCTGAGAAATACATGAATTCTATTAGTTTTTTCATTGGCAGTCTGACAGTGCGCTATTGGCTGGATAACGATTTCCTTGTAGCATTCGTGTCTGTGCTTTACGACCTGTATGTCTGTACTTTTTTCCAGTTTTTCAATTTTGGCTTACATTCATTTAACTATTCTTCTTGCATTCTGTATTTTGTATTCTTCTCTGGTGTTCCTGGATTGTTGATCTCCCCTTTTGTTATTTGTTTGTCTGCCTTGGTAAGTGTTCAAATTTAGTCATGGAGGGACCATCTTCATGGTTGTCCCGTATCAACTAGCATACGCAGAGGCAATTATGCAGGTCTATGGGGGGGGGGGGGGGGGGGGGCTGGGTTTTTAGGGTTCCAGTTATATGTCTTTGTCCTGGCCAGTCCACTGTCCCCATTCCTATATAATTAGCGTGGGAACTCCTGGACAGATTCCTCCTGCTGAGAGGCCATAATAGCCTATTGGGTACTGATGCAACAGTATGACACATTCATACCTAGCCCATCGCACTGAGAAGAATGCCTGAGGAGGTCCCCAGTGACTTACTGCCCATATTAAGGACAGTCAACATCACGGGGGGAAACACCCTGAACATGTCCCAAACAATTCTTGGCAGCTGCTGTGTTCAGGGGGGAGAAACAGGACGACATAGCCCAATATATTATCATACAGTGGTACGTAATGACTCCTAAGCGCCCTCCATTGTAAGGATAAGGTCAGGCAGATTTCCACAACCATGTCCTTGAACAACAGAGGGCTAAACATATCCCACTGAGGGCTAAATATTAGCTATGAACATGACCTATAGCTTGAAGAATAGGTCACGAAATACAGATTATTTTAGACCGCAACACCTGTCCTCTCTCTCCCCCTCTAATCGTCTAGAGATGGTGGACTAACACTACTGGAGACCAGAGGCAACACCCATTTGGGCTGTCTAGTGTCATATGGTATACCACGCTAGCAATTCTCTTCTACAGTAGTATTTTTTTCCAGTCGTAAAAACCCAAAGGACATGACGGAGCGGCGAACACGAATGTGAACCGTCCTTACTCCGCTTTACTTGGCTTCCTCTCGCATTCTCTCTCTCATTGGAAGTATCGTTGTTGGAATCCCATCAATTGAATATGTTTTACCTAAAGGTGACAGTTCCTTCTTCAAAACCAATCAACGCAAAGGGGACATTTAGCTAAGGGTCTGCACACGCATTTCCGTCGGGTTTTTCCCGACTACTTTCCGGGTTTGCACACATTTAACAGGGGTTTTTGGCGCACGTGATCAGATTTTGCACAACAATTGCGCCGACTTTCGGATACCAAATCGGGGGTGGGGCGTGGCCGGCGGATAACCAGACTGATTCACTAAGGCCGGGATTTAAATTCAAAGTGTGTCGCAAGACATAACACCGGGAAGAAGAAGGTGAACGCCGGCGGACCTCAGCGACCACATGCAGGATTCGGCGCACTTCGTCTTATTGAAATCGCGCCGGACTTCATCCTCGTCGTACAACGCACCTGCGGGTTCGCGACAGGACTGGGTAAGTAAATGTGCCCCATAATATACACTGACTCCTTTATTGTTATCTATTTTGAATGCCGGTGAGTGTTGTTACAATTATTTCCAAGCAGCATTTCCATTGTAATTGCAATCTGGGTAAAAGAAGAACCTGCTGTGTAGAAGCTGTGCTCTCCCAACAAGGTCACTTTTTTGGTCACTTTTTTGTGTTACTCTGAATTTATATCATTTTTTCTTTCCATCATGTCCTTCCATCCAGCAAATGCTTTTTGTGGGCATCGTTGTGGTACCAATCTAGAAGGAGCTTCTATTTAAAGAAATGGCACGAAGTCTTGGAAGAAATATATTCCTTCTACGCTCTTCTGGAATTCTTACGTTCCTAAAGAAAGACCAGGGCATTAATAAAAAGGAAACTACTTAGGAATCAGGACATTCATGAGGGTGAAAAGAGAAGTCATCCCCGGGTGGCTGTCTTCTGGGCATGTCTGGGGCCCACGAGAGGTTCCCCACTTGTGTCAACATTAACATTTTTGCCTTCTGATGTTTTTGTGGTTCCTCTGTTTGACGACATAGAGAATTTCAGTTATTTTAGGCCAAAAACATGTCAAATGGAGACCTTGACCTTCTTCTGATAACTAACGCAGCTACCTTACGCTATTCCCACAATGGTGCCAACATTTTTCTTTTGGGAGGGCCATTCACGTAGACTTATCGTCACCGAAAGCAAAACCAAAACCTTCCTCTCTGTGTTCAATCAATGAACACTGTCCTGGTGGCCAAATATGTAACATCGCAAGTATGTTAATCCCAATATCCAAGAAGACTTCGAGTATGTTGCTGATAGTCCACATTCCTTGTAGACAGAAAACATGACTCCGACCGCGTTTCGGGTTTGTTCTAATTCTTGGCAAGATTTTCTTTTTTTCTTAGCGAACAAATGAGGCATTTTCTTGTGGATTGCATCGTTATGAACAAGACCAAAAAAAAATTTGTTGTGCTTCTCCGCTCATAAAATTGGTCCACTACACTCTTCTACAAACCTCTTCTGGGCCCCCTCTCCTTCCCATGAAGCACCACTTCCTCGTCTTAAGATGCTCTCTTTTGCTCTCCCTCAGTAGATACCATCACAGAAAGTACCTTGTATCCCCCAATTAAATAATCCAGGTCCATACTTTAGTATATAGCTAGGAATGCAGCCCCTGCAATTTTAAGAAATGCCCACATATCCCCCGTTGTGTCTAAAATGTCCCGCAATCCCCTCCCCCTCAGTAATAAATGCCCTAGCAGAGCCGACTTAAAATAATAACCTTAATGCTTTACCTCCAGCATCCACATCCTCGTCCTCTTCTTCGTGGCTCCTGGTGTCTTTCTGGCAGTGGGGGAAGAGGCACGTCTATGTGTTTTTTCCTTCCCGCAAACCAGCTCTGGTAGCACAGACCACACCCGCGTCATAGAATTGGTGCTACTCCTCGGCTTATACTCGAGTATATACTGTCTATTGGGAAGATTGTATAACATTTCCATACACAAACAATATCAATTCTTTACTGAAAGTGGGACACGCCCTTAAGGAGTTAGCATTAAGTCAGTGGTCTGGATTGCTGGAGCACATCCAAGCTGTGAATTTTTATGACTCTTTCTCTATATAAAGTCTTCTTATTTAGCCTGTTTCTCAAAAGGACCCTCCTTAATCGAGGACTTGAAGGTCCTCATATGTAGACGCTTTGGAAGATAATCGGGCGCACATTCAATCATATTAGTGGGTGGCTCTGCTAATCTCACGTGTGCCACTACCATAGATGATGAACACACATTAATGAACGCATCAATATCTATATATATATGACTATTCTATTGACCGATAAAACATTGTGGAAAATGAATGTATGGAACGGCTGAGATTTCCGTGGAATCCGTTTTATATTCAGGCGCCCATCAATCATGGATGATGGAGGTTTTCAAGCATCTACAACTCTTTCGACTTTCTTTTCTCGTCGGAATATTGTTAAATTGGTGAGATCGGCGCAGCATGAAATGGGTGCAATCCAGAACGCTACTCGTGTCCCCGTTTCGCAGGTTACCATAGCAACCACTCAAGAAAAAAAAAAAAAACGAGAACGACTTTATAACAAATGACGGAGAAAAAGAATGTCCACTAATCGCTGATCTTTCTTTTGTACATACAAAGGAAAGAAAACACGTTCATTCTCTCAAGTTTTTTAAAAAAAATCTAAAATATTATAAAATTAGTCCAGAGAAGTGTAAAGTAAGATGTGACCTCAGCTCACGGAAATCAGGGAGTCAAGGGAGCGTGACACACGTGACAAGACAGATGGGTGTCATCAATGTGTAATAAGCGGGCCATCATTCCTGGCCACCAGAACCCAAAAATGGGGCCTTGTATGAAGTCACGCAACCAGAAAGCAGATGCAGGAAACGCTGCGTATGTCACCAGGGGTCACCCGGGGCAAGGGTGGTCCCAAACGCAGGGCTACTTGCCCACACCGGTCGGAACCGTTACCAAACCGTGACCAAAAGAAATCTAATAAATTATGATATTATGTTCACTCACACTACGCCTTTTCTGTCTTTCTTCGCTGGCAGTTGTGTGTGCAGCAATGGTACATATAGAAAAGGGGGCATGCAAGGGGCTTCAGGAGTCAATATGGGGTAAGATGCTGATAAAGGAGAGGCAGTTCTACAGAAAGGGGCTATTATAAGGGGGAAGGCTACAGGAAAGGGTTGATAAGGGGGCGCTCCAGGAAAGGGGTTTATAGGGGAGGCTACAGGAAAGGGGATATTATAGGGTGGAGGCTACAGAAGGTATAGGGGGATGGCTCAGTAAGGGTGTATTATAAGTGGAGGAGGTTCTATATAAAGGGGAGGCCGAGAATTTAAGTGTGGAGGAGGCTACATCGGAAAGGGGGCATTTAATGGAGGCGGAAAGGGTATTAAGGGAGTCTACCGGAAAGGGAGTTTTATAAAGGGGGGGAGGCTACAAGGAAATGGGTATTATAAGCGGATGGCTACAGGAAATTTGGGGGTTAAAAGAGTTATAAGGGGGAGGCTACAGGAAAGGGGGTAGTATAGGCGGGAGCTACGGAAGGGGCATTATAAGGGGGGAGGACGAGAGTACAGGAGGTCTGAGAGGATTATGGGGGGGCTACAGTAAAGGGGGGTTTTTTTTATACATGGGGGAGCTACAGGAAAGGGGTATATATGGGGAGGCTACAAAACGGAGGCATATAAGGGGGGATGCTCAGAAAGGGGGTGTATTATAAGGGGGAGGCTTATGGAAAGGGGTTTTATAAAGGTGGAGCTACAGTAAGAGGGGGTATATAAATGGGGATGCACCGGAAAGGGGGCATTATAAATCAGAGAGGCTACAGGAAAGGTGTAATTAAGGTGGTAGCTACAGAAAGGAGTATTATAAGGGTGAGGCAAGGACAGGGGGTAATATAACGGAGAGTGACAGGAAAGGGGGTATTATAAAGGGGGAGGCTACATGAAGGGGTTCTTATAATGGGGTAGACTAAGGAAAGGGGCATTATAAGGGGTACGGCAAAAAGATGGAATTAAGGAGGCTCAGGAAAGAGGAATTATAGGGGGGCTGAACAAAATGGGGACTCATAAATACCAGGCAAAGGGAATATTATTGTGGCTAACAGGTGGAGAGGATTTTTGGATGCTCAGAAAGAGGGCTACAATAATGGGGAATCATAAAGTTGTCAAGTGAGAGAGCATCATCACGGTGGCCATTCTTGGGTCGATCAGATAAGAGGGTGCATTAAAGGTGGACTACAGAAATAGGGAATATAGTGGGTTACAGGAATTGGGAAGATCAATGGGGCTATGGAAAAGTAGTGCATTTTGGGAAGACGTTCAAACAAAAATGATCCACTGTAACGGATGCATGCACAGGAACTGTGGCGTTACTAAGTGGGGAAGGGCCGGACATAAAAGGGGGTATTATTTGGACTGGCTAAAGGAATGGGCACTATAAGGGGGATGCTGTGACATGTGTCAATTGTAAGTCTCTGTGGAAGCCATAAGTAAAAGATAATGCACATTCGTGTCCAGTGTCTAGAAGCCACCATCTTGACCCATGATCCCATCCAAAAGACAGCTTCACTTATCCTTATTAATAGTCTGTGCTTTAATGTGGGTTTTTTTGTAGGCTTGGGTATTTCTAAATACATCATAGTGCGGTCCTACCGTCCAAACACCCCTTTTCCTGAATGTATGGGCCACTTCTCTGAGCCGTAACATTTTGGCTATTTTCCCTACCTCACCCATCCTATTCACTTTGGGTCCATGACACGTCAAAGGGAATGGACGATGTGTAGCAATGACTTGGTTAATAATAGCAACGAAAGTTTTTTGCTTCTAGACTTTATTTTATTAATTAGACTAACAGTGACCCATCAGACCAGTTTTTATTACTCTCTTGATACTTGGATCGCGGATTCGAGCTCTAAAATTATAATGTTACGGCTGCGCCATAGTGAGTTTATACAGAAATGTTTATTTTGTGAATGAGATGTTTGTACACGGGTAGAATCGCCTCCTGTGCTTGTTTTGCAAGACATCCCGTGATTTGGCTCTGTTTTTAAATCTCAGGTGATCATTCAATGTTTATTATGGTAATTCAGTAGAAAGTGAAGTACAAGGCCTCCGACCGTCACTGTTCGTCCTGAAGGTCGGGTCCCTGACATAAACTATAAGGATATGAAACCAACATAACTCAACCCCTTAATGATCGGCATAGGACCTGGAATTTATGGAGGTTTTGGTTTATTTCGTGGTGGGGATTAGTTGTCTATTTATACTTTTTCTTTAGAATTACGTCAGATGAGGATGAAGTTAAATCCTAGAAATTATTAGTTAGATCGGAGTACGGTGGGTATAAAGGTGGAAGATGTTGGAAGTTTAGTGGTACAACAAGTGGTCAATTCCCAGTAGATTGGTCCAGGGGAGGATTTAGCATTTTAGGGGAGCTGAAGCACAACAATTCTGGGGGACCCCGATGAAATTGTCAACTGCTAAATAGTGGAGTATAGAGTTCTTCTCTGCCCATAATCTTAATGTATCACCAGCAAGAGATGCCAATACAATCCTGTAAATCACACCCAGAGAATGCAAATACAATCTGTATCAGCACGAGAGATGCACAATATTCGTATCAGCATCCAAGGAATGCCAAAACAAGACATTGCGCAGCAATGCAGGTGATATCCCCATCTCTGTTTTCCCAAAAACCGGCAAGGAGAACCTGCACCCCCCCACAAGTGGTGGGGCCTTGATCATTTTTTTTGAGGGGCATTAAGTAACTTGTGTACGGATGGGTGAAGTGATTGCCTGAGGCTGGTTCACATATTTACATCCACTGCAACCAGAGAATAACCTGAATTCTTCAGCCCCCAGCTACCAAGTGCCATATTAATAAGTCTTTGTCTGCTTATATGGAAAGAGGTTTTTTGGTCTCCCCATGTACCAAGGGGTCATGGTGCATTCTATATCACCTACACTTACCACATAGTGTATTCTTAAATTTATAACAAGAGTTGTATTGTATGGACTACAAGGCACTTCCCAAGGCAGTAATACCACAGCACTTAAAGGGGTATTCTCATCAATGAAAAATTAGTCAGTATGGGGACCTGTCCAGCAGAAATTGAATGAATACACCACTAACCAATGTTATTACAGATATTGTTCTTTCAAGACACCAGTCGTGGTGAACAACCATAAATCAACAATTAAGTGAAATGTTAATTGCTTTATAAAATAGGAGGTGAGAGATCTCCATGCAGAGTAATAGCTCTCCACATATAAGGGCTCTTTTCACAACGTTATTGCGTTTGATGTTCAGTCATCAGTCGCATCTGTAGATGTTGTCTCGTTTTACTCGCGTTTTTGTCTCCTGGATGCAACCATTTGTACTCCGTGTCCAAAAAAAACAACCTGAAGGTTAATATTGCTTTGAAAAAATCACAACCTCAGTCGAGTGGACCCTAGCACTTCGACTTGCCTTTGATGATCAGTCCGCATTACGTTTTCATAATTTCAACATGGACAAGGATCAGTGAAAAAATAAACAAACCATGTGAAAATCCCATAAAATCAAATTGCTTTGGAGAGGGCATCATGGAATATCATTGAACATGTGGAGTGAAAACAACGCCAATGGGAAGAAGCCCCTTAGACTTGGTCCGACATCCAACTATTTATGTGTTCTCCAGTTCCCCTCTACATCATCCTACCACAACCTGTTTTTTTGGCACCTATTTAAGGTTCTGTAGAAAAAAGGCTTTAAAATTAATGATGCAAATGCCTGAGGGCCCAGGCTACTAACACCTATGGAGCCCCTTCAGGCTCATTTGCATGTTTTTGTAGAAAACAAGGTCATAAGAAGCTAAAATAGAGCAATCCTGCCAAGGTGCGCACATCAGTAGTCAGTGTAGTCGACTTGTAAAATTTGGGGTCTCAGCTCCCGTCTATCCGACTATCCTACTAACAGCGTTTTTGGGCAAAAAATCACAGGCCCTTGGTCATAGCCAGGCTGCAACTAGGAATTTAGGAGCCCATGACTGGAAGAATTTTGTTGCCTCCCTCCCCTCCCACCGGTGTCCATTCCCACGTTGATACTCTACTGCACGTGCCCCACTCAGTATATAGATAGCCCCAGCACGTGCCCACTCAGTATATAGATAGCCCCAGCACGTGCCCACTCAGTATATAGATAGCCCCAGCACGTGCCCACTCAGTGTATAAATAGCCCCTGCACATGCCCACTTAGTATATAGATAGCCCCTGCACGTGCCCACTCAGTATATAGATAAGCCCCAGCACGTGCCCACTCAGTATATAGATAGCCCCATCCACTGCCACTCAGTATATAGATACCCCAGCACGTGCCCACTCAGTGTATAATAGCCCCTGCACATGCCCACTTAGTATATAGATAGCCCCTGCACGTGCCCACTCAGTATACAGATAGCCCCAGCACATGCCCACTCAGTATATATATAGCCCCAGCATGTGCCCACTCAGTATACAGATAGCCCCTGCACTGCCCACTCAGTATACAGATAGCCCCTGCACGTGCCCACTCAGTATAACAGATAGCCCCATGTCACGTGCCCACTCAGTTATGTAGATAGCCCTGCATGTTGCCCCACCATATATAGATATAGCCCCTGCACGTATCCACTCAGTATATTGATAGCCCCTGCACGTATCCACTCAGTATATAGATAGCCCTGGCACATGCCCATTCAGTATATAGATATTATAGCATGTGCCCACTCCCTTAGTATATAGATAGCCCCTGCATGTGTCCTCTCAGTATATAGATAGCCCCTGCACTATCTATAGCCCCTGAATTACGAAACGGATCATGTAATATGGCATCTAGTGTAGCCAAAGAGTTATAGTGTTTCTGTTTGACTGGGATAAGTGGCTGCCGGGTGTTTCTGGTGACGCTTATCTACACAACCAATGTAGTGCGGTTACTCCAGCCCCTGAGGTCTGGGGTAGATTGAGGCATTATACACACATCAGACTATTGGACGATAGCACTTGTTGACCTGTTCACATTACGTTTATCAGTTTGCCATGTAACATTGTGATGGATCTTGTAGGCTGGATCCTCACATCACCAAGATGTGGTAAAAGCATCTGACCTTGATTTACGTCTGCTGCGCGTTATATAAAGTAGATTACTATGATTCCTCTCCGTGCTTCCTATCTGACACGTTTGTCATATTTCTAATTAAGCTTCGGGTTCACTTTAATCCAATCCTTATCATCTACAAAGTTTGCAAAAGGTATCAGATCTGGAGGTAACAATCCAGAGATTAGACTGCCATCTGCTGGTGATAAGGCAAAATACAACTATTTCATTACCATCATTATCCTAAGTATTATTATTTTTATTATTATTATTTTATTTTTATTATAATTATCATTATTATCATTATTATAACTATTATGATCATTGCTTTCCATAGTATGTACACATTCATCAGTGTATGGAGGACACAATAAACACAGTGGGGGTCATTTACTAAGGACCTGAATCTCGTTTTTACGTTGTTTTACCCGAGTTTTACCGATTTGTGCCGTTTTTCCCTGAATTGACCCGGTATTTTGGCGCACGCATCGGCACCGGCATGCACGCGACGGAAATCGGGGGCGTGGCCGTCGGAAAACCCGTCGGGTTCGGAGAAACCGCCGTATTTAAAAAAAAAAATGTGTCGCTTGACAAGCGCTTACCTGCACCCGGCCTGGCTTGGTGAACTTCAGTGCACTCCGACACTCCGTGCACTCCGACGGAATTCAGCGCAGCAGCGACACCTGGTGGACATCGGGGGAACTGCCTTAGTGAATCGCCAGAAGACCCGAATCCTCCACAGAGAATGCGCCGCTGGATCGCGAATAGACCAGGTAAGTAAATCTGCCCCAGTGTGAAACACCTATACAGGCAGTCCCTGGGTTACGTACAAGATAGGTTCTGTAGGTTTGTTCTTAAATTGAATTTGTATGTAAGTCGGAATTGTATACTTTATAACTGTAACCCCAGATAAAAAAATTTTGGTTTATGTGACAATTGGATTTTAAAAATGTTGGGTTGTCATAAGTATCCTCACGTCCCCGCACTTTTTTGTTAACTTTTATTAAACTTGTATGCAAATTTACTTATGCGCTACTGGGCTGCTATTAGCCGCATCTGAGGTTACACGTAGGCGGCTACTCCACGCCGCCGGTAGCCTCTTTCCTCCTACTACTCACCATCTTCGCGCGCAGCTCTGTGTAGCTGCTCGCCCCCTCGTCCGGTCCCGTCGATCCCTGCCGCCTGACGCATGCCGCAGAAGAGCAAGGCCCGCGCCTGTTTCGGAGCAGTGACCGCGCAGGCGCGGGCCTGCTCTTCTGCGCATGCGCAGACGGCAGGATCGCCGGACGAGGGCGCGCAGCTACACGGACCTGCGCACCAAAGATGGTGAGTAGGAGGGGAAAAGAGGCTACCGGGGCGTGGAGTAGCCGCCTCGTGTAACCTCAGATGCGGCTACTCCACGCCCCAGTAGCTGCATAAGTAAATTTGCATACAAGTTTAATAAAAGTTAACAAAAAAGTGCGGGGACGTGAGGATTAGCCCTTAAAAGGGCTATCCTCACGTCCCATTGATCCACCTACCACCCGATCTACCTTTATAGGTAGATTTGTGGTGGTAGGTGCCCTTTAAGGGGCAATAACAATAGTACTGGATAGGAAGGAGCGTACTTAGAAATCATGGGGACCCATAGCAAAATTCAGGCGTGGGCCCCAACAAAAACTAAATATACCTAAAGTTTTGTGGTGCGTAGGAATTATCGTTCTCTATATTCATTTCCATATTCTACCACCATACAATATCGCTACATAGAGTAATCCTTCATATAAAGACCAATGATATCACTGAACCAAATATTACCCCCATACTGCAACTAATATTACTGCCTTACTGTATTGTACAAACAGTATGATGCAAACTAAGACGATACCGCCACAATAGGACCTTTACCATAGTGACTGAATAATACCCCACACTATGACCTCTGCCATTACCTCTACATAGTGACTGAATAATACCCCACACTATGACCTCTGCCATTACCTCTACATAGTGACTGAATAATACCCCACACTATGACCTCTGCCATTACCTCTACATAGTGACTGAATAATACCCCACACTATGACCTCTGCCATTACCTCTACATAGTGACTGAATAATACCCCACACTATGACCTCTGCCATTACCTCTACACAGTGACCGAATAATACCCCACACTATGACCTCTGCCATTACCTCTACATAGTGACTGGATAATGCCCAAATAATGCACCAACAACTAGAATCTCCAATAAAAATGTTGATATCTGTGTAAAATTGACCATAAGTGTTAGATAAGAAGCTGTCAGACAACAAATAATCTGCCACCAAATGTCTAGTAACAGGATGAGAATCCACGCAGAGGTTTTCCTGTGACCTATTTACCGGATCTTCTCTTATTTTGTAGCATCCACAGATTCAGAAGGAATCCCAATACATAAAATACTTGTGCTGTGACGACCCATGGGTTCTGCACCAGTGGGTGACCGGTATCAGGATAGCGAAGGTAAGAGTCAAAACGCTATTTTTCTCAGATAGTAACAGTGCAAGATTTTAAACAGAAAAATATAGAATAGTAAATAACCTCAATGTTCTACACTAAGAAGCCCCGGCATGATATGTAGTTCTGGTTCTAGATATGTCCAGTGCGAAATGACTTTTCAAAAAAAAAACAAAAAACATGATTTCACGATATTGGGGGAGATTTATCAGAATGGGGGTCATTTACTAAGGGCCCGATTCGCGTTTTCCCGACGTGTTACCCGATTATTTCCGATTTGCGCTGATTTTCCCTGTATTGCCCCGGGATTTTGGCGAAAATCGGGGGGCGTGGCCGAACGAAAATCCGACGGATTCGGAAAAACCGCCGCATTTAAGAAACAAAAAGTGTCGCGGAGCTTGCGCTTACCTTCACCAGGAATAGGCCGGTGTACATGAGTGCATTGCAGCAGACTTAAGCGCAGCAGCGCCACCTGGTGGACGTAGGAGGAACTACCTTAGTGAATCCCGGCCGGACCCGAATCCACCGCAGAGAACGCGGCGCTGGATCGCGAATGGACCGGGTAAGTAAATCTGTTCTAAAGTAGAACTGTTCTTGCCCATGGAAACCAATCACAGCTCAGCTTTCATCTCCCCTCAGCTGTTTATACAACTAAAGCTGAGCTCTGATTGGTTTCCATGGGCAACAAGAACAGTTTTACCTCAGACACTTCTGATAAATCTCCCCCAATCTGTCATGAGATGTCTATGTAATATGAGTCCCAACCTAGTGGCAGTGATGTGTACTGCGGCATATCCAGTCCAATAGGGTTAGGCCTAATGAAAAAATTACAAAAAGTTCACCCCTTACAAGTGGTGAGCGGGATTTTACTTCTACGATCCCTCAGTTCTCATATCTATACTAAATATAACTTTGCTTTGTTTTCCAGTATGGAAAAACCTTATATGACAACTATAAGACGGCGCTCCACAAAGCCGGCCTGGCCTCTCACTGGTCACCTCTCGGCAATGTGTCAGCCCCCGGCACAACAGGTAAATATAGTTTATAATATATAGATTATACTATTATACTGTCATTTTTGATCATACCTTGTAGGGTGATAAAAATTGTGACAATCTGACTGGAGCGAGTCCGACTGCTGGGACTAAGACCAATCACAAGATCACAATTGATGGAGCGACAGGTGGAGCATGTGTCACACCACTCAATTTAGTACTATAGGAGTGTCGGATATTGCAGGGCCCATCGCTCAGGTATCTCCAGCATTCTCATAGACAGTGAATTGGGAGAGGCAGAGATACCTGAGCGCTGTGCTCTGCAATTCCAGTGCTTCTGAATGGATCGACAGGACACATACTGGACCTATCGCTGGTATATAGTAAATTCCATATACATTTGATCATTGTCCTGTCCTCCAGAAATCAGTTTGAGAGTTTGTCTGACATTTATCTGACATGTAAGAACATCTTAGGTGACCACGTGTTGGAAATATAACCCTCCCGTTGCCTGACAATGTCCTTTTATTTCATAGGCAAAGCGCAAGGAAATGGACAGGTACCACAAAATGTCACAAATGTCAGCTCAAGTTTTTCGGATGCCTGGAAACTTGGAGAAGCAGCTAAGGTATATAACATATAGAATTCACGTATGACCTACAAACGTCAGATGACTTTGTTATGGGATCCGGTTAAGACTTCTATTCTAACAGCCCCATTTTGAAAGGGGATGTCCCATAACAAGATGGGGGGGGGGGAGTCTGATGACTGGACGGCAGAGTGAGGGGATCCCCAGCAATCATGAGAATGAGGTCCTACAAGTGCCCCAAATAACTGGAATAGCACTGTATTCACTCTTATGGGATGGCTGTATTATAGACATTAATGGAGTGAATCTTCTTAAAGTGAACCTGTCACCATGAATGTCATTTTTAGCTGGTGACAGGTTCCAATAGCCTATGCTATGCCTTTGTCAGCATTCTGAATCATTTCAGTAGTTTATACAAGTTTATTTCACATTACCGGGCTCTTATTTATGAATATAAGATCAAGGTCCTGGCAGGGCGATTGCTCACGGACAGATAAAGATCATGTGACCCTCCATCTGCGGCCATTTTATGGACAGGAATCTCCGGCTGATGAGGTTAAAGACAGGAGGCTTCACTTTACATATCAAGAAAGTGGAGCAGAACTATTAATAGATGTATATTGGTAAATTACCTAATACCCTACCCCCCACACACACTTACACACATTATAAAAATCATGAGGTAAAGTGGCCAACCTCCGTAACTTCTTTGGGAAATCAGACAAGCGAAGAGCACTCAGTTTTTGTTGCCGCTCTCTTAGATGTGAATTGCCTTGTGATACTCTACCTATGCTCCCCTGGTCCATTAGTAAGCACCAGACATGGTTTATAATAACTGGAGAATGAAGTAGATGACACGTCTCTATGACCTCTAGATTCTTATGGTTTTCTTGTATTCTCTTCCTCTAGGGCACACAATTAAATGAGATCTCTAAGTCTCATGTTATTAAGCAACCAACCCCGACATTAGCGAAAAAGCCTCCACCTGCACCTATAAGATCCTCCAGTGCAGCACCAGTGCCACCATTACCAACTAAAGCCAAAGCTGATGGAAATTTTCCACCACCTCCACCCCCGCAGTATTTTCCTCCACAAGATTCACAAGTAGATGAGGATTTCCTTCCCCCTCCTCCTTCTGATTTCTTTGATATTCCCCCTGACTTCTTACCTCCTCCTCCACCTGACTCCATGTCTGGTTATGCTCCTCCTCCACCTGACTCCATGTATGGTTATGCTCCTCCTCCACCACAAATCGCGGCACCAACCATAGGCAGCACAGCGGCACCTCCACCACCTCCACCACCACCACCACCACCTTCTGCTTCAACTCCACCACAGCTTCCAGTCAAAAAGTTGCCACCTAATCCTCCCAGAAGAAAGGACAGTACAACGTCAAGGTCCAGGGAACTTAGCGCGAATGGAAATGCTGGAGGCCAACCGGATTTTATGTCCGACTTGATGAAGGCTTTACAGAAGAAGAGAGAAAACACAAGCTAAATGGACGTCGTACAAGACTTACTGCTAAAACGATGGAGCGGGAGCGAAAATCAAAAAGACTACATTATGATAGTTTAATATTTTTCAAAAAATATCCAAAAAGATTTCTCAGATTTGAAAACGATAAAGAAACAAAATTCTACCAAACACATAGAGAAGACTGCATTCTCTCCAGACAGCGGATCATAGGGGATACCGAGTACCGGACAACCCCGGATCCTATACACAAGCTGCAGAAACTGAATTATACTCCACAACATTTCATTTATCTGCTGAAGATCCCAGTACAATTTTCAAGGTTGATTTCCGCCCCCCCCATTGACTGGTTTCCGATGCGTGTGGAATGGCTGCTGAGTTACCAGCATTCTGCATTGGGTGCAAGTAGCCTAATAGATGAGTATAGAAAATCTGGGGTCCTAAGTTTTAGTTCAATGTTAGGTTTCACGTGCGAATGTCACTATTGAATAACATTTTTGGAAAGCTGTGTATTTGCCGACCCTAAGTAGACATAATTGGATGAAATGAGGTATTTGGACTTTATTGGTAGCCCCTTGGTATGACCCACATAAACTGCAAACGTTAGCTTATTTTCAGGAAATCTACCATCAAAATTATGATAATCCAGGGACATTACTCATAGATTCAGGTACCGTGACTGTGGTAATGTTCTTATATTTGTTATCCATAGCCTCCTTTCTTCTAAAATCAACCTTTGTAATTATGCTAATGTGCCTTAAGGGCTGAGGGGGGTGTTTCCAGAGTCTATCCGTGCTGTAGCTTCACAGGCTGTTACAATGAGAAGAGCAGGTCTCCCCTTCCCCTGCACTTTCTGCTGCGGCTATATTATGCAGGGGGAGGGGAGCAGGGAGTTGGGTTTCAGATTTTCTAGTCATTGTAATAGATTGTGAATCTGCAGCACAGAGGGGCTCCGGTAATGCCCCTGGAGCCCTTCAGGCTCATTAACATAAATGTCAAAGTTGATTTTAGAAGAAAGAAAGCCATAGATAACAAATACCACTGTCAAGGTGCCTGGATCCATGTTGGATTTGATGGTAGATTTTCTTTAAGAATGTAAAAGTATCTGAATGGTGATACTGTGGGTCCTTTCCATTGCACCTTTGCTTAAAAAATCATCTTTTATTCTCCTATAGCCTGTCTGATAACCAGTGAAGGAGCCAAGAGAATTCCCACACCTCCTCACGACCCCTCAGCTCTGAACCTTCACCCCTCCGTTCCATGTCATGCATGGTACCTGTCATTTTGACACTAGCTCCACGCGTCCCTGTCGGTTCCATAGGTGCACTGCACAGGTTCTGACAAGGAGGTACTGGGTCAGCGCTGAAATGACAGGCGCACCATGCGTACACAGAGATTCTGTTACTGAGTCTGGGACTTGGAGCGATGGTTCAAACTGAGGGGTCGTGAGGAGACGGGAGATCTGAGCTGTATCCTAGAGCTCTCCTGCCTCCTGCACCTGATATCTAATAGACAAGAGGAGGAATACAAGTCAGAGAGGACCCGTAGTAGAAGCATTCAGGTGCTACTTGTGGTTTATGTAGGAAAGTGGTGGCAGCACAGGCGCCAGAGGTGGCACTCAGAACCATTTCTGTGGGCACTCAGGTTCTCACCCCAGCACAGAGTTCACCAGACGGGAACAAATCCACCAAATCTTCCTGCAGTCCCAGGCAACTTAAAAGATGCTGCTCTCAGCGCTAATTTAAAGCGACACTTCATTGGCTGTTTAGAATTGCAGGAAAAGGGAGGTATTGACAGAACTGCAATATGTTTGGAGGTCTCCTGCTGGACCCAACGTTCTTCCTGTACAGAGAGACCTTGGAGAGAAGCTGCAATGAGAGTCTGAATTTGCCCTCCTTCTTTCAACTGTATTGGTGGCCTCAGGGGGCCACTCGGTCTGTAAAACGTTTGCCATCACTGATGTAGGATATTAGAGGTGACAGGTTCATATCCAGTTTCCTTCATTAAGCCTTTACCTCATTGGTTTGGGAAAAGAAGTGTCTTGATCTTGCGGACGTTTTCTAGTCACAAAAATGGGCCATGCGTCACCCGAATGTAACCGACATGTCACTGTACACGAGCCGTAGCCGCAAAAAAATGTTAAATATTTGATCAGCCCCCACATGAACTGGTCTCCTGGGCAACTTATCACAAAAATGGGCCATATGCGGCTTACCATGTAAATATAGGTCCATAAGTGGAAATCTTACAAGGATTTCTATTCTTAATAGGAAACACTTAAAATCCCAGGGACTCTCATACCTTAGCAGAAATGGAAAGTGCTCGTTCTCTGTGAACATAACCCTGGGTGGAAGCAATCTGTGCAGACACAACGCTGCCAAGCCATGAAGTTACCGCTACGGAAAGGAGGGGCTGGCGCTACCTACCATTACCACCTGCTCCACATTAACAGACAGCTGCGCTGGGCACATAATTGATGAGAGTAATTATCGATGGGTGGACTTACCAATCCTCTGGCATAGATGAGTGAAAGCTCTTCCGCCTATGGCCACTGGCTCTAATGAGATCACAAGCTACAATGTGTCTGCTGTACACGCTATGTCCATGGCTGCCACTTCACATACACTTCTACTACGGGCACATACAAGCCATAGGTCCACATCTATGGGTATAGGATGCAAGGGAATTATATAGGTAACATATAGACATTTTGTACAGTTTTCATCCCCATAACTTCTAGTCTTGTTCACACAGCGCAGTATTGGTGCAGTTCTTCAATGCCTTGTATTGTGGATGCAAATAAAAAGCTTCTCAAATGGCTGGAAGATAATACTTACAGGGCCTCTACCACCAGGATGAAGGACTGTATGCAAATGAGCCCGAGGGGCTCCAGGTTCCATACTTGTTAATGGAGCCTGGAGCCCCTCAGGCTCATTTGCATACAGTCCTTCATCCTGGTGGTAGATGCCCTTTAAAGGGTGTGATCTAGAGATGATGCTCGTTCAAGTATTAGGCTCGTTGTTCGGACGAGTATTTCCCCTGCTCGAGATCGAGCATTTAATTAAAAAAACACAGTGAAGAACAGTGAAGAATAGAATAAAAACAGTGAACACAGGATCATTTAAGTGAAAAACACAGTGAAGAATAGATTGCAGATGTTCGGCACATCTGCTAACTTGTCGGAAGTTACACGCGGAACGGTGTTCGGCAAAATAATATGTGAAGAACACCATATATATGTGTGAAGAACAAATTGCAGATGTTTCCATATTGTTCTTCACATACTATTTTGACGAACACCGTTCCGCGCGTATCTTCCGACAAGTTAGCAGATGTGCCGAACATCTGCAATGTGTTCTTCAGTGAAGAAGAGATTGCAGATGTTTCCATACATCTGATCACTTATCAGAAGACATTCTTTTCCAATTAAATAACACATTTTATTGCCGAGCCTTGATCCCTTTGAAAAATGCTCGGGTCTCCCATTGACTCCAATGGGGTTCGTTATTGGAAACGAGCACTCAAGCATCGGGAAAAGTTCGTCTCGAATAACGAGCACTTGAGCATTTTAGTGCTCGCTCATCTCTAGTGTGAACATTTCCAAAATGATTATGAACATACACTTTACCTAGAACAGCCACTGACCACTGGCCATATTAAAGGTTGATTAAATAATAATATAGACTGGTCTGCAAAAGTGTTAATTGATCTTAAGGCAGTCTACCACCTCCCCCAAATGTAATAATATGGTGGCAGCAGGTTGTAAAGAAATGCACCGTGATTTCAAACATACCTTTGTTATGCTGTTGTTGAGAAATCCCCATTTTAATCCATATGCTAATGAGGCAGTTTGCAAGTCCTCAGCACCTGCAGCACTGCTATTTCTTCCTGGATCACTATGCCCTCCATCAGATAAGGAGATTTGTAATAACCTACTTGTAATAAGCATAGAGCTACACTGAGAAAAGAGGGAAGTGTTCTAGGTGGGAATATTGGTGCTCTAGGTGCTAAGGACACCGTGAGGTGCACCAACTATCTAATTATCACACAGATTAAAAAGGGAATAATGGCATAATGGATAGAAATAATAAAGGTACATATAGTCTCCTACTTAAGAACACCCGACTTACAGATGACCCCTTGTTACACAAGGATCTCTGGATGTTAGTAATTACTGTACTTTAGCCTTAGGCTACAATAATCAGCTGTAACAGTTATCACAGGTGTCTGTAATGAAGCTTTAGTGTTAATCCTGGTTCTTATGACAATGCAACATTTTTAAAATCCAATTGTCACAGAGACAAAAAAAATTTACCTGGGGTTACAAGTATAAAATATACAGTTCCGACTTACATACAAATTCAACTTAAGAACAAATCTACAGAACCTATCCTGTATGTAACCTGGGGACTGCCTGTATTATGAGAATCACAGTGCATTCCTCTACATAATGCTACCAGCTGATTAGAGTGTTTGGTGGAGGTGATAGACTCCCTTTAAGGCCACATCCAACTCCAGGAAAATCATCCAACCCTGCAGTCTCATCCAACCATGTGATACGTATTGAGCCTTCCATTTCTCCTCTGATATGGAGGATTGGAGGATTGTGTCAAAGTGGAATTTATGGACCTGTCTCTTGTCGTCTTAACCTATTACACGTCCACATTCAGGCGCACCAGTTGTCTGTGTATATAGAGGAGTCAAGAGAGGTATTAATAATAATAATAATTCCTTTATATAGCGCACACAGATTACGCAGCGCTGCATAGAACTAGGCCAATCAGTGCCTGTCCCCAATGGGGCTCACAATCTAATCAACCTACCAGTATGTTTTGGAGTGTAGGAGGAAAGCAGAGGACCCGGAGGAAACACACACAAACATGGAGAGAACATACAAACTCTTTGCAGATGTTGATCCTGGGACTTGAACCCAGGTCCCCAGCGCTGCAAGGCTGCAGTGCTAACCACTAGTCTTTATTTATCTGCTCTCTAGGTGTCTCAAGTTTGGAAATTCCCCTATGAGTTTCAGATGCCATAATGGCACATGATGAGGGGTGATCATCGAGGTTAGATTTAGAAATATGGAAGAAAAAAGAAAAAACTTTCCCAAAAAAATTGCATCCTGGTCTGAGACCTGAATGGGGAAGCAAAGGCACCATGTCAGTGCTATGGGAACAAGTCATCTGTCTGTCAGACGTGGAGCAGGGGATGGATACTGTATCTTGTGCCAATCACTGGCACTATACAGTGATCTATATACCAAGACTATATAGTGACCACCTATACATATACTGGGGGTTAGTTATCATTGCTTTCCCTGTGCTTTTTCATTGTAAAAAGTCTCAAAGTAGCACTCACAGATTACGCAGCGCTGCACAGAGCTTGTCAAATCAGTCCCTGTCCCCAACGGGGCTCACAATCTAATCAACCTACCAGTATGTTTTGGAGTGTGGGAAGAAACCGGAGGAGACTTTTCATTGCTAAAAAGTCTCACAGGACTATATACACCTCTTCATTAATCCAGAAAAAACATAGAACTACAGCTAGTGCAACACCGTGCAAAGCCAGAGTCATGACTTGGGACTTTTGCATAAAAGTCTCATTAAAAGTCTCAAAATTATTCCAGTCCCCTGCTGCCCTATGTGCTTTTTATGCATTTTGAGACTTTTTTGTGACTTTTTGAAAACAAAAATCCCAGATAGATAATAGACCATAATAACATTTATTAACGGGCCAAAGCCACTCGAATGAATCTGATGGGCAGCGGAGCTCCAAAAACAGACATAGGACTGCCCCAAGGAGCCGCCTAATGATATCCACTGTATCCATCATCTGTAAGAAACGGATTGGGAGGTCAAATCCCACGTAATCCCACAGCGCCGGTGAAATAAGTAAATGGAAAATGAATCAGGAGCTGGAAGCCGCACAAGGAGACGCTCCTAATGATCTCCAGATTTACTGCAAAGAGGTTATTCTGCTACAAGTCCAAAGCGCCAAACCAGCCGCTCCTGATACCTGCTGTACATCGCCTATAAGTGTCCATATGTCACCAAAATACAATAAATCTGCATCACTGCCATCATTTGCCATACATTGTCAACTTGGTATTTGCATTAGATAATCCACTAGTTTTTATTATTATTACTGTTGTTGTTATTATATATGTTCTTTGCAGGAGTTTCATAATTAGTTTAATTTTTTATGTTCCATCATTTGGTTTGCTGCATGATGGTTTAAACACAATTATGAGGGTAGCCGGTGAAAGCTTGATGAATTTATAAAAAAAAAAAAATCAAAAGGATTTGTACACATTAAAGGAAATCTACCATCAAAATCAAGCATGGATAAAGCAGGGACATTACTCATAGATCCAGAGACCGTGAATGTGTTAATCTTCTTATATTTGTTATCCATGTCCTCCTTCCTTCTAAAATCAAATCAAAATTATGCTAATGAGCCAGAAGGGCTCTAGGGTACGTTACCAGAGCCCCTCCATGATGTAGCTTCACAGGCTGTTACACTGTGCACAGGCACTTCCCCCCTCTCAATATGTGATGACATTTTTTCTGTTGCCATGGGACTACATCAGGCAGAGGGGGGAGGGGGGGAGTGCTGAGGGAGAAGGGGTAACGGCCACATAGCCCTTCTGACTAATTAGCATAATATGAAAAGTTGATTTTAGAAGGAAGGAGGTCATGGATAACAAATATCAGAAGATCCCCACAGTCAGTATGCTTGGATCTATGAGTAACTGGTTTATTATGCTAGTTTATTTGATGGTAGATTTCACAGTGTCAGTATAAGACCCTTATAGGGTTACACATACAGTGTATTATATTTACCCTATTAAATTTTCTACGAGCCGGGGGTCATGTGGCCCCCGGGCAGCAGGACTTAGGACTTCCTATGATGTCCCGTGTCCTGCTGCACCCGGCGAGGATGCCAATGGACAAAGTGATGAGGACGCTGCTGATTGGCTGAACCGGCTTCCGTGACCCCTGGCACTTTTAGCCAGGTGCAGATACAACATGGGAACCGGGAGCCGGACTAGGGTAATTCTACTTTTTTTTATTATTCCTGCATTTTAAAGTTTTTTCCAGACTTTATGGAGAACCCCCTTACATAGATAATTTTGTGTCAGGAAGAGCAGCTGACTTTCAAGTCTTTGGCCCATTGTGGAGTTTTTTGGGAGTATCCAGCCTCTTCCGCCATCTTTTGCCTCTGAAAAGGTCGCTGTAATACTTTCTGCAGTAGGTGAACCTGTGGTGGAGGGAAGAAAATCTAACTTAACATTTGAACAAGTGGCAACGTTTCGGTGTGTAACACCTTCATCAAGCTTGATGAAGGTGTTACACACCGAAACGTTGCCACCTGTTCAATAAAGTTCACCTTTTATTTGAAATTTGAAAACCATGGAGGTGCTGCCCCGCTTTTTACTTTATTTAGATGATAGATAGATAGATTAGATAAGATAGATAGATAGATAGATAGATGAGCGAGAGATAGATAGCTGGAGATAGATAGATCGATAGATAGGGAGAGATAGATAGCTAGATAGATAGCATAGATAGATAGATAGATAGATAGATGTGAGATAGATGATAGATAGATATAGATAGTAGGAGATAGATAGATAGATAGATGAGATAGATAGTGAGAGAGATGTAGATCAGATGATGGATATAGTAGCAGATAGTAGGAGCTAGATAGATCGATGAGCTAGGAGAGAGAGAGATAGATAAGTAGATAGATAGAAGATAGAGAAGAGAGAGATAGAGATAGATAGATAAGATATGAGAAGATAGATGATAGAGAGGAGATAGATAAGATAGATAGATAGAAGATAGATAGATATGAGATAGGATAGTCGATAGATAGCTCTAGATAGAGAGATAGAGATAGAGATAGATAGATAGATAGATATAGAGTAGAGATCGTATAGCTAGATAGATCTGATAGGAGAAGAGGCTGATAGATAGATAGATAGATAGATAGATAGAGATTGGAGAGAGAGCTAGATAGATCGATATGAGATTAGATAGATAGATAGATAGATAGATAGATAGATAAGATGAAGATAGTAGATAGATGATAGATAGATAGAGAGATAGATAGGAGATAGATAGATAGATAGATAGAGATAGATAGATAGATAGATGATAGATAGATAGATAGATAGATAGATATAGATCGAGATATGAGATGGATAGATAGATCTGGATTTGATAGATAGATAGATAGATAGATAGATAGATAGATAGATAGATAGATAGTAGATAGATAGATATGAGATAGATAGGAGATAGATAGATAGATAGATAGATAGATAGATAGATAGATATTAGATAGATAGATAGATAGATAGATAGATATGAGATAGATATGTGATTTACTAAGGGTCACAGATCGCACTTTCGTCGTACTGTTCATGGTATTCAGGGATTGCACGGCTGTGACGGGTATTTAGCAGGGGATTGTGTCGCACGTGATCGAGTTTTGGCTTAGCTGTGCTGCTACCATGCGACAGAAATCAGGGGACAGGCTGCCGGACGATCCGACTGATTCACACTGAGAGCGGGATTTAAGATTCAATTTGTGTTTCGCAAGCCAAGCACTTACATGCACCGGGAAGAAGAAGGTGAACTCCGGGGACCTGAGCGGGGAAGCGACACATGCAGGATATCGGGCGCACGATCTCAGTGAATCGCGGCACAGGGCATTATCGTCGGACAACGCACTTTGGATGAACTCCTCGGCCGGGTAAGTGAATGTGCCCCATAATCTTGAACTTACCTCTGAGAAGTCGTTCCTTTCTGCCTTCCGCACTGCAGCTTCTGCCATCCAGTTGCGCAGGATATACACAGGGTTAGTAGCTGCAAACACAACATGTAGCACAACAGGTCACAATAGAAAGAGATGTGACACAATAGGAAGCATTTCTGTCTCTATTCACACTACAGTGATGTAACTTGAAGATGTTGGGCCGCAGGGCATAGTCTGTGCCAGGCCCAGACTATAATGTATGGTTTATAGTACAGGTCTTCTCATATGGGAAAGTGACACCATATGGGCCCCCTAAGCCTCCTGGGCCCAGTTGCGACCGCACCCTCTGCCCCCCTCAAGTTACGCCCCTGCCTCGGATAACTCCAGGGAAGCTTCTACAACAATAGGAAGACAGATACATGACAAAATCTTTTTCGCTTTGATTCGGCTACTGATCTTACTTTCCATCCGTCGTCTTCTTTCAGCATCAGAGTCTTCTGGATTGCTAGGTAGAAAGAAAGAAAATATTACCAGGATCCATCTACAGGCAGTCCCCGGGTTACATACAAAAGGGGTTCTTTATGTTGCTTCTCAAGTTGGAACTAGTATCATTGTAGCTCCAGGCCACATTTTATTTTTCTCAGTGACAATTGGATTTCCAAAATTTTGTGCTGTGATGGGACCAAGGATTATGAATAAAGCTTCAGTACAGACACCTTACAGCTGATCATTGCAGCCTGAGACTTCACTAGAGGTCACAGGGGGCAGAGAGGTCTGTATGTAACTAGGGGTCGTCTGTAATTTTGCAAACCATCTAACATATGCGGGGCTTCCCAAATCTTGACCAATGTCACATATTGGGGAGATTAGGATTGTGCAAGTAGAATTTAATAATGGCAGAGCTTATTGTGTGTGTATGGGGGAATCAGGATAGATACATGGGGAAGATTTATCAGAAGTATCTGAGAGCAGAACCATTCTAGTTGCTCATAAAAACCAATCAGAGCCCAGCTTTCATTTTCCCACAGCGGTTTATAAAATGAAAGCTGAGCTCTGATTGGTTGGCTATGAGCAACTACAACAGTTTTGCTCTCAGACACTTCTGATTAATCTCCCCCTTACGGTGTCTTCGGCCTGCATAGATCTCACACAGGAGATATATGTAGTAGTGATGTGCACGGTAGCGTCTTCCATCACATCATCCTTCACGCTCCTGGATATTTTCTCAGGTTGCATAAACATAAAAATATACACATCCTCCGAGAAGACGTGTGTTGTCTCCCTGGATCCCTACGTGAGGATATACAATAGAGGCAGAGCACAGCTTCTGATCACTGCAGCTACTGGATGCTAGCGCTGAGCTCAGCATCTGGAAATACTTGGAGATTTTGGTTCCCGGCCCGTCACACACCATTAACTTAATAACAATACAGATGTAGGGATTCGGGGCACATGTTAAAAGTCATTTAAACATCATCAATTAGTGATCAGCAATTAGGACATAAAATCCATGTATATGTGTGTGTGTTACTCCAGCTATGGCAACAGACGGATCCCAGCATCTTCCCAGGACATGTCACTACGTCAAAGCTTGCTGCGCCATTATACACATAGCAATGGCCTATGGAGGTATAAAGATGCCCGGGATAACTGTATAGATGTTCAGTATACACTCATATTAAAGGAAATCTACAATTGAAATCCATCATGATAAACTGGGGACACTTACTCATAGATCCAAGCACCATGACTGTGATAATCTTCTTATATTTGTTATATATATGACTTCTTCCTAAAATCACCTTTTAGAATTATGCTAATGAGACAAAAGGGCTCTGGGGGTGTTTACAAAGCCCCTCTGTGGTGTAGTTTCAATGGCTGTTATGCTGTGCAGGAGCACCCCCCCCCCCATTCCACTGTGTAAGATTACATGCAGAGGGAAGGAAGGGAGCAGAAGGTGGGGGAGACAGTGTAACAGCCTTTTAGGGACTCACCCATAGCCTTTTAGGCTCGTTACTATAATTGAAAAAGTTGATTTTAGAAAGAAGGAAGGAGGCCATGGATAACAAATATAAGAAGATTACCACAGTCCTGGTGCCTGGATCTATGAGTAAGTGTCCCTGGTTTATCAGGATGGATTTTGATGGTGGATTGGTCCAAGTTGTATTTGTATACCCTGTACATATATCAAATCCGTTCAGGACCGCCACATTGATTAGAATGGGGTACTATTTCTCCAACTGAATGGGGGGTCAGGTCATGCATCTGGACTGACACCCAATTCATTCTCGAAGTGACTTTTGAAGTTGGATAGCGGAGAGCAGTTCCACCCATGGCCGGCGCCAGCACTGGGCATACCTGAGCAAGTGCCGGGGCCCAGAGATGCTGGTGGGGCCCCCGTAAGGCTGTACATAAGAAATCCATGGAGGGGAAGGGGGCTGTATCTACTGAATCCATAGGGTATGAGGGGGGCTTTATATAATATAACCATGAAGGGGCTGTTTGGTATAATGAACTAGGAAATATATTAGGGAACTGTTTTAGTTTCTGAATTTTGAATGTTGCCACGTTAGTTCACTGCAAAGGGGCCCACTGAGGCTCTGCCACCCAGGGGCCCACTGATACCTGGAGCCAAACCTGTTCCCACATACAGTGAATGATGGTGCAATGTGCATGCAAGACCTGACACGGGAGTGGGAACCCAAGCACCAGGCTGCAATGATCAACTGTAAGACGAATGGAATGAAGTTTTATTGATGTTCCTTGTTGCCATGACAGCACAAAATTTTCAAAATTCAATTGTCACAGGGACAAAAAGGCTTTTGTCTGGAGTCCCAATTATAATACTAATTGTAACTTACAAGTTCTACTTAAGTACAAACCTAAAGTGCTTGGATCTTGTATGTAACCTGGGGACTGTATATGTATATACAGATAATATTTATATATTCTTTACCTTTTTAATCTCTGGAGATATGCAGTGACCCATGCTGGGAAATCCGGGTGCTGACCTATATCATAAAGAGCCCAGTATTCCTTTAACATAAAACCAAAGCATAAAATCGACAGGTCAGTTTGACCGATTACATAAATGATCACTTTGCAAATGTACAAAAAACTTTGGGGGTCATTTACTAAGCGCCCGAATCGCTATGTTTCGTCGAGTTTCCCGAAAATTACTGACTTGCGCCGAATTGCCCCGGGCTTTTGGCGCACGCGATCGGATTGTGGCGCATTGGCGCCGGCATACATGTGACGGAAATCGGGGGGCGTGGCCGTCGGAAAAAACCCGACGTATTCAGAAAAACCGCCGTATTTTTAAAAAAATTAAGTGTCACTTGACACGCGCTTACCTGCACCCAGCAACGGTGAACTCCAGTGAACTCCGAAGGACTTCAGCACAGCAGCGACACCTGGTGGACATCGGGCGCACTGCCTTAGTGAATCGCCGGAAGACCCGAATCAGCGTCGAGAACCCGCCGCTGGATCACGTATGGACCACATAAGTAAATCTGCCCCATTGTGTACATATTGGGGCAGATTTACTTACCCGGATTAACCAGGTTTTACCCCATTAAACTAGTAGCACCGTCATTCAGGGGATAAAATGTCTAAGAAATCTCTCCCAAAGTCAAGAAAATATGACTTTTCTCACTTCATTTTCACAAGAGATGAGTCAAGTTTAGTGGTTTAGTCACTACAGAAGGCCCTATCTTTTGTTCTATACTACCTGGAAACATGCTACTGGTGTCATATTAAAGATAAAGATTTAATCTTTCAAATCACACCAGGCTTTGTGATCAACAGAACTGAATATACAGGCAGCTAAAGACATAGTTGGAAATGCAAGCGGCAGATAAAGATCCAGTTTCCACCTATTTTGTAGCTGCAAGTATTTCCATTTCTGTAGCTCACCGAACCGTAAGCTTGATGGCATCAGAAAGATGAGATTCTTATCTTTAATGGGACTTCAAAAGTTGTTTCTAAGTATGAAAGACCTGAAGATTAAGGCTTCCGAAAAGACACTACTCCTGCAACCACTAAACTTGACTCATCTCAAGTGAAAATGTGGATGAGAAGAGTCATATCTGCGATTTTTTAGAGGTAAGATTTGAAATATAGGAGGGAATTCTAGAAAAGACATTTCACACCTGACCTGAGAAGTTTAGTGGGGTTAAACCTGGTGAGAGGTTCTCTTTAATGAGATATTGGCATTAAAAACATGCATCTTTTATGGGGTAAATATGAGATAAATGTAGTGCTCCATTCACTTCAATAGGATAGAGGACCTCTGGAGCTCCTCCAGATGGCGCATAACAGCCGGATTTCCCGTTCCATATTCAGCCAATTTCCAGGGTGCAAGTGGTCTCACCCCCAGCGACCCTTCAGACATTTATCCTCTGTTAATATTTAAAATCCTAAATTTAAGATAGGCCATTATTTTAAGAATAGTGAGTTCAGCAGATGTATGGTGCTCACAGGCCTATGTAGGAGCCTCTTTGATCTACGGCCTTGATCCTAATAATCAGACCCCCAATAATCGAATATTGATGCCCAATCCCAAGAATAATCATGGAAAACCCGGATCGCTCTCCTGAGGATACCTGAGGAATGGTGAGACTCTGCAGCTGGCAGTCTGTTATCTCACTCAGCTGACGAAAGGACATTGTGAAATCAGCCTTTGTGTCTTCCATCATCTGTAAGAAGGGAAAAAAACCACAATATGATGTAATGTCTGATGGTAATTGGCGTCTACCCCGTCCTCTGCCGCATATCACCTACATTCAGAAAGGACACAATCAGGGTCAAGTCTTCTTCCCTCGCACCTACAAATCCCAGTTTGGACCTGAAGCGTTTGGTAAACCTATAAGCAAAGAGAAGAAGGTGTCATTGTTGATGGGTGCCCCCATACCAGGGTGCCCCCATAGGACCGCAAGTGAGGACAACACCTCCATTGTTTACTGGACCACTCAGTCACTCAGTAGTCCCATGAGCGGCACGAGACTGGTGCGACGAGTGAGCGGCTACAAGATGGCGTACCTCCGGTAGTAGAAATCTGGAAATCCATCAAGAACTTTTGAGGCTCTGAAATGAAATGTAAATTGTTAGTTAACAAGGATATTATAATTCTATAGCGCCATCATATGCCGCAGCGCTGTACAGATCATTTACGTGTACAAATAAAATAAGACATTACAGAATAATAACTTGGTCATATGGAACAATAGGAGTGAGGGTCCTGATCCCAAGAGCTTACAGTCTATGAGGATGAAGGGGGGAGCACAGGAGGTGACAGTACGTATACAATGGTCACAAGAGCTTACAATCTAGGAGGATGAAGAGGGCACAAGCTTAAAGACATGGGTTGTAAGAGCGCAAAACTTTGGTATTTGGGTATTAGTTTGATAGTCCGGGGTAGTGCATTCCAGAAAATTGGTTCAGCTCAGGAGAAATCATAATCTTAGATTGGTGAAAAATAAACGAGCACGGGTTGGGGCGATAAACTGAGATGAGAGAAAAGAGGTAGGGAAGAGCAGTGCTGTGGAGAGTTTAAGAGTGACTAGTATGAAAAAGGACATGGTTTGGCGCATTTTCTAGTGTTTTCTCAACCAGCTAAGAGATGTAAAGTTAGATCAGACAGCCATATATTTATCATCCAACACTGTGATATGATCTGGAGCAGGATAACACTGACTCGTCTAACATTCAGAATTCTCATCTATAACCAGGACAGAGAACGTCTATCATATTGGAGGACCCAACATGTCCATAGTCCAATAAGGTCAATAGAAGACGTGTAATACTTTATGTCCCCTGTGGTGGCGCTGCAGGGATATAAACACTTCCTCAGAGATCACAGATCTGCTAATTATTAGGACCCTTCTAACAAAATTTTAATACAAGTTCCCTATTGGATTAGAAGTCGGATCCAGCGCCTTAGACTACCATCTAAAGAAGTTAACCTCACAAAGGCTTCAGATGTCTGCTCCTTGCGCTGGCAGAGGGCGGTCATGCTGGGAAGGGGGTTATTCTCCCTTTGCAAAAATAAACACCTAATCCCATCTGTCATTGGTCATTTGTCAACACAACATTTTTCAAAGTCTGTACTAATCCTCCAAGGGTTTTTGTATCAAAATGTTCAAAGGGGCCAAAGATGCCCCCATCAGTGGCTGTCTCTATTGCCACGATACCAGTATCCTGGGGTGCTAGGGGGAGTCAGGGTGTTTCCGACTCACATCTGTTGTTGCCTGGTGTCCATCAGGGGGCTCAGGGCTACCCGCAGCTTGTTCAGATTATACATTCCAACGTTGGCCTGGTTTCCGATCCTGTACCTCCCTTCATCGTCAGATGTGTTTGGAACGTAATCTATTTAAAGAAAACAGAACGCAAATTACTGCGGTACCGAAAAAAAAAAAATGGGCAATTAAAATAAATAGTAATTGCAGCCGTTTCAACAATAGACCCCATTCCTGGCTCGGTGACTACATGAGAAGCTTTAGAGGGATCCAGGACCTTCCCGTTCTCAGCGCTGCGAGCTATACGCTATTTATTTTCGCAGGAGAGGCTACAGATTTCCAGATGCTCTCGGGCCGGCATCCTCCTCGCAGACACAAATTGTAACGCAATTGATTGTTACCGCTACATAATAAACCTCCCCTGTTATGTTAACCAGAGTAATCTGTGTAAGTTGTGGCAGGCGCGCAGCGCTCATCTATCATCCGCAGCATTTGTTTTCTTTGGAAAATATGTTAAATCCTTCCGTGCTGGGGGCGAGGTATCCAACGTGCGCAAGGTTAAAGGGATCCAGGAACAAGACTACGGAACGTACAACATGTTTTACTTTGAGGAATGAGGGTTTTGTTTGTTGTAATCAAATATTTCTTCATCGAAACACTGGTGTATAGATGTAACAGCCGGCATAGGCATAAAATGGCATCAAAGGTGCCATCTGTGCATTAGTCTAAGGGTCCGGCCCCAATTTAATATATCATATATTCACAGTAGTCAGAACACACGGATCATCGGAATGGCGGCCTGTTCCTTCAGCGGAATGCAGCACGAGGTCGAGCATCCCTACTATCACTCCCTACTGCGCTGCTGCAGCTCAGGGGGTGTTTTCCGGTGCCGATTTAGAACATGCACCACATTTATTATTGCGAGTCAACAGAATTGCGTTGCACGCAAAAAAGAAAGTTGTTGCACTCTGACAATGCAGCGCAGGGGGCGCCAGATTAATGAAGAACATGCGCCAGTATTCAATGATCTGCCGCACCCTGCACATTATTCAGGCAATTGCACAAAGTGCGGCTTGCACTAGTTTTAATAAATGTGGCCCATTATCTAAAAAAAAAAAAACTTTCACCATGAACATTTTTAGGAGTTTTTATGTTGTATAGTGGTTCAGATGCAGAATTGTATTCAGCTGCTTCGGACCATGTACCTGGTTCAGAGATTCTTTGTTGGAGCGTTATAACTTGATCCTGGCGCTATTCTATGCTCTCTCAGACTTGGACCCTAAGAAGGAATGATATCTAGTGCTAAGCCAGTGCTAAGCCCCCTTAATGTGAGGATGGGTTTGGGGGTTTTACAAGTCGCTAGTAATAGCCTGTGAACAGTCCCGTTCACTTTAAAGGGAACCTGTTAGCAGAAATTGGCCTGATAAACCACTACAAGGATGTTGTCAAGCAGCTGAACACCTTCTAGATTATCTTTCTTGCATGGTCCAGTATGGTGGCATAACCAGAAGATGCACTGTAAAGTCAATGCCAGGGGAGGAGGCTTTCAGAATTGGCGAGAGAGAGCTTGACTTCAGTGTTAAACTCTGCACTTCGTTGGCTTTATACAACCAATTTAAATCTCACTTCATATTCAATGATCAATTTCTGATGACGGGTTCCCTTTAACTTTTCTGGTGTAATATTAAAGACAATATTATCCTCTTTAACATGACACCAGACCTCTATTTTCTAGGTGCCAAAGTTCAGACGATATAGCCACGTGACGTGTGCCCGTCCTATACACATACTGTCTGCATGGTGTATGTGCAATTAAGACGTATATAGTATGACAGTCGTGAAATGGTTCTCCTACTGCAATACATTAACAGAAGAATAGTCAGTGTCAGCAGGATGTGGGAACTCACCAGGATCATAATTTTCCATGAAACCAAAAGGACCATAATCAATAGTGATAGACAGGAGGCTGAAGTTATCGGTATTGCACACACCTGCGGGAAAATCCAGAGGAAACATCTCCTGTTATAAGCATTAAAGTAGCACATTGTCTTATTGTGGAAAGGTTCATTGGCCTCCTATGTGATGGCCATATGTGTGTCTGAGCCTCGTCAGGGACAGGAATTCATCTGATTGATGACAATCTCTGTACTACGCTGCAGATTATGTTGGCGATACCCTATACAAGCAATGAGAAATGAATAAATCAATGGCAATGATGACAAAGCTCTGTGCCTTCTACCAAAATCTGTGACAAGCACCAGAGCAATATGAAAGCAGAGATAAGGACCCGGAGGGAAGGTCACAGTGTCACAAGCCCTATAGCGAGCACCGTGTAAGACAAGATAACGCACATCAGAGACGTGAGACGTGACCGCAGGGGAACTACAGAGCAGCAATCACACATATCTTATATCCACAGGAGGAATGAGGGGACACGGGAGTCCTGGCTGTCAGCCCATGGGGGTGGCTCTGCCCAAATGATCTACATGTGCTCCTTTATCATGTGTTATATACATAGACAACAGAACATAAACTAATAACACTGCTCTCTGCTTGCTGTCATTATATAAGAAGCTTCATTGTTTACTTCCGGGGGATAGAAATCTGTCCCTGGTCATGTAATGTCACACAGGTGCACGGCTCGTTATATCCCTGGTAATGTGATGTCACACAGGTGCACGGCTCGTTATATCCCTGGTCATGTGATGTCACACAGGTGCACAGCTTGTTATATCCCTGGTAATGTGATGTCACACGGGTGCACGGCTCGTTATATCCCTGGTCATGTGATGTCACACAGGTGCACAGCTCTTTATGATCACAGAGACTAATCAGAGTTGTGTGTTATAACGAGTCGTGCACCTGTGTGACATCACAAGTCCATAGACAGATTTCTATCCACTGGAAGTAAACATACAGGGGCACATTTACTTACCCGTCTGCTCGAGTTCACAGAAAGTGCATTGTCTGTGTATAATGCACATCTGCCGCAATTCACGGCAAGATCCTGTGCCCGATATCCTGCATGTGTCACTTCTCCGCTCAGGTCCGCAGGAGTTCACCTTCTTCTTCCTGGTGCATGTAAGTGCATTGTTTTGCGACACAAATTGAATCTTAAATCCTGCTATCAGTCCAAATCAGTCGGATTCAGTGCCGTCCCCCAATTTCTGTCGCATAAAAACCAGCGCAGCTGCGCCAAAATCCGATTGTGTGCGACACAATCCCAGCGCAGACACCTGTTAAATACCTGTCCAAGCTGCGCAAATCCTGAAAACAGTGAACAGTCCGACAAAAGTGCGATCCGCAATCCTTAGTAAATATGCCCCAGAATCTTTATATACCAGGACAGCAAGCAGAGATCTAGTAAACCATGAGGAATGGATACAGAAAGTACAGAAAGTTCATTGGATATTTGTATAACTTTACCTTACGCAAACAATATTAATTATTTGCTGAAAGTGGGCATCCCCTTTAACAACTTAGATACTGTGGAGGCTATGGATCACAGAATCTAAGGGGTCGTCTATAAGTTGCATGTTCAACTGCCACATCTTTACTCACTTCAGTAAAGCAACGCTGTTTCGAGAGCAAACCATGTTTTCCGAATCCTGAACAAATATATTTTTATGTGGATTACGGGGGAATGATGTGTCAGCTTACCATGTGCAAACCCTATGGACATCCACTTTGCAATCATCTCTGCTGTCTGAGACACTACTGTACTGAAGAAAGCCTGCAATGATAAATCTGGTTATAAGCTATCAAACACTTATCAAGCTCAATTTCCCTCTTTTATGTGAAATTTCGAACATCTACCTATAAAATAAATGTACTCCAAAGTCATGTGAGCCGAGAAGAGTCATATTTTATGTGAGATAAGTCAAGTATAGAGGTTGCAGGGGGAGTGTCACATGTCCATATCTTCAGTTATATAGTATCTACAAACATTTTTGGTTTCATATTAATAATAAGAATCAGACTTGTGGTTCTTCGGTCTACAGAACTGGAGATACAGAAAGCTAAAGACATAGGGCCAGATTTATCAAAAATGAGGCACTATGTGCAGTTTGCAGTTGTACTTGGTCTTACCAAAATCCTATTGGGATCAGTTGGTTTAATAGATGGAAAGTGTTCTTCAATGATAAACTCAACTAACACCCTAGAAAACACAACATAAAACATCAAGCAATGGAATAAACATAACAAACAGATTTTATCATGTACTGAAACTGAAGATATGCAGAGTAAAGCCTCAGCTCGATCTCTTACCTTAGCAAGTGAAATTCTCCAGAGTTAGTCAAAATTTCAAGAGAACCAATACGAAACCAGGATTTGGCAACTCTCAATACCACCGCTCCTGCACAGGAAGACAAAATACTGAATATTCACCCCATTTCTTGTATATATGGATGGAGTGACTGCTTAAAGGGAACCTGTCACCAGGTAACCCACTAAACTACCACCCCCCTCAGGTAGGGTATGAAATGTTCTTTCAAGAATTCGCTCTTTTATGTAAATTCCTCACCCTTTTACCTATTTTAAAAAAAATCTCCTTCAGTCAGGCAAATATGACTCTTCTCACCTCATTTTGACATGAGAGGAGTCAAGTTTAGTGGATGTCGGGGTCATTTCAGAAGCCTCTATCTTTGGTTCTATAGCGTCTACAAACACGTTTTTGTGCCATATTAAAAATAAGAATCTCATCATTTAGAACTGAACCAGAACTGAACATCAAGGCAGTTGAAATATAGGTGGGAAATGGATCTTTATCTGCTGCTTGCATTTCCAATGTTATCCTTCCAGGACCTTAATCTTACATTCATGAGGTCCTGGCAGGGCGATTGTTCATGGACAGGTAGAGATCACATGACCCTTTATCTGTGGCCATTTTATGGTCAGGAATCTCTGGCTGATGAGGTAAAAGACAGGAGGCTTCATTTTACATATCAAGAAAGCGGAGCAGTACTATTACTAGATGGTTGGCAAATTACCTATCCCCCCACTCTTACAAAAACAATGAGCCAATCCCTTTAATGATCTATGGAGAGAACTGAGCCCTCTTCATACAAGCGTTGCTATCACCTGCGATCAGTGTTAACTCTTTAAGTGATAGCGGCACATGGGTGGCCCCCTCTAGGATGTGACCTCTGGACCTGCCTTACTGAGGAAAAAAAGATACAGATACATTTTTGTTTTCTCCGATACATTGTCACCAGCAAGGATCAGCAACACAATTCTTACACAATTTCTTGTCACTGTGCAAGAAAGAAAAGTATCTAAGTAGCTGCAATATATATATATATACACAACCCTATGCGTGTACCTCATCATAGTACCTACCTCTTTCTTTAGTCACATGTCCATTGTAGAACTGATCTCTCCAGACTGCATCATTGCTGACGACAAGGCTGTGTTACAGAATATATTAGTCATAGATTAGTATAAAGCCATATCGCACACATCAGTGGAATAATATGACTTTCTGTTTGTGTATTGGGGCATTTAGGCTCTAGGTTCTCCATCGGGAGGTATAGTTTGCTCTTTGAAAGGATAGTTTACTAATTGGAGATGTTAAGGCTGTAAATAAGATATCCATGGGGATGAGGGGGGCTTATATAAAATAACCATGAGGGGGTATGTTTGGGATGATAAACTAGGGAATATTTTAGAGAACATGAGACTGTTTACGTTTCTGAATGTTGTATGTGAATGTGTATTCATTGCAAAGGGGCCCACTGAGGCTCTGTCACCCAGGGGCCTACCGATACCTGGAGCCGGCCCTGTATTCATGTACCTGGCAGCTCTGCTGGTGGGAACACCCAGATAGTACATGGCCTCGCTGCACAGGAACTCTCTTACAGAGGAGCGCAGCACAGCTCTCCCATCTCCATTCCTAAGAACAAAGGAAAGTACAAATATCAGATCTATAATATTATATATTACTATAAATAGGCCACAATCAGAGGCAGCACTGGTCACGGGATTATTGGAGCAGATCCCTTACCACAAATGTACGACCCATTATACTATGTGCCATTATTGTGTATAAAAGAAGACAAATTCTGCAGTGGAACTTGTTTGCCAAGTCTAATGATATATCTACATATTTAGCTGCTCCATAACATAGACACTGTTGGAAAAAGAAAACTAATCAGATTTTTGCAAAATATTAGAAAATCCTAGTAAAAAAAACATCACTGACTCCTGGATGATACCGAGTTGCAGGACCTATAGGAGGTTCCTCGGTTCTTACATCGGTGGGTGCCCATATAGATTACATATCCATATTAGAGCTAGAGCCCAGTTACACATTTTGCATTTGGTTCAAGGACATTTAAAGGGGATGTCCACTTTCAGCACATAAGTGACATTTTTAGATTTAATGAAAGTTATACAATTTCCCAATATACTTTTTGTATCAATTCCTCACAGTGTTCTAGATCTCTGCTTGATGTCATTCCATAGGAAGCTTCTCTATATACGTCCTGTGGATATTAACCGGTCCCTGATCATGTGATGTCACACAGGTGCACGGTTCATTATATCCCTGGTCATGTGATGTCACACAGGTGCACAGCTGGTTATATTACACAGCTCTGATTACTCTCTGTGATATAACAAACCATGCACCTGTGTGACATCACATGACCAGGGATATAACGAGCCGTGCACCTGTATGACATCACATGCCCAGGGATATAACGAGCCGTGCACCTGTGTGACATCACATGACCAGGGATATAACGAGCCGTGCACCTGTATGACATCACATGCCCAGGGATATACGAGCCTGCCCTGTGTGACATCACATGACCAGGGATTAACCGCTTCTGCACCTGTGTGACATCACATGACCAAGGATATAACGAGTCATGCACCTGTGTGACATCACATGACCAGGATTATAAAGCCGTGCACCTGTGGGACATCACATGACCAGGTTTTATAACGACATATGCCTGTGAGACATAACATGACCTGGGACGTTTTATCACCACAGGAAAAATAAACAATAAGCTTTCTACAGAATGACAGCAAGCAGAGATCTAGAAAACCGTGAGGAATTTATACAGAAGTATATTGGAAACTGTATAACTTTAATTACAAACATATTCATTTTTTGCTGAAAGTGGACAAAACCTACTTTTAGGATTTCTGACAACATGTTTAAAATAAGCCAGACTGTGTTTAGTAGGATGGAGAACCTTGTATAGGGGCATCCAACCCTCCAATTCCCCTTTTTTGAAGGCCCACAGACACCCCACCACATTGCCTGAATTAGAGGCCCCAATTCCGGAAATAGTTGTTGATCCAAACTTGTGATACCCCCCCCCCCCCCAAATCAGATCTTAATATCATTGTTCTACTTGATTTGACTTACTTGTAATTTTTTTGCATAAAAACCTTTATTACAGTTAATTACCTTGAATAAGGTGTTTTCCCTGATCCCTTTAACTGAAGCTCCCATCTTTCTCCAAACCTTCCAAAAAAAAATAGAATTTAAATACAATTGATAAAGTTAAATCTTTCTCCCACTTTCCTATTGATTTTTTCTCTTTTTATCACACTAAAATGAAAACATTATTTCAGGTCCGCAGATCCAGGAAAATATTGATCTTCCTGTTGGGATCAATAATCTTCCATTATCAAAGCCAGAATAGTTTGTAATAGTCTTCTCCTGCAACATCCTGGCCATCAGGAGGGAGACACCTAGTGGCCAATGAGCAGATCACATCCTCCTATAGAAAGAGGTTTTATTCCAAAGTGAACATTTTTTGTATTGAATTGGTCAGAAGTAAATTTTATTTTTAACCTTTTAAAAGATGGAAACTGTTCCTGCTCAGATAGTAGAGGAATTTGCTATCTTGCTATGTATGGTTCCCGTATTATATCTGCAAAGTGCAGTTTGTACCTCAGCTGAACTGGAAATGTTAAAAAAACAAAATATTGGGGAAAAAAATGAAAACCTAATAATAACTATTAAGGGTGCGATAACTTGGTGGTCCAGGGTTAGATACGTAGCAGGCAAAAAATACAGCGCCATCTCTATCAATGAACTGTGTGTGTGCACTGCAGCTCTGCCCCAGTCACTTAGGTGAAGCCTACCGCAATACCACCTATGGACAGGTGGGCACTGTGTATGCAATGATTTATTTTATCGTCTTCACAGACATGAATGAGCTTTAATGAACTGATGATGATTTGTTCATTCTCTTGATATGTCTTTCTATCACACAATCACTAATGATGGGTGTGCTGGTATCCTACCTGTTGATGCACCTTGGATTTTGGAGCAGATCCCTTACCACAAAGTACGACCCATTATACTATGTGCCATTATGTGTATAAAAGAAGACAAATTCTGCAGTGGAACTTGTTTGCCAAGTCTAATATATATCTACATTATTTAGCTGCTCCATAACATACAGACCACTGTTGGAAAAAGAAAACTAATCAGATTTTTTGCAAAATATTAGAAAATCCTAGTAAAAAAAACATCACTGACTCCTGATGATACCGAGTTGCAGGACCTATAGGAGGTTCCTCGTTCTTACATCGGTGGGTGCCCATATAGATTACATATCCATATTAGAGCTAGAGCCCAGTTACACATTTTGCATTTGGTTCAGGACATTTAAAGGGGATGTCCACTTTCAGCACATAAGTGACATTTTTAGATTTAATGAAAGTTATACAATTTCCCAATATACTTTTGTATCAATTCCTCACAGTGTTCTAGATCTCTGCTTGATGTCATTCCATAGGAAGCTTCTCTATACGTCCTGTGGATATTAACCGGTCCCCTGATCATGTGATGTCACACAGGTGCACGGTTCATTATATCCCTGGTCATGTGATGTCACACGGTGCACAGCTGGTTATTACACAGCTCTGATTACTCTCTGTGATATAACAAACCATGCACCTGTGTGACATCACATGACCAGGGATATAACGAGCCGTGCACCTGTATGACATCACATGCCCAGGGATATAACGAGCCGTGCACCTGTGTGACATCACATGACCAGGGATATAACCAGCTCTGCACCTGTGTGACATCACATGACCAAGGATATAACGAGTCATGCACCTGTGTGACATCACATGACCATGGATATTACAAGCCGTGCACCTGTGTGACATCACATGACCAGGTTTATAACGAGCCATATGCCTGTGAGACATCACATGACCTGGGACCGGTTTTATCCACAGGAAAATAAACAATAAAGCTTTCTACAGAATGACAGCAAGCAGAGATCTAGAAAACCGTGAGGAATTTATACAGAAGTATATTGGAAAACTGTATAACTTTAATTACAAAAACAATATTCATTGTTTGCTGAAAGTGGACAAAACCTACTTTTAGGATTTCTGACAACATGTTAAAATAGCCAGACTGTGTTTAGTAGGATGGAGAAAGCCTTGTATAGGTGCATCCAACCCTCCAATTGCCCCTTTTTTGAAGGCCCACAGACACCCCACCACATTTGCCTGAATTAGAGGCCCCAATTCCGGAAATAGTTGTTGATCCAAACTTTGTGATACCCCCCCCCCCCCAAATCAGATCTTAATATCATTGTTCTACTGATTTGGACTTACTTGTAATTTTTTGCATAAAAACCTATTAATTACAGTTAATTACCTTGAATAAGGTGTTTTTCCTGATCCCTTTAACTGAAGCTCCCATCTTTCTCCAAACCTTCCAGAAAAAAAAATAGAATTTAAATACAATTGATAAAAGTTAAATCTTTCCCACTTTTACTATTGATTTTTTCTCTTTTTATCACACTAAATGAAAACATTATTTCAGGTCCGCAGATCCAGGAAAATATTGATCTTCCTGTTGGGATCAATAATCTTCCATTATCAAAGCCAGAATAGTTTGTAATAGTCTTCTCCTGCAACATCCTGGCCATCAGGAGGGAGACACCTAGTGGCCAATGAGCAGATCACATCCTCCTCATAGAAAGAGGTTTTAGTCCAAAGTGAGACATTTTTTGTATTGAATTGGTCAGAAGTAAATTTTATTTTTAACCTTTTAAAAGATGGAAACTGTTCCTGCTCAGATAGTAGAGGAATTTTGCTATCTTGCTATGTATGTGTTCCCGTATTATATCTGCAAAGTGCAGTTTGTACCTCAGCTGAACTGGAAATGTTAAAAAAAACAAAAATATTGGGGAAAAAAAATGAAAACCTAATAATAACTATTAAGGGTGCGATAACTTGGTGGTCCAGGGTTAGATACGTAGCAGGCAAAAAATACAGCGCCATCTCTATCAATGAACTGTGTGTGGCACTGCAGCTCTGCCCCAGTCACTTAGGTGAAGCTCTACCGCAATACCACCTATGGACAGGTGGGGCACTGTGTAATGCAATGATTATTTTATCGTCTTCACAGACATGAATGAGCTTTAATGAACTGATGATGATTTGTTCATTCTCTTGATATTGTCTTTCTATCACACATCACTAATGATGGGTGTGCTGGTATCCTACCTGTTGATGTAAGAGACTATTAAATGTGCTCTGCCGTCCCCCAGTTGTCCAGCCCAAACGCCAAACTGAAAGATAGTAGAGTAACAAAAATAGAAGAGATTAAAATCCAACTGCAATAACCATGTCTGTACTAAAGGGGGTATCTATGGGGGTTCCCACTTTCTCGACTATTTCCATCCACCCCGTAGACTTTAATGAAGTGACACTGTGCTGAAGCGACACTGTGCATATGTAACTGCTGCTCCTTCCCAACTCTCTGCCACTGCTGGAGAGCCAAGGATGCCATTTCTAATATCCATAGGTGTCCTGGTGCTATTAATGATGTACCCGGGGTGGTAAATGCCTTATCCCTAGAATACTGGGGTTTTCTGGGCTCTTTTATGCTTATGACATATTTATTATATCATCGGACAATCCTACCGATCAGCAAAGTGCAGCTGCACTATGATCCGAATAGAACGAAGACAACCCCGTGTCCATAGTGTATCGGCCATTCACCCAAACTGCAGGTTTGACTCTTTAGAAGTAAATGTGTGTTATGTTCGTCACGTGACCAAATGTTAATAGAGTTATATACATATATATGGATATGATGAGAGATGAGGTATATCAAAAATCCGGTCACCTGGTGTCCTCCGTATCTGTGCGTTAGAGGAGGGAATCCTGAAACTGATTTCCCCCCACTGACAAACTGCAGGAAGTCATCCGTGTGTGACACTGAGATGTCCAGATCCAGCAGATTCTCCACAACATCCTGTGAAAATAATACAACATATTACCCCATTACGGATCCAATACAAACAGACATAACATGTATCCGAAAACAGACCCTATGGGAGATTAGGACTTGTACACCAGGAATTGCGATGATTTCCAGCTTCATGGCATGTGGGCATGGAGGGGCCTGTAGGTGTGGAGTGGGCTGGTATAGGGCCCTCCTACCCTGCACTTGCTATAGTCTGCAACTATTGAAGCCTGAGCCTCTTGATGTGTCCGGCACCGCAGAGGGCGGGGCTTATATATTACAACGACAGCTTTACTAAATGGATGTTAAAAGGGTTGTCCACTTCTATCAAATAATTGATATACTTTCTGTATTAATTCCTCACTGTTTTCTAGATCTCTGCTTGCTGTCATTCATAAGCTGCATTATTTACCCCTTGTGGATATAAACTGATGCCTGGTCATGTGATGTCACACGGGTGGCTCTATATATCACAGAGAGAAGTCAGAGCTATGTTATATAATCGAGCCGTGCACCTGTGTGACATCACATGACCAGGGATATAAGAAGCCATGCACGTGTGTGACATCAAATGACCAAGGACTGGGTTATCCACAGCAAGTAAACAATGAAGCTTCATGTAGAATGACAGCAAGCAGAGATCTAGAAAACCATGAGGAATTGATACAGAAAGTATATTGGAAAATTGTACAACTGTTGTAAGGTCAGCTACAAACCAGAATGTTATTCCAATTCCATAGAATGGACACATTGCACAGAATGGGAGTCCTTGCATCATACAGAATATCTGCCTGTCTGTGCGCTGCCATACAGCCAGTAGTCAGGGAGTCTTTGCATCGTATTTCTGTATGGTGCAAGGACTCCCGTCCGGTGCAATGTGTCCATTCTATGGAATTGGACCAAAATTCTGGTCTGTTTCCAGACCAGATAGTACATTTCACCATTCATTATTGGTTTTGGCTTCAAAATTTTAATAAAAAAAACGAGGAGACAACAGTCCCTAAATGTCAAGCACTGTAGACAGCAATGTGCAGACACTGAACAAGTAGGGCATTTGATGGCCGGATTCTTAATATATCTCTGGATAATGCTGACTGTGATTTATAAAATGACTTCTTGATGATGTAAATTATCAGTGTGTAGAGCCCTGCATGTGATATACTGGTGTCTTACCTCTGAGACTGCAACAAGATGAACAGCAGACACAAATGGAGTGGGGAAGGTCTGGGAGAAGATGCAGCCTTTCACCTTTCTAACATAATTGGCTTTGATTGCGTCAATTGGTAATTTGGCTGCATAGTAGAAACAAAAGGAAATTCTTATATAAGGAAATTTACTAAATATATGTAGTACATGAACCTGTCTCTAATCTTACCTAGATCATCGTCCAGTGTTGGGCTCCACAGACCCATACAAGATACTCTCCTCCTCCTTCCGCAGGAGTCACTGCTGTTCAGCGTAGTAATGAAAAGTGGGCGCCCGTCGTCCTCTGTGCCCCGATAGATGTTATGTTTCCAGGTCGGGCCATATAGTCCGTATGCTGCCCATATACACAGCAGCGCTATAAAGCTGCCCTGCATCATCATCCCCTCTGCGCATTTCTCAGATTCTGCCTCACAAATCGTCCTCATAGTTCGTCGACATCATTGATGTAGAGAGAAGACGCTCGTCCACTGCTGCGGAGTACAGGCTGCAGATAAGGAACGTGAAAAGTAATGTAATATGCAGATTAGGAGGTCACTGACTAAGGTGTTTGCTAATGTGATGTATTCTGGACAATTCACAACCAATTTGAGATGGAAATAATAGAGCTGTAGCCTCTGTACATTTTTCTGCTCAAATAATGGAAGCCAAACGGACAATAACATGGGCCATTAGAAGTCCATTGAGATCTATGGACATTTTAATGAAAAAACATTGGACCTCAGTTATTATCATCTTAGAGATAGAAGATAATAACGGAGGTCCGAATGCAGGTGTGAACTTGGGCTTATAGGGGAGGACAGGCTGTGTGTCGCTATGGGGGTCCCTGACCTGTTTGGAATCAATGTTTCACCAAGCTCAAACACCAGTCGTCTACCTGCATTGCCATTGTGCCTATGCTGCCGCCGATGTGTGTGGCAGATCCTGGTGTCAGGTTCAGAGCCACAAAGAAAAAAATGGGGTATGGTGGAGATGTAATGGAAACCTACCATGTCATTTGATGCATTATGAAGCAAACACACCTTAAGAATACTGTAGCTACACAGGTGCAGGATCATATCTTGTTTAATTCCTGAGTTATGCTGAAATAACAATTATAAAATTATGATAATGAGGTTCTGTCACTTCTGTTCCTGGCCTCCACATGTTTCCTTTCACATTAGTTATTCACTGCTTCACAGGATCACTGTTCTTCCGGCCAGGCAGAATAATCAATTGCTGCACCACCACCCCAGCTGCTGTGTATGAGTGATCCAGCTCAGGTTGATTAGTCCTGTCTTGGCTGTTCCGAAAGCTTGGGTGTAATGTGGATCCAGCTTTCCCAAGGTCCTGAATTTTATAATTGTTTTTAATCGTTTCAACCACTCAGGGATTAACCAAGATATGTTCCTGCATCAGTGTAGCTACAGCATTCTCAAGGTATGTTTGGTGTTACAATGCTTAAAAACAAATGGTAGGTTTCCTTTAACAGAATAGGGAACATTATGAACATGGGGGGGGGGGTATTATAAAATGGGGTGATACAAGAATGGGAGCATCAATCTGGGGCATTATAAAGAGTGAGCCATGGAAAGTGGAACATTTTTAATGGCAATATTATACTATAGCATGTATAGCATGATGATTATACTACTCGCCTCCCCATCCTGACCCACTTTGCAGCAATCGTATTTTGGTATAGTTTGGAACGGCCCCATTTAGTAAAAAAAAGGATTCTAAAATATTCAAATGAGCCTTCGGCACTCTGCAGAGCATTTCTGGGCTCCACTGCAATGTAATTTATTCTCATCAGTGACACGCACTGCATACAGAGTCCAAAAGAGCCTCAGGGCGCGTTCACACGTTGCGTTTTGGTTGCGTTTTCATTGCGTTTGAAACGCATATACAACAGCTGATGTGAGGCAATTTGCCTAATTACATTACCGTTTACGTTTGTAAACGCAATGTTAACGCATGCGTTAACAAAACACATACGTTAACGCTTTGTTGGCGCATGCGTTAATATCGCGTTTACGATGCGTTTTGTAAACGGAAACGTTAACAGTGATGTAATTAGGCAAATCACCTCTCCTCAGCTGTTGTATATGCGCTTCAAACGCAATGAAAACGCAGGTCAAAACGCAATGTGTGAACGCGCCCTCAGGGGCTCCGTCATCTATTAATTATCCTTTCCTTTTTGTGGCTCTCTGGCTGTGGCCTGGGAAGGAGGAGGAAGGCAGTAAGCCTGTAAAGAGCAGCCACTCAAGCTCATTTGCATAATTTTAAAACACTTTTTTTTTTTCAAATGAGGATGTAGGAAATTAAAAGAAGAGCTGATTCTGACCGAGGGGGCAAAAACGAGCATCTAAGTGTCTCTGGTTTAGATTACTGGATCGTGTTGGTAGATTTCCTATAGACTTTTGGGGTACACAAAGGGGTGAGTTAAGGGGCGGAGTTGTTTTTTGAAGAAGATTTGGCATTGCAATGCACACACCACAACTTTTGTTTATCTTGCACCATCCACAAATTTGGGAGACAAGCTGCATTTGCAGTTACTACAATGGTATATAATTCTGCCCCTATACATTACATGTATAGCCTCTTGCAGTGAGCTCCCCCTAGTGGAAAAGGCAGAAAGACACAGATAATGGTTGTATGATGCAGAGCTGGGGTTTTGGGATCTCTCAGGAAAAATAACGCCTTGATATCAATATGTCTATATATTGATTTTTGCTCATGTGCACCACATTATAGACCACTTTTTGATTTATACTTGACAACAATTACCCCCCTCATTCCCAGAGTCACGTGACGCCCCATCTCCCTATATGGACGTATACTGGGGTATACATCACAGAAGAACCCGCATCCACTGATAAATAATTCTCGTCCTAACCCATCCATGTAACAATTATTATTACATTCCTACGTCACGTTATAATTGTTCGCAATGCGCCCTGATACTAACACTTTAGATCGCTTTTAGGGCAAAATACACTGCCTTACCCTCACCAAAAATGGCCGATCAGTCACTTCCGGTTTCCGTCTGAGAACCGAAAGGATGATGAGTAGTGTCTAGATTGGAGTTGCTCCTAGTAGGGATGATGTCACGGAAGGGGCGGGGTTTCTTGTAAGAAGGGCGTTGCCTTCTTCGGGAGATGCTGGATGACGTCAGGGGTTTACAGCTGTAGGAGGGGATTAGGGGCAAAGTGTATGGGATAGGAAGGATATAATTTACATGGGACTGTATGATAGAAAGCAGGAGTGATTGTAGTTACATGGGACCTTTTGTTAAAACCAGAAAAAAACAAAAAAAAAAAAAAAACATGATAGAAAGCAGGAGTGATTGTAGTTACATGGGACTGTATGATAGAAAGCAGGAGTGATTGTAGTTACATGGGGCTGTATGATAGAAAGCAGGAGTGATTGTAGTTACATGGGACTGTATGATAGAAAGCAGGAGTGATTGTAGTTACATGGGACTGTATGATAGAAAGCAGGAGTGATTGTAGTTACATGGGACTGTATGATGGAGACCAGGAGTGATTGTAGTTACATGGGACTGTGTGATAGGGACAGGAGTCATTGTAGTTACATAGGACTGTATGATAGGGACCAGGAGTCATTGTAGTTACATGGGACTGTATGATAGAAACCTGGAGTTATTGTAGTTACATGGGACTGTATGATAGGGACCAGGAGTCTTGTAGTTACATGGGACCTGTTGATAGGGACCAGGAGTCATTGTAGTTACATGGGACTGTATGATAGGGACAAGTCATTGTATTACATGGGACTGTATGATAGGGACCAGGAGTCATTGTAGTTACTGGGACTGTATATAGGGACCAGGAGTCATTTTTTAGTTACATGGGACTCTATGATAGGGACCAGGAGTCATTGATTACATGGACTGTATGATAGAGACCAGGGTGATTGTAGTTACATGGGACTGTATGATTGGGACCAGGAGTCATTGTATGTTACATGGGACTGTATGTAGGGACAGGAATCATTGTAGTTTACATGGGACTGTATGATAGGGACCAGGAGTCATTGTAGTTACATAGGACTGTATAATAGGGACCAGGAGTGATTGTTATTACATGGGACTGTATGATAGGGACCAGGAATCATTGTAGTTACATGGGACTGTATGATAGGGACCAGGAGTGTAGTTACCATGGAACTGTATGATAGGGACCAGGAGTGATTGTAGTTACATGGGACTGTATGATAGGACCAGAGTGATTGGTAGTTACATGGACTGTATAATAGGGCCATGAGTCATTGTAGTTACATGGGACTGTATAATAGGGACCAGGAGTCATTGTAGTCACATGGACTGTATGATATGGACGCAGAGTCATTGTAGTTACATGGGACTGTATGATAGGGACCATGAGTCATTGTAGTTACATGGGACTGTATAATAGGGACCAGGAGTCATTGTAGTTACATGGGACTGTATGATAGGGACCATGAGTCATTGTAGTTACATGGGACTGTATGATAGGGGACCAGGAATCATTGTAGTTACATGGACTGTATGATATGGTCAGGAGTCATTGTAGTACATGGGACTGTATGATGGGACCCATGAGTCTGTAGTTACATGGGACTGTATAATGGGACCAGGAGTCATTGTAGTTACATGGGACTGTATGATATGGACCAGGAGTCATTGTAGTTACAGGGACTGTATAATAGGGACCAGAGTGATTATATTTACATGGGACTGTTGATGTCAGACCAGGAGTCATTTAGTTACATGGGACTGTATGATAGGGACCATGAGTCTTGTAGTTACATGGGACTGTATAATAGGGACCAGGAGTCATTGTTAGTTACATGGGACTGTATGATATGGACAGAGTCATTGTAGTTACGTGGACTGTATGATAGGGACCAGAGTCATTTAGTTACATGGGACTGTATGATGGGGACCAGAGTCATTTTAGTTAGCATGGGACTGTATAATAGGGGTGTTAAGAACTAGAGGTGTTAAATTTTTTATGTTTTCTTTTTATTTTTTCATGGGACGTATTTTACATGGGCTACAGGGAGGGAAGTGATTTTTTACATGGGATGTTTATTAACAGGGCTAAAGACGAGGAGAGATTTTCAGCTTAGCTGTATGTCAGAGACAATGTTTTAGAGTTTTTTTAAATTCCGAGTATAAGCCAAGTCCCTAATTTACCACCAAATACTGGGAAAACCTATTGACTCGAGTATAAGCCGAGGTTGGAATGCCTTGGTCACAGACCCCCCCCCCAGTATATAGCCAGCCTCCCCCTATGTATACAGCCTGCCCCCTGTATACAGCTGCCAGCCTGCCCCAGTAGTATCCAGCCAGCCCAGCTTGCCCCAATAGTATACAGCCACAGCCCTGCCCAGTATACAGCCTGCCCCCTGCCCCCAGTAGTATAACAGCCTCCCCCCAGTAGTATACAGCCAGCCCCCAGTAGTATACAGCCACCCCAAGCATTAAAAACAAAAAAATAACTTACATACCCTCCGGTGCCCTCTGCGCAGCATTGCTCGCCCGATGTCAGCGCGGCTCGTCTTCTGGCTTCCCGGCTCCTCTTCTTTTCTCTGTAACCTCCTGCAGGGCGCCGCCATCGCTCACTCACTCCTGGCCGCAGGCACATAGTATGAGGCGGCCGCTGCTGCCGTCATACTATGCGCCGTCCGGGGGAAAAACATGGCGGCGCCCAGCAGAGGTTACAGAAGAAAAGAGGAGCCGGGAAGCCAGAAGAGGACCCGCGATGACATCGGGGAGCAGCGCTGCGCATCGGGCAAAACTCGGCTATACACGAGTATATACGGTATTATTTGCATGTGACTATGCATGTTAAGTGCAGATGAAAGGAGGGAGCAACATTTACATGGGCCTGTAAGTTGAGGGATTATAGTTTTTTGCGTTTCAAAGCACATCCAGATGGGGAGGGGCTTGGCGCGATCACATATGTGTTCAATACAACAAGCGCCTGGTATTTTGCATTGTTTACACAGAACGTGTGAGCGCAGTTCAAAAAGGTTGTGGGGTTTTACATGGTTCTTTAGGGAAGATTTTTGTCTAATTACTAGTAAATTGATCCTGTTATTTAGGCCGGTTTGGTCTTCAGATTTGCAACTGTGCTTGTGAGATTTACCAGCCCGAACGTAGAATCACTGCATGGAGCCAGACATCCCAAATGCTGTATTTTGTTAATAACAATGAATTAGAGTATAACCCCCTTAGGGCGCGTTCACACGTTGCGTTTTGGTCGCGTTTTCATTGCGTTTGAAAACGCATATACAACAGTTGATAGAGCTGATTTGCCTAATTTATAGGGACCAGGAGTCATTGTAGTTACATGGGACTGTATGATAGGGACCAGGAGTCATTGTAGTTACATGGGACTGTATGATAGGGACCAGGAGTCATTGTAGTTACATGGGACTGTATAATAGGGACCAGGAGTCATTGTAGTTACATGGGACTCTATGATAGGGACCAGGAGTCCTTTTAGTACATGGGATCTGATAGGGACGGAGTCATTGTGTTCATGGGACTGTATGATAGAGACCAGGGTGTATTGTAGTTACTGGACTGTATGATAGGGACCAGGAGTCATTGTAGTTACATGGGACTGTATGATAGGGCCAGGAATCATTGTGTTACATGGGCCTGTATGATAGGGACCAGGAGTCATTGTAGTTCCATGACTGTATATAGGGACCAGGAGATTGTTATTACATGGGACTGTATTAGGGACCGGAATCATTGTAGTTACCTGGGACTGTATATAGGGACCAGGAGTGTAGTTACATGAGACTGTATGATAGGGACCAGGAGTGATTTTACGTACGTGGAACTGTATGATAGGGACCAGGAGTGATTGTAGTTACATGGGACTGTATAATAGGGGCCATGAGTCATTGTAGTTACATGGGACTGTATAATAGGGACCAGGAGTCATTGATTACATGGACTAGTATGATAGAGACCAGGGTGATTGTAGTTACATGGGACTGTATGATAGGGACCAGGAGTCATTGTAGTTACATGGGACTGTATGATAGGGACCAGGAATCATTGTAGTTACATGGGACTGTATGATAGGGACCAGGAGTCATTGTAGTTACATAGGACTGTATAATAGGGACCAGGAGTGATTGTTATTACATGGGACTGTATGATAGGGACCAGGAATCATTGTAGTTACATGGGACTGTATGATGGAGACCAGGAGTGTAGTTACATGGAACTGTATGATAGGGACCAGGAGTGATTGTAGTTACATGGGACTGTATGATAGGGACCAGGAGTGATTGTAGTTACATGGGACTGTATAATAGGGGCCATGAGTCATTGTAGTTACATGGGACTGTATAATAGGGACCAGGAGTCATTGTAGTCACATGGACTGTATGATTGGCCAGGAGTCATTGTAGTTTACATGGGACTGTATGATAGGGACCATGAGTCATTGTAGTTACATGGGACTGATAATAAGGGACCAGGAGTCATTGTAGTTACATGGGACTGTATGATAGGGACCCATGACTCATTGTAGTTTAACATGGGACTGTATAGGGACCAGGAATCATTGTAGTTACATGGGACTGTATGATATGGTCGGAGTCATTGTAGTAACATGGACTGTAATGATGTGGACCCTAGAGTCATTGTAGTTACATGGGACTGTATAATAGGGACCAGGAGTCATTGTAGTTACATGGGACTGTATGATATGGACCAGGAGTCATTGTAGTTACATGGGACTGTATAATAGGGACCAGGAGTGATTATAGTTACATGGGACTGTATGATGCAGACCAGGAGTCATTTTAGTTACATGGGACTGTATGATAGGGACCATGAGTCATTGTAGTTACAATCGGACTGATAATAATAGGACCAGGAGTGATTGTTATTACATGGGACTGTATGATAGGGACCAGGAATCATTGTAGTTACTGGGACTGTAATGATGGAGACCAGGAGTGTAGTACATGGAACTGTATGATAGGGACCAGGAGTGATTGTAGTTACATGGGACTGTATGATAGGACCAGAGTGATTGTAGTTACATGGGACTGTATAATAGGGGCCATGAGTCATTGTAGTTACATGGGACTGTATAATAGGGACCAGGAGTCATTGTAGTCACATGGGACTGTATGATATGGACCAGGAGTCATTGTAGTTACATGGGACTGTATGATAGGGACCATGAGTCATTGTAGTTACATGGGACTGTATGATATGGTCCAGGAGTCATTGTAGTTACATGGGACTGTATGATAGGGACCATGAGTCATTGTAGTTACATGGGACTGTATAATAGGGACCAGGAATCATTGTAGTTACATGGGACTGTATGATATGGACCAGGAGTCATTGTAGTTACGTGGGACTGTATGATAGGGACCAGGAGTCATTTTAGTTACATGGGACTGTATGATGGGGACCAGGAGTCATTTTAGTTACATGGGACTGTATAATAGGGGTGTTAAAGAACTAGAGGGATTTAAATTTTTTATGTTTTCTTTTTATTATTTTTCATGGGACTGTATTTTACATGGGGCTACAGGGAGGGAAGTGAGTTTTTACATGGGAATGTTTATTAACAGGGGCTAAAGACAGAGGAGAGATGTTTTCAGCTTAGCTGTATGTCAGAGACAATGTTTTTAGAGTTTTTTTAAATTGCCGAGTATAAGCCAAGTCCCCTAATTTTACCACCAAATACTGGGAAAACCTATTGACTCGAGTATAAGCCGAGGTTGGGAAATGCATTGGTCACAGACCCCCCCCCCCAGTATATAGCCAGCCTCCCCCCTATAGTATACAGCCTGCCCCCTGTAGTATACAGCCTGCCCAGCCTGCCCCCAGTAGTATACAGCCAGCCCAGCTTGCCCCCAATAGTATACAGCCAGCCCAGCCTGCCCCCAGTAGTATACAGCGCTGCCCAGCCTGCCCCCAGTAGTATACAGCCTCCCCCCAGTAGTATACAGCCAGCCCCCAGTAGTATACAGCCACCCCAGCATTAAAAAACAAAAAAATAAACTTACATACCCTCCGGTGGCCCCGATGCGCAGCATTGCTCGCCCGATGTCAGCGCGGCTCGTCTTCTGGCTTCCCGGCTCCTCTTCTTTCTTCTGTAACCTCCTGCAGGGCGCCGCCATCGCTCACTCACTCCTGGCCGGCAGGCACATAGTATGAGGCGGCCGCTGCTGCCGTCATACTATGCGCCGTCCGGGGGAAAAACATGGCGGCGCCCAGCAGGAGGTTACAGAAGAAAGAAGAGGAGCCGGGAAGCCAGAAGAGGACCCGCGATGACATCGGGGAGCAGCGCTGCGCATCGGGGCAAAACTCGGCTTATACACGAGTATATACGGTATTATTTGCATGTGACTGCATGTTAAGTGCAGATGAAAAGGAGGGAGCAACATTTACATGGGCCTGTAAGTTGGAGGGGAGTATAGTTTTTGCGTTTCAAAGCACAATCCAGATGGGGAGGGGCTTGGCGCGATCACATATGTGGTTCAATACTAACAAGCGCCTGGTATTTTGCATTGTTTACACAGAACGTGTGAGCGCAGTTCAAAAAGGTTGTGGGGTTTTACATGGGTCTTTAGGGAAGATTTTTGTCTAATATACTAAGTAAATTGATCCTGTTATTTAGGCCGGTTTGGTTCTTCAGATTTGCAACGTGTGCTTGTGAGATTTACCAGCCCGAACGTAGAATCACTGCATGGAGCAGACATCCCAAATGCTGTATTTTTGTTAATAACAATGAATTAGAGTATAACCCCTTAGGGCGCGTTCACACGTTGCGTTTTGGTCGCGTTTTCATTGCGTTTGAAACGCATATACAACAGTTGATGAGAGCTGATTTGCCTAATTACATTACCATTTACGTTTGTAAACGCAATGTTAACGCATGCGTTTTGTAAACGGAAATGTTAACAGTGATGTGGTTAGGCAAATCACCCCTCCTCAGCTGTTGTATATGCGTTTCAAACGCAATGAAAACGCAGGTCAAAACGCAACGTGTGAACGCGCCCACAAGGACGCAGCCAGTTTGTATGTGAAGGCTCAGCCCTTTTTTTTTTAAATCTGACCAGTGTCTCTTTGTGACGTAATAACTTTAACACTTTCAACACTTTAACTTATCTGAATGATTTTGAGATAGTTTTCTCGTGACACATTGTAGTTTCTATTAGTATAATTTTGCTGATTGGTCTGGTTTTTTGGGGGTAAAAATTTTACAATTTAAGAGAATTTTGAAAAAAGATTACAATTTTCTAAGTTTCAAATGTTCTATTTCCTAGACAAAAAGTCATAACACCAATTTTTTTGGTAGAAAACTTTTGCCTTGTCTTTTTCTATTTCCATAATTTTTTTTCTCATTCTCAAATTGTGGGGGGGGGGGGGGGAAGGGAGGGAAAATGGACAATGGGGGGGGGGGGGCGTAACCAAGTAAAAGGGATGGTGCTGCGAATAATACAAGGAAAAACGGATGATGGGGGGCTAATAGTATTTTTGCACCCGAATCTACTGGCGAGATCATGAGTATGCCTGCTCTCAAACACCCAAATGCAGAATGGTGGTGTTGCAGAGCGGGGAGATAGGGTGATGTCACACATGGTGTTTTTAGTCCATCTGAAAACGCCATAAACGGCCAAAAAAACACTAAAAACGCCATGTGGGACATCATCCATACTTTCATCTGTCATGGCTTAGAATCACTGTCACTGGCCAGTTTGTATTGACTGGCCAACGGCAGCCATCGACATTGCAGGACCATTCAAATTGGTCCTGTGATCCCCTATCGATCCCGGCACCCTTCGCAAACACATGTGATCGGCTATAATAACCACCTCCTTCTCATACACATGTAATCGGCCATCACTAGCTTCTCCTCATACACATGTAGTCGGCCACCACTGGCTACTCCTCATACACATGTAGTCGGCTATAATAACCACCCTCTCCTTATACACATGTAGTCGGCAAGTCCACACCCCTTACCAGGGAATATCCGCCCCTTCCAGTGACATCATCCGTAACAGAACATCTACATTCTAGACACGACCTCAGCCGTGCCCTCACCAAATATGGCCGACCAGTCACATCCTGTTTCCGTTTTGCTTTACATCCGCTCCCGGGGCAAGTGTAAGGGGGCGTGGCCTGGCAGCTGTCGGGCGCCGGGTGGAGGCTGAGCAGTGCGGGTGATGATGGGCTGGGGATGGAGCTGGAGGTTACGGTGCTGTGGACATCACGCCGCCTCCCTGGCCGGGATACGGGGTGTGCACGGAGGGTCGGGAGGAGGCTGGGCCGGCGCCATAGGAGGGAGAGCGGCAGCAGCGGGGAAGGTGAGGACATGGGGGAAGGTCATGGTGTCCCCGGCGGATGCCAGGCTGCTGTGTGTCTCCATTCATACATAACCTGTGCCCATACAACTTACTCACCGGCTCCTGGTCACCTCATGTGTTCTGCCCTGCATCTCATATAAACTGCTCTGCTTCCGTGTATGCTCTGCACGAAATGCTCTGCAGTGTCTTGTGCTCTACATGTAGCTCTGCACGAAATGCTCTGCAGTGTCTTGTGCTCTACATGGAGCTCTGCACGAAATTCTCTGCAGTGTCTTGTGCCCTGCATGGAGCTCTGCAAGAAATGCTCTGCAGTTTCGTGTGCTCTGCATGGCGCTCTGCAAGAAATGCTCTGCAGTTTCGTGTGCTCTGCATGGCGCTCTGCAAGAAATGCTCTGCAGTTTCGTGTGCTCTGCAAAAATTGCTCTGCAGTGTCTTGTGCTCTGCATGGAGCTCTGCAAGAAATGCTCTGCAGTGTCGTGTGCTCTGCATGGAGCTCTGCAAGAAATGCTCTGCAGTGTCGTGTGCTCTGCATGGCGCTCTGCAAGAAATGCTCTGCTGTGGCTTGTGCTCTGCATGGCGCTCTGCAAGAAATGCTCTGCATGGAGCTCTGCAAGAAATGCTCTGCAGTGTTGCATATTGTGTTTCAGTGCTTCCATGGGTGCTCCCTAATGCTCTGCATTGTTGCAATGTGCTCTGCCTGTAATGCTCTTCAGTGCAGCTGTCAATGTTCTGCGCTGTATGCTCTGCACGGGCTCAGTTAATACACAGCAACTCATATAAAATATTGCCATCCCTCCCTGTGTGTTGTATACACTGCAGTCTGGCTGAAGTCTCGTAAATCCAGCAGAGCAGTAAACATTTAGCTGTGCAGCCATTGGCTCTCCCTGATCCTAGTGGCCGCTCCGATAGAACAATCATCTATACCGCCCTGTCCTGCCCACAAAATGTATGAAATGTGTTACAGCCACAGGCTGTGTGTAGTACTAGAGCATGAATCTGGTCTTGTGACTACAGACACATCCTGGGGTAATCCTGTACAGCTACTATATTCCTACACAAACCCTATAGATAATCTCTAGGTGCAGAGGGTGATGTATGGGTGTAGTAGATACATAGTTACTCTCCTGTGTGTGACTCATCTGTGTGTCCTGTCCTTGACTAAGGGCAGACTCCGCCCTCCTATAATGTTCTATAGGGGGAGCTCCTGTATCTCTTATAGATTCCCTGCTTATCTTTACTGCCAGTTATTGATTATTGTCCTCCAGCTTTTATAGTTTCTACAGAGTTTAGATAAAGGTCATTTTTACGGTGTTTATAGGCCACTTCTGTGCATTTTGTTGATTATAATTACCTTATATTATTATACTATCACATTGTGGTGTATGTATGTTTTATATTGTATATTCAATATACTGTATAAACTGTAAAAAAAAAATATATGTATGTATGTGTGTACAGGTTGTCCCTGAGTTAAGAACAAACCTATAGAACAGAACTTGTACGTAAGTTGAATTTGTATGTAAGCCAGAACTGTATATTTTATAATTGTAACCCCAGCCAGAATTTTTTTGGTCTCTGTGACAATTGGATTTTAAAATTGTTGGGTTGTCATAAGAACCAGGATTAATAATAAATCTTCATTACAGACGGACCCCTAGTTACAGACGGACCCCTCTGCCCCCTGTGACCTCTGGTGAAGCTCTCTGGATGTTACTATAGCCCCAGACTGCAATGATCAGCTGTAAGGCTTCTGTAATGAAGCTTTATTGATAATCCTTGGGCCAATTACAGCAAAACATTTTGAAAATCCAATTGTCACTGGGACAAAAAATTTTTTGTCTGGATCTACAATTATAAAACATACAGTTCCAACTTACATACAAATTCAACTTAAGTAAAAACCTATGGAACCTATCTTGTACGTGTCCCTGGATTTATATACATTTTATGGCTGTAGGGAGTGTACGTGTCCTGCAGTACTGACTTACCCTTGTACTACCTTGTGTTATGTAGGCGATATCCTTATCTGGGGTCGCAGAGAGCTTTTTCTATTTTTAGGTGACCTGGCTCCTCTTTTCTTTGCGTTTTTCTTTTGCTTTCTCTATGTGAATGATACACGTTGCCTCACACCCCATGGTTTCGCTCCATGCCGCCCTTTCATCTAGATTTTAAGTGACTTTTATCATTTGGAAGCAATTTTTTTTTTTTTTCGGCGGTGGTTTTTGCTGGTCCTGTGACACTCACGCTGCACCATCTTGTCTCCCGCAGGTACATTGCTCCCTTCTAAAGCCAATGTTTTTAAGGAACTCAGTGAGCGCTCACTTGTGGTAAGTCCGATCACTACTCGTGTTTTATTCATAGCAATCATAGAATACCTACCACTGCCGATGGTGACTGTAGAAAAAGTTTGCACAACCCACAAACACGGATCAGGAATAGGAACTGGTTCCAGCTACGCAAACCGGACTGGACAGCAAATCCAGCAAAATGGTTGAACATCTGGTTCACACATCTCTAGTAAGGAAACCTACCATCAGGGATCTGCCAACAAGGTAGATGTGATGGTAAGTTCCCACTATCGACCTCATCCCCATGTTGTATCCGGCTTATCTAAGAGTTTAGTAGAATCTAAGTAAAACGTATCTTTAATTTATGCAAATCATTGGCCGCAGCTACTTGGGCGTGGAGTAGCCGCGCCATGGAGCTACTGAACTATTCCACACCCAAGTACCCGCGGCGGATGATTTGCATAAATTAAAGATAAGTTTATCTTCGATTCTATCTGCAAAGAGTTTGTATGTTCTCTCCGTGTTTGCGTGGGTTTCTTCTGGGTCCTCTGGTTTCCTCCCACACTCCAAAAACATACTTGTAGGTTGATTAGATTGTGAGCCCCATGGGGACAGGGACAGATCTGACAAGATCTGTGTAATCTGTGTGCGCTATATAAATAAAGGAATTATTATTATTACTAAACTCTTAGATAACCTGATATAGTAATGGGATGAGGCCCATAGTAGGAACCTTCCATTGGATCTATCTTGTTAGGTAGATCCCTGATAGTAGGTTTCCTTTAAGGCAGGAACAGTATTATGGAGATAAGGTTCATATTGATTCTAGCCACACTGTCAGTGTAACCAAGCGGAGCAGCAGTATATGTCGTATAACATCCCCTGTTACACGTGATGTAATCCTTGGACAGGATGAGATGTTGCCTCATGTCACTATAAAGTTACAGCATAATTGTCAAGATGTCCATCTTCTTTACATAAAGAAATAACGTAATTCGTGTCCAGTGTCGCATTTTGCAGCCATTCACGTGACCTTTTTATTTTAGTCTTGTACATAATACTGTGAGGTGATTATTCTATACCAGTGGTGGCGAACCTATGGCACGGGTGCCAGAGGTGGCACTCAGAGCCCTCTCTATGGGCACCTGCGTCATCACCCCAGCACAGAGTTCGCCAGACAGGACTCAAGGCCTCTTGCAGTCCCAGGCAGCCCAGGACCCTGGAAGGCAGCTACAATGATAATGAGAAACTTCTACTCCTTCTATCTACTGTATTGGTGTCCTCGGGTGCCTATACAATTTAAACAAGTGACATAGCAGGGAGTAATAAATTACTGCTTAAATTGTCGCATCGGCACTTTGCGAAAAATACGTGGGTTTTGGTTGTAGTTTGGGCACTCGGTGTCTAGAAGGTTTAACATCACTGTTCTATACTGATGTCTCCTGTTCTCCTCTCTCCTGCAGTCGGCCGCAGTCCAGACTCCTCCATTCTTCTCTTGTAGCGTGCTGCTACAGCAAGACCAACAGCGAGGCCAAATACAAGGATCCCTTTAAACTTGGGAGCAACGACTTGAAGAATCTCTATGAGGATATTAAGAAGGTGATTTGTTTAATATTGCACCAGATTCTGAGCGTGTGCCGCATTCATAACATGGCCAAATATCTCTGTGCTGTGTATAGCAGCAGGATGGGTATACAAGGGGCATCACCAGGCTGTGTGCCCATTGCAATAGACCTGTGGTGACACCTGCAATGGCTACAATACTCGTATAATACTCTTGAGAAAAGCTTGTGGGTTGTGTAGCATTTCAATTGCATCGGACGCCATATTCCTGATGTCTGGCTACACCTCACACCTTTTATATACTGATGTAAACCTCTAACTTTTGTCCTTGTTGCAGGAGCTATTTATAACGACACAGGAGCTGAAGGAAATGTGCGAATATTATTTTGATGGCAAAGGAAAAGCATTGAGACCTATGCTGGTGGTGTTAATGGCACGCGCTTGCAACATCCACCATAACAATTGTCGGTAAGTATGGTGCCATTGAACCCTGCCTTTGGGATATTTTAAACACTTTAATGAGGATATTCTGGGATTTTTATCAACTTTAGATGATCCAGCACCCAGTCATGCCTTGGGTGCAGTCTATTTTCAGCTCAGTACTACTTAAAGGGACACTCCAGTCAAAGCTAATGCATTGAATAATACATGGTGCAAGGCCTAGAACAGTGATGGCGAACCTTTTAGCGGCCGAGTGCCCAAAAAGACTCCCAACCCCCCCCCCCCTTATTTATCGCAAGGTGCCAACCAAAAATTAAAGCAGTAACTTACTGCTCTCTGTTCTTCAACAATCATATTGGCCTCCTGAGAACAGCAACACAGTAGAATGATGGGAAATTTGCATAATTTTAGCTTTTTCCCCAGTGTCCCTTTGTAGACCTGTAGGGGCCAGCAGAAGGTCCTCCAGAGATAATTCGGCCCGGTCTATTCATTCTCCCTCTTCCTACAGTCCCAAGTAGCGAAGTAAGTATCAAAATATGAATGAAAGCAGCATCTTTTAAGTTGCTTGGAACTGCAGGAAGATTCTTTGAGTCCTGTCTGGAGTGCTGGGGCGATGGCGTGGGTGCCCACAGAAAGAGCTCTGAGTGCCGCCTCTGGCACCCGTGCCATAGGTTCGCCATCACTGGCCTAGAAGGAGGAGCAGGACTCATTGTCATTGTATTCCTAGGACCTGGAGTCCTGCTCCTCCCTACAGGCCCTTCAGTGTATATATAATTCGGTGAAGCAGCTGTGACTGGAATGTTCCTCTAAAGGGATTGTCCCAACTTCAAAAGTTATCCCCATTCCCCAGAATAGGAGATGACTTCCTAATTGGTGAGGCTTCCTGAACATGCACACCCAGTTAACGTAATGTGTAAACATGGAAAAATAATAATAATTCCTTTATTTATATAGTGCACACAGATTACGCAGCGCTGCACAGAGTTTGCCAAATCAGTCCCTGTCCCCAATGGGGCTCACAATCTAATCATCCTACCAGTATGTTTTGGAGTGTGGGAGGAAACCAGAGGACCCAGAAGAAACCCACGCAAACAAAAAACCATACTTATCTTTCCCTTTAAATGATCCCTAATTGTGTAAGTGTGATGTAACCCTTTCTATCTCCCTACAGGGACATGCACCCTGCACAGCGTTCGATCGCCGTCATTGCTGAGATGATCCACACGGCCAGTCTGGTGCACGATGATGTCATCGATGGTTCGAATTCACGGAGGGGAAAGAAGACGGTCAACCAAATATGGGGTGAGAGAAAGGTAAGCCCTATGGGAAATGCAGGAGCACTGACGCTTATTGATGACTCTATGGGTCTTCTCATTGACAAAAGTACTAATTCAGGGCAGTTCATTGCAGAGAGCTAAGAGCACTGCAGTGTGAGGACAAACCCCTCTCCCTAAACCTCCTCCCATGTGAGGAATTGATACACAAAGTATATTGGAAAATTGTATAACTTTTTATTACAGCATGCAGTTGGTATTGGTTGTGTAAGTACACAACCCCTTTCAGACAACTTTCAGGATTTGGACGCTGCAGCATGATGTCCATATCCAATACCTCTGTACAGGTTTATAGTGTGTGAACAGAACATGAGTGATTTATTGTCTTAATTGCTGTTTGTTTTTCAGGCCGTCCTGGCAGGTGACTACATTTTGTCCGCGGCTTCTGTAGCCCTGGCACGAGTTGGAAATGCCACGGTCATATCTGTATTATCTCAGGTCATTGAAGATTTAGTACGTGGTTAGTAAACTTCTATTTCTATACAGTATTATGCAGATGTATGTATATGTGCAGCAGGTTTAGGTAAAGGGCTTGCTGAGAATTTAGTGTAACAGGGCTGGCTGCAACCTGTTGGAGAAGACCTGCTCTGGGGGTGATGAATTAGGAGGAACTTCTTCTAAATTTAGGTAACTCATTGGAGGTCGGAAGGAGAGGAGGGTTGGAATGGAGGGCTCTGCTTTGCACCCACCTGCTAAAGCCAGATCATGGGGTCCTGCATAGACCAGCTTCCAATTTGAAGGACATTGCTGATATTTTTATGTAGACAGTAGTACAGCCACAATCACACACAGTGTTTGTGTCACGTTAAAAAAAGACGCACTCTCTAGACACCCTAGACAGAGTTTTCAGAATGTACCCCCTCATTAGCCCCCCAATATTAACCTTACATATTACATACATGGAATCTCTGGCTAACTATGATTATTGATTTTCCTTCTATGGATATTCAGCCGTGTCTTATTTTTTGGATATTTTGTGTAATCTAGGTGAATTTCTTCAGCTGGGCTCCAAAGAGAATGAAAACGAACGATTTGCTCACTACCTCGAAAAGACCTTTAAGAAGACGGCGAGCCTGATAGCCAACAGCTGTAAAGCAGTATGTACGTTCCGCATTTTCTATAGCTAAACGTAACGTACTGAGCTCTTCTTAGGCTGCGTTCACATTTGTGTTTTTGAAACACATTACAACCTCTGAGGAGAGAAGATTTGCCTGATTACATTACGTCAACATTTGTGTTAACATGATTTTATGTTAACATTGTGTTTTGTAAATGTTAACAGCAATTTAATTAGGCAAACTTACACAGCTGTTGTAACGCGTTTCCAAAATCAGTGCAAATACCATGTGCGAACACAGCCTTACAAGCAATAGGCTCGATGTAGTCTCATCTATACCCTAGAGATCTACTAATCAAAATCCACTGTGGGACACTAGAAATTTTTATTTTTTTGCCTATCCTTTTGGATAGGTGATTAAAGACAGAGCAGAGAGGGGTCTGATACCTGGCACCCTCACTACTGGCTGCACCCTGTCTGCTTTTATCCGCTTCTATTATAAAATGTATATAATGTTACTGACATTTACTTAGTAGGGGTGTCTGTTTAAACTTTAGGTGTCAATTTTGGCCTGTCCTGATCCCAAGGTCCATGAGATTGCATACCAGTATGGGAAGAACATAGGGATAGCCTTCCAGGTAAGCATAACCTTAGTCTAATGAAACTTCGTATTTCAAAGAAGAAAGTGTTGGAGGTAAACTCCCTGTATGTTGTCTGAAATAAGAGATTCTTATCTTTAATATGACACCAAAAGCATGACACCCTATTGGACCAGATATATAGGGTTGTCTGAATTGACTCTTCCCCTGCAACTTGACTCAACTCAGGCAAAATATGACTCTTCTTTGCTCATTTTCACATGACTTTGGGGAGGTTTTCACTTAGAGGGAATTTTAGAAAGGGCATTTCAGCCCTAGCTAGGGGGGGCAGTTTTCCCAGGGTAGAATAGGGTGACAGGTTTACTTTGTGTACAATGTTCACCTGACCACATTGTATTGCTTGTAGCTTGGAGTGTCCATTCCTAATATAACACTATTAGAAAATGTACTTTAATATAAGAGACACTCTAAGACCCCATGCATACAACTGTTAGGGGGACGCATGTACTCCGCAAGCGTCACCCATAGATGGGCGCTGCACCTGTGCCGCTCCATACATGGGGAAAAGATAAGACATATCCCATATTTCCCCGTGTATCTCTATGGGGAAGGATCACCCCTCCTCTGGCACTGGCTGTTGAAAAGACGTCATCACGTGTGGTGCTTTCTCCTTGTAGCTCATCGATGATGTGTTGGATTTTACGTCTTGTGCCGATCAGTTGGGAAAACCCGCAGCGGCAGACCTGAAATTAGGATTAGCCACTGGTCCAGTTCTATTCGCTTGTCAACAGGTGAGTTTGAGAGAAAACCCTACTACAAGTTTCTATCTGCCATGATCTATCCTGATGTTGTATATGATTGTGTAGAACCAAGGATAAGCATGCCTCTTACATCTGGGGTATAGTATGAATACATTTACACCTTCCCACAAATCGTTCAGGTGTGTATTTTCCACAGATTACATGTTTTTGGATAGCAGAAGGTACATTGAATTCCCATGTAAAATCTGTAAAATTTGGGGTTAGTTTTGCACCCGGATGAGGAGGATGTGACTGCTCCATGCATGTACTGCCATCTCCTCGTGTTATTCTGAATATTATAATGATGTTGTGTCCTCTGTCTGCAGTTCCCTGAATTAAACGCTTTGATTATGAGGAGATTCAGTTTAGCAGGAGATGTGGAGAGAGCGTGGCAGTATGTACGACAGGTAAGATATCACTACTGTGGGGACCCAGCATGGGGGTTACAGACAAAGTGGGGTGATACTTACTGACAGGCCATCATTGTGAGGCCAAACCCTGAACGGTTAGGAATCTGGGAGGCCAAAGGTGCTTTTAAATTGCTTCTTCTATGACGAAGGCTCCATTGTCTTCTGTGCGGCTTCCAAGGCTTTGTATTTTCCATCAGCCCCATAGAAGTTTATGGAGCACTGGTCACACATGTGTCCTGGTTATTTTATTCTTAGGGAGGATTCAAAGAGACTAAGTTTGGATTCACACTTAGGGGTGTGTTACGTCTCCGCATTGCTTCTGTGTTTTGGTCTGGGGGGGGGGGGGGGGTGTAATGTTTAAGGAACATGGAAGCCATGTTTCTTTTAAACCATGGACAACTACTTCAAGTCTCAAATTATGCTGCGAGCCACGTTTTGCTACAACTTGCAACATTTCCTACCTGTAAGTGAGAGGAATGTGACCGAGATCCAGGAGCCATTGCCTGGAAATAAAATTTTCGCTGCATTGATCATTTTACATCCTTGTTACCCTTTAATACCCCGGGAACCATCATTAGATTATTGGTGGATCTACTTACCAGCAATTAGGAGAAATTGTGATGTGTTGACCTTTTTCTTTGTTCCCAGAGTGACGGTGTCCACCAAACCACCTACCTCGCCCAACGCTACTGTAGCGAAGCAATCCGAGAGATCAGCAAGCTGCAGCCGTCCCCCGAGAGAGACGCTCTCATCCAGCTGACAGAAACTGTGCTCACCAGGGACAAATGATGGAGAACTGTATCGGGCAGCTACCACCAAACAGTGCCTCAAAGTCACACTTACCGAAAATAAAAACACAGCCGGTTTGCTTCCTGTGCGGGCCACCAAAAAGACTTCAGAGAAAACAAAAATATTCAAGATGTTTATTATGCCTTTCACCACGACAGTACTGTATTTTTTTTTTATGGTTAGGTTTTATCAGTGGAAGCCAAATTATCATGTCTGAACGAGGGGGGAGGGATGTGTGCAAGAGGATAAAATCTATTCTAGAACTCAAAAATATACTAAAATTTTTGTTTTTTATTTTATTCTAGAGATTTATCAGATTCTTATATTTATGATGGAGGAAAGAGTCGATGAAGTGGCAGAAATGGCAGAAATGGCTTGGACGGGGGTCGCTGTAACTGTGACAATCACTAGAATGTGACATAATCTCCCTAATCCGATAATCCGGCATTGAGTATTCCGGGATGTTGAATTGGGGAGAATTTGGGGAAGGGGATTCAGATGTAATTATTTAATGTGAAGTCAGGGGTCTCTGCGAACTGCTATAGACGTCAGAAGGTGCACAAGTGTCTGTATTGTCACGGTCGCCCCAATATATCTGCATAGTGTGGGTGGTCCTTAAAGGGGTTGTTGTGGATTGGGATGTGTTTGTTCATGCAGTTTAATAGAGACTAGGTGCAATACCAGATGCAACCTGTGGACAAGTTTGGGGGTAAAAAAAAAAAAAAAAAAAAAGAGTTGAGGTTTTTGCATCCTACATATAACCCCTTTTAGAGGAACACAGAACCTACAAAATACACAAAACGTGTTTCGCTAGTAGGGTTGTGACTACTGAGACCCTCGCCAATCAAAAAAATAGGGTCCTGTTTCCCCTAATGAATCAAGCAGGAGGTCAAGCGTACAGACGGACACTGCATTAACATAGGAAATGGCAGAACACAGTCCTTGGCTATCTCCAGTAGTCCCAAAGACTGCACCGGAACTTCGTTTTTTTTAGGGGATAACTCTTTGATGTGGGACGACCCCTTTAAGGAGACCAATATCTACAAATAGGGGGTAGATAACACAAGTGGGACCATTCCTGGTGATGGCTAATAACTTATTTATAAGGGCTCTTTCACATTGCCATTGGTGCTCACCTACAGTTGCGCATCCATTACGTTTTGCCTCAGTTTTTTGTTTTTTTTTTGTGTCCACTTTCTTGATATGTAAAGTGAAGCCTCCTGTGTTTTACCTCATCAGCCGGAGATTCCTGGCCATAAAATGGCCGCAGATGGAGGGTCATGTGATCTCTAACTGTCCATGAACAATCGCCCTGACAGGACCTTGATCTTAGATTTATGAATAGTATAAGGTCCTGGCAGGACGGTTGTTCATAGTCAGAGATCACATGACCCTCCATCTGCGGCCATTTTATGGTCGGGAATCTCTGGCTGATGAGGTAAAAGACAGGAGGCTTCACTTTACAGCGGAGCAGAACTATTACTAGATGTATAATGGTAAATTCCCTCATATCCTGCCCATAACACACTACAGAATACATGAGGTAAAGTGGGCAACCCCTTTAAGCCACATTCTACACAGTAGTGCTAAGGCCCAGTTCACACCTGTGTTTGGTCTTTCTACAATACTCTCTTTAAGGAGAACATAATGGAGATTAAAAACATAAGAGCATCCGTTCAGAAACTCTATTAAAGGGGTTGTCTGGTGCTTGCAAAACATGGCTGCTTTATTCCAAAAACAGCACCACACTTGACCATGGTTTGTGCCGGTACTGCAGCTCCGCTCCATTTATCTCTATACAGCTGAGCTGCAATACCAGCACAAACCATGGTCAGGTGTGGCGCTGGTTTTGTAAGAGAGCAGCCATGTTTTATCAACTTTTGGACAACCCTCTTATTAGCGGTGGGAAAAAAAAAAATGCGGGTTGCTGTATAATTTTTTTTTCTGGTTATTAATAGCTCAGGTGTGAACATTGGTGATGAATGGACCTGTGAAAGTTGAGTCAGGAACCTGAACATTGGGCCTGCTCTTCCCTAGTGAACATGACCAGTACCAGACCCAACCTATGGACAGGTGTGGCACTGTTTCTATGAGATAGATCTGAGCCAGGACAGCACCTGTATACCCCTCATGTAAACCAAATTACTGGGTACATACTGCAGGTGTGTTATGGATGTTGGAGGGTGCATGTTATACCTCAAAAACCGTAACACATTTTTTAAAAAAAGTCCCAGATTAGTCCCAACCCTAAGTGTCTTTAGATGTGAGACACAGGATTGTGCTTCCTATGGATCTGTCCAGGAGTAATGGATTGTGGCAGTGAAAAGTTGGACTCTTGGGCTAGTAACATGAAGCCCTTCACGAAATGCACTAAAATCTTACACTTTGGTTCTAGGCACCCATCCCCCCACCCACTTCTACCCCAGATATAGCAGATCCATAAATAGGATAAAATTAGTTATTGCCCGTCCCTCATCCATTACAGACCCCCAGAAGGCACAATTTTAGCTCTATGTGCCAGATAATATATCTCAGACTGCCATCCTCATTTCTACCTGTGAACTCTCTCTGGGGCAGAGTTATCAGTGCGTCAAACTAAAAAGGATCCACCAAGCCGTCTCTGATATTCTGTGCCATATTAATAGTCCTGAGTCTCCATTTAATACTAAGGGAGTGTCAAAAATTGCAGAGCACAGCGCTGCACAGAACACACTCATATATGGTGAATGGTAGTGCTGGAAATAACACAGCGCTGTGCTCAGTAATTTCCAACACTCCCTCAGTACTAAGTGTAGCTGCAGGACACATTCTGGACCTTTCACTACATGAATTAGTTAGAAAGGGACTTCAAATCTCATGACTGATGAAAGTGTCCCAGCAGTTGGACCCCCACAGATCAGATTATAATCTTTGAACAATCTGTTTAAAGGGGAGATCGATGATCTGACCTGATCCATGCAAGGAACATAGGTCACTATCCAATTTGCAGGGGCCTGATGACCATGAACCTCACTGATCACCTGTACTGTATAGTAGAAGTGTTTTGGTAAGTGCAGAGTGGACAAATTTCCTTCCACTTAAAGGGGTTGTCCAAAAATTGAAAAACATGGCTGCTGGATTCCAAAACAAATAGCGCCACACCTAAGCATGGGTAGTGTGTGATATTGCAACTAAGCCTTATCCATCTATATACCACTAAGCTGCAATAGTGGCATAGCCAGGTGTGGCGCTGTTTTTGAAAGAAAGCATCCATGGTTTTCAGCCTCCGGACAATCCCTTTAATAGCACTACAGGTGATCGGTGAGGGTCTTGGTGCGGTTATGCACTGATTGGACTTTGCTGATCTCTCATACACCTGGGTCATCAGTATCACCTTACAATCATTGACCCGAAAAATTGTGGAATATAATATGTGACCATTGATGATTCTGCCCCCTCTGTATACAAAGTCAATGTAACGCACTGAATGTATCTGCTCTTGTGTGTTCCACATTCTGTGGCCAAAACCTGTGCAAACATTAAAAAAAAAATTTAAGAAACTACAACAGATTCCGGGAACTTTTTGTCGCTTTCCCCCCCCGTGATCTCCCTTCTAAAACAAAGGCTCCATTGGATTTACATAGGAGAATGGTTTATTATAAAAGACTGTACATAAAATTTTAACAGGTTATATACAAATGGAAAAAAAAACAAAAGAATTCTGATTTGAATATAAAGGAACAATTACTTTTTTTTTGTTTAATAAGAGTTCATGTCGTATAAGAAGAGCGTAAGGATGAAAGGTTTTTTTTTTTCAGATCTTCGGATACAAATAAGATTTCACGGCAAAACTCTGCATAAAATACAAAACATCCCTCGAAATATCACTAAACCTCATAGAGAAGACCTGCTCCGACACCCACAAACGTATATGTGAAGAGTTCCGGAACTGGTCCCCATGTTATCGCTCATACGGGAGCGGCCGCCATCTTTTACGGCAATATGTGTACCACCACCCCCAAATAGTTCAGTTTACAATCAATAGATTACGAGATAACAAGTATTTCGGATTTAGTAGATTTAGATTTCATAGCAGAACTTTCTCCCTCAAAACTTCTCCAATTTTTTTCTTTTGCCAAAATTGTCAATTACAGGCAGTCCCCGGGTTACGTACAAAATAGGGTCCAGAGGTTTGTTCTTAAGTTGAATTTGTATGTAAGTCGAAACTGTATTTTTTATAACTGTAGATCCAGACAAAAAAAAAAAATTGGCCCCAGTGACAATTGGAGTTTAAACATTTTTTGCTGTAATGGGACCAAGGATTATCAATAAAGCTTCATTACAGACACCTTACAGCTGATCATTGCAGTCTGGGACTATAGTGTAGCATTCAGAGACTTCACCAGAGGTCACAGGGGGCAGAGGGGTCCATCTGTAACTAGGGGTCCTCTGTAAGTCGGGTGTCCTTAAGTAGGGGACGCCTGTATAAGAAATTTGTGATTGTGACTTTCATTTATTCCTTATTTCTTTATTCCTGTTCTTCAAGACACACAAGGCCCGGGATTGGGTTCTGTAGTTGCTTTGCCTTTTTGTATAGTTTATTGTGCTTATACACTTTGCTGAAATTTTTCGTAGGCCCATTTGGGTTTTCAGTGTTGTGGGAAGAGCCTAGTAAGGTGGGGGGAGACGATCTGGTGTCTACTTATGGTACAGGTCATGACTGCTCTATCAGCTCTAAAGTATCTCAGCTTCCAGGACCCTGGTGAGTTTGACATTGGCTTTGGGTTACAAATTTTTTCAATCCCAAAACAATGTAACTGGCCGCACTGTCCCAGCAAAGGTTCAGTAATGTGATCAATAACAGGAACTGCCCAAATTCTCTCTAAGTAAAGACTTTTTCATTTCGGCAAGTCCAGGCCATAAAAAAAAAAGAGGCCATAGATCATGGACAGAACACTGGCCCGGGTGCTGGTATCAGTTAGCAAGTCACCGATTCCCCAATCCTGGAAACTGACTACAGTAGTCCTGAGGGGAGACAAGGACTTCTAGGGTAACATATGACTATGGCAGGAGTCCCGAGTCCCAATGATAAGACCATACACCTATGAAAAGGAGGTCTAAAAGGAATTGTCCAGATTAGGCCAATCGGATACTCCTACAACACCGATTAGACAGAGTGAAGGGGCTTGTCCAAATAATTTACTTAATCGGTTCCAAAAGTGAGTTATTATGGTGTGTAACCTCTGCCAAGAAATGTCAGAGTTTACCATTGTCCAAGCAGTGGGCGAACCTGCTCAACCTTAGGTGTCCTACTAAAAACTGGAAGAACTTCTTTCGGGCCTTTGGAATCACAACTAAAGACATGTGTACACGCTATGTAACAATCCCCCATAGGCTTTCCTACAGTCTGCAATAATCAGGGGCATCCATCACACTTTATAGATTTATAGGAAGAGGTGGTGGATTTTTCCCTGTTTCTTTCAGGCTCAAGTTTGTGGTAACTTTATAGAAGCATTACAAGTGCTGCCAGATTTTAATTTGCCCTCTTTCATCTTCCATAGAGGTTTCTGTAAAATAATACTTTCTTTACTATTACAGCCTTGAAAAGGTCACCGTTTCTAGAATTGGAGAAGTTTTTAGGATTACCATTCTTTAAAAAAAAAAAATTCTCTTTCCCCCTCCCATCACTGTAACTACTCCCATCATTTATAAATCCCAAAGATAAATTATAATTCAATGAAAAAAAATTGGCAATTCTAGTATTATACAAAAGTGCCCAGCAAAGGCCTAAAACAGAGTCATGTAATACTTCTTGGGTAAGAGGGGGTTATACACTGCAGTGTAACACTTGGGTACAGCCTCTCCTGTAATCCCCATGATCGGCCGGACATACTACACGAAGGGTGATAGATCCAAGAGTAAAGGGGGAGCTAATCTAGAACAAACAGGTGTTACCACATCTAGGCAGACGGCCGTGGCCCCACTAACCTCTGCCGCTTTACCAGTGGGCATTGCATAACATCCCGCACAGAGTGTTAGGCTGCATTCACACATTGCAATTTTTTTTTTTCAAACGCATCACAATAGCCAAGAAGAGGAGATTTGCCCAATTACATTGTTGTCACCATTGTGTTAACAATCGCATGCGTTAAAGGACGTCTACCACCACATTTTACGGGTGGTAGACTGTCACCAAATGCACGTTTGTTACCTCGGGTTGATTGGGAGTCCTCCAGGCACTTTCCACAAAAAAATATCCACTTTATGGAAAGGATGGCTGTCTGCTAACCTTACGCATGCCAGTGAGCAGCCTTACGCAGCCAGAGGAGAAGGATAACCTTGGAGGTACATCGGGAGGTAGCTCACACACATGTGCGCAAGCTTAGCAGACATCGTCAATAAGGGGTTGTGAATAAATTATCTTCCAACTGAGCCAATGGAGCTGTGACCGCCTCAGTTCATTTCCATAAAGTGGATATTTTGTGGTAGCAGATGTGCCCGGAGGACTTCCAATTAACCCCTGAGGTAACGAGTGTGCATTTGGCGACAGACTTCCACCCCTAAATGTGGTGGTAGATGTCCTTTTATGCAAACAAAACAATGTGTGACTGTAGGTGTGTGTGTGTAGGTGTGTGTGTGTAGGTGTGTGTGTGTGTGTAGGTGTGTGTGTGTGTGTAGGTGTGTGTGTGTGTGTAGGTGTGTGTGTGTGTGTAGGTGTGTGTGTGTGTGTAGGTGTGTGTGTGTGTGTAGGTGTGTGTGTAGGTGTGTGTGTGTGTGTGTGTGTGTGTGTGTGTGTGTGTGTGTGTGTGATGGAGAAAAAGGTGAGTGTTATTAATATTATACAAAAAAAAAAAAATTACACAACAGCCCACAGGAACACAGGGGGTCAAATGTTAACTCCTTACAAACCAGTGTTAAATTATCCTATTTTAATGCATAGTGATTGTGTGTGCACATATATAATTTTGTCCCTCCTTTCAAAAAGTTACATTTATTTTAAATGATTTTTTTTTTCTGTGTGTAGCCATCTCTACTAAAGAAGTTTACCGGCTCCTCAAGAGATGGATTGGCTATACCTGTGTTTTGCAGGCTCACTAGATATGGTAAGTTCTGTTTGCTTTTTACCCCTATTTCTGTTTTTCGTGCGATTTACAAAGGAACGCTCCAGGAGACAGGCCATTGCTCATATTAAATAATCTTCTCTGCCATCCTCTTACAGTGGTAGCTAATGTTTGGGCTCACTACAGGGGAATCATATGGAATTCATTAGAATCAATAGACTAGCTGGATGCTTTCTCACCGCTCTCCAAGTACTTAAAAATCTGTGTAGAGCTGGACAACCTCTTGCAAGGTTCGTCGATAAAGTTCACAAGTCTTCCCCCAACTACGATAGAGGAGGCAACTCTTAAATCAGTGGTGGTAAGACCAGAACAAGAGGCCCAAGTCTCCTCAGCTCAATGGAGAAGCCAGAGATGGCTCAGAACCACTGGGCCGTGACACACCTGGTCTCGACCAAATGGGTTGGAGACCACTGGTCTAGAAGCGTCACGTTTGTTAGATAAAGCTTCGTCTCCTGCATTCCCATAAAGTCACATGGGGCAGCACAACCCAACGATACAGAAATAAAAGAAACATCGGGATCTCGAGATCGTGAAGGTCCAACCAAACCTGCAAACCATGAACAAATTATCACTTTTGTGTGGTTATAAGGTAACTCTAGTACAACACAATTCACCAACCAGACCTTCAAGATTCCCACTCTTGGTAGAGACTTCTGTATATTAAGTAGAGCTTTAATCAACTGGCACTGGTCGAAATAACCGTGAATCCAGTCATGTGATCATGGTTGACGTATCAACACAGACCGACGTACCTACCAAATGGGAAGTTCAAGAGGCCAGTCAGGAAATGCCACTTCACCGGCTTATTTTACTATTTTATTTCCAATCTATAACAACATGTTATTGAGGCCTGTCTCCAAGATAAATACCAACTACTCCTACATTATCCTATTCAGCTAGGATCATAGCCTACTATGACTTACATTGGCACATTTCCAGCCAACCCCTTTAAGTTCATACTATAGTAACACATATATTTCAGTAATATTTCCCTTTTTCGTCTTCTCCTTCACTTCTTTCATATCTACAGAATGCAAGGCGTGGACGCCATGTCAGGACAAGGAGAGGAATAGCAGGTTATTCCGGTCGAGCCGGATCTGCGGCCATTAAACTATAAATCAATGGGACGTCAAGAGGTGTGGGATTTTCACTATTATCTCCTATAGAACTGAATCAGGGAGAAATGATAGAAAAATAGGAAATAAAATGTCTAAATGCTGATATATGTACATCAGATAACATCGTATTGAACATCACATTGTCTCATACATGCCGCACATTTTACAATCCACCCACGTGAAAACTGCAGAAATGGAAAGCTTACCAGAACCCTAGTAAGTGTGGCGAGTACTGCGGTGCCCACCAGGAAAGCATTATCATCCCGTTATAAAAAGTACATCAGATTAAGATTACACTTTTGTAGGCTGCCCGATCCTGGATCATCAGGCCAATATGCCAGAGTGGTCTCATGTGCACGTAGGGGGCCGTGCCACCCATTCACATGACAGCAGTAAATCCAATATGAAGTAATACAAAATGAGCTCATATTAAAAAAAAGTTCCAAAACGCTTAACACGTATGATCAACGTAACATCCAATTGTGTTTAAGACATGCAGTGATGGCAGCGGCGCCGTAGAGCTGTTAACATACAGTTTATTAAAAGACAGAATAAAACCAGGAATCATTTCAGAAATTTAAAAAGAAAAAAAAAATTCCAGAATCGTCCACAGGATTTCCTCTTCCTGTGCTACATTCCAGAGGAATTGTGCCTTTAGGTAACACCCATTGTCCGTGATTTGGCTCTGTATCATGGAGGTGCGCATTATCCAAACTTTGGTGGGCGTCTATAGTTGAAGAATGGCGGAATCTGGAAATGGCCAGCGCGGAGTTAAAGCGGTACAAATTACAAAATACAGATTACAACCAGTATCGTTACACAGATAAGACAACTTTTTTTTTTTTTTGTTCTTTAAAATCGGTGAAGGAGGAATTCGGAAGCATTGCGGACTTTTAAAAAAATATTTCGATACATAAAGAATTTTTTTGTTTTCCGTATGCATGCTTTTAAAAACAATTCATTTTTAATATTAAGGATGAGCAGTTATCGAGAAGGCAATACAACCAGCAGTAGCGTCGACTCGGAGTCCAAAATGTTACATGGTAGCCTAACGTAGTGTTAGTTTTTGTAAAAAATTTTTTTTCTTTCATGCTGCGTGGAAAACATATGTTAAGAAGGAAAAACATATGTCAGTGGCACAAGATGATTTATCAAAGGTGATCACACACTATTATCCTACTTCCCAATGAAGTACTAATCGTGGGCGGGAGGGGGGCGGAGCACAAAATAATGAACTGGTATAAAACGGCTGCCAGCTTTGTTAGGTCCATCAACCAATTAGCCTTGTGGGTAATTAATACATCAATGCTCTAGCGAAATAAGTCTAAACCCATCTAGTGAGAGCAGACCGCCAGCACAGAATGTGTTAAAAACCGAAAAAGCCACATGATCTCTGTAAGAGGATGTATCATCTCTCCCAACATTTTTACAAAATCTATGTATTCCTTGTTATAAAACAATCCTGAATGCCTTGTACCATTATCCTAGAAACTCCGGAACAAAACTGACAACGGGGCGTTACCAGCTGGAGGCGTGTCCCTGTACAGTCATATATTAAACAATCAATCAATGATGTATGGACCCAATGCTTCCATGGTAAAGTTTCTAAGAGGAACAACACAAACACATAATTTTATCAATGAGGAATACAAATAATTTGTAAAATCGGCGCGTCAGGATTAACGAGAGATCCTCTTTAAAAATTAACATTAAAATCAGATTAGACTTGGTACTGAATTTAGGAACAAATAAAAGAAAAAAAAAACATGAGAATTGGTAAAACATTAATCCGCATAGTGCATGATTGTTTCGACGTAATTTCCGGGGAAGAGGCCGGTTACTCCGTTGGAGACCCCTTCGTACCAGCCGTCGTCGTTCTTCTTGATGACGTATATAATTGATCCCTCCATAAAAGACAACTCGTCGTCTTTGTCCTTTGAGTAGTCATAAATGGCGACAACTAAAGAGCAAAACGAGAAGATGTTAGAAGTAACATACATGATATGGACTGTATAGAGCTGGAAACTCATAGCTAGAGAATTTCAGTCTTTTCTACACCAAAAACTTTAAAAAGGGATTACCAATTTTTTGAGGATAGCCAGGGTGTTCTAAAAACAAGAAAAATCTGGGGGTGCCAATATGGAACAGAAAAGTCAAAGAGAATTATCATTCTAGCGGTTCCAGTCCAGTCACCGCCCACCACTGACGATGTTACGAGCACACCTCACGCCCTCTAGAGTCTGATGTTTTAGAGAGAGTGCACTATGGAAGTGTCAAAGGCCGACAGGAGGAATCCCATAAAGAAAAACATCAAGGTCACTAACCTCAGGGTGAAATAACCATCTCCAAAAAGATTAGTGTGATCCACGCCGATTGGTGTGGGATTTGTGCATCTATCAGTGATCATCTATTTTGCATAAAACATTCAGAAAGAACATCCACAGAACCACTCACCTTTCTCAAGATACGTCTTGGGAGCCCATATTGGATCTCCGTCTGCGTAAGGGTCACTGTATTGGACCACAGCAGCTTCTTCATCCTCATAGTCTACAGGGGGTGGAGGTGGTGGTGGTGGAGAGTCATCGAACATTGGAATCTCATCCGGAGGGGGCGGAGGTGGTGGTGTAGGACTATCGGCAACTTGAGAAGAAACGTAGGTACAAGAAAATATATTAAATGTGTTCCAAAAAAAATATTGGTTTATCCTTTTACTCTTGAGTTTTTGTTCCCAAAAGTAAAAAAGGGTCAAAAACAGCACCAAAAAATGATATACTATTGCTTTATATTTTATAGGCGAGTATTTGGTGTTACTGTATATAGGCGAGCATGCGTTAGAGAGATCATGCATCAGCCACAGCATATAAGCGTCTCCTCGGACCCACAACTTTTTGTTGATCTTTTAGGACCTTGATATAACAAATGATACAAAAAAACAGCCTACGCATCTACAACGCGCTCCCCCCCCCCCCTTATATGTTTTTATTGCACCGCCCTGGAGCTTATCACAGGAAATGAACTTACTACCAAAAAAAAAAACCCAGCTGTCACAGGGATTGACAACATTAGGCGGCCATCCATAGACACATTATCATACAAAAACATAAACCAATAAGACACAATAAAACACTGGCATTGGATCAATGGGGTGTGGTTGTTTATTGCTTATTAATACATGTAATTATCCAATTATAAAATTATCAATAACTGGTTTTACTTAGTTGGTTTTTTTTGGGGTTTTTTTTTTTAAATGACCAAAAGCTTTCTGCCTCAACGTGTGTTTTGGTTCAGTCTGTCGGTTTTTCCACAGATCCTCATAAAACTATAGACTATGAGTGATCTGTGAAAAAAACGGGTCAGAAAGGGACACTAAGCCTACATTCACATGACCGGATGGGGGGGGACGTATATACGGCCGATATACGTCCCCCATAGACGGCAATGGGCGCACGGAACGTGCGGCACCGTACCGCTCCGTACCCTGGAAAAAGATAGGACATGTCCTATCTTACTCCGCAGTGCGGCGCCGTGCGCCATATCTTCCTATGGAGAGGGGCGGCGGTGAGCTGCGCTCACCACCTCCTTCTCCTTCTCCTCTCCTACGGTACGGCGGGCAACGGCAGTATGAATGCAGCCTAAATTTATCATAAGTTTTAGTCACTTATCATAAAATAGTGCGACAAAATAAATCAAAATTACTTAACTTCAACAGCCCCCATAGGATGTAGTTCACAGGACATATTCTAAATAGCCCCCTCTTGCCAAACATGTCTGGCCAACATTTCTGAGTAGAAATTACAGCGTTGACATGCTTTATGGCAAGATGGAGGTTCACTTTCATTGCAGCTTAGTCCACAATATAGCTGCATGTATTTGTGAGGAAACCAACAATGCAAAATCCTAAATCCCTGCAATACACAACTAAACTGATATTTTAGTTATCAGCTCAATTTAAAAAAGTTATATGGGGAAAATGATATAACTTTAAGTGCTCTAGTGTCAATTATTAAAAAAAAAAAAAGAAAGAAAGAAAATTAACCAAATTAGCGACATTAAAGTAGATTCTCGTTCAAAATGTAAAGTCGCCCAATGAATAGTAAATAAGACGTTCGGGGGCAGTGGCCACCATTTGAAATTAATTTTTTTATTTCATTTTTAGTTTCTGCGGCGGCCATCTTAGTAATAGTGACAGAAAGATGACCACAAGTTTAACAATATGAGGATAGGTTTATGAAAAGGAGCCGTCACTCAATTTTCTACAATTAAAAACAAAAACTGTGTTACGACTTGCTGCTATGGGTGACAAAGAATGTAATTTTTCAGAAATCTTCTCCAATAGTTAGTTTTTCACAATTTTTCCTCACAGAAACTAAAAGATGACAAAAATAATTTCACTTGCTGCTGTCTCTCTTACCAAAAAAACAGTACTGAAAACTTATGAGGTGGGCAGAAAGACACATAGCAACCAGTTACAGCGCGGCTTTCATTTTGTATTTCACTTTTGAAAAATGAAAGCTGTGTGCCGATTGGTAGCCAGGCTCGTTTAAGGCCTAGTTTTCAAAATGGGGTCCGTATTACATCTGACTAGAATTTACTGCAGCGTACTTCGCTATGGTGCGGACAATTCGGGACATACAACTTTCAGAAAGGATGTTATTTAGGAAGGGTCATAAAAACAAGGCTGCTGCTTTAACGCCAGATTTAGTAAATAACGCCAATTTTACATTTTGCGGGTAAATCCTCTGTGAAATTGCTTAAATATGGCCAGATGTCATGCAGATTTAGAGCCCCTGTATAATAAAAGCACCTAGGAGAGATTTAGCCACCAGATGAAAGAAGAGCTACTGGCAGCCATTTTGTATAGCCATGCAAAGAGTGAGGCTTGGTGTTCTTTAGCGGTGACTGGAAGGACTTACTGTTTTCTTGCACCCTGGCCACGAAGCCTGTGAGAGGTATCTGTGGAGTCAATTGAGGCATTGGGGGAGGGGGAGAAGCGATAGAAACTGGAAGCGGCAACAGTAGAGACGGAAAACGGGTGTGGAAAGAAAAGACAAACAGGCAGCAGTCAGTAACAAGGACCAAAAGCGGCAACAAATCTACAAAATTACAACAAAAAACACAAAAAAAAAAACATACTGGTGCACATTATAAGGAAGTGCCACATTTAATGTGTCATTTCAAAGGTTTATGTGAGAGCGAATTAAGCCAAGTTTTTAATAAAAACTGAAGCGGTTAATGGTGTATATCACGGATACTGGGAGGGTGGGAACTGTCCTCCATGTTTGTAGCGGACAAGACAAAATGGCTTCCATTTTTTACACCATTAAAAGATTATAGGGTAGATTTATCACAAGAGCAGAACCAATCAGAGGTCAGCTTTCATTTTCCCACAGCAGTTTATAAAATTAAAGCTGAGCTCTGATTCTGTTACGGAAAACTAGAACAATTTTACCTCAGAAACTTGATAAATCTCCCCCGATGGTTCTATTAATTTATATTTAACTTCAGTATTCATTGAAAACCATCAAATGAAAAACTGAGTGATAACTTCCATTGCTGGATAAATAGCAGCGTATTTTTCCTTTATATATTAAAAAAAAAAAAAATTCAGTTTTTCTCTTATACCTTTTCGTAACCAGTAGATGTCACCATTACTCTTGTATATGAGCAAAGGCGAGCCCACTATAAGAAGGGACAGCACAAGATTTTGTACTACTAAATTCCCCCAGCAATGGAAACACCACTAGGATTAGAAGCAAATGGGAGGCTATTAAATAAAATAGTGAATTATTTTTTCTGTGTATAGAAGAGTAAAGAGAGACTTAAAATTCAAGAACCTGGTCATATCATTTATTAGTAAAACACATACAACTTTAGCCCAAGTATATTTCATTATCAGTCACTTTAAGAGAACCCATCACCTCCCCTAACATCTCCATAAATTCCCCATTTTCCAGCCCAGTGTTATTCCTCCTAGAAATTTAAACTGACAACTGACAGTTAGGGGTGTGCCTGATCTCAGATTCTGTCCAATCAGAGTTGACAGAACTCAATTATAAATGAGCCAAAGGTTCCGCCTAGCTGACAATTTAGGCAAAAAAAAAAAAAAATTAGGAGGTGTAACAGAGGAATTGTTTATGTCAGACATTAGCGCTTGAGGAAAATCAGTCTTGAAATGAAAATCTCGAAGTCAATGGAAAAAGATCCTTTGTGAGGAGAAAATATCAAAAACTTCAACATGATCAGTAGGCCATAAACCATTCAGCTGTAGGAAGTGAAGGCGGCCATATACTAAAACACATGGCTTTTCCAGTTTTGTAATTTTGATAGCCTGGCCCTGGCGGTTGGCCAATTTACTTTTTTATGTTTTCTTTTAGATGTGTAGGCGGCAGCATATTAAAGGGGTTGCCCGACTAATAGCAATTTACGTGTCGGGCTGGGGAGGCCACTGGGACAGAAGATGGGTGGCCGTGACAGACGGCCCGGTAGTTGATGGAGTGGAGCATCCGGGAGCATCGCAGGGTGGGACACCGGGAGCAATGGAGAAGGTGAGTACACGTTTATTTTTGAAAAAAAAAAAGCCCTCTCAGCCAGTTTGTAAAGTCAGACAACCCCTTTAAGATATAGCTGCCATTCTTGTTCATAAAATGAGAGGAGATGGAGGCCCATGTGATCCTAAGTGTCTGTGACAAACCTACCTCCCAGGACCTTAATCTTCTATTCATGGAAGGTCCTGGAAGGCAGATTAGTCATGGCCAATTAGCGATCACATGGCCATCCATCTACAGCCTTTTTATGGACATAAATGGAATTGGCCAATATCCTTACCCCTATATATTATATGTAGTAAAATTATTATAATAATAATAATAATAATAATAATAATAATAATAATAATAATAATAAAGTGGACAACCCCTTTAAAAATCCTTGGCTTTATACCCTGGTAACCTCATACAAAATCAGTTTTAACCATAGGTTTGTACAGTTGCGATGTGTGAAGGAACAATAGACTTTGTACGTATAAGAACCCAAATCTGTGGTACCGACTCTAGTCTCTCCTAAAAATAATGTCACATATTAAAAACCAGATAACATTGTATGTAAGACACACACTTACTGACAAACACTGTGCATTACATAGCAACGTAAAAGATAGCAGACGTACTCATTTAGCAAACGATTATCGATGATCTTATTGATAGGGAGTTGTGAGCTCAGGCCATTAACGATAATTCCCAATCTATCGGGTCGGTGTCATGATTTCAGGAGTGGTACAATTTGGAAATCGGAAGGCAACTCCCGTAACAATATGGTTGACAATCCTCTCAAATTTAATCCATGTGTAAACAACCTTTGCCCACAGTATAGCATCGAAAAAAAATTCTCAGCGGTCTGGTATTTACACAGAGCAAATTCTCCTGCTCCTTTGTTATTCCTCCTAGAAATTTCTAAATTAATTGACAACAGGGAATTGTCATCCCTGGTCATATGGGTGTGCCCCTGGACAGTCTACTTATGCCAGCACTGATTGGACAATGACATACAAGGACACACCCCCTTCTGGAAACCCACCCCCAGTTGTCCATTTACTTATACATTTTTAAGAGGAATAATTGAGGAGCACAGGAAGGGAAATACAAATATTTAACTGTAATAAAATCGGACAGAAAACCGATTTGGTGATTGTGGCTTCCAAAATTGTGACTTAATAAATGGATCTCAAGGAATCGGAGGAAAAATAAAAGGACAGGCTTACTTGAATTTTGGGAATACAGAGGCCCACCGTTGATATGAGGTTGACCCGAGAACTGTGAAGTCACAGAGGGCGTCCGTCTGTACCCCCCAGAAGAAGCAGTAGATGTAGTAGAGTTGTGCCTGGAGATCTGCCTTGCCATAGAGCCAAACTGGGAGCCGGGAGCTGGGCCACCGCCAACTGCAAGGAATCAGCCGAGAAGAACCCCGCCAAAGAACAGAATTATTATATATTCAACGTATAGAGCAAAGAAACCAAGCAGAGCCTCAAAACAGCAGGAGTCAGCTCTTACTGCAGAAAGGCACAGGGTAAGCTCGGCCCTGTATGATGCCATCTTCCTGACATCATAAGTGAACTGCCTCCCTGCACAGGTAGTCACTCACAGATAGGGCAAAGGTTGTCACAAAGGTCACAGGGAACCAACTTTGCAGCATGCACCACACATGTAACCATGTAAAGTTGGATTGGACTTTGCACCTGGGCGCCATGTTTTGAGGATGCTCGAGCATGCAAAGGGTCATAGAAGAAAAAAAAAAAAAAAAGGTACATGGATAATATTACACATTCAGAATGATCACAGAGGAGGCAACCAGAGTCTACAGTCCCTAATGAAAAGAATACATGAATTTATTGAATCAGGGATTTTTATTGCGTTGGTGGATTCCACAATGCATTGAAATGGCCTTCAAAAAAGATGGTGGCGCAGAAAGCTAACGGGTTCAGAAATCCCGGCAAGAAACCAGTGGAAACTGCATGGGACCATAACCTGGGACTATTGAATTGGTATGGGACTGGTCCGTTCAGTTTAATGAGCTCAAAAGGAGAACTGGCAAATATGGTCTTCATCCTAAATTCTACGGCAGAGTCTGCCTTCCCGGAGTATGAGTCCATCCATCCATGAATAGTTCAGCTCACAAATACATTACAAGGGCCCAAAATCTGGATGTGTTATGATAGGTTACTCCAGCTGAATGGAGCAGCGATCAAGCACACAATGCTTTTATTCCATTCAAAGTCTACCCTATGACACTGATGGTAACAGCCAGGCAATGTACTTGACCGTTTCAGTAGTTGGCTCCCTGCTGAACCAGAATTTATCTCCCATATAGGCGGGCAATTATTCTGGTCAGAATACTACTATAGGAGTTGGGGGGGGGAATGGAGAGGAGGGCAGAATTTCTTCTGTATAGCTTTAGGAAGATTTTGTGATACAAAAGTGAATCAACTGAAATCGAAGTATGAAGAAGGAAGTAAAAATAGACCCACTCAACTTCTATTGGTCGTGCCAGGCGTCAACTAAATTTCAAATTAGGACTTAATCTATTTTTAACAGGTTCTTCAGGAATTCAGAAAAACCCATTGGAGGACCAGAGCAGGGGTGTCCTTGCTCAAGCGTGGTGTTGGTACTTCTGGTCTTCAACCTGCCCGGAAGTGCTTGGGTTTACACAACTTCGCCCAATCCATGGCCTCCCAAGATCACAGGACCTCCCTTCCTGTGGTCTGAGGAGTCCACTTATTGGCCAGACGCTCTTAGGAGGAGGTGGACCAGAAGAACAGATACAACGTAGGACCTAAAGCACCACTGTCCACCACTACCATTAAAAGGGATTTTCCAGGATTGAAATATTGTTGATTTGTCCTTAAAGGGGTTTTCAAGCTGTTCCAGAAAACCCCTTGAAGACAAATGAACATTATAATATTCCTGGAAAAATCTCAGACTCATCCTTGCCCAAACCCCCCCCCCCCCCCACCTGTCTCCCCCCCTCAGCGTCAGACCCCCAACCAATCTCAAATTCAAGCAAGCTGAAGAAAGTAGATCAATTCTGGGAGAAAAAATAAACAAAAAGGAAATCCCTTTAAGAAGTAAAAAACGGCTTAAAACACGGTAAACAGACTCTGGTTGCGGCTCTTCGGTAATCCTTCTCTTTACAGAGCATTTTACATTGTAGCTAAATATACAAATGAATCACAGCGTCTAATCCATCACCAGGAAAATTAAGACATCTGAAATTAGCAGTTTTAGAGTCATGCAGAATAACATTATTTCTCTGTTGGATGAATAAAAAAAACAACTTGAGCACTTTCCCTTCTTGCCAGGTTAATTTCCGAACCATCTGCGATGGTAAATCGCTGGGTAATATGCAAATAATTAATGTCATTATTTTTTTTAAAATTTTTGTTCTGAGATGTACTTGAGTAATGTACATCTCGCCACGGGTAATACTGCAAAGTCTTTACTTATTAACGAGGCTCAATAGAAACGCTGACGGCAAAGGAAAGTCCACAAGATGTTCTGCAAAGCCTCTAAAGTGAAATGTGATTTAAGGAAACCCTTGGAAGAGAACCTCTGGAGGTGATCAAGCAAAGCAACACTGAAGATGTGAAGTGCTTTATAGCCTATCCCTAAGGACCCTGCCAGAAATATATCACTTGCTGTGGATTATCCTCCGCAGGATGTCCCCATCATACACAGATAGTCTTGAAAAGCTTGAAATGAGAACAAGGTGTTTGATGGGGCCATCAGTGTCAGACTGGTTCTTCAGAAATTATGGAAAACCCGTCAAGAGGCCACATCGTTGCGCTGGTACTACTAGTCTCCAACCAGGCTGGAAGTGGTGGAGATTCACAAAACCTGCTTTGGCCTATTGAGGGTCTACTCAGATCACAGGAAGTCACTTCCTGTTACATCACAAGTGACTTCCTGTGATCTGAGTAGACCACTGATCGACCGAAGGAGATCTCTGAGGAGATGCCAAAGTCCAGAAGTACTGATGTGACGTCAGACATGAAGCACCACTCTCCTGGCCAACATGAGGTTTTCCAATATTCCTATAAACCACCATTAGGATGTGGACGTTGATATAAATAGATATTTGGATCTACACAACACAACTCTGAGGGACATAAAAAGTCTCTCTCTTCTTCTTTAGATCACGTAGAATTGTAATCCCATAAACCTCATTGATACAGGGCTGTATGAGAGGAGATGAAGATGAGGCAGCCCTTCTATATAAAGACATGCAATGTGACCAGGCAAGGCATCACCAAACACATCATCAGAATGAGTGATGTCACAGATAGGTGGCGTCTATTGTACGCACATGTATACAGAAACACGGATGGTTTTTTTCAGCCAAAACACTGACTTCACTTCAGAGGCTTTTACACCAAAATGACATTATGGATTAGAGACATGATAAGTCGTGTGAGTCACCTATGGCTCATTAACACCAGGAAATGAATCTACAATCATTGGTACACCTTGAAACCACCATGGATTAATGTAGAAAGGCACCCATACTCCATGTTGTAGAGGTCTCACCTGGAGGGGGTGGAGGTGGTGGCGGTGGAGGAGGTGGTGGTGAAGGTGTAGGACCACCAGAGACACCTGGGGGAGTTTGGGTAGTGAAATAACGTGTATTGTCAGAACAGACAAAGGTTGTAAAGTGACGCTTTCTAGTCTCAGCACATGATATGCAATTATCTGATACATTGTATTTCAAGACATCGCACTTAACCAAAAATTTTCTAGTGTGTGTAAAGTCAGCCGGATATCATGCAATCCCAAGCGAGGTTGGAAGAGGATTTGACAACCATAGACCACCCCTCATTACATAGTTCATCATTTTCTACCACTGACTCAATATATCACATAATGTGGTAAACATACTAAAATGTCATTATAAATTGTTACATTTTTTTACTTTTCTTTAATTTATGTGACTATTCATATGATCACAGGCCAAAACAAGACGACAGACAGGTTACAGAAAATTGGCAACTACTTCTTAACTTTGTTGTGTAGACATGGCCATGGTCAGTAGAATCGCCTCACGATTGTTTGTGAGTAGGGGACTGCTGTGTAGACTTGGACATGGTCAGCAGAGTCATCATCTTATGTTTATAGTACAAACATGGACATGGCCAGTGGAGTCACTTCATGATTGGTTGTAAGAAGCGAATCTAACTGTAAATTACTGTTTAGACTTGGGCATACTCAGCAGAGTCACCTCATGACTGATTGGGAGTAGCGGGATTTCATAAAAACCTATTATACCCCCCAAAAAAACCCAGATACCCAGATGTGATTATGTCACTGAGGAGGCTGTACTCCATCACTATCAGGAGTATACAGAAGATATACATCAAATCCTCTTCTAAACTCATGAATAAATGGCCAAAGTGAAAAAAGAAATCTATGTCTATACATAGTGAAATGTGTGAAAATCCAATGTAATATAATTTTTGGACATTCCTGGGAATTCCATTCATAATAGAACAACTCCCTAAATATCTACCACCCTGGTGCCCCCCTTAAGGAAAGTATTATGGTGTTATTAAACTACAGTATTATGGAGTGGTCTCCATAATACTTCTAATGGCCTAACGTTACCCATGTTACATGCATGATCCCATGTTCATTGGCATGAACCAGGAAGTGAGATATTAAAATGAGATATAGAATTATATCCGATCCCTGGGAATCATTTCCCTTCCCTGATGACCTTCCCTTTAGCAAGTTTGCAAAGTGTAATAATTCTAACCTGGTAACAAATACGGAAAAACAAGTCCTACCTTGCCCGATAGTTGGTGGTGAAGGAGTTGGCACAGCTATGGGAATGCCAATGCTGCTGCTGCCACTGTTTTCTCGACTACCGCTGCCCCCGCTGCTTCCACTGTTGAAGAAAATTCAGATACGAAAGTTATTCCATGTTGTTCTGGAATCTATGGAGCCAATGAGACTGCTCGCTCTCTAGGTTTTCCTCGGATCCCCATATATCAATTTTATGTTATTCCCAGGAATCAGAGGGGGCGTGTCCTGCTCAGCTGGCCCCTCCCATGTCTCTTCTCAGCATGTCACATGACCAGAGTGATATCATCGGTCCTGTAGGTATTGTTACATCGGCAACGTCTACCCCATGTATGTATCTGATCACATGAAATCACAGCACTTCTGCCATTACATGAGATCACAGTACTTATGCCCATCCTCCATGGAGACTGCTGTGATTTCAGGTAATCAGATACATATAGCTACCCTGTGCCTGTGTAATTTTTAAAACCTGCCAACTTGTGTTAGCAGGTTTTTACACAAGACTACGCAAAGTCGAACACAAAGCTTTGGTCGGCTAACAGCTAGGGATGACAAGTGGCAGAGCATGGCCGCTGTTCACATACCTGTGTGTTCTTGGTCTCTGATTCAGGGATGCGGTCCTGCCTGGACTGTGCTGACTTCCGAGCCTAGCCGGACTAGTCATGTAATCATTAGGAACCGTAGGAGGTTTGACGGGCTCCAGGGTCTTGTATGGAGTATTCCGCCTGTAGAATGGGATTTACATGTAAAGATGGGCCCATGCTGTAACAACATATACACCATCCATGGTGTTGGAAAATCATAGACATTAAAAGGAATAGAATATGTTAAATATATGTCTGACTCAGACAGCAAGCAGAGATTTTATCAGCAGTCAATAAATATATAGGAAAAGCATGGTGGCTTGGTGGTTAGCACCACTGACGTGCTGCACTGGGGTCCTGGTTTAGAGTCTGAGCGAGTACTACATGGAGGTTGTATGTTCCTTGTGTATGATATTTCTAGGTCATTTCTGATTTTGTAGAAGGGGTTGTAAGAAACCTCATAGGTAAATAAATTGTACGCATTATACAACTGAAAGTTCTGGGAACACACTTTGGTTTTCAATTCCTCATCTTAGTTATTGCAAAAATCAAAACCTCCTTCAGGCTCCATCCACATTAAAGCTGAGAGTTTGGAAACCAAGGTCTTAGCATGATCAAAGTGTAGCAGCTCTATGCCACCCTCCCCTTGGCATACACTTCTACGTAACTCTATACCTCCCCCCTGCATAGACTTCTATGTAGCTCTATACCCACCTATTCTCTATATAGTCTTTCACGTAATCTGACCTAGCAGTCATAGTGGATTTATTAGGAGGGAGTATAAGAAGAGCCAAAATAAGTGCAGAAATCAGCACTTTCCCCTAGTAACCATCATATTGTAGCTACAAAGACTATCTCTCTGTCTGGAGGACCTAATGCAGTGGTGGCAAACCTATGGCACGGGTGCCAGGTGGCACTTGGAGCATTCACTGTGGGCACCCAGGTCAATTCCCCAGCACAGAGTTTTCAGACAGGACTCAAAACCTCCTCTTGCAGTCCCTGGCCACACAGGATGTGCTATGATCAGTGCCATTTTAAAGCTACACATCCTTAGCTGCTGGGACTACAGGAGGAGCAAGGAGGTGCAGACAAGGCTGGATTATTATTGGAGCTCCTGCTCTGGGCCCCGCAATTTTTCCTGTTCAGGGGACCCTGGAAGGAAGCTACAATGATAATCGGAATTTCTCCTCTTTCGTTCAACTGTATTGGTGTCCTCAGGACACAGATGCAATTAAAAGCCATGACAAAACAGGTAGCAAGCAACATGTTACTGCTTAAATTGCCATGTTGGCACTTTGCATTTAAATAAATGGGTTTGGTTGTAATTTGGGCACTCAGTCTCTAAAAGGTTCGCCATCACTGACCTAATGCATCCAAGCATTACACAGCCAGCAGATTTATTTAAATAGAAATTATGCAATTCTTCATTTTACCAGTGGGGGCAGTGTAGTGTAATATAACACTTGCTGCCAGTCCCTCTATAGATTTCAGCGATCGATCACTTAGGATCACCACCGATTATTCATTGACCATCTGTCTAGTGGACCAGGAAGCCAGGTTTATTCAGTGCTCTTACCCCAGGGTACCCCGGCCCTGCATCGGTGGACTGGGCGGCTTCTGTGTAGGAGGATTTGTCCTGCTCAGTGTTCCGGTTCTCGCTGCCTGGTTACTTCCATGCTGAATAGGGACAATGATAAATGATTAGAAACAGATTTGTAGCCGATGAGGACAATGGTTATATTCTTACATAATATTATATAAGGATGTTAGGGTTCCCAGACATAGCTCAGGGATGACGAAGGCAAAGAACGTACAAATAATGATATTTTGGCACTTATCCTCCTTCATCCCAGCTTTATCCTAATACATTTATAGAAGAGAATAAATTTGTCAGGATGTTCTCCGTTTGCCAAAAGGGATTAATTCCTCCAAAAAATGTCCTAGTCTGGTCAGAGACCGAAGGAATTACACTGAAAAAGCAGAGGTAGTGCTGTACTGAACAATGGGTCCCCTCATTTTTTGGAAAAATGCAGACCCCAATTATGGCAACGTGATAGTTGATAAAGGTATAATTGCTTGGCGACCCCACAGATCTGCTGCAGAGAATGGACAGGACAGCTCCATTCTCTGTATAGTGGCAGAACCGCATCACTGCAGCCAAGATTCTACAAAAATGAATGGGAACCAACATGTAGTAACTGTGTCTGACCACTACACAGAGAATGAAACTTCTTTGAGATGTTAGATGTTGGACCTCCACTGATATGATATTGAGGAGCAATTTCATGGGAATTGGGAAACTCCTTAAAATAAAACACCGATTTAGAAACCATAGAAGAGCAATCGTAAATTTGGAAACCTAAAAACCCCCAAAAAGTCTTCAATACACAATGTCACTTGTCTGGGAAGCCTTCCATAGCAAAATACAAGTGAAAGAAAGCAAGGGATCTACAAAATGAGGAAGCACAAAGATCAGGTTAGACTAATGAATGGCTAGACTAGAGCTACGGTGTCAAAACATCCATAATATACTGGTTTATCAAGCTTTACTGAAAATCTAGAGGACAGGAGAAGAAAGACGGAGGCTGTAATGGACGGAGAGAACGGCAGCCATGGTAATAGGTGATATGGGATCAGATGGGATGAAATGACGAAGAGCTCTGCTTACCTTGGCTTTTAGCCACTTAATGATGGCAAAGGAGGAAACAGAAAGGCAAAAGATTAATGAATGGTCACAACGAGAGGTCATATATAAGACAAACATGGAAAGAAACACAGGCCCTCAGACTTCTACATAATATCCTGCCGTTAGATGACAATCCCAGGACATTAGTCGAAAGTCCATTGTTTACACCAGGGACGAACACTGAAGACAGCAGAAGCTACAGAGACCAACGGAGCATCGAGCCGCATCGCCCGATCTGTAGAGGTCATGTACCCCATCAAACAATTATTTAAAAGGAACTTATTCAAGAGGGTTTTTCCCCAGGTTGTGGATTCCCATCACCAAGACCGGCAAACTATGTGAAGAACTAGGTCCAAAGGTCTAGAGAGGCAATTATTGGTGGTCCAGGGTGACGGAACCAACTAATTGAATATTGAGGTGTAGGGTCGACAAGATAGGTCATACATACGATGGCTGGATGGATGAATGTCCCACCTTAGAGAGATGTTCTTTAAAGAAAGTCTATATTGAAGACTCAAGAACAACCCAACATTTAGGGCATTGCAAACTTTGGACTATCTGGCTCCTTGGATTTGTTCATCCCTGGTCTAAACACAGTGAAGACTTACAACTTATTGACCAATAATCCATCATTTGAGAAATAAAACCAAGTGTATCGCATCTAATCCGCTCATATTGCCTATGAAATGCATCAACAATTTCCTACAGACATGACTTTTGTTGGCATGCCCAACAAGGGTGGGTCCAGGACATGGTAAATTAAGTTTATACCCCATCCACCACTTGCTTGATAAAAGTATACCCTCATTCATGAGATAAAGTACATGTTATGGGCACTGAAGACCACAAATGGTGAAGCAGGTGATCAAACTGTGGATGAAGGTCAGGAGAACATCAGGTTTCTTCACAATGTAGGACAACATGTAGGATTCGGAAGACTTGAGTTGTGTCCTCCAAGTTTCTTTCTTTTATTATCTATAATATTTGCATTTACATGACTCATGTTCATAAAACTGGCTTTCCAGATGAACGATGCCAGCTAGTTAGCAGGGCTTCAAAGTCAAACAAGTTGGAGATGCCAGCAAAAGTCAGTCCTAGTATTTCTGATGATACAGGGAATTTCATTATCCAGGCTTGAAGTGTTCCTATAGGAACATCTGCAAAAAGTGCAGGTGTGACCCTCTACCCCCGCACTGCCCTGTAAATGGGCCCCGAGCCAGCTGCAGCCTGAAGAAGCCGTCCATGTGCCGTGCACAGCTGAGGATGTGGCCCCGAGGACATGGCCTCCTATCTACCCTGCCAGCTGCAGCCTCAGACCCATGCCACACATCACAATTTCCTTATCAAAGAGAAGAGAGAAGTCAGTACATGCAAAGCCAAGAGACAGGGCATGGAAGGATCAGCGGGGAACAGCGGGTGCGTCAGCGTGTCTGCAGGAACCTTCCAATATTAGAGGATGTAAGGAGGCAATACCAGGGGTACGTGTTACGGTTTATCCAATCCTTGTCTCTTCTTAAAAACCTCAGCTGGAGAAGGGGGCCACAGCGGGGGAGCAGAGTTACCTCCCACTAGACAAGTTCTAGGAACAATTCCTAGAGCGGCCTTCATGTTTAACCCATTATATGTACCATCAAGTACAGTGAAATGTATCAGCTTCAGGGTCATTTCATACATATGGACTTGTAGATTAGATGTCACCATGACAAGTATGTGCCTCATCAAGAAAATTTCTGGCCTGAATTTGGAAAGACCTTTATTTGTAGTTATATGCCAATGAGCTTTTTAGTGCACCATGGGCGTGGCCACAATGTTTCATAAGGGGTCATCAATCAGGGTTACAGCAGTTGTCCACATTCATCAAATACATGTTATACAATTTTCCATTGTACTTTCTGTATCAATTCCTCAGTTTTCTAGATCTCTGCTTGCTGTCATTTTAAAGGGAGCTTCAATACTTATTTCCTGTGGATTTAAACAGGTCCCTGGCCATGTGATGTCACACAGGTGCACGGCTCGTTATATCCCTGGCCATGTGATGTCACACAGGTGCACGGCTCGTTATATCCCTGGCCATGTGATGTCACACAGGTGCACGGTCGTTATATCCCTGGTCAGTGATGTCACACAGGTGCAAGGCTATTATATCCCTGGCATGTGATGTCACAACAGGTGCAAAGTTCGTGTATATCCCTGGCCCTGTGACGTCCACAACGCGTGCACGGCTCGTTATATCCCTGGCCATGTGATGTCACACAGGTGCAAGGCTCGTTATATCCCTGGCCATGTGATGTCACACAGGTGCACAGCTCGTTATATCCCTGGCCATGTGATGTCACACAGGTGCAAGGCTCGTTAGGGCAAGACTCATATCACACAGCTTTGATTACTCTGATATAACGAGCTGTGCACCTGTGTGACATCACATGACCAAGGATCAGTGTTTATCCACAGGAAGCAAACCATGAAGCTTCCTATAGAATGACAGCAAGCAGAGATCTAGTAAACTAATATAGAAAGTATACTGGAGAATTGTATAACCTGGACAACCCCTTTAAGCGAGAGATACTGGGTGGCGAAACTTCCTACGAAAAAGGTGCCTTTCCGAGACTTCATATCCGTCCCATGGTGCACCAAATACCAATTTTCATAAAAATTTGCATTTTTCGCCATTCAAGACAAATGACACTTCACCTACATACTTTTTTTTATTTGTGTTGCCCCTTTAAGCTCCCTGTCCTTGCATTGCCCATTATGGGATTTCTCCAGCTCATAAAAGGAAGCAATTAGAATGACGAATATGCAAATCCAAAAGGTTACCCCGCACCAGAACGCCACCGTACGGGCTGGAGGACACAGATTAAAATCCAGACACGTTAGTGATGCGATGGGGTCCCGGCTGGGGGGGTTCAGAGTCTTTAGATCATCCATAGATCATGTAAGACAAAAGGCAAAAATAAATCTTCCCCTTGTCTGCGCTGGAGGGACAGGGGACCCTCCCAGAGCCGCTTCAGGAGAAGGGATGGAAGCGATTATACGCACGGACAGAACAATAGGCGCGCCGGAGGGGAAACACATCCAGCATAATGGTACTTCTAACTCCAGGAGGAGAATATCTATCTTATGAGACACGGCCGTTACTCATCAGACTCCGCAGTCACAGATTTTCTTCTATTTTTTATTTTTTTTTGCAGCAGAAACTATAAAGCGCTCGCATATCTCTCTGTAATGTGACCGCTGTCCGCTTCAGTTTGGGTATAGGAAACCTTTCGTCCCCCCATGGGAACAGAGTAAGTGCACGGATGGCAGAATATATCCAAAATTTTATATCTTAGGGCTGGACATGCCCCCTGATGGCGTGAGAACAGGAAATCTGGAATGATCGCTATGGAGGATTCCTATTTCCATCCAAACAGCTGTAATGGGGGGAAAGATCCATGTCACTATGTGTAGCACAGATCTCTAGTGATGTGTGGCCCATGAGGCATCATGGGATTGATAGCATTTTAGAAAAATCTAAAAAGTGTCTGAACAGAGTGAAGTCTTCTCTACAGGGATTACGGTGTAATATATATATATTTAATTTATTTTACTGGTATGCTACTTTGTTCCTAATAATCCATATTACATTTCGGACCAACTCCATAATAACTTGTTTGAAGCGTCTACAGTAGATTAGAAAGTCCTACGTCAACTTCACTTTTTACCTGGCACAGCATCATTTGTCTTGCAAAGATACAGAAAGGCTCCGTAGCCAAGTTCCATTCAGGTAAATAGGGTTGCAATACCAGACACAGCCACTAAATAAGTGCCACGTTCTGTTCCATTACCAATCAGTCAGGTAACCCAACGCTAAGGGTCACTCACTAATCTAATATCCCTGGCTCATGATAAAGTAAATATTTAAGTCTCAAATTTTTTTAATTTTACAATTTTTTTTTTTTTTAAAGGGACGTCCCCAATTAAATATCCAGCTATGTATCATGAACGCAGACGTCAGCAGAACTTATTAAAGTGATCGCCCCCCCTGGGCTTTGGACTGGCGGAGTTGTGTCCGTATAAGCGGCCGAAGCCTTTTAGTAGATATGAGCAGGGGTCCCAGTGATCTGACACTTGATCACCGGTGGAAAAACTGCTTGAAGATGCAAATTATTTCGTATCCCTTTAAGAATCTGCCACACTACAAATGCTTTGTAGCTGTACACAGTGAGGATGTAGCCAGAGCGGTCACCTTGCTGCAACTTGGAGACCTCCAGATTGTGGGGGAGACATAAAACGTCAATCCTGCCCGTCTCCTCCTACCACCAATCTATCTGCGCTGCGAGGACGTTGCATGCACGGAGCACTGACACGGAGGAAATAACAGAGCGCTCGGTGTTGCTAGGAGATACGACTGCGGGTTAAAAACTTTCGTGTGGGTGGATATCAGACGCAAAGGACTGAAAAGACGCCTCCGTAATTACAACCAATGATCCCGCTCGCTGGTATTGTTGGCGCTTGAGTAGCAGGGAAGTATATGCTAGCTGGTATGCTGCGCCCAAGCAGGTAGGTAGGTGTGCCATGCTCTGCAGTAAAGCTGCTATATATTCTATACATGCAGTGGATCTGCGGCCAGGCATTTCCATCTACGACAGCGATGCAGATGTTTAGGGAATTAGTACGGGGCGGCCTTCATATTCCCGGGGGTAAGAGAGCGCTTGGGAACAAATGTGGGTAAAAGTTCCCAATATGACATTAGATAAAGAATTCACATAAATTTTTCATAGAAAATGTACAAAACCGTAAAACTTGTGCACAATAACCTAGAGTCCATAGAGAGATTAATGAGAAGCCTGGAAAAGATTATCAGTCAGCGGCCTAATTAAAGATGGCAAATCTTATTAGATGGAGAGAGAGAGAGAGGTCTGCACTGTGTCTGTCACATCGCAGCTAAGACCCGGGCATTAACACAACCCGGATACATCCACAGGCACCAAAAGTGTCCTCCACACTTCCTGCACCTGGCTACTCAGTTTAATCATAGACTCCCTAAAAATGCATGAGATCCTGGACTAGAAGGGCGACTCGCTACTAAAACATAGTTAAAAGTGCTCTGCTGGGGGAGTAGCACAATAAAACTACTTTCTACTTCCTCCGATCCGGGTTGCATTCCACTTCCTGTGTGTCGGACACGACAGGAAGTGGTCAATCAGCCAATCAGCACACTACACCAGCAATTAGCTATAGCCTACCTAGGGCGTTTCCAATTTTTTTTTTTGAGTATCAAGCCGACAATCGGCAGCCGGGGAAGAATTTGCGTTAACAACTAGGATACTGACCACCACAATATAGGTAAGTGATCTGTACACACGTACAATGCAGAGACGCTACATACAGAGATTGCAATCTCACTAACTTCCTGCGAGAGATCTAGGAAACGAGGAAAGAAAGAAGGGATAGATTTTAATCTTCCAGTTGACATTGGTGAAGACCGATCTCTTACCTTCACTCCGTGGCCTACATCGTCAAGCACCGTGTAGTCTATGGGCTTTCGAATGTACCTGACGGGACGCTCTATGTTGGTTGGAGCTATAATTTTATGGCTCCTTGCAGTGTTCTTGTTGGTGGTCAAGATGCCGATCTCTCTGCGAGCCACCTTCTCCTTGTGGATGTCCACGGTCTGTATGGAAAGTAGATGAAGACGAGACATCAGAATTTGTCATAGTCAATATTATACACTCCAGTCTATGCATCACTATAGGCCTATATATAAGATGGAAGATATGACACTAAATTATCTGTATGTTGGGGCGATATTAGCCATTGTTCGCCCCCTCTACAGTTTGGATCATATAACATAGGAGCCCTATAAAACAAGTGTCGGCTGACTTCTGACAGTGTTATAGTTTATGTAAACCCTTAAAGGAGTTTCACAATCCATGTTATCTGTTCAGACCAAAGACGACTCAGATCTCGTAAGATTCTAGAGAATTTTGCAGCCCTTTATGTTACAAAACACATCCCCCTCGTGTGATGTCCTAAACCAGTGTATTTTCAGCTTCTTGCAGGAATCTTCTCTGACTATGTATGCTTCAGGTGACAACTGAGGATCTCCATTAAGACCAGGGGTGCACATCCCACTGCTCATAGAGACCAAAGAGCGCTGACATTAATTACTGCAATGCTCATCGGTCCTGGAAGTAGAGGAGGGGTGGGTATGCATGTACTCATGGCTCTTGGGTCCCCTCCTGCTCATGCCACCCTCTGGGCTCTGTACCACTGATCCCACAACATATGTTTAGGGACAAAAACTAATAGTTTAGGCAAAAGAAAAAGGATTTAATAATCTATGCAAATGAGTCTTCAGTGCTCTCCTTAGGTCACCCTGGCAATTCTGCGCACCTCCGATTATGCACGCCTCCGTCTTTGTGGTGCTCCTCCTCCTTTGACCGAGAGCCGGGGACATCACTCGGCTCCCTACACTTATTACGCATGCACAGCTGCAACGCGTCATGGCCGGCTGCACAATATTCAGTGACCGCGCATGCACGGATACCCATAAGTATTGCTTCGGTTGTGCTTACCTGTGACAAATTGCGGCTGCGTGAGGTTTCGTGACTGCGCATGCGCAAGAAGCACCTCGAACAGAGTGATGTCACCGGCTCTTGGTCCAAAGAGGAGGAACGCAATGAAGATGGAGGTGTGCATAATTAGGTATCGGAGGTGCACGCAATCGCCAGGGTAACGTTAGTGGAGCCCCAAAGCCTCATTTGCATAGATAATACAATCCTTTTAACTTTTTTTTTGTTTTTTACCTAAATCAAATATGTCCTGGGATCAGTGGTACAGAAGCCAGAGGGTGGTGTGAGGTGGTCATTTCGGCCAGGATCCAGCGTAAGATTTCCTTTAATGCTGATCACTGGGGGGTCTTCAGCACACACATCACCTTTAATGGTTCTCTGTCGGTAAACCTCAAGCGGATTCTCACATTCTCATTTTCTTCCGTGGGTCCTCATTACTTTTCCCGAGCATTTATATACATTACTGTATAAGATTTCCATAGAAGAACAGTTTCCAGGAACCAGACCTTAGTTACCAGGCAGCAAATGCAGTGATAATAACCACAGAGGAATCAGCCAGGACATTATCACCAATGCAGAAGGCACCATAGAAATTATAGGCAAGACTTCCTGTGACGTAAATAATAGGTTCCCCATTTTTGGGAAAAATCTGTCATAATGGCAAAAAAACCTAACTTATGTGCCCCCAAGGTCACTGCTCAAGCATGGATTTACAGCAAGCTACCAGACAACAGGAGGATAACCACTGCCCTAAGGCACCCATGGGTCACCCGTTTGCTAGTACAGCTCTGTAGGCGGTGGCTCCATTCTTCAGGGTAAAGGGTCAGCTATTTTAGGCACTTCAGCTGTTACAAAACTACAGCTCCCAGCAATCTCAGCCTAGTTCTGGGAACAGCAAAGTGGGAGTTATGTTTTCACAACAGCTAGGGTGCCGAAATATTGCCCAATTGCTATTCTATCAGACTTGGAGCATAACTCAAACTTTTAAGCAAATTGCATAAATTAATTGTGAATACGATAACAGCAAAAAAAAAAAAAAAAACAAAAAAAAAAAAAAAACAGTATTTTATAGAAAAATCTATTCCAGTGTCTCCCTCTTTCTTCCTTTTATAAGCAGATTGTGTAAATCAGTTCTCTGTCCTGTATCCAGTGACAGCAGAGAGATAAACCCAATAAAGTGTCTAATGACTTACTGACAGTCCCCGGACAGTCTAATCTCCACAGAGAGGTGAATCATGCAGGGTATTCCCACAAAGACAAGTTTCTTAAACCTCAGGATACATTCTCTAATTCACTATTAACAAAAATTTCACAACTATCTCCTGATTTACACAAATTTCAGATGCCCCTAGACACGACCCTGTAACTTCTGACTTTAGGCCCGACAGCCATCCATGCTGTCACTGCTTCACAGAACTTGTTTCTCTACCTGCACTCCAGTCCCGCCCCCTGCCCGGAGCTCACACTGACAGCAGCATGAGGAGAACTACAAGCTACAGACAGATAAGTTCTTTATCATGGGAGGGTAAGAGGGGCACAGCAGATCTGATGTAGTAAGAACTGGAGAGTGTCATTGTGTGTAATAGCCATTTCATGGATCTCATCATCTCTGATCCGTCTCATCTCTCTCTGTGTGTCAGATACTAGAACAATGTTCAGAAATTAAATGAAAGTGTAGATAAACCCTGTACCCGGATAATCTAAACACATTGTCACCTCACAGAACTAAATGGATCATAACGTGTTTGCTTAGAGAGTCTCCGCCCACACCCTGGAATCTTACACTGACCATTACTGAGTGATAGGAGCTAAAACAGCAATAAAACTGAATAACATTGTAAAGCAAGGGGTTAAAAATGATCTTTATTGTGTTATCACTAGGAGATTGAAAATTGAGTATTTTTTTTCATGGGAAATCCCCTTATAGGACTAATTCACACGAACGTGCGTCCGCCGCGCCGTAGGGAGCCGAGGTGGGGGTAAGTGCTGCTCAGCCCCACCCCTCTCCATAGAGATATATGGCACACGGCACCGTAATACAGGAAAAGATAGGAGATGTCCTATCTTTTCCCGGGTACAACGTATATATGTCCCCCAACGGTCGCGTGAATTCTTCCAAAGGGAAATATCCTCTAGGAATGGAAATAGTTGAGCATTAGCCTCCTTTACTCAACTTTCTGCTGTGCTTGGGATGACAGATACACTGCTCACTACAAGAGAAAGAAGGAGCAGGAAAAAAAAAAAAGTCAGATAAGCTGATTGACTTAATGAACTATATGAAAAAGTTTAACATTTTCACCTGCTCCATTTAAATCTGCCATAAGTTATTCTTACTACAGCATACACCAACGTGGAGTAAGAACGGATATTGTCCACCTTAGGGTGCAATCACACGTTGCGTTTCAACACAAACGCAACGGGGAGGGGCTTCTACTGATTGCGTCTATGTTTCCACTGAAAACCTCAAGCAGTCGGTAAAAAGCACCACACATTTCTGCGCAAAACACGTGCTGATATTTACTGATCGCATGCATTTCAGTGGAAACAAAGATGTGATCGCCACAAGCCCCTCCCCGTTCCGGTTGCATTGCGTTTCAAGTGGAAGGTAAGATTTGGACATCACTACCAATAACATGGTTGCTTGTCCGACTCTAGAACCAAGTGAGAGCAAAAACAAACAACAAAAACAAAAAAAAAAGGGGGACTTTAAATTTAAAAAGTTTGAAAGGTTTAGGAAATTGGTGACTTAAGAGAACTAAAGAGACTAAGGCACTGGCCCAGTATAATCTATAGATGAGGTCCTTCCCCAGATACAGAGGAAGGGCACAGTATATATAGTTAAGTAGATAAGTGACTATCTCCAGCACGGTTCCCACGCCTCGGTTAGTTCCGCCTGCTCGGCCTCGGACATAGTAATCACATTTGTAGGCCTGTAATTGATCTCTTCCGTGGCGCGCTACCAGCCTAGGCTTCCCTGCACACAGGATTATTTTTAGAACTTAAAGGGGTTTTTCTTACAGTCACTTCAGGCCTCCCAAATTCTCTCGATTAAAACTGAACTCATTAACTTCACAATGTACTAGTCAGGAGGTCCATTATGTGAAGAACCAGAAAAGGGCCAGAGCCGGTGACTACTTCTTAAAGGGGTATTCCTCCTACAAAGACAAGTGTCTTATATGTACTCAGTATAACAAAATATCGCATTCTCCAATTCACTGTTATTAACAAAAATGAAGCATTTCACAGATATAAGTCCAATCTGTATCTATCAGTCATGGTGTATACAATTACAGTTGCCACTAGACACGACCCTGTAACTTCTGACTTGGGGTCAGGGAAGCCATCTTGGATTTCTGCGTGACTGCAGTGGTGCCAAGTTTCTCTCCCTCTGTTCCATGCACTCAAGCCCCGCCCCCTGCAGTCCAGGACGGAGCTCACACTGACACAGACACTGACTTCCTGCCAGCAGCAGCATGAGGAGAACTACAAGCTACAGGCAGATAAGTTTTTTTTAACTGGGGAGGCACAGCAGGAAAGCACAGCAGATCTAGTGTGTTGTGGAATTGCAGAGATGTAGGAGGGCAGACATTGTGTGTAATACGCATCTAATGGATCCCAGCATCTCATCTCTGATCGGTCTCATCTCTTTCTATGTGTCAGTACAATGTTCAGAAGGCAGATGAAAGTGTATATGACCTGTACCCTGATAATCTAACCACATTGTCAGCTCACAGAACTAGATAGTTCATAATGTGTCTGCTAAGAGTGGGATTTTTCATTGTCCAGCCTAGAGAGCGATAGGAGCCAAAACCGCAATAAAACTAGTAAAATTGTAAAGGGTTAAAAATGCTTTATTGTGTTAAAATCACTACGGGGTTGAAATTTGAGAAGTTTCTTTCATGGGAAACCCCCTTTAAGCTTCAAAATTTCACTAAATGTCTAAAAGAAAAAAAAAAAATTTGTATACCCATGGAGAACAGACAGACAGGGTCAGAAAAGGCTCTAGACTTTGGTTGCTTCCATTCTTTTTACACATCTTAGTTGTGAATTCTCAGAAACCCATGCAGAAGTGACGCCTACAACCTGAATTTGTGGTTGCACCCTGCTTCAGCAGCGTTACTAAAGGGGATATAACGAAAGCAGAAGGAAAGGACCTAAAATTGGCATTAATCTTACCTTGGTCAAAATTATAGGGGTGTTCTCATCTAGGCATTAACATTTACTTTAATTCATCCGCCACATACATACATTATTTCAATTGGATTTTATTAAAAAATATATTCTGTGTGAACAGAATTTCCCATAAATGTTGTCCCTTAGAAACAAGATTGTTCTTCTTGAATACAACCACTGCTGCTGGAGGGACTCCACAAAGAAACAAATAGTTTTTGCATATGAAATGTCCGGGAGTTCCTGCATATCCCACAGCCGTCCTGTACACTGAATCTAGGTGTTGGGAAGATTTTAAAAGCTCAAGGTGGTCGTATCCAAGGGCAGCTATCTGATTTCTAAGGGACAACATGGCTATATTTATGGGAAATTATCTTCACACAGGTGCATTTTAATCAAATGCACTGGAAGAAGTGTACATATATGGTAACTTAATTAAATGTGAATATCCAGGGGAGAATACCCCCTTTAGTCTCCATTAGCTCAATAGAAATGAACGGTGCACCCCGGTCATACGCAACCGGAAGCTCCAGACATCTTGGTGGTGCCAAGACGGGTGCAACAGGGGTAAATGGGACCCAACTTTCTTGTGATCTGTGGGGGTATCATAATCGTGATGATATTTAGCACCCAAGCCCTGGGTACGGTCTTCAGGTCAATGGCCAAAGTAGTACCCGTGACCCCGGCACTTATGGCTAAACAGGCAATGCTGGGGCCAGAAAACCACTGTAACGCAAAAAGTGGGAGCTGGGGTTAGTGCACTAATTTTTGCACCCCTGCCTCAAGGATTTGCCCCCAAACCAGATTCCTGGGGCTTAGCACACGGTCAGTCGGAGAGGCGAGGGAGCACTCCTCACCCCTCCCCTTTTGCCGTGCAGCAGGTCTGCCCAAATATAGGACATTATCATGGACACAATTACCGTCGTATGAATAAGGCCCCACTCCGATATACAAACATATATACGTAATCCTTGTAAGCAGTTACGCAAAAGCATTAAAAATGATGCTGAAATATTTCAGAGGAAATTAAAGCTTTAGTGTAAATGTCACCGCAGCTGTAATCATTCAGATCACACAGAAAAATATAAAGAAGGAAAATGTTATATTACAGATGACGATTATGCAAATTCTGCTCAATTTCTTCCCAAAAACAAAATTATGCAAAATGTCAGCAGGTGCAGAAGATCTCTCCAGATATTCACAGATTTGCAAATAACCTATGGGGAGGAGGGTAAGAGGAACCAGTAGGGTACAGGAGAGACTGAAAGTAAAAAGGAAATCTGCCGTATGTAACCTGCAACATCAGCTGCGTCCGCTTCCTGCGTGACACAATGCTGACATGTTTGCTACACGTGGACCTCGCCCCGTCTCCAAGACAGAAACTGCTGCCGAGCAAGTATTGTGTGAGACTATGATCCAGTGTGTGTGGTTCTGTTCACATATGGTGGTCACTTTATGCGCCTGGTGGCGGACAGGCTGCTGCTCTGGCTGTCTCCGGGCCCAATAATAGAAAGCAGAAGGTCAGTCCATTGTAATGTCCCCTGACAACTGGTGCAGGGTCGGACCCCCAACATACTCACAAGAGAAAAACCCTTTGGACATGTGTACCCAATGAATATTTAAATGTGGGCATATTGGCTAAAGCACACACCATGTTCAGTCTGTTAACTATAGAGATTGTGTGGTTTCCCGTTTAACAGACCAACCATAAAGACAAGAACAGGACTCATCATATCAATTTAAATATGATAACAGTTTGTCACTGTTGTTTTGCAGGAAAGCAGGGACTCCTTGCATCATGTATCACTACAGCAAATGTCTCAAAACAATGTTCTTGTATACAAGAGGCCTAAGGCTGAAGATGCAATAAGCTGAAGACAAATGGGTTGAGGATGCAAAAAAACGATTCCATATCCTAGCGACATACTGCACCATCACTTTATAATATAGCAATGGCCGTGATATTACGGACTTACCTGGGAGATATGATTGATGGACGACTCCATCCTCCGCAGCTGGGAAGCCTGGATATCCAGCAACTGCAGGACATTGTTGGCCAATGCATTGATCTGGTAGGCAACACTTGCCAAGGACTGGGTGGTGTAGGCCTTGGTCTCTTCTAAGGCTTTCCTCTTGTCTGGAGCCTGAGGAAAGGAGGAGGAGAAAAAATAAATAAATAAATAATAATAATTTAACAAAATATGGAACACAAAAAATTAAAAATCACTCAAAAAAATTTACAGGATGCAAAAGCTAAAGTGATCAGCAATGATCATTCCAAACACAGAAATAAAGATCAGCCACAAAGTGCATAGCCCTCAGCATGTCCATGTGTAATACTTCATTTTGCCTGTGGTGGCGCTTAAGGGGATATCTGCGCCCTATCACAGCGGACCCCTTAAAGGCTTGACCTTCAGGACAACATCAGGGACACCAATTGTCCAAATCTAGGCTTTGTATGTGGAGAATTTTTGAATTTGGGAGTGGAGTCCTACACGGACCCGTGTGCAGACTTGTCGACAGTCTCCCAAGGTAGGAATGTACAAATACACAAGTAAATAGTGTCATAACCTTGGAAAAGGCGCGTGCTTCGCATAGTTGTGACATCAAAACTTTTCACCGCCAGAGGAACAGTCGGCGTTAACCCTTCTCCTCCATTTCTCTAGATAAAAATTTTGTTTCAAAAAGTATGTCCTCAAAAAGTTCTACGTAGATAATCGGGTCCTAGGTCCATTAGAATGGTGGCAATTCTGCCACGTACATGGGGAGTAAGAGTGTCCCATCTCCCATAATCCAGTAACCTCCACCCTAGTATTGGTGGACCTCTTACTTTTTGCCCTCAGGGTTGAAGTTGTTGAGATACCACTATGGAAAATCATGGCATGTACCATGGATGGTCTTCACCAAACTCAATCCCAATCCTATACAACCATGTTACACACTAGAACAAACCATTTCCATGCCAGGGTGGGATGATACAATCCAGTTGCCCCCTACAGCTGGTGTCCATTCATACCGAGGTGTGGCCCTTCTAAACCAATGACCCCATGCAGTGAGCAGAGCTTTGGATATGGCCGATAATCATTAGCTTTCATAGAAGTCCCTTAGATGGGTCGTGGAGGCCCATGTCTACAGAAGCAAGTCGTGGTGGGCACTTTTGGTCAAATCCAATATGGACACCCTATAAATATCCAGAGGTCTTTATTCCATAAGGAAATTGAAAGACAACTCTTTAGGGACAACAACATGGCTCCTTTCTTCCTGTCCAAAGGTTGCATCTCACACTGTCGCCCTATTCCTTAAAGGGGTTGCAAAAAGGGCGGCTTTCTTCCAAAGACAGCTCCACACCAAGTCTCATCTTGTATGAATGGAGCCCATTTGCAGTAGGCAACACTATCCATGGTCAGGCGTGGAGGAGGTTTTTTTTGGAAGAGAGCAGCCATAGTATATTTTATAACAATCTAAATCGGTGGGGGTCCAACCACTGGGTCCTCTCGACCAATCAGAAGAATGGTGGGGTTCCATCTCCAGCACTCTCAGATGATGAACTAGAGTATAGGAGATAGTTATACACTAATAGACACTGAGTGGAGTGGCAGGACATGTACTTGACCTGCTGATGTGTCTAATGGATGCAACTGGACCCACAGTTTAGTAATCAGTGGACCGACCCCATTAATCAGATCCCGTGGATTCGATAAAACTAAGGCCACTAATTTCAAGTGAATACAAATGATCTGCTATACAGTGTAAAAGCAGTCACCAAATGAAGGACCATCCAGCTTTTCTAATAATGGACAGTCCCCTTTAAAGGAAATCTACCATCATAATCATAAATCCCTGGGGGCACTTACTCATAGATCCAGGCACTGTGACTGTGGTAATCCTCTTATATTTGTTATCCATGGCCTCCTCCCTTCTAAAATCAACTTTTCAAATTATGCCAATGAGCTTCACAGGCTGTTGCACTGTGCAGGAGCACTTCCCCCACCTCCCTCGGTCACTGAGTGAAATTACAGCAGGCAGAGGATGTGCTACCCCAATCTTGCCAGGATATATAAAAGGATATTATAGAGACACATAATGCAGAATACTTCATTAAAATGCAGGATTTTTCTACCCCCAGAGCTGCGCTCCCTCCCCCCCATCATCTCTTATATAACAGAGCGTTCCGGGCTCATACACGTAATTGGGGTCCATGTACAATGCTCTGCTCCTACACAAGTCACAAGGTTTAGAGAAAGACTTGTAATCCTTGGGTACATAATGTGCCGGAGCCGTCAGCCGTGGGCGGAAGACTTCATGTAAGGAAGGTAACTATGTGCTCGTATTATACAGGTGAAATCCCAGGATCCCTTTCAGCACATTCATCTATTGTACAGGGGGCTCAGCGGGCGACGTCTTACTGACGTGACGATAATTTGCTCCATTGAGCAGAAGAAGAAATTAGAAACCATTTGAGATTGTGAGACATCTACATCCCCGGCCGTCTATAGGAAAGAGTCGAATAAATCGAGGGATAGGGGGCCGAAAAACAGATTTTGCTTCGATCATTGTGCATTGTACCATGTACTAAAAGCATTCACACATCAGCTGTTTCGGCGCAGTGTATCAGCCGGCTGTCTGTAGCCCTCACCAAAAATTAGAAGGGGGACGGGTAGTATGAAAACTTTACTTTATACCATAAAGCAGTTGATCGCTTTAAAGGGGTTGTCCACTTTCAGCAAATAATCGTGTAATGAAAAGTTATACAATTTTCCAATATACTTTCTGTATCAATTCCTCATGGTTTTCTAGATCTCTGCTTGCTGTCATTCTATTGGTAGCTTCTGTGTTTACTACTAGTGGACAGAAATCTGTCCATGGGTATATGACGGTCACACAGGTGCACGGCTCATTATGTCCAAGGTCATGTGATGTCACACAGGTGCACGGCTCATTATGTCCAAGGTCATGTGATGTCACACAGGTGCAAGGCTCATGATGTCCATGGTCACGTGATGTCACACAGGTGCAAGGCTCATGATTTCCATGGTCATGTGATGTCACACAGGCGCACGGCTCATTATGTCCATGGTCAGGTGAGGTTACACAGGTGCACGGCTCATTATGTCCATGGTCACGTGATGTCACACAGATGCACGAGCCATCAGTATCCCACGGCTCCGATTACCCTCCGTGATAATGAGCCTTGCACCAGCCTGTCCGTCTCCAGGGACAGATTTCTATCCACTGGAAGGAACATAAAAGTTTCTTATACAATGACAGCAAGCAGAGATCTAGAAAATTGATACAGAAAAGTATATTGAAAAAAAAAAATTGTATAACTTTTCATTCCACGACCAATCTCAATTATTCACTGAAAGTTGACAACTCCTTTAAATAACTTACTACCTTGTCCACGGTATAAGAAGTAACTAATAAGTGGTGGTAACCCCCCAGATTAATAGAGATGGGGTTTATTATACCCCAAATGAATGAAGTGTTTAGTTACTGGCCATTTCGTTTTCATGATACTTCTGCTTTTTGCTGCAGGACTGTAAAAAGTTGCACTGACGGGTGTTAGTCCTAACACTGCTGTGCACCCTCTGCATACTGAGCCACTGAGCCGTCCTGCTGCTACCAAAACCACACATAAAAGGTATGATTACACAGATCTTCAGCAGCTGCAGTTTCGTAACTTGTCAAAACTGCTGACAGGTTCCCTGTAAGTTAAAGGGATTACTCATAACTGTAGACTGTATCAAACACAATAGTAGATAGACATCTCATCATTCACAATGATGTTTAGATGATAGACAGCCCTTCAGGACTTCCTTTTACTTCCATATTACCCCGACCCGCCCTGCTATATCCTGTCTCTGCATGTCACAGTATATATTGGTTAACATTTAACATGACCAGGGCTGATAAGAGCCTCTACACGGCGGCCGGAGTATTGATCCTAGGCACACAATGCGCTCTCCACTTCACTTACAGCACAATGAGGAACAGGAAGGAGAAGATTCCGAGTGACGGCAATCCGCTGGTGAGGAGAGGGTTAACGCTCCATTATTCGGCCGCCCCTTTTACAAGGGACAGATTTGTATGCAGGCTGCGCAAGATCTCGCTTGCTCTTGTATTTGGGAGAGCGCGGCTTACAATACCGGCTTATCATGGCGAGGGAATAAGATCCCTGCTTACAGTCCTACAATGGCCCATCCACAAAATCGGTGGCAAACCCGACACAACGCGATAAAGTCAGGCGAGATAAAAATCTGTGACATCTGAAAAATCGCTGCGCACTCATTTACCCCTCTCTCAGATTAAGGGTGATGCCACACATGGCGTTTTGAACCCGTTTTTGGTCCATTTATAAGCAGTCCGTTAAAAAGCGCATCCATTTTTTAAAAATGCATGCGTTTTTTGAAACCGCATCCGTTTTTTTTTACCATTTTTACTTAAGATAATTGGCAAAACCTGTCAAAAACTGATGCGTTTTTTAACAGACTGCTTAAAAAGGCCCAAAACGCAAGGTGTGGCATCACACATGTTTTTAGGCCGTTTTTGGGCCGTTTTTAGTTAGTGTGTTTTCAGTTAGTAAAAAACGCATGCATTAAAAACCGCATCCGGTTTTTAAAAATACTTGCGGTTTTGTCCGTTTTTAATTGTGCAAATTCGGAGAACCAAAATGGGCCAAAAACAGCCTAAAAACGCCATTTGTGGCATCACCCTAAGGTGTGAAGACACACATGGCGTTTTTAGGCCGTTTTTAGTTAGTACGTTTTCAGATCGTTAAAAACGCAAGCGTTTTTGACCAGTTTGGATTAAGATAATTGGTCAAACCTGTCAAAAACGCATGCGTTTTTAACGATCTGAAAACGCACTAACCAAAAACGGCCTAAAAACGTGTCTTCACCCTAAAGCTGCGTTCACACACCGCAATTCAGAAGCCACATGTGCAACAAATCTCATCTACCTATACACCAATCACCTTGTTATCCCCTACAGGAGGTAAAGGGCTTGTCCCAGGTTTGAAAGTTATCTCTTGTAGGGGATAACAAGGTGATTGGTCCCCCAATGATCATAGAAACAGGACGCCTGCGATCTGGGAGAATGGGGGATCTCATTCTCCATTACTGATAGAGAAGTTGTCGTGCCAAACGAGAGGGAGCAGGAAGCCGAGTGGGCACATTAAAATTATTCCAATTAACTTGTCCTTGTCCCTGCCAACCACATCAAAATGTCTATTCTCCATGCTGAACCTTTGTAATTCATCTAAATAAAAAGGGAGGGGAAAAAAAACAACCTTATCAAAAACCCTAACAAAGTTATAAAAAAAAAAAAAATGCATCCACTAGGCATAAAAGTAAAAATTAAAAATAAAACGGAAGAAAAAGTCAAAATTAAAACGAAAGAGTTAAATGATAAATATTATAGGAGCATAAAACAAAGACGCAAAAAATATGGAACCAAAATAAAATGCTCAACACGACTCCATGGGTCACAAAAGCTTCTCTTGAAGAGCAGGTTTGGTTTTAAAAGCAATATAATAAAACCCAGAGAATAAAGTGCACATATGGTAATGAGGCGCTCGCAGTGCCTCGGCTTTAGTTAAATAACAGCAATGTTCTAGTTCCCTAAATAAGCATGAAACATAATGTTACCGGTGCGGGAGCGAGAGGCAGGAACTCCCCGGGATGTTGTGCAATCTGGGTCGTTACATGGACCAGCAAGAAGTGAAGAGTCACAAAAATTGGCTATAAATGGAGCCCGCACACACCCCTGATCAATTCATCAGCTCTCACCAGCGCCCATTGGGGTTCAGAGCGGCTCAATCCAGAGCGGAGACAGAGCTCTGAGCTGGGAGACGCAACGGCCTCACGAATCCAAGGTCCATGACTTACACGGACTCACGCAGTCTTCAACTCATGTTTTTGGTTCCTCATTGCGCAGCTTTGTTACCGTATTTGTAAACCACATTAAAGGGGTTATCCCAAATGTAGACGTTACACTCCGGCAAGCACAGAATTAGGGAATAGGGCAGCAGGATGCATTTGTGGTTTGCTGCTCCATCAGTGAGAAAGGGATTCCTGTACTCCGGATCATAGGGGTACCACTAGTCGGTAACTAGTCACCAACGATCCCCTTGTTATGCCCTATCCTGTGGCGGGGTGATAACTTCTAAACTTGGGACAAGTCAGGTCATTGAGGCGGAGAGATCACCGCCAATGTCAAGCTCTCCCTCAACTCAATTCCCCTCCATCGCTGGGAGTGGTTCTGCAGCTCTTATGTACCACGTATTGTATGTTCTGGTGCATGCGCAGATTATCTCGCTATACTTTGGGAGGCTGCTTTAGCACACAACCCATAAGGTAGAGTGGTGGGACCTGCCCCAGGGTTAGCTTCCATACACATCGCATGTTACCGATCACTCAAGAAGACTGGTGGAAGCATACCGAACCCCCACCAATAAGACCCTTATACCCCATTATGAAGATGGGAATAACCTGCGGGTAAGGTCAGTGGTACACGACCATGGTCATCTATTACAGCTGCTTTTGTACGACCCCCTTTAGGCGAGCTGCCCACATCCTTGGCCTCATCCTTTGTACTAAAGTCGTTCGGTAAAAACCAACCAGCACAAAGTTGATATTGACGTAAGGACTATGGCTGTGTGCAGCCGGCCTAATGGGCGTTGTACAAAAATTTCCATAAACAGTGGCTTAGATGACCAGGCTAATAATAATAATAATTCTTTATGTATATAGCGCACACAGAGTTTCCCCAAATTGGTCCCTGTCCCCATGGGGATCACAATGTAACCAACCTACCAGCATGTTTTGGAGTGTGGGAGGAAACCGGAGGACGCGGAGGAAACCCGCGCAAACACAGAGAGAACATACAAACTGTTTGCAGATTTTGACTGGGATTCGCGGCTCACTGAGCCACCGTGCCGTCCTATTGCTTGTGCCGGTAATGCAGTGTAGCTCTATAGTAATGGAAGGAGCCAAGTTGCAATTTCGTGCCTTACCCATGGTCCGATAGGGAACTATTTTTGTAACAAAGCAGCCATGTTTTCCAAAATCTAGGAAATCCCTTTTACAGACAAATTTTAAAGCCTTTTCCTATACAAGATCGATGGGGATTGACTCTTCATCTCCACCGATCAGTGGATTTACACTATGGATACAATCACTGGAATGAGAGCTGAGCCACCAATGAGAAGGACATCCCCTACTAAAGATATCAATTACCACATAAATCTTATGATAAAAAACCTAAATTAAACACTACGGTTCTTCTGGTCAGAACCGCACTACTCCTACATCTCCAATGTCACAGTATCCTCCACACACACAACAAGTAAAACTCCAAGCAGGAAGGAAGTCCCGACCTTCCACTGACAGCCAGAGGCAATGTAAACTCATCGGAGGTCCACCCTCCACCCCCCCCTCCGGACCGCCCAGATCAGCCGCCACAAGCCCAGGAGCAGAGTTTATAAACTCTCACTGACACTTCCAGACTCTGCTGGAAGCCGCTGATAAAGAAAGCCCTGGACTCCTCCACTATAAATAGCTTCCCACCATCTACACGGAGGACAATGACGACTTCTTCCTTCCTTCCATGCGGTTCCAGTTACGTCAAGTCAGGAGCATGTTTGTAGGGACCTTCCCAATCCCTCGCCATCGAAAAACTCGTTGTGTTTGTTTGGAGTGAAGTAAACATCTACTATTGGAGGACTCTGAGGAAAAGCACTCAACCACATGGAAACACCAGATGTAGGGATGCCGCAACCGTTGCAATCCATACTGTAAATCCATTACCTAAATAGGACATGTTTTTCCCAAGTAACCAATAACAATGTCCCAGGGTACACATCACGGTGACTTAGTGGTTAGCATTACAGCCTTGCAGCGCTGGGGACCTGGGTTCAAGTCCCAGGGTCCACAACATAGTGGCTTAGTGGTTAGCATTACAGCCTTGCAACGCTGGGGACCTGGGTTCAAGTCCCAGGGTCCACAACATAGTGGCTTAGTGGTTAGCATTACAGCCTTGCAGCGCTGGGGACCTGGGTTCAAGTCCCAGGGTCCACAACATAGTGGCTTAGTGGTTAGCATTACAGCCTTGCAGCGCTGGGGACCTGGGTTCAAGTCCCAGGGTCCACAACATAGTGGCTTAGTGGTTAGCATTACAGCCTTGCAGCGCTGGGGACCTGGGCAAAGAGTTTGTATGTTCTCTGTGTTTGCAGGGGTATCCTCCGGGTCCTCCAGTTTCCTCCCATACTGGTAGGTTGATTAGATTGAATGGGACAGGGACTGCTGTGACAAGTCTGTACAGCGCTGTGTAATCTGTGTGCCCTATATAAATAAAGAATTATTATCTGTATAGATCTTTTAGGGTTTTAGTCCCCTTCTGATGACCCCCCAACAATGATCTAGGAGAAAGTTCTGATGGGCAACGATAAAGTAACCCTTAAGGTCCCATACTATGCATAAACGATCAATCACAACTACACAACGGACACCACATTACTACAGGCTCCAAGATCCATCAACACAACAGGACGGCAGAGAATGACTTCATCCATTATGTGCTCGGAATCAATGTAAAACGCGTTGAGCAATTTCCATATGCACCTCAGGGAGAGGAAACCGTATCATCACTGCCCAGCAATGCATTTCATTCAATACAGTAAGGCGGCAGGACAGAGAGCGACTGATAATGATCGGCTTCATACTAAATGAGTGAATGAGAGAGAGGAGGAAGAGCTGAGGGGGAGGGAGGGAGAAGCCTTACACGGCACAGATATACCACAGGACTCTGGGTAATTGGTAAGGTATGACCATACAAAACTGCAGCCTGTGTTAGATATTGTCCCTGGAGATGTGTGTGCATACCTTTGTGTGTGTTAGTAGCAGCAGGACTGTGAAAAATGCATACATATTTAAGGAGTGTAAGTGATTTCTTAACACTCTGGTGCGCTGGCGTTTCCCTACCCCCTGCTGTAGCAGCTTCTGTGAAAATGATGGAGAGTGAATTTTGAGTGTTCGATTTCTGTATTCAATGTACTAGAGCACAGCCCCTCTACCCGGAGTAACTGCTGTAATATTCACTCTCCATCTATGCGCATTTTCACAGTCCTGCTTTTACTAATAACACACACACAAAGATATGGTTACACAAATCTCCGAGGCCAGTGATGGCTAAAATATTAGAGGGCGAGCGCCAAAACTACACAAACCCACTTATTTATCGCAAAAAGTACCGACACAGCAATTTAAGCAGTAACTTATTGCTCCCTGCACTACTTTAGCTTTCGATCGTATCAGCATCCTGAAGACATTAATACAGTTGAATGGAGGAGGTTCTTCTTTCTCTGTACTTGGGTTCTGAGAGGGCTCCGAGTGCCACCTCAGGCACCTGTGCCATAAGTTCACCACCACTGTCCTAAGCTGCTACCTAGTACTGGCTGCCAATTTGTATAATCAAAACTGCTGATAGGTTCCCTTTAACGCCCAAGCAAAGCTGCACAAAGTACCACGGACAGTCATGATGCCAGTGTCTATGAAAGGTCACAGGTCGGGTGCTAATTTTCTGTAGCAGTCACATGCGGGTTCACTTGCAAGAGAACAACCCCTTTAAGTGGCATCTTTGGGTTGTTCCTCATCATAAAAGTAGTTGGGGATCATCTCCTGGCACTCCAATATTAAAGAATTTGATTAGGGTGGCGTCGATCATTAGAAGAGGAAGCTTGCTCCTGCGGTGGTCGAGTCTTCCGTGGTACTCCTGCTCCTACAGGCAATGGCAATGAAATCAGGTTCAGTGCACATGTGACGCCTGCGCCAAACTCTGGTCTGATACATGACCTCTTTCGGCAAGGGATTGACCAAGATATCAAATGTGCAATAATCATGTGGGTGCAGGAGCCAGGGAAACTCCAAGTTTATAGTTTTCACCCCAAACACAACCTAGTAAGAAGTTCTCAGAATAAGTCACATAAAACAAAAAAGTTGAATTTTTGGAGCATCTTAATTCAGTTTCTCGTAAACCCGAGGTCTTCTCTCCATGACGAGGAGGGGGCGCTGGAGAATGCAGGAACGCTGAGTCAATTCTCGTGTAACACGGGAGATTAATCCGTCTGGCCCAGTGTTTTGTTTACCCGCGGCAGACACTGGCGAGGGATGAATACACACCAGCCTGCCTGGCAGCGTAATACCATGAGGATGGCATTCATAGGCAGGTCACATTGCTTATTACACAACACCGTCCTGCCGAGGGCCCCACAAGGAAGTATATACAAAGCCCGACAGGTATACATGCCACACATCTGTATATGGGATCTCACACAGTAAAATGAACCCTTTTTTTTTTTGGTCCTCCCCGGGAGGCAATAACCTCCCCCTCCCCCAGTTACAGTACAGTCTATGTTGTTCCTAGTGAGTACTGCGGTGAGGATGGGGGTCATCCACATCGTGCAATGTATGTGACACCATCTACGGTCAAACCTAATTGGAAGTCTCAAAGACAGGACACCGACATGAGGAAGTGGGGTGGGTCACTGGAAATGGGTATATATAGTTTATGTTTCTATTTTTATACAAAAAAAAAAATGTCTGATGGGTTTCCCCTCCAAAACCTACAGTAGGACATAAGTTACAGATCACTAGGGGTCTGACTCTGAGTCCAAAATACAGAAATCCTGTATTTATGACCTAGGCACAGGACAGGTCATACATACATGACAGCTTCTGCTCTCAAGGATGGGTCCTGCCGGCAGGGGTCAGTGACCCCCTTCCCATAGCCAGCCTGAATAATCCACATGTGTGGCCACTTTCCATTCCAGTGTACAATCTTATTTTACCAGACACGGATGGAGAGTATCCACGGCACAGTCCACCTTCCCGTAAACTAACCAAATGGATCATATGAGACCAAGTTTTTCCAGTTGGGGGCATCTGCCATGACAAGGGGGGGGCGTCAATTAGCCGAATTGGATGTACAGCCGGGTTGCTCAGCTGAACCCGAATGTAAATGTCGGGTGCGCTCATCTCTATTAACACTTCTAACAAATAAATTACTCCACTGACTCCAGTATTGGGACGTTGTAGAGAGTTAAAAAAATATATATATATTTGCAAATATTAGTTGAAATTGATAAGTATCCATGTTTTTTCATGTTTACATGAGGCCACATAATGTACACACATGGCCCGCTACATTTTCCCATGATGCCACATAATGTACACACATGCCCCGCTACATTTCCCCATAACGTATCCGTAATGTGATCGCAGCTTTACAGTGCGCTTCCATGTATCTTCACAGAATCCGTCACATTATAACGCGACCAGATGGAGATGCTGAAAAAAAATAAATACATTTCAGCTACTCGGGTGGTGCCAGAGGAACAGGATACGAGCCAGTGAGTGCAGCTGCTGTCACCGCCTGTAAATGAGCGCTCGCTCCGAGTCGGCCTTTGATGGGCCATTTCCTGTTATTTCTGCTGCGGTACACAGATTACCATACATCTCCCCAGCAGGCTGGCATCACCCCGACCAGGAAGAATCCCACTAATGTAACCTGAAATAGTGCTGCCCCCCCCCGCCTGGCAGGGAGGTGGTGCTAGTGAGCACAGGACGGGCAGGTGATGACCTGGTCAGAAATGTATCATCTATACATTACTACTTCCCTTTTAAAACTCCTTACCTGCTAGCTGAAGATTTTGAGGCTTATTTACTAAGGGTCCGCAGCAACACTTTCTTCAGATTTTCTGAAGTTTTTGGGATTTAAACCGCTGCGACAGGTATTTAACTGGGGATTGTGTTGCACGCGATCGGATTTTGGTGCAGCGGCGCTGCTTTCATGTGACACAAATCAGGGGGCGGACCGTGGGATGATCCGACCAATTCAGACTGAGCGCGGGATTTAACTTTCAAATTGTGTCGCAAGATCAAGCACTTACATGCACCGGGAAGAAGAAGGTGAACTCCAGCGGACCTGAGCGGGGAAGCGACACATGCAGGATATCGGGGGCACGATCTTAGTGAATCGCGGCACAGTGCATTATACACGGACAATGCACTTTAGGTGAACTCCTCCGGACGGGTAAGTAAATGTGCCCCTGTATGTGATAATCTCAGACTTGGCACAGAGCTGGTAGCTGGAGACTAGTGGTTTTTAGGTCTCCCATATACCTCTCTTTTTCTCCATTGTTCAGAAGCATCGGATGGATCGTACAGCACGTAATACTGAGCAGTACTGATGTGAAGAACGTGGCGCAATGCGTAAACTATAGGCTCCAGGAACCTCCAGCTCTCCCCACAACTCTCCCTCCCCTCTCCATAGACTTCTGTAGTCAGCCTGACAAGTCGGACTACACATTCCTCCAATTTTTGTATTACAAAGTTTCTTCTATTCAGTTGTACTATTCATTGCTGAAAAAGTTTGTTGGGGAACATTTGAAGGAAATCTACCATCAAAATCCATCATTATAAACCAGGGACATCGTGACTGTGGTCATCTTCTTATGTTTGTTATTCATAGTCTCCTTCCTTTTAAAATCAAAAATAACACTAATGAGCCAGAAGGGCTATGGGGGCGTTACCGTGCGCAAGGCAATTTCCGTCAGCTCCATAGAGATTAATGGAGCAGAACGGTCATGCGCAGCCGTATGCTCAATCACTCTCACGGAGCCACGAGGGGTCTGATGGGCAAAGTACCTCCGTCTGACCACTCGTCCCCTCATTTTCATAATCTGCAGGGGTCTAATCATAGAGACCCCCACTGAGCACAAGTTAGGCGCTGTCCTCTGGATAGGGCTGAACTTGTATTTGTGAGAAAACGCCTTTAATACTATAGTTTCACAGGCCGTTACACTGTGCAGGAGCACTTCCTCCCCTCTGCTTGCTTTAACCTCACAAAGTGGGAGAGGAAAGTGCTCCTGAACAGTGTGAAGCTAGATAAGGTAACATCCCAGATTCCTTATGGCTCATTACAATAATTGTTGATTTTAGAAGCAAGGAGGCCATATAAGAAGATTACCACAGATCTATGAGTAATGTCCCTGGTTTATCAGGATGGATTTTGATAGTAGATTTCCTTTAAGGTAACCACATTTGATGAAAGTTGGGCAAACACAACCCAACCATTTCGGTGGGACAAACCAACCAACCATCTGCGTGTTAGGCTGTGGTCACACATGGCGTTTTGAACCCGTTTTTCAGCAGTCCGTTTAAAAACACATGCACATGCACATGCTTAAAAACGGGCCAAAAACCGGTTCAAAACGCCACGTGTGACCGCAGCCTTATTCCTCAGCAAATGTCATGCCATGGAGGCCAATGCCCGAGGCATCTTCAGTGGGCTCCGCCTAATGAGATAACTTGCACACTCAGCAGAGCCGAGCATGCACGTATATAAGATATAGGGCAGTTATTAGCTTCTGGAACAACAGTAATGCTTACTCCCTTTGATGGGAGACTTGTTTCTGTAGGAAACATCTCAGATGAGAATATATTAGGGGACAACCAATGAGCTTCGCATCCAGAGAAGCATAAAAATCAGACACAAGCGATCCCTCCCGAATCCCAGCGATATCGTCTGGCCAAGAAAAGCGTGGCTAATCAAGCCGGAAAAGAATGGAAACGCCAACGGCAGAAGGGGGCTGTAATGTAAGTATAATAATAGGACAGGGAACCCCGGAGTCGTATGCGCTGTACACGATGGGTGGAGCGGCTCCAGACACCAAACCTTTGATCTTCTGCTATGATGTGCTGGGTCAGCTACAGATGGTAGGCAGACGTAACCTACAATGTGAGCCACAACAGGATAACTAGAGAAGTGACTACCCATTTAAAGGGGAAATCCACCCTCCCAAAAAAAAAAAATAATAATAATAAATATCAGCTCATCTTATGGATGGGACTCAATATTGAATCCTACAATGGCCGTGATAACACAATTTTACCAAGATGGACTCATAACAAGCGCAGTAATTGTGTCCCGGAGCAGAAGCGATAACACTGAAGACATTGACTATTCAACCTTTATTCCCGGCAGAAGCAAACAAGCTCCACATTAGTGAGGATGTAAGAGTCCGGCATGTAATATTCATGAGCTATCCCTCTTAGGAAACAGCATCAGAAAACCTGCGCCGGGATTTCGTGTGATATGTGTGGAATCTAAGACAGGTCCATTATTGCCGGCAGATTATGGGTGGAGATGGAAGAACTGGATTCTCCGCTCTGTCTCATCCGCAGCACGGCCGGGTCTATCATGTCCGACAAGATTAGGAAATCAATCTACCAGTTACGTCCTTATGAGAAAGGTGGGTTACTACTAATATGGCCGTCATCGCAACACCCCTACGTTTCCTCAAAACCACAATTCTACTTGGATGTGGCAATTTAGAAAGATCTCTAGATGGCTCTGGGAATGTTACTCTTCAGGATCCTAGAAAAGCAGGATGACAATTCCTATGGGGTCTGTCCATGGTTTTGTGACAACTACTACGGCCACCATTGTGAAAAGAGCCGACATTCAGTGTTAATAGCAACAAGGAGGGCAACTCAGTCTTGATATTCAGATAACAGAGAAATCACTCCTGGTTTGGGCCTCAAAAACTGCATCTGAAAAGCTTAATGTGTAAACATATCCTCAAGAGAAATCTGGGTAAAAATTAGTTTAGATGGTTTTTAAATGATTTAAAATTATTTTTATTGAACCAGAAGGGCCCTGGTTGGCTCTGTTTGCCACAGCTTCACAGGCTGTTACACCGTCTCCTTGCCATTTCAGCAGCCTTCACCCTCTGCCTGCTGTAATCTCACAGTGTGAAAAGGTCGAGGCTTCACAGGCTGTTACACTGTCTCCCCTCCCCCTTCAGCACTCCCCCTCTGCCTGCAGTAATTTCACACAGTGTGAAAAAGGGGGAGGCTTCACAGGCTGTTACATGGTGCAGTTCACTTCCCCCCTCACACTGTGTAAGATTACAGCAGAGTCTCTGGTGCATGCGCCCAAGACAGCATACCTCGCTTTACCGCGCAGTCGACAGGTCTCGCCCATTGCACTGCGCATGTGCCAGATGCTCATGTGCACCCATCTAAATAGAAGCAGGTCCCATTTCTACAAACCACAAAGATCTCAAATATGATGGTGCATAGGCCCCCTTGAAGCAGCAGGGTCCTTCTACAAAGTGCATGCACGGCCACTCTTGATTCATGTGAATACCTAATAAAAGCAGAGTCTATTTGGTTAGTTTAGACGTTCGCATACACTAGAAGGCTTCACAGTCCATTGTTTGCAGCCCACTTTGTCACTGTTATTCGAGTTCTGCTCATACAGCGATGGAAGGAGATTTGGGCATGAGTAGGTCCTGCTCTATAACTTGCAACTCGGGCCGTCGGTTCCCACATGGGGTCATATAAGCTATTCATTCCATGTTTATGAGCCCATCCATATACACAGTGTGATAGCGGTTTAAACTACGGCTAGCACACGGGCCAAAATGCATATTTGTGTGTATGTAGCCTAAAGGAGAGGGGGCAAATCTCCAATCCCCTCGGTAGCAGGAAAGCGGTCCCTTATTTTTGAGCATTCATCACATTTCACCACAAATATTACGTATATATGGGAATCCATGTTTCTTTTTTTAAGCAATTCTAATGAAGGAATTGTCCCGTTTTATTAAAACTATATACCACCTATATTTAGGAGAAGCGATGAAAGATTTCAAATTTACTTGTCACTCCTACCGGGCACCCCAATGTACCGTATTTTTCGGACTATAAGGGGCACAAAAAATCCTTAGATTTTCTCAGAAATCAAAGGTGCGCCTTATAGTCCAGTGCGCCTTATATATGAACCCTACTTACAGACAACAGCTGTCTTGAACTGTGCACAGGTCTGCCACCTGCTGGTCATTCGTCCTTATAATCAGGTGCGCCTTATAATATGGTGCGCCTTATATATGAACCTACACATTTTAGCAGGTATTTATTGATAGTGTGCCTTATAGTCCAAAAAAATACTGTAGTAATGGTCTCAATATCACACAAAGGGAGTTTCACCTGCTCAATTCATGTCCCTTCACCCTTGATATCATCACCTCCACCTCATAGTAGGAAGTGGGTCCTTCCGGTGGCTTCACAAAAAGCCTGACACAACAAGCTCGGCAGTCGTTAGGTGGAAACGACCAAAATAAGTTTGAGGAAGTAAGACCCGAGGTTAAGGCACTTGGGTGTCAGATTTGGAAACACTCAGATGACACCCCAGACACGAGATCCAAAAAGAGACAAGTCATTACGGTGAATAGGGTGGGCCCGTACTGCAAGCTATTGTAATCTGGTGTCAGCCTTTGTATTTTTTGTGCTGGAAATCAGTACAACAGTGACATCCCTGAGCGGTTTTCTAGCACTGACCGTAAGAGAGGAACCAAGTACAGCGGCTAAAGAAAGCAGTGCAATCAGGGGAGGGAGGTAGTCTGTTCACACAGGCAGGTTTATCATTGCTAAATCCGGATAGGAAAGATCTGCAGCGTATAGCACTAAAATGGATGGGATTTCACTAAATCAATATGCAGCATGGTTATTCCTTCTGCAGACTATTACACCCTTTTAAACAACCAGGATGAAATGCTCTGCAAATCCGTATGTGCAACCTAAAGGTATATTCACACGAGGCAGATGCGCTGTAAAAATCTCCATTGCACGTGAACGAGGTTCAACAGAACATGCAAGGAAGGAAGGACAAAAAACTTTGCCACGTGTGAACGAAGCCCAAGGCCCTATTCACACATCACGTAAATCTTGCAGGAGTTTCGACATGATAGGCCACACCCCCAGTGGCCAATGAATGGAGTCTTCCGAAATATGACGAAACAGGAACCGACAAACATCAGATTTTTCTATATATCAATAGAAAACCCTAGAAGTGCCCAAAAACAGATCCCCCCTATACCAGGCTACATAGAACGCGCCCCCTGCTCTGTGTGCGTCTGTAAAGTCGCTCTCCAATAAATTCTAAATGATCCGATGTGGGCGTCAATAAAAAGGACGGGAAAAATGACTGCGAGGAGAAACAAGGATTTGTTTCCAAGCGTCTATCATGACATCGTATTCTCTCCGCAGATGTTAGTCACAGCTTCAATGTGACTTCATGGACCTTGGGACTGAAGTTCTCTGCCGCCTCCAGATTCTAGACTTCACTTCATCTCTGCCCAACCTGAAATACGGGGAATATTACTCCGAGGACAAGCAGGTGTGAAAAGACCACCACTCTATTCACTTCCGTTGTGTCCCATTACATAGAGATACTACTAGTTCTACTAGGATGTAGTAGGGGGCACTGGCGATCCTCCCCCCTCTCCAGTAATCAGGGTAATGGACCCTTCTTCAGTCCCATTGTAATAAAAACTACATGAAAACCTGGGGGGTTTCCAGGCTCCTTTAGTACGAAGAATAAGTCAATAATGGTAAAGAAGGTAAGAAAACCCCTTTAACGACTTTGTGCTCATGAATTACGATCACTGTTCATCCAGTGACAGCAAGCAGATTTATAGTAATCAGTATTACCGTATGTGTGTATAGAATAGTATGAGGAGTATACAAAGTATATAAAATAATGCATGAATAACACATAACCTGTAGAACCTACAAAGATAGGAAATACCCTCATCAAGTTTCAGCATAACCCCAGCACAAGCCAAATGTGTGAACACTGACATATCCTCTACCAGAATGATATAAACCAGGGACATTTACAAATAGATCCAGGCACCGTGACCACCGTGTAGTAATCTTCTTATATTTGTTATCAATGGTCATTACAAAAAAAAAATCAACATTTAAAATAATTCTAATGAACAAGAAGAGCTTTGGTTGGCGTTACCAGAGCCCCTCCATGCTGCAACTTCACAGGCTGTTGCACTGTCTCCACTTCCTCCTTCAGCACTTCCCCTCCCTCTCTCGGCCAGCAGTAAACAGTGAGAGAGGGTGGGAAGCTTCACAGGCTGTTACATGTCCCCTCTCACACCGTGTGAGATTACAGCAGGCAGAGGAAGGTGACAGTGCAACAGCCTGTGAAGCTGCTGCATGGAGGGGGATCTGGTAACACCAATCAGAGCATTTCTGGTTAATTAAAATCATTTTGAAAGTTGATTTTCGAAGGAAGGAGGCCAAGGATAACAAATACAAGAAGATTACCGCAGTCACAGTGCCTGGAGGTAAGTTCCACTGTAAGAGTAAGTGTCCCTGGGTTATCATGATGCATTTTGAGCGTATATTTCCTTTAATGCCCCAACGTGCCGTACACATCTGTATTACACTTAACACAATCAATTTGGGACAAGCCAGTAACAAAATTTGCTAGTCTTTCGTTTTTTTGGCACATCCTCCAACGTGGATGACACACAGAGCATTTTTGCTTAGATAGGGCTCAGCAGCGGATTACACATTGATGACACACAGAGCACGGATTTCTAGTCTGCGATCCTATAACTGCGCACATTCCTATATCCAACTTTTCCCATAGCAGAGGAATGGACAGACAGGTCTCACCAACGACAAGCCATATAGAACGAAGAACGAAATCACATAGAACGAAATCCTTTTAAAAACTGCACATGGGATTTCAGTCTCGGCTTTGCATTCCAGTTCAGAGACGACCCCAAGGGAGTTTCTACCCCCCCCCCCCCCCTTAGGGAGAGGAATTCCTGAAGAACAGGAAGCCGTCACATGTCACAGTGTGTACAGGAGGATGGCTCTGGCCAGTTGTCTCTGCCACATTGAAGTGGGTATAGGATTACACCACCTACGGATGATGGGAGTAGTAATTCTCTTGTTGTCCGCAGGTGAATACAGTGACTTAGATAAGGATAAGGGTAACATGTAGCTTACATATACACAAAGCATGGGTGATGCCCACAGGGTGGGGGGCATGGAATGGGCAGCAGTGACAGAGGGGACCTGCACCCAGGGGAGATCTCCATGATGTGAGTCATTAGACAATAAGGCACACCCTATGGGTACAGCCTGGGCCTCACCCCATGCACAGGGCACAGCACCCACACAATACACTTCCTGTCCGCCGGGGGTGCACCTCCCCGCAGCACTGACATCAATCACGCAGCTGTCACCTGGATGTAGTTGCTCTCGCAGTAATCCGCCACTCGGGTCAGGTTCTGGTAGCTCTCGATCAGCGCCCTCTTGCCGGCCGGGATCTCCTCCTCTAATAACATCTGCAGCTCTGCCATCTTCCAGCCCTGTGCATCTCTTCCTCGTACAGCGGAGGACAGACAGCTGAGCCCAGACCCGCCCGCCTGCTATTCTGGGATTCCGAGCCTCGATTCCGCCTGGCCACGCCTTCCCGCATAGATCACACGCCCAGACGGCTTCCGTACTCCGCGCAAAGCACGGCGGGACTTGTAGTTTGTTTGTCACTTTTTTTTTTATATTGCTTCCTTGATCCATTTTTTCCTTTTTAAATAAAGATAAGATTTATACAATAGAGAGAAATTGGGGCATCACATACAAGGGATATCTAGAGGCTAAAACAAAGTTGTGCAAAGCATTACACAGAAAGGGTGTTATATATGGGGAGATTTGTCATAAGTGTCTGAGTTAAAACTGTTCTAGTTTCCTATAGAAACCAATCAGAGCTCAGCTTTATTTTTATAAACAGCTGTGGGGAAATGAAAGGTGAACTCTGATTGGTTCCCATGGGTAACTAGAACTAATCAAATGCGCAATGTTGTGTTCCAAAAATAAATCATATTCATCTAAAATAGATAAACCCGATTACAAAATAATGGTATAGTGGTATACTGCAGGATCCATGCACCATATTATAGAATCAGAAATCATATAAGATAGCACACATATATACGCCGATGGTAGAGCATAGGTGTATATGATAGCGGCCATGGCCATAGTGGACGTACCCCAATACGCCCCCTCCATACCCACATGGCGTGGAGGTGGCATAGTCCCAAATATACCAGCAGTATACCACTATAAAGTTATTTTGTAATTGGGTTAATCTATTTTTAAATAAATATGATTTCTTTTTGGAACATTTTGTGTTTTTTGTCAAGATAGACAGACATATGTAAGATACGCAAACTAGTCCCAAAACATTGCACATTCCAAATAGCCGAGGCATCGGGACCAGGAGGAGGTGGGATCAGCTTCCTGCTATCGCCTCACACGTTGGCTTCATCTCTTCAGCACAGCCTATGAGGAGGTGGCTCTTCCTTAGGCTGGCACCTTCCCCTCCTCCAAGTCAACATGAGATATCCAGCAGAAGATGAAACAGGACTGCTCCGGGGAAACAAGTCGGAGGAGAAGGGCCACAAATTGAGAGGGATGAAGAACAGTTGACCACAATATGAGGGGAATGGAGGACAGGAGGCCACAGTATGAGGAGGCTGGAGGACCGGAGGCCACAGTATGGGGAGGATGGAGGACAGGAGGCCATAATGTGAGGAGGATGGAAGACAGGGGCCACAATATGAAGGTGTTGGACGACAGGAGGCCACAATATGAGGGGGATTGAGGACAGGGGCCACAACATGTGGGGAGTGGAGGGCCGGAGGCCACAATTAGAGGGTGATGGAGGACAGGAGGCCACAATATATGGGGAATTGTGGACAGGAGGCCACAATATGAGGGGATGGAGGACAGGAGGCCACAATATGAGGGAGGATGGAGGACAGGAGGCCACACTATAAGGGGGATTGTGGACAGGAGGTCGTATAAATAAAAGAGGGGGAGGGGTTTGTTTATATGTGAATTCTTGCCTCAAGCCCGTCCTGCGAGATGACATCAGTAACGCAAATGTGGAGTCCCTATGGGTGGAGATAAGGGGAGGGAAAAAGAATAATAAAATATTACTAGGGGTTTGTTATAAGGCTCCAAATATAATGGAGGCAGCAGAGGAAATGCTGATAAGTGAAATGGATGCGGCTTCAAAGCATGGTGAAGTACTTATCATGGGGGACTTCAATTACCCAGATATTGACTGGGGGGCAGAAACCTGCAGGTCCTTCAAAGGTAGCAGGTTCTTGTTAACAACAAAAGACAATTACCTGTCGCAACTAGTCCTGGAGCCAACAAGAGGGGGGGCACTGCTGGACCTTATCCTTACCAACAGACCTGATAGGGTATCAAAACTACAGGTTGGGGGGAACCTGGGGAATAGTGATCATAATATCATTGATTTTGTATTACGCTTTACTAAGCACGTTAGTGAAGGGGCAACCAACACTCTAAACTTCAGGAGGGCAAATTTTCATCAACTAAGGGAAGACCTTAAAGGCATAGACTGGGATAATGCTCTCAAAGACAAAAGCCCCCCCCAAAAATGGGACTTTTTCTCATATATTCTGAAAAAGTCCTGTGAGAAACACATACCTTATGGGAAAAAGCATAAAAGGAACAAGAAAAAGCCTATGTGGCTAACTAGTCTTGTAAGGAAAGCAATAAGCGAGAAAGATAAAGCGTTTAAGGTGCTAAAACGTGAAGGTAGCGATGAGGCATTACAGGATTATAGAGAGAAAAATAAATCCTGTAAAAAGCAGATAAAGGCCGCAAAAATAGAGACTGAGAGAAATATTGCCAGGGAGAGCAAAAATAATCCCAAATTATTTTTCAAGTATATAAATGATAAGAAACTAAAAACAGAGAGTGTGGGTCCCCTTAGAAATAACATGGGGGTCATGGTGGAAGGAGATGAGGAAAGGGCCAATCTACTGAATGTCGCCTTCTCAACTGTTTTTACCCAGGAAAATCCCCTGGTGGAAGACACAATGAGGAATAATGTAAATTCTTTTTATAATGTCAACAGTTTAACCCAGGAAGAGGTACGGCGCCGCCTCGCAACCACTAAGATAGATAAATCACCGGGGCCAGATGGCATACACCCCCGGGTTCTGCATGAATTATGTACGGTGATAGACAGACCGTTATTTTTAATATTTGAAGATTCACTGAGGACTGGTTATGTTCCACAGGACTGGCGCATAGCAAATGTGGTACCAATATACAAAAAAGGATCAAATAGCGATCCTGGAAACTACAGACCCGTAAGTCTAACTGCTGTGGTGGGGAAAATATTTGAGGGGTTTATTAGAGATGCTATCCTGGAGTATCTCACTGTGCACAACCTTATAACCCAGCGTCAGCATGGGTTTATGAGAGATCGGTCCTGTCAGACTAATCTGATTGGTTTCTACGAGGAGGTAAGTTCAAGACTGGATCTGGGGGACGCTGTGGATGTTGTATATCTGGACTTTTCAAAGGCATTTGACACCGTGCCACATAAAAGGTTGGTATATAAAATGAGACTGCTGGGAGTAGGAGAAAATCTGTGTATCTGGGTAAGTAATTGGCTTAGTGATAGAAAACAGAGGGTGGTCATTAATGGCACATTCTCAGATTGGGTTGATGTTACCAGTGGAGTGCCACAGGGGTCAGTATTGGGGCCACTTCTTTTTAATATTTTTATTAATGACCTTGTAGTGGGTTTACACAGTCAAGTTTCAATATTTGCAGATGATACTAAGCTGTGTAAAGTAATAAATACTGAGGTCGATAGTTTAGCATTACAGAGGGATTTGTGGAAGCTTGAGGGATGGGCAGAGAAATGGTTGATGAGGTTTAATGTAGATAAATGTAAAGTTATGCACTTGGGCCATGGAAACAAAAAGTATAATTATGTTCTAAACGGTCAATTACTTAGTAAAACTGAAGCTGAAAAGGACTTGGGCGTATTGGTGGATGGTAAACTTAATTTTAGTGACCAGAGCCAGGCGGCTGCTGCTAAAGCAAATAAAATAATGGGATGTATCAAGAGAGGAATAGATTCTCATGATAAAGACATAGTTCTGCCCTTATACAAATCCCTGGTCAGACCACACATGGAATATTGTGTACAGTTTTGGGCACCAGTATATAAAAAGGATATAGTAGAGCTGGAACGGGTGCAGAGGAGAGCAACCAGGATTATTAGGGGAATGGGGGGACTAGAATACAATGACAGATTACAAAATTTGGGATTATTCAGTTTAGAAAAAAGACGACTGAGGGGAGACCTCATTACAATGTACAAATACCTGAACGGACAGTACAAGGATCTCTCCAAAGATCTTTTTATACCTCGGCCTGTGACCAGAACAAGGGGGCATCCTCTACGCCTAGAGGAGAGGCGATTCTACCATCACCATAGACAAAGGTTCTTTACTGTAAGAGCAGTGAGACTATGGAACTCTCTGCCGCAGGAGGTTGTTATGGCGGACTCTATGTACATGTTCAAGAGAGGCCTGGATACCTTTCTGGAGAGAAAAAATATCACAGGTTATGTGGATAAAACATTTATTTAATTCTTGAAGGTTGGACTTGATGGACTTGCGTCTCCTTCCAGCCTTATATACTATGATACTATGAATATGAGGGGATGCAGGACAGATGCCACAATATGAGGGTGATGGAGGACAGGGGCCACAATATGAGGGGAGTGGAGGGCAGGAGGCCACAATATGAGGGGTAGGAGGTAGGGATACAGAAAGTAATGAGCGGTGCAATGTTAAATATCTGTAGATTGCCGCTGCTCAACCCCCTTTGGCACAGATCAGAGACTTCTGTTACTGAATATCTGACACAAGTTATTAGCACCCTGCCATTCAGATGCTTTCCGGAAAGCAGAGACCTTTGGATCAGGCACCAGGACATCAATACAATGTCCCCTTATATTTCCCAACTGGGGATCCTTAATTACAACCTGTTCTTCCATCTTTCTTCCAAGCTGCGCTTGTTTCCCTTCTCAGTAATAGAAAATTCCTGTAACGCGATACGTGACTTTTCCAAAAACAAGTTTAGGAAAATATTACAAGTCGTCCTATCTATATCAATAGAGAAAGAATTGGAAATGTGAGATCAGATTGCTGCCAGCTTGTGTGTCCCTGTGGATTTCAGAAGAAAATGAGTGGAAGGAAAAGCTCAGAAGTTGGACGCAAACATGAAGCTGACATCATGTATCAGAGTTCATCATGTTCTCCCGCTAGCAGTACACCAGTATCTGTACATAAAGTATAGAAGGATCACTAAATTCATCATAAAAACTCAACAACTGTTAGTGTGGATCATGAAGTCCACCTTTATACTAATTATCCTATTCAGAGATGTAATTTACATTGTGCAGATCCTTCAGATTTCCTACTTGCTGTATGTTTGCTGTGTATTTGCTGTATTAATAGCTTAGGGCACAGTATGGCAGTAAGTATAACTGTATGGCATTGTATAGCCATTATAAGGCACTTTATAGCAAAAAAGGGACAGTATATAGCACTTATAGGGTCCATATAACACAAGTGCTGTTGAACTACGCTTATGAGTGCAGTGGGCGCTTATTGGGGCAGATTTACTTACCCGGTCCATTCGCGATCCAGCGGCACGTTCTCTGCGGTGGATTCGGGTCCGGCCGGGATTCATCAAGGCAGTTCCTCCGCCGTCCACCAGGTGCCGCTGCTGCCCTGAAGTTCCCTGAAATGCACTGAAGTTCACGATCCTATCCTGGATGAAGGTGAGTGCAAGCTCCGCGACACAATTTCCTTTTTTAAATGTGGCGTTTTTTCCGAATCCGTCAGGTTTTTGTTCGGCCACGCCCCCCGATTTCCGTCGCGTGCATGCCGGCGCCGATGCGCCACGTTCAGATCGCGTGCGCCAAAATCCCGGGGCAATTCAGGTACAATCGGCGCAAATCGGAAATATTCGGGTAACACGCCGGGAAAACGCGAATCGGGCCCTTAGTAAATGACCCCCATTGTGTTCTTTACAGAATTTGAAAAGATACATTTTGGCAGTAAAGTAGTCTCAAAGTAGGAAATAAAATTAATTTAATTTAAAATTATTTTTAAAAAAGTTAATTTTCTTTTCTTCTAAAAAATAGCTCCTCAGGATTAAGCATTGCCCTCCCCAAATGGTGCTTGCAGAGCTGTCACCTTGTGATTATTTCCCCTTATACACCACCTCCACGCCAAGTGGGTGTGGAAGGGTGTGTAGGTGGGTGTGGATGGGAGTGGAATGGCCGGCTGTCACTGGCATGGGGGCAGCACATATACCGGGTCGCAGGCGCACCCTTGTTCCTCCCGGTGCCTCCGGTTCCTGCCTCCAAGATAACTTACATTGCCTGGATCCAGCAGCACTCTCCGCGGCTCCCACAGTCCAAGCTGGCCGGCTGCCAATTCTGATAAATTCTCCTTCCTGTGTTCCCTGCCGGATCTAAGTGCTTTTTGCCTTAGAGTAAGCTTTGTCTCATACCCCCATTCCATTCCCAACTACGCTCCCCTGCTTCCTGCCTTCACCTATTGCTACGTTCCCAACTCTGCCTAACGTCTGGTTCCTGTCAATTGCTGTGACTACTAGTTACTATGTGAAAGCACTGTGACTGTTGGGTACCATTTTCAGGCACTATAACTGTATTGGCTGCTATGTGGGGGCACTGTTACTATACTGGTGACTGTGAGGGGAATGTTACTATCTCGGCTACTATATGAGGGCACCATTTCTATATTAGCTACTGTGTGGACATACTGGGGGTCATTTACTAAGGGCCCGATTCGCGTTTTCCCGACGTGTTACCCGAATATTTCCGATTTGCGCCGATTTCCCCTGTATTGCCCCGGGATTTTGGCGTACGCGATCGGATTGTGGCGCATTGGTGCCGGCGTGCACGCAACGGAAATCGGGGGGCGTGGCCGAACGAAAACCTGACGGAATCGTAAAAACCGCCGCATTTAAAAAAAGAAAAGTGTTGCGGAGCTTGCACTTACCTTCACTAGGAATAGGCCGGTGAACTTGAGTGCGTTCCGATGCTCTTCAGCGCAGCAGCGCCACCTGGTGGACGTCGGAGGAACTGCCTTAATGAATCCCGGCCGGACCCGAATCCACCGCAGAGAACGCGCCGCTGGATCGTGAATGGACCGGGTAAGTAAATCTGCACACTGTATTAACTACTGTGGGACATAATAGTGATCTCTAGGGGAACATCAAAACAGTATTAAGTTTGTGATAAAAAGATGGAGAGAGTCATGGCTGGAAGAAGCTGAAATTGTGGCCATGGAAAAAAGAAGAAGAAGTCTAATTCGATCAGATGTCTTCGGATTCACAGTAAGTACATTACACATGAGCTTACAATTCTGCACTAAACACTTAAAGGGTGTCTACCACCAGGATGAAGGATTGTAAACCATGCACACTTGCATACTGGTGTGTGCCCCCTCTAGCAGGATCTGATCTTCTTTTAGCTTCTTATCCTTCTTAAGCCCAATCCTTACAGCAAATAGAGCACGTAAACCAAGTTTGAACATATTCACAGCACCAGAAGCAAGATCAGTACATGAAAACAGCACCAGAACTGTGATCAGAAAAAAAATACAGCACCAAAACTCAGTAAAGTAAATAAATGCAGCACCAGAATCCCAGTTCAGTAAGTATAAGTAGCACAGTAGCACAGAAACCCAACTGAGTACATAAAAATAGAACCAAGCTCAATGTACAAAATATTAAAGGGTATCTACCAACAGGACCAAGAATTATAAACCAAGCACACTTACTTCAGGGGTAGTGGATCCACTGTAGCACTGCGAGCGATGACGTAAGTCGACACCTGGGAGCAGAGTCTAAATGGCACCCAGTTTTCACCAGAGGCCGCCGCAAAGCTGACTCAATATGAATGTCATGCCATTGCCAGTCATATTAATTGACTAATATTATTCTGGAGACAGAGCAGGAAAAGTTTCTTTATTTTGTACAGCTCTGCGTGAATAAAGGTCATTTTATTATACAAAAAAAAACCTAAAAAGATTGAATAACGAATGCCAATAGTGTCAGCACTTCCAAAAAATAAGCACGAAGGCAAACTCATTAGTGGTTATTATGTATAGGAGATAAGTACCACGGCCAATGATTACCCGATAATTATGCTGTATTGTCAGAACAGCTTCAATGTGATGAATACAAAAGGAAACTGGCAGCTATTGTTAGATATCAGAGGAAAATGCAGTACACATCCGTTTTATCAAGTATTTATATGGTGCGCAGATATGAAGGGATTTTTACAAACGCCTTTTAGGGATTTTGAGTTGTTATTTTCAATGTTAATCAATTTGCCCAATGTTATAGCTCCCAGAATGGGTTTTAGGGATCACCCATAAATTTGCTAAATTCTCCATTAGTAGGCCATTGATATTCACCCCCTCTTTATCAGCCCCCATTTTATTCTTTGAATAAAGTAACAATTTGAAAGTCAAGCTCTCGAGTGAGGAATAGATTAAGACCCCAGGAACTTTACAGTGATGCACAATTACCTCCCAAAAGTGTCCGTCAAATGTTATATTAAAGCACAAAATAACTCCCAGAAAGCACCAAAATCATCAAAGTGCAGCACAAAATAACTCAGCATTAGCGCTAGTTACCCAAGTGCAGCAAACAATACCTACCTAAAAGTGCCAAATGGCAAAGTGCAGCACAAAGTAACTCACCATTAGCGCTAGTTACCCAAGTGCAGCACACAATACCTACCTAAAAGTGCCAAATGGCAAAGTGCAGCACACAATAGCTCACCATTAGGACTAGATACCCAAGTGCAGCCCACAATACCTACCTAAAAGTGCCAAATAACAAAGTGCAGCACAAAATAACTCAGCATTAGCACTAGATACCCAAGTGCAGCCCACAATACCTACCTAAAAGCGCCAAATAACAAAGTGCAGCACAAAATAACTCAGCATTAGCACTAGATACCCAAGTGCAGCACACAATACTTACCTAAAAGTGCCAAATGGCAAAGTGCAGCACAAAATAAATCACCATTAGCACTAGATACCCAAGTGCATTACACAATACCTACCTAAACCACTTGGTAGAGGACTAGGATGAAACATTAACAACAGCCAACACGTATACATTCCTTCTGTTCCATGTGATCTATGAATCCCCAAGAGACTGCGCAGCTAATGGGCCCGTTCACACTAACATAGTGGTGTCTGAGAGAAAACCTTCAAGGCACCCTAGATCCATTCTACCTGCCTTGATGAGACAGCGCAAAAGGGTGAAACAAGTAACCACCTATAGCAGCGATGGCTAACATATGGCACTGGTGCCAGAGGTGGCACTCAGAGCCCTTTCTGTGGGCACTCAGGCCATCACCAGAGATGACTCCAGGTATCTTCCTGCAGTCCCAGACAGCCCAGGACTTGCTGTGCACAGAGCTATTTTAAAGTGACAGCGCTACCTGGGACTATTTTCTGCTTTATTGGTGTATAAATCACAAATTAAATTTCTGTGTTGGCACTTTGCGATATATACAGTTAGGGCCAGAAATATTTGGACAGTTACACAATTTTCGCGAGTAGGGCTCTGTATGCCACCACATTGGATTTGAAATGAAACCTCTACAACAGAATTCAAGTGCATATTGTAACGTTTAATTTGAAGGGTTGAACAAAAATATCTGATAGAAAATGTAGGAATTGTACACATTTCTTTACAAACACTCCACATTTTAGGGGCTCAAAAGTAATTGGACAAATAAACATAACCCAAACAAAATATTTTTATTTTTAATATTTTGTTGCAAATCCTTTGGAGGCAATGACTGCCTTAAGTCTGGAACCCATGGACATCACCAAACGCTGGGTTTCCTCCTTAATGCTTTGCCAGGCCTTTACAGCCGCAGCCTTCAGGTCTTGCTTGTTTGTGGGTCTTTCCGTCTTAAGTCTGGATTTGAGCCGGTGAAATGCATGCTCAATTGGGTAAGATCTGGTGATTGACTTGGCCATTGCAGAATGTTCCACTTTTTTGCACTCATGAACTCCTGGGTAGCTTTGGCTGTATGGTTGGGGTCATTGTCCATCTGTACTATGATGCGCCGTCCGATCGACTTTGCAACATTTGGCTGAATTTGGGCTGAAAGTATATCCCGGTACACTTCAGAATTCATCCGGCTACTCTTGTCTGCTGTTATGTCATCAATAAACACAAGTGACCCAGTGCCATTGAAAGCCATGCATGCCCATGCCATCACGTTGCCTCCACCATGTGTTACAGAGGATGTGGTGTGCCTTGGATCATGTGTTCCCTTTCTTCTCCAAACTTTTTCCTTCCCATCATTCTGGTACAGGTTGATCTTTGTCTCATCTGTCCATAGAATACTTTTCCAGAACTGAGCTGGCTTCTTGAGGTGTTTTTCAGCAAATTTAACTCTGGCCTGTCTATTTTTGGAATTGAATGGTTTGCATCTAGATGTGAACCCTTTGTATTTACTTTCATGGAGTCTTCTCTTTACTGTTGACTTAGAGACAGATACACCTACTTCACTGAGAGTGTTCTGGGCTTCACTGAGAGTGTTCTGGACTTCAGTGGATGTTGTGAACGGGTTCTTCTTCACCAAAGAAAGTATGCGGCGATCATCCACCACTGTTGTCATCCGTGGACGCCCAGGCCTTTTTGAGTTCCCAAGCTCACCAGTCAATTCCTTTTTTCTCAGAATGTACCCGACTGTTGATTTTGCTACTCCAAGCATGTCTGCTATCTCTCTGATGGGTTTTTTCTTTTTTTTCAGCCTCAGGATGTTCTGCTTCACCTCAATTGAGAGTTCCTTTGACCGCATGTTGTCTGGTCACAGCAACAGCTATGTTGTCTGGTCACAACAGCTATGTTTCCTAAACCCTTTCTCCGATTTGGATGTGGAAACTCTCATATTGCAGCTGGGAGTGTGCACTTTCAGCCCATATTATATATATAATTGTATTTCTGAACATGTTTTTGTAAACAGCTAAAATAACAAAACTTGTGTCACTGTCCAAATATTTCTGGCCCTAACTGTAAGCAGGTCTTTGTTGTAGTTTGGGCACTCGGTCTCTAAAAGGTTTGCCATCACTGACCTATAGCAAAGTAAAAAGATAGACAAAGATAGACACAGTAAAGCTGCCACGCTCTCACCACCACAAACGGTCGGGTCCCTCAGGAAGCCATGGGATTATTTGTTTGAGCTAAAAGTTTCATACTCTTTGTTATTTTTGTTCTCTAAAGGCACCTGTATTAATGTACGATTATGGGTCTGCGCACTCAAATATATGTTGTTTTGTCTGACTGTCTATGAAATGAAATAAAGACATATGAAAAAAAAACACTTACCTAAAAGTGCAAAATGTCAAAATGCAGCACAAAATAACTCACAATGAGCACTACCGTAAGTATCACAATGCAGTGAGTACTAAATATCACAGTGCTGCACAAAATACCTCCCCAATAGAATTACCACAATGCAACACAATGGAGCACATTTACTTACCCGGTCCATTCGTGTTCCAGCGGTGGCTTCTCGGACGAGCGTTCGGGTCTTCCGGCGATTCATGAAGGTCCTGCGCCCGATGTCCACCAGGTGTCGCTGCTGCGCCGAGGTCCGCCGAGTAGCGTCGGAGTTCACTGATCTCTTCCTGGTGCATGTGAGTATGTCCGGTGCGACCAATTTTTTGTTTTAAATGCAGCGGTTTTTCCGAATCCGTCGGGTTTTCGTTCGGCCACGCCCCCCAATTTCCTTCGCGTGCATGCCAGCGCCGATGCACCACAATCCGATCGCGTGCGCCAAAAACCCAGGGCAATTCAGGGAAAATCGGTGCAAATCGGAGATATTCGTGTAACACGTTGGGAAAACGCGAATCGGGCCCTTAGTAAATGACCCCCATTGCCTAAAAAGTGGCAAATACCAAAATCATAAAAAAAAAGACCCAAAACCAGCAATACCACAGTTCAGCACAAAATAACTCAGCAAAAGTGGCAAATACCAAAGTACAACACAAAATATCTCCCCAAAAGCACCAAATACCACAGTACAACCCAGCTTCACAAAATACCATAGCACAGTCCTTCTCTCAGTATGATTCCACAAAGCCACCCATGAAGTATAATCACATAGATATCCCCCCACGTTTTCGGTATATAATTACATGGGGACACCCAGCCGACAAATGCAGAACACATCTGGTATTTATACACTTCCCTTGGTGCTTAATTTATGGTTAACCCAACAAAAAAAAGAAACATAATGTAGGGGGAAGTAGTTTGTGGACTGTACTTCCCTTCTCTCCTCCAACATAAAGATGGTAAATTGCTGCTACTGGGACACACAAACATGGTGCAACCTGCGCTTTGTTCCTTCCCTTTGCATCAGCATTGTGACCAGTAGTGGGTGGCATTCCTGGAGTGGCTTTGATTGCTACATGCAGACACATGTACAGTAACTGTAAAGATATATAGAGCATCTTATAGCTTCCTATGTCTAAGCATCTTTATGCTCTTTCCCAGATGCAGTATATTAGCTAGCCTCAGGGGCGGATGAAGACTGCCATGGGCCATGTTCTGTATGAATATTATGGCCCCTACAAGTCTGGAATCACATCCTACATATGGTACTAGAATCAAGCTTCCAGGGGAACGGAGGATGCATCCCTTTTGTCTGCTTTCATGGTTTCAGGACCTTTGGAGGACCTTCAAAGGTCCTAAAATGGCTCCAGTGTAAATGTGTAGAATCGGGAAAACGGCATCAGAGACGTCAGCATTGGAGAGGCTTCCACTGGTTCATTTTATGAACTTTAAATCCCAGCAAAAAATTGTAGGTGTAGCTAAATGTATTCAGGAGCCCTATAACACTCAATAATTAAACCCAAGATCTTTTATTACTGGTTAAATTTAAAAAAAGAAAGAAAGAAAAATAATTTGACCCAATGTTAATGTGTAGATTTTTATGGTTAAGGTGAGAGATAAGTGGATCCAAACTTTAGGTTCGGTGTCCTCTATCCAACTGCTCTGCCTAACCCGGGAATGTTGTGCTTCTGGGGTAGTGAATCCCCTGGACCACCAAGGTTGATGACACAAACCGACACCTGGGACCGGAGTCTAAGTGGCACCCGGTTTTCACCAGAGTCCGCCGCAAAGCAGGTTGGTCTTGTTGCGCTGTGATACCACCAGGTTGTTCCACAGGCGTGTCTTGTCCGCGGTGGCAGGTAGTCGGGGACAGGCAAGTAGTCAACGCAGGCGGCAACGGTTCAAAGTCAGGGACGGAGAGGGTCAGGGCTGGCAGCGAAGGAGCAAACTCAGGGTCAGGTCCGGGAGGGAGGTCAGAACACAGAAAATAATAACGGAGGGTACCTTTCTCAATGGCATATAGCTCAAAGATCCAGTGGGGAATACTGGGAGCAGCTGGTCTTTATAGAAATCCGGGCCTGCGTCAATCAGAGGCACACAGGCCCTTTAAATTTGCTAGTGTCGGGAGCAGGAACGCAGGTAAGTGAGTCTGGACCGGGGTGCCGCCACGGAGAGGCGTGCCTGTGATCCAAGATGTGAATCGAAAGGGCACCCGTGACGGCAGCTTTACTCCCCTAGCAACTAGGCATGGCTGTAATTAGCCAGGTGGACACTTGGTAGACACACCTGGCTAATCATAGCCGTTCCTAGTCGCTTGGGGTGTAAAGCTACCTGATTAGCTGCACAGGAGCCCATTGATAGGGATTTTTATGCAGGGCCCCAACAGCCCTCTTAACTTTTGTAAGGTGAGTCCTAATTAACCCTTTGAGGGAGGATGAGATAGCTGCCGACAGCGAGATGAGAGAGTTAAACAAAGACACAGTCCGGTCTTTAGATGCACTCAAATCACACTGTTTATTTCAAAAAGCCACAGCTGTATTTTAATACAGAGAAATCAGCATTAGGGGTGTTGTATGAAAGGAGATAAGCCGCTTAGATCCTATTGGCCATTATGATTTTACCAGCACATTCTGGGAAAAATGACTAGGCCTTGTTTACAGCCATGCTTATCCACAGAATGGCTCCAGAAGCTTCTTCATAACCAAAATAAGAAACCAAGAAGACAGAGGCCCGAAGGACGGTAAGAAATGCCAAGGATATTGTGAAAGGCAAACAGTTTAAATAAGAAAAATAGCTGAATTAAAACATTTAACTCTATAGCTTCTGAGTGGGAAACATACCCCCCCCCCCCCCCCCCCCCCCATCGTAGAGGAATATATCACCAACACCTTCAAGCGACATGTTTGGGTTAGGTGTTCGGTGTTCAGGTCCGCTCATCTCTGGTTAATGTAATTCTAAATAGCTCTATGTTATTTTATATGTTTTGTGATGTTTCAGGCTCCTGGCAGACTTTGGTGGCCCGAAGAAATGCCACCAACAGTGCCTACTAAGGTCGCAGTAGGTCACTGACTATTCCGGCACTAAACTGAAGCATGGTGCGTACACCTCATCCCTATAACACTCCTATAAATTAGACAATAGTTAACTCGATTCTTGTGTCTGGCCGAATGAAGACCACCAGGCCCAAAAATCCAGAAGAAGTGAAGTAGGTAAAGAATACCCCATATCTCCCTCCGGCTACACTCATAATTCTGTTAAGATAACAACCATGTCATAAAGGAGTTAAGTATATTGAATAAACTGGAGATGCCTTAGATTTCCCAGAATGCATTTGCTTAATATAACATCGGCGACTGTTCGGCTACTTTACCATGAAGACCTTTTAAGAAGCATTTCTCTTCTCTGCTGGCCCTTCTCCCAAACCACTTATACTATAATATGATATATTTATGGCTATTATATGATTATATTTGTAGCAGACACTTGCTCTGGAGTAAATAAGTGCCGAAAATGGCACAAGCAGACGCTGGCTCAAGATTTATGTAGTGTCTGGCCACCACTGATCCATTGAGTCCTCTCATGCAGCAGGAATTATTCTGGGGATTCAATTTCTTGCAAAATTGTACAACACAGTCATGGGCAGCGAGGTCAAAGAATGCAAACATAAGCAAAAAGTCATGATGTGGCTTTACCAAGGATTTCATAGCAGTCATAAAAGCTTAAAAGTATAGTAGATAAAGAAAGAAACAAATTAAATGGTAGGTGTGAACTTGAATAAGTGAGTTGGTTGGGACTGTGTCCCACACAGTGCTCCTAAATATTACATAATCTTCACAACTGTAGATGTGCTCTACACATATACCAAATATTACACTGTGACTCATCAATGTGTTATTGTATATTCCCATAATAGGTTATATAGTTTGCCCTTATTAAATATATATTTTACCACCTAAATTATATCCCTTGAATTAATAATAAACAAAGCCCTCCACCCAAACTTTGCCTCTAATTTACATACAGTAGCCCCCTCATATATTTTATGTTCATCCATATGCCACGCCTCCTGATTAATATGTAGCACAACACCCCCATACATAGCACTACAGCCTTGCAGCGCTGGGGTCCTCGATTCAAGTTCCACCCAGGGTCAACATCTGCAAAGAATTTGTATGGTCTCTCTGTGTTTGCGTGGGTTTCTTCCTGGTCCTCTGGTTTCCTCCCACACTGGTGGGGTGATTAGATTGTGAGCCTCAGTGGGGACAGGGAGTGATTTGGGAAGCTCTGTGCAGTGTGCGTAATCTGTAAGCTATATAAATAAAGGAATTATTATTATTACAGAAGCACCCCCTCCTCATTTATAGATATTTAATACAGCAGCACCCCTCATTAATTAATATATAGTTCAGCAATAACAATAAATAACAATAAATATATTATAAATATTACTTACCTCTTGCGTGATGGTAATCCGGTTACTTTTGCTTCTCTAGTAAAATATCTCTGAAACCTAAAATGTGCTACAGTTTTTGTCATGGCCACTTTCACTGGGTGCTATTCAGTCAGTATTTGTGAATCTTGAAGACAACACCAATAGTGGATCTTATTAAGAAACAAGTACAGACAGTTAAGGACAGACGACTCCTAGTTACAGACAGACTTTTCTGTCTCATGTGACCTCTGTTGAAGTCTCTGAAAGTTACTTTAGTTCCACGGAGCAATGATCAGCTGTAACATGTCTGTAATGAAATTTTATTGATAACCTTTCTTTCCATTACTGCACAAAATTTTGAAAAACCAATTGTCACAAGGACAAAAAATATCTTGTCTGGAACTACACTTATAAATGGTTAAAAAACGGATGCATTTTAAAAACGCATGCGTTTTAGAATGGACTGAAAGCGCATGCTTAAAAAAGGACCAAAAACACCACGTATGGCATCACCCTTACACATGATAATGGAGATGATGCAAAAACCTACAGTTCCTTTACTGTAGAACTTTCTCAGGGTGCCTTCACATGTGGCCAGTGCCGGATTAAAGGGTGGTTGCATAGGGCACACCCCCCAAGGCCCCCACCCCTTTTCCTTTAAGGGGGCCCTTACCAAGTGTTGGCGGCTGAATATAGATATATTACTAGGGGATTGGCAGCTGCATATAGATGTATTACTCAAGGGTGAGGCGGCTGTATATACATGTATTACTAGGGGGTTGGCAGCTGTATGTAGATGTATTAATCAAGGGTGAGGAGACTGTATGTAGATGTATTACTTGGGTGGTTGGCGGCTGTATGTAGATGTATTATTGGTGGGGTGAGGCGACTGTATGTAGATGTATTACTGGGGGCTGGTGGCTCTATGTAGATGTATTACTTGGGAGTTGGTGGCTGTATATAGATGTATTACTAGGGGGTGAGGCGGCTCTATGTAGATGTATTACTAGGTGGGTTGGTGGTTGTATATAAATGTATTACAGGTGGGATAGTAGATAGTGAGCACAATATACCCACTGGGACCAATAGGGGGTGCTGTTGTTACACATATGCAGCCTCGTAATAGCCTCGCTAGAGGATATACTTGGGAAAGCTGGGTTATGCACCTTAGAAAGCTGTATCTCTGTGTTAAAGATACCAGTAGGAAGTTCAGTTCTACTGTGTCCACTCCAACAAGATTTCAAAAGCTTCCGGAACAGTGGGAAAAATATGCGTTGTTCACATCAGGATTGCCACTGGTTGGGGGAATCCCCTGTGATTCTGCCATATTGAAACCAAGAGAGGAAACATTTCACATGCATACCTCCCAACTTTTGGGCTAGAGAAAGAGGGACAAAAAGCCCCTCTTTTCTTCAAAAACCATACTTATTATCCAGCCCCTTGTCCCACCCCCAAACACAATATAATATTGACCTTAATGGCCCCCACATACTATGATGCCTCCTTCCTATGGCCAAAACCCTCCTAAAGACCCATATAATACCCCATATTGAAACTCAGCAACACATAATACCCACTTTTTAATTTTATCCTCCCTTTCCTTTTGTGGCTTCCTGTCCTCCATCTCCCCTCATATTGTGGCCTCCTATCCTCTATGATCCTTCACATATTGTGGCCTCCTGTCCTCCATCTCCCCTCATATTGTGACCTCCTCTTCTCCATATACCCTCACATTGTGGCGTCCTGTTCTCCATTTCCCCTCATATTTTGGCCTCCTGCACTCCTCCATCCCTCTCATATTAAGGCCTCTTGTCCTCCTCCATCCCTCTTACGCTGAATCCGGGACGGTTGGGAGCTATGCTTAGGTTGTGGTCAACCCCCCTATGGACTTATATAATACCCCATAATGCAACTCAGCAACATTTAATAGTCGCCCGACTCTTTAGAGCAAAGGGAGGCTAAAATTAAGGAATTATTAAAGTATTATGCTGAGTTGCTTTAGGGGATATAATATAGGTGGGGGGAAAGAAATTTTATAATCCCAAGCTTTATGTACTTCTGCCCCCTCCCCTCCATAGCTCCCAACCATCCCAAATTCACCAGGACAGTCCCGGTTTTTGGGCAGTGTCCTGTCATCCCGAGCGGTTGGGAAAATGTCCTGGATTGTCCTTGCCCCTACTTACTAGAGCTGCAGAGCAGGGACCAGGAGGCAGGATCAGCTGCTGCTGCCTCCACACGCCTCTGCTATGCTCTACAGCAGAGATGTGTGGAAGTGGCTCCTCCTCTGGCTGACCCCCCCCCCCCCTCTGTCATCTCAGAAGAAGGAAGCAGCAGGGCTGCAGGGGAATGAGGAAAGGTAAGTAGCAAAGTTTTTCTTTAATACCCAGAAAAAGGGGAGGACAGCGGGCTATAATATGAGGGTAGATGGAGGACAGGGGGCCACTATCTGAGGGGAGATGGAAGAGGACATGAGGCAACGATATGAGGGGAGATGGAGGAGGACAGGAGGCAACTATATGAGGGGAGATGGAGGAGGACAGGGGTCACTATATGAGGGGAGACGGAGGAGGATAAGAGGCCATTATATGAGATGAGTTGGAGGAGGGCAGGAGGCTACTATATGAGGGGAGATGGAAGAGAACAGGATGCCACTATATGTCTGGAGATGGAAGAGGAAAGGAGGCCACTATATGAGGGGAGATGGAGGAGGACAGGAGGCTACGATATGAGGGGAGATGGACGAGGGTGAGAGGCCACAATATGAGGGGAGTTCGAGGAGGACAGGAGGCCACCATATTAGGGGAGATGGAGTAGGACAGGAGGCCAGTATATTAGGGGTGACGGAGGAGGACAGAAGGCCACAATATGGGGGGAAATGGAGGAAAGGGGGCACAAAAGCAAAGGGAGGATAAAATTAAAGAGGTATTATATGTTGCTGAGTTGCATTTGGGGGTATATGGATCCTCCGGAGTTGGGAGGAGAGGCTGGACACAGAAAGGGGGCATTGTACTATGTAGGAGCCATTAAGGCCGATACACTATGTTTGGGGGTGGGACAAGGGGCAGGTCATAGGCAGGGTTTCTGAAAAAAGGGAGGGGCCTTTTGTATATCTTTCTCTAGCCCAAAAGTTGGGAGGGATGCTCCCCTCTACTTCTTAAATTGTAGCCCCTGTCCTCCATCCCCCTCATATTATGGGCTCCTGTCCTCTGTCATATTAAGGCCCCCTTTCCTCACTCTTATTGTGACCTCCTCCCCTCATATTGTGGCCCCCTGTCCTCTCTCATATTGTGACCTCCTCCTCTCATATTGTGGCCCCCTGTCCTCTCCTGTTCCTGGGTATTTAAAAAAAACTTTATGTCGTGGCTAGATTCTAGGGGTGTCAACAGCTAATACAGCAATATATCCGGGTCCTGCAGCTGAACCCGAACTTCGCGTCCGCTCATCTCGAATTGTGAGCAGTCAGTGCCCTCACTCCTATTGTTTCATATAAGCATATTATTACTGTAAGATCTGTAAATGTCTCCTAGGATCTGTAAAGCGCTGAAGAATATTATGGTGAATTACCAAGAAAGATTTTTTTAAATCCTATATTATTATTTGTGCCTGTAGGAAGTCATTCCATTACGTTTTTTGTGGCATATACGTCCACCATGTAAAACATATAAACAATAAAATTATAATAGCAATGAACTAAGCAATAATAAGTCACTGACAGCAGTTAAAAAAAATGTTCTGTGTGTCTTTATTCACACACCACACACTACACCAAAATGGCCGCCCTAATGTTTACAATTTTATTTGGTCACTGTCATGGAAATGTCGGTCTCAATAAAGTTATTTGAAAGAAAAAAAAAAGATCCTTGTTGATCACGCGTTGCTGTGTTCGCGAATCTCCCTGAGGACTACATTTCCCGTGAGGCTTTGCGGCGGGTTATGACAGATGGGGACACTATGACGGCTCGGGGCTTTGCAGGTGTCTTCACAGGTGATGGCTTCTCCCTTGTCCAGGCTTAGTCCGGTCTGAGCTGCTGTGTAGGCTCCATAATAGGCCGCTGTAGCTGATGGTTACCAGTGTGTGTTTTGTTTCCTGCGCCCGGCCGCACGTCACCCCGACCTTTGTAACAATATGTGAGGGTATGAAGCTGCAGGGTCCTGCTGCTGCTGGTCACTGCCTGTGATGGCTCATGTCACTCCTCTGTAGATGCTGTTGTGAGTATAAAAATTCTATGTGCACCCATAACCAGGTGCTTAAAGGGGCATTCCACTGACTTACATGTTATAAACCTCTTACTCTGTGCCCCTGATGTTAAATGATGCAAGGAACCCCTTGATACCAATACTGGGGTTCCTGATCTCCCCTTCCTGGGGGTCCGGTGGCCGCCCACTTGTCTCTGTATTTCCCTTTGGGTATTTGAAGGTGTTTATTTTACTTTTACTGAAGTTCTAAAACTTTATAATATATTTGGTTTACAATCTCTCTGCTTAATGTCATGGAATGGAAATCTTCTTGTGTAAGTCTACTGGGTTTTGGTTACCGATTGTTTACGTTTCTATAGAAATGCATATGTGATCGGGCCGAGGCCCGCTGTCTAGCACTGTGCTTGGAAATGGTACATGTGAGTGCACCCTTAGGGTTGGGAGACATGGCGACTTTCTTGCTGTCTGCGACGGCAGCTACAAAAATGTATGTCTTTAGATGTGGACGCCGCTGGCATATCTTGCAACGCCACCCCGTTTACTTTTGGCCGCTGCGATAAGTAACACATGTTTTTTGGGTTTTTTTTTTTTAGTCGTAGTCTAAAATCGGTTAAGGTGGTTTCAGGACAGACCTTCGTGAGGACCTGATGTACGCTGCTAACTGACACTGACGGCAAACAGTCATGAAATGTTACATGATATTTCTTTTGTCATGTTTGTATTTAATGACTATTATGATGGTGACGTCTGTGGGCTTGATGCTGAGTGCCAGAGCTGTAGCAATACAACTACAATTCTAGTCTCTGTTTGGACCCTGTTCATATAATCTACGTGTGTTGATAGTAGCAGTAGGACTGTGAAAAATGTATTTATATTTCAGGATTGTAGCTGGACTTTTGGAAGAGTCCTTACACTGATATAGGATCTTTCTTTTGAATTTTTCCCTTCCTTCTATGCTCTTTGCTATGCAAAGCTTCTGTTAGAACACTACAGCAATCACTCAGATCAGCGGGGAAGGTGTCTGCATAGTTTAGTGCAGAGAAGGCAGTGTGAGGACACTCCCTCAGTGTTCCAAGTCCAGCTACAATCCTGGAATGTAAGTGTGTGTAATATATATAATTTACTGGTCAGCCAGAACTAGAAACATATTTCCGGATGGGCGTCTGAACAGCCAATATGGCAGATGAACTCCCCCTGAGCAATCATAGCCATGACTAGTTGCTTGGGGCATTCATTTGCCATTTTGGCTTTTCGGACACCAATCCACAATGGGGCCCACAATCTAATGAACCTACCAGTATGTTTCGGAGTGTGGGAGGAAATCGGAGGACCCGGGGGAATCCCACGCAAACATGGAGAGACCATACAAACTCTTTGTAAATGTTAACCCTGGGATTTGAACCCAGGTCCCCAGCGCTGCAAGGCTGTTATGCTAACCACTGAGCCACCGTGCTGCCCCAGGTGCAGTGTTGGCTATGAGTGAGTGCTGTCGGACCGCACAGGATATCACAGGTTGCTGTGTAGTGACCGGGGAGTCTTGGGTGAATCTGACCCATGTACATGTATGTGATCATCAAACCTGGACCATGTAGTAATGGAAGAATGCGACCTGATACATTTTACATGATATGAATTTGTCTTGGGGAAGATGACAAACTGGTGGAGGCCTGGTGCGCAAGTGGATGTTACTTTATCATCATTTTGGAAAACCAAACTCCTATTCTTGGCAGTAGGCTTTCCAAAAAGATAATAATGCCTCTGCCATATAGTTTGAGGAAACATTAGAGAGTACAGAATGATGTGGGTCTCCAAATTCCTCAATGTAGTTAAAGGGGTTGGCCACTTTACCTCATGTCTTTGTAATGTGTGTGTAAGTGTGGGGTACAGGATATGAGGTAATTTACCGATATACATCTAGTAATAGTTCTGCTTTCCTGATATGTAAAGTGAAGCCTCCTGTCTTTTACCTCATTAGCCACAGATTGCTGACCATAAAATGGCCACAGATGGAGGGTCATGTGATCTCTGAGGGTGATGTCACACGTGGTGTTTTGAATGCGTTTTTAAGCAGTCCGTTAAAAATCCATCCATTTTTGACAGGATTGACCAATTATCTTAAACTGGTCAAATAACATGCGTTTTTTGACGGACTGCTTAAAAACGGGCCAAAAACGCGTTCACGTGTGGCATCACCCTAACTGTCCATGAGTAATCATGGACAAGCAGGAGGATTGTTCATGGATAGTTAGAGATCACGTGACCCTCCATCTGTGGCCATTTTATGGTCAGGAATCTCTGGCTGATGAGGTAAAAGACAGGAGGCTTCACTTTACATATCAAGAAATTACCGAAATGTTCATACTCCTCCTCGGCTCAAAATACCCCTCAAAAATTGGGAGAGGAGTATTTTTACCCTTGTGGAAAAATGTTAGTGCAACCTCTGCAGTGCAGAGACCTCCGCAGATCGCGAGAACGAGGGGTCCGACCGACCCCTTGCCGCTCCTCAGAATAATGGAGTAGACGGCCGTTCTGCTCCATTCATCTCTATGGAGCCTACGGTGATCGTTCTCGGGATCTGCAGGGGGTCTCGGCACTGAGGCCCCCACTGGTCAGCAAGTTAGACCCTAACTTGCCCTCGTGGAAAAACCCCATTACGGGGAATGGGACCCCTGTTCTTGTGATGGGTCAGGGTCCAAATTATCCCAGTGATCAAACTGTTATCCCCTATCCTGAACAGGTTGGAGAGCGCTGACCCAGTGGCCATATACCCCTATAACAGCTCGGTATAAGTCTGCGGCTGAGTATTTCTGTCCTCACACTGTGGATTCAGTCGTCTTACGAGTTAGTGTGATACCTCCAAGACGTGATAATTGTTTCTCGGAGAAAACCTACTAATTACTTGGTTATTTTTAGTAAAGGAAAGTCTCCATCTGTTCTCCGTGTCTATATTTACTGCATGTAACTTTTGGGTGGCAAATGTATCTCACAGAATATTCTTCTCGGAGGTCTGATCCACGGATCATGATTGTATGGGATACTCCTGTGTATCTGATACATTGTAACATTGTAGAATTTATGTGTGACATTAAGTCAGGGATGTAGAATAGGACCCTATAGACTTGTGATGGTGCCCTATTACAGATCCTTAAAGGGGTTGTCCACTTTCAGCAAATAATTAATGTGGTTTACGTGAGTAAAGGTTATTCCATTTCTCAATATACTTTCTGCATCAATTCCTTATGGTTTTCTAGATCTCTGCTTGCTGACCTTCTATGGAAAGCTTCTATGTTTACTTCCAGTGGATAGAAATCTGACCATGGTGATGTGATGTCACACAGGTGCAGGAGTCATTAGTATCACACGGCTGTTATTACTTTCTATGATATAACGGCTCGTGCACCTGTGTGACATCACATGACCAGGGACAGATTTCTATACACGGGAAGTAAACATAGAAGCTTTCTATAGAAGGACAGCAAGCTGAGTTATAGAAAACCATGAGGAATTGATACAGAAAGTATATTGGGAAATGGAATAACTTTTCATTACACAAACAATATGCAATATCAATTATGTTCTAAAAGTGGACGATCCCTTTAATGTATAAGTTGTACTAGTGGCCATAGAATTGTACGATAAATTCTTCTTTTTGTGTCTTCCAGCAATTTGATCTCTCAGGACTCGTCCTTGCGATCTCGTCGTCTACAACATGGCGGACACAAAACCACTTCACCAAACCAGATTTGAGGCGGCCGTGAGCGTCATCCAGAGTTTGCCCAAAAATGGTGAGAACCAGGAAGACGGTGAATGTTGTGTATAGGTATTCAGGATATCACAGAATAAGGGATATATACAGGCAGTCACCGGGTTACGTACAACATAGGTTCTGTAGGTTGTTCTTAAGTTGAATTTGTATGTAAGTTAGAAATGGTATATTCTGTAAGTGTAACTGCAGGCAAGTCTTTTTTGTTGGTTACTGTGGCAGGATTTTCATAATTTTGGGCTATCATGGGAACAAGGGTTAATAATAAAGCTTAATTACAGACCCATTTCATAACTCTTATGTTGTTCATTGCAGCCTGGGACTAAAGTTCAATAAATTACCAGTATCAAGAGACCTTCACAATGGGGAAAGAGAGGTCCATCTGTAATAATAATTCCTTTATTTATATAGCGCACACAGATTACGCAGCGCTGCTCAGAGCTTTCCAAATCAGTCCCTGTCCCCAATGGGGCTCACAATCTAATCAACCTACCAGTATGTTTTGGAGTGTGGGAGGAAACCGGAGGACCCGGAGGAAACCCATGCAAACACGCAGAGAACATACAAACTCTTTTCAGATGTTGACCCTGGGACTTGAACCCAGGTCCGCATCTGTAACTAGGATTAGTCTGTCTCTAATGATCTGAAGATGAACCTGTCTGTAAAAAGAAGGTTTGAAACATACTCAAGCCTGAGGGGCTCTAGGGCTCCACTGTCTCTAAATTAGGCACACCCCATCTCTGCTCTGTGTCTGCTCTATCCCAGGCAGAGAGACACATCTCTCTCTGCCTGGGATAGGCAGATCAAGAACAGAGATTGGAAGTGCATAATTTAGGCATGGGGGGGGGCTCAGATGAGCCCTTCAGGATCATTTGAATATTTTTAAACCTTCTTTTTAAAGAAATAACAGGATCCAAGAGCATAAGAAGAAGCGAATGGAGATAAAGAGCTGATGGTAGATTTCCTTTAAGTTGGAGACTGCCTGTGTGTTATAACTGGTGATGCAACCTCAGGGACCCCCATTGATTGGCAGAATTGGTGACTGCAAGTCCCCCTGAGCTGCCCTATCGTGCATAGGACTAGTAGGAGAGCTGATCCCAGTAATCCTATAGAGATCAGTGGAGTGCGAGTCTATAGGACCTATGCAAGTCCAGGGAAAACTTGTGGTCCCCCATTCCACTGATCGAGGTAGACCCCCTCCCCAACAATTATTGAGAACATTTCTCCCTCATTCTGTGGAGGGGGGGACATTTGTTTCTTGCTTGGTAGCACATGATACTGATCCCTTTCTCCCTCATACTTTATACCGCAGCTGTTTGGTTACTTGCTTGTAAATATTGAGCTCTGACATATCTCAGCTTAAAGGGGCCCCAAATTTAGTTGTACACAGGATAGGGGATAACAATGTGGTTTGTAAGGCTCTGACTGCTGATCAGAGCACGGAGTTCTGGAGATACCTGAGTGCTGTGCTCTGCAATTCCAGACACTACAATAATATTGAATGGATTGCACACTCAACCTGTCGCTCCAGCGATTATTGAGAAGGGGACTCCCGTTCTCGTGGACAGTGGGGGACTCGGCACTTACTGATGAGATTTTTATTCCCTATCCTTTAAACATGGGTTAACCCCTTTAACTACTGATTTAACTCTCTGCACTGGATAATAATCAAACTTAGTACAACACCTCCAAGCCTGCGGAGTATTATAATGTCTCACTACTTTGGTATGTGATGTCCCAGGTACGTGGCCCCTTGTGGAATGTATCCAGACCAGAAGATTCACCTTCCTGAATATGTAACATCTCATTTCAGGATCTTTCCAGCCATCCAATGACATGATGCTGAAATTCTACAGTTTCTACAAGCAAGCGACGCAAGGACCGTGCAATATACAAAGACCTGGATTCTGGGACCCTGTTGGCCGATACAAATGGTGACTCCATATACCGTAGCGATGCTGTGTAATATACAGTAGACACCACTATTACACAGATGAGTCTGCCTGCTGGTGGCCTGGAAGCTGTAGCCTTTGACCTTTGTACTGGTGCTTATCTACAAATGTGGCTTGCTGATTGGCACCGTGTGTTTACTGGCTTCTTAAAGGAGTTTCTGGTTTTTAATCAATTATGTTTTCCAATTTCTCAGCTGCATGCTGTCAGTGAATGGAAACATTCTTTTTTACTTTTGGAAGATGATATGTAGTTAAAGGAAACCTACCATTTGTTTTCATGCATTATGAACCAAACATACCTTGAGAATGCTGTAGCTACACTCATGCAGAAACATCTTGTTAAATCCCTGAGCTGAGTGGTTCTGCTGAAAAAACAATTATAACATTCAGGACCTTGGTAAAGCTGGGTTGGATTCACTACACAAGCTTCATGAAATGTCCAGGCAGGACTAATCAACCTGAGCTGGATCACTCATACACAACAGCTGTGGGATGGTGCAGCGTTTGATTACTTCTGCCTGTCAGGAACCGCACAGTGAATACAACATTCTCCAGAGCAGTGCATAATTGGGGTAAGAGGAGAAGCGCTGGAGCAGCCACAGGAGCGACAGAGAATTATTATTATAATTTTATAATTGTTTTCTCAGAAAAATCACTCCGGGATTAAACAAGATATGTTTCTGCATCAGTGTAGCTACAGCATTCTCAAGTTATATTTGGTTCATAATGCATAAAAACAAATGGTAGATTTCCTTTAAAGGGGTGAAACAGCCGTTAGGGGATACAAAAAAAGTGGGGTGCAGTAATGACTTGAAGAAGATTTTAGAGTGCACCATATTAGGACTAAATGGGCGCACGGCCATGAACAGTCATTGGACCCCATGGTCTTATAGTAATGAAAAAAAACTAGAGATATGCAAAAATCATTCAGGAATCGATTTGCTGAATTTTCACATCATTTTTCAAAAGATTTGGTTCCGTGTTGCTCCATTTGTTCTTGAAATTGGTATATAACCCTGACCCTCTGCCAACCCTAATGAAAATAATTTCTAAAAATGTAACAAAATAACAAAAGAATCATTGTTTTAGAGGATTAGAGGGGGTATATACTAATTTCCTGGACACCTGGAGCAACATCGGTTCATCCAACGGTGATAAAAAAAAAACTCAGATTCAATTCCGTGCCTTAAAATCTGCAGAATTCATACAAAATCTATGAATTGCAAAGAAAATATTCTAGATCTAACATATAAATAGGTCATCAATAAACCCTGTACTTTATAATGTCTCTATTATATCTCCTTTTATTCTAATCTGGACTTCTTTTTTTTGTTCAGGGACGCCTGGAACGCATTGGGCGACATGTCTAAAGAAGAGGCTATGATCGCGTATGTGGATGAAATGAAAAAGGTGAGAAATTAGTGAGGATTTACAGGAATCCTTCCCGATAACATAGGAAAGGCGTCATGAAGTATGGACTATATAGAATTAAAGGAACCCTCCAGTCAAAGTCATTGAATAATACATGGTGCAGGGCCTGGGGAGAGGAGCAGGACTCATTGTCTGGAGTCATAACCTGGAGTCATGCTCCTCCCTTCAGACCCTGCATAAGGTATAATTCAATGAATCAGCTGTGACTGGGGTGTTCCTTTTAGTTATAACTGGAAATGTTACTTGTAGCCAAAGACATTTCTGCTGTGACTGTCCCTAGGAGTCCAGTGGGTGTTCAGTGATTGACAGTTTGCATACAGAAATCTCTCTCAATCACTGAATAGCTCCTCCCTCTGGACTCCTAAGCACAGATAGAGCAGGGATTTAAATAAATATAATCCATTTTATAAACGCCACATATTCGACAGGTTCCCTTTAAAATCCTGCTGTAGTAATGTGAAATTCCCGGCATATCCTCCGTGCAGACTACTGATCTAGGTCATTAGATTTCTGCAGGAAAATAATAAGTGTTTGGCCGGGATTTGATTACAGATAAGTAGATTGTCTGCGGTAATTTCATCCAGAAGCTGCTCACACCTCTCTTCCCTGGCAGCACTTATCTTCTAGGGTGTGTAATGTCTTCTCTAGTTACACGTGAGGATAAAAGGAGGCCCCTGCCATGTCCCAAATACTGGAGCACAGCTCAAGATCTAGAGCACCGTAGTATGTTGTAAGCTTTATAGCTGGTCCGGGGCTCTCTGGACTTGATGGTTTAAGAGGTCCCAGTATGTGGACACACTATGGACAAACTTCTCAGCTCCTTCTGCTCTGTAACATGCTGCCTGCAGATAGGACACTATGTACAATCTGCTAATTTCCTCCTACTCTATAACATCCTGCCTGCAGATAGGACACTTTGTACAATATGCTCAGTTCCTCCTGCTCTATAACATCCAGTCAGCACATGGGAAACTATGTACAATCTGCTCAGCTCCTCCTGCTCTATAAATGCTGCCTGCAGATAGGACACTATATACAATCAGTTCAGCTCCTCCTGCTCTATAACTTGCTGCCTGCAGATAGGACACTATGTACAACCTGCTCAGCTCCTCCAGTTCTCTAGTCACAAATAAGACACACGGGCCGTTGTTTCAGTGCTACATGATGATCGCTGATGGATACAAATGGGAAAAACAAAACTAAACAAAAAAAATTCTCGATTCCTTGTGCTGTTCCCTGACCTCTTGCCTTTTGGACACTAGATCCTTGAGACGATGCCAATGACGGAGAAAGTGGAAGAATTACTCCAGGTCATTGGTCCCTTTTATGAAATTGTTGAAGACAAAAAACTGGTCCGTGGATCTGGTGTAGCTGCAGGTGGGTCTCCCCTCTGTGTGTATACTCTATATATATATATTTTATGTTACTACTTGTCCCTCTCCTCTGATCTCTGCTTTCTGCTCTTTCCTCTTCCGCTTGCCAGTGCGACTGGACAGAGTTACTAAGTCTTTAGAAGGTATGATGGACAATCCCATATTTACTCTATTTAATTCAAGTCTTCAAAATTCACAAAAAGTTTAAAGTTCTCGTTTTACTTGTCGGTATTTACAGTGAATTTCCTGGATCAGATCTGCAAAAGTTATCAACTCGGAGATTCTCCATTGATTCTCATGCAAGTTCATAACGATCGGATCCAGTGCCTTCAGCTCTGTGTTCAGCTCTAGGGACAACACGTCATATAGCTGTGCATCACAGGACACGTTCCTGGTTGTTGTTGCACATTTCTATGTTGTTAACTTTTGAACCCTAAGGCTATATTCACGCTGCCGTTGCCCGCCCGTACCGGGTAACGGCAGTGCACGGGGAGAGGAGGAGGAGGAGGAGGTGAGCGCAGCTCACCCCGCCCCTCTCCATAGGGATGTATGACGCACGGCGCCGTATTACGGGAAAAGATAGAACATGTCCTATCTTTTTCCCGGGTACGGAACGGTACGGTGCCGCACGTGTGCTGCACCGTACCGCTCCTGTAGGGCGCCGTGCGCCCATTGCTGCCTATGGGGGACGTATATCGGCCGTATATACGTCGGCCGTATATACGTCCCCCATACGTTAGTGTGAATGTAGCCTAAGAGATATTACAGATCTGATTGCTGCAATCGATTTCTGAGACAATTCCGGTGATATTCTATGTAGTCACCTTCCCGTTGGAAAAACTTTCCCTTGATCCAATATGGCGGCATTCAAGGTGGCCTAATAGATAGGCCCCACCTCTCCTGTTACTTACAGGGGTATCAGATTCATCATTTTTCTTTGGTTCCTAAAGTAAAAGTGCGTCCTGTGACTTAGGACCTGCCCTGTACATACACTAAGGTTGATTCATACCTTTTTTTTAGGATTTATGTGTCTTTTGCTTCTTTAGTGTTCTCTGGGGTTGAGGGTAAATTTCCGCTCTGACTCGCTGGCTGATTCTTGGCAGGGACACGTCGTTTTTGTATTTGGTTAATCCACCACATCCGAGCAAAACATTGTTCCTATTTTGTAATCGACTTGGGATATCAAAGTTTATAGGGACTAACACCATGTGCCATACAGGAGTAGGGAAATGTGAATTTTTACACTTATTCACAGCAGGGTGTGATGTATCTAGGATTCGTGTGCATGTGTCTTACATAGGGGATGCTATAGCAGCCCACAAGGAAAATAGAATTGTGTCGGACACTTAAGTTTTTCCATCATGACTTTAGCTTTTTTTCTGTTTATACCCTTATTTAAATGAGTCTCTCGGTGCACTATGGGTGGGGCTTCCTCAACATGTTCCTTTACACATTAATTCAGTTTACTCATAGGAGAAGGTGTAGAAAGAAGAATGCTAATGTATGGACTAGGGTTAGGGCCTTTTGGTGTAGGGTGTACTTAAAGGGACCCTATTAAACTAGCAGCACTCTCAGGTAGGGGATGAAATCTTCTTTATAGAATTCCCTCTTTTATGTGAAATCTCATCCTTTTTACCTATACAAAAATCTCCTCCAAGACACGTGACAATAAACAGAGAAAAGTCTGAGATGAGTCAAATTTAGGGAGTGCAGGGTAAGAGTCACGTCGTATACCCAATAAAGAGATAGTTGGCAATTTTCCACTGAAGATGAAAATCAAACTTTCTTTTTATTTTAACTGCCGGTATATCCGGTTTTGTAACTAGAGAAACACTATTGTGATCTGAAAGATTAGATCCTTCTATTTTATAGGACATTAAAAACATGGATTTAGAGGTATCTGAAATAACCTCCTGCAACCGATAAACTTGACTCTTCCCAGACAAATATGACTCTTCTCAGCTCATTTTCATGACTTTGGATGATTTTTATTGGTAAACGGGTGAGATTTCAACTAAAAGAGGGAATTCTCTAAAGGACATTTCATCCCCTACCTGAGGGGGGCAGTAGTTTAATGGGATAAAACCTGATAACATTGTCCCTTTCAGAGATAATCTGCATAAAAATAACAACTGAATTTTCTTTAATATTAGGGAACAGGACAGAAATTCTAGAAAAATTATGAAGCACTTTACACGATGATATTACTGGAGCAGGTAGCCCCCCCCCCCCCCCCCCCCCCCTCTCTAGAGAACATTACACAGGAAGATGATAATACATGTGGCTAATTATCATTGCATTGATCGTCTGGATAGCGGATGAGCGGGAGGATAGCTGTCTGCGTTGCGGTAAGCTCAGGAAGCACTTGAAGATCACGGCTACTGCTGATGCATCACACTTGATAGCATTACACCGATGCATTCTGGGTATTTCCTCTACATTACCTTTAATTATTAGCTGTGATTTGTTTCTGCAGATTAATTAATAATAAGAAAACTTCCTCTTATTGTGTTTATATCCTGGACCTCATTATAGAGCTCCTACACCCCTAAACAACAATCCTAATAAAGACAGAGGTGCAAAGGTGAACTCGGGCTCCAGGCAACTAAGAGTTTCTTAAAGGGGTATTCCAGCAGATTATTTATGACTGCTGGGGGTCATTCAGCTGAGCTGCAGGATCATCACTTGATCATCACAATGTGAATGTAGCGATTGTTGGGAGTCTCAAGTGTTGTACCATTGAGCATCAATATCATTATGCTGGAGGATCCCTTTAAAGGAAATCGACCATCCGAATCCATCATGATAAACCAGGGACACTTACTCATGGATCTAGGCACCGTGACTGTGGTAATCTTCTTATATTTGTTATCCATGGTCTCCTTCCTTCTAAAAGCAACTTGTATAATTGTGCTAATGAACCAGAATGGGGGGGGGGTGTTACCAGAGCCCCTCTGTGCTGCAGCTGCACATGCTGTTATACTGTGCAGGAGTTATTTCTCCCTCCCAATATGTGAGATTACAGCAGGCAGAGGCAGGTGGAAGTGCTGAAGGATCTGGGGGTGGGGGAAATTTTCTAGCAGCCTGTGAAGCTACAGCACAGAGAGGCTCTGGTAACACCCTCCCTCAGAGCGCTTCAGACTCATAAGTATAATTTTAAAAGTTGATTTTAGAAGGAAGGACGCCATAATGGATAACCAATAGCTTTTTTAGCATGTTTCATAGCGTAATGTATGAGCACGGCCTTAGTTTCCTATCACCGGTCACTCGCTAGACTGCGGTGTCTCAAGCCTCTTGTCCACATTGTCGCCAACTATCAATTCGTTTTTTCCTCTTTGGAGCATTCACTGCATATTTTTTTTTTCTGTCCGATTAATGGATGATATTCAGAATGTGCTTCTTGTCTGCTGTTGATTATAAACATTAGATGAGATGAGGCTGGCAGATCTAACACCTGCGCCAGTCGCTGGCACGCAGTATCAGCTTGGGCACACGTGCGGAGGGCTGGGGGGCAGCTGGGCACCTCTGGTGCTATTAACCTGGGAAATACAATAAAGGATCTGCCAAATAAATCCAACATAAGCAATTTGGACGGCCAGCTGGCACCTCCCGTACAGATTATTGGGCCCTCTGATAAACTAATCTCTATAGGCAGATGTCTGGTCACTGGTAGAATAGGGGCACATACAGAGCGGGTGACGGCTACTCTGGATTCAGGAAATATAGCATATATCACATTGAGTGATGGAAAATAAATGCAATTTTTTAACACGCCATGTAGTTTCATTTTGTTAGGATTCCGCTTGCAGTCATTGAATGGAAAACTCCAACGTTTATTTCTGCTCGACGACAAATTCATTTTAGCTATAGGATGATCGCAGAAAGATCACCTTTTACTGTACAAATTACAAAGATATACAGGTTCTGGAAGTACACAGTAATATTGTCATTCACTGACTGCAAGCAGAGACCTGTAAAGAGTTGACATAGAGAAAAACAAATTGACTTGAAAACTTGCAAAATGTCTTAAAGGATGAAGAACTGTATGCAAATGAGCCTGTGGGGCTCCGGGCTTTATTAACACCTATGGAGCCTGGAGCCTCCATAGGTTTTGACCATATAAAGCTGTATACAGTGTTAGGTTTTGTCGTTGGAGACCTGTTTAATCATAACTTTGTGTGGGTTGTTGGTAGCAGCAGGACTGTGGAAAATGCACGTATATGGACCAATTTGTCATGCTTTGTGCAGCGATGCGTAATCTGTGTGCGCTATATAAATAAAGAATTATTTTTATAATTATATTCCGGGATTGTAGCTGGACTGGAGCACTGTGATGTACCAGTGTATGGGATCTATTTACTGAACCCTTACTGTAACTGCTGTAGAAGATTCTACAGCAGTGGGGCTGTTCCGGGGTACAGTGAAGTTCAGCAGAGTTCTCCAAATTCACTTATAATCCTTAAATATAAATGCATTTTTCACGGCCCTGCTGCTACTAACATCACACACAAAGGTCTGGTTGCATAGATCTCAAGGGACAATACCTAACACAGTTTTCAGTTTTGTTCGGTCAAAACCACTGACAAATTCCCTTCAACAATTGTGTGACATAACGTGGTGGTATCATTGACTTTACCCTTGCATAGACCTCAGCTCTGCCCTGACCTCCACCCCTAATTGTAAGGCTGTGAATGGGAAAGCAGAGAGCAGTGACAGTGGAGCTGAATCCGAGGAAGAGGAGAACGGACGGCGGGAGGAGGAAGAGGAGGAAGAAGATGAGGCTGACCTAAGTGAACAAGGTATTAAGGAGATGTGTGCATTATGAATTGTGTTAGGCTACATTCACACAATGGGGCAGATTTACTTACCCGGTCCATTTGCGATCCAGCGGCGCGTTCTCTGTGATGGGTTTGGGTCCGTCCGGGATTCATTAAGGCAGTTCCTCCGACGTCCACCAGGTGGCGCTGCTGCGCTGAAGAGAATCGGAACGCACTCAAGTTCACCGGCCTATTCCTAGTGAAGGTAAGTGCAAGCTCCGCGACACATTTTTTTTTTTTTAAATGCGGCGTTTTTTCCGAATCCGTCAGGTTTTCGTGCGGCCACGCCCCCCGAATTCCGTCGCGTGCATGCCAGCGCCGATGCGACACAATCCGATCGCGTGCGCCAAAATCCCGGGGCAATTCGGGGGAAATCGGCACCAAAATCCCGTGGCAATTCAGGGGAAATCGGCGCAAATCGCAAATATTCGGGTAACACGTCGGGAAAACGCGAATCAGGCCCTTGGTAAATGACCCCCAATGTATGCGGACGGGCATACATCGGCGCCAGGGAGAAGAGGAGGGGAGAGCGCCGCTAACCCTCGCCCCTCTCCATAGAGTAATATAGGGCCCGGCCCGTATTCCGTCCATAGATAGTACATGTCCTGTGTATCTACGGGCTACAGAACAGTACGGTGCCGCACGTACACATATAAACTCTAATGTGCTCCAGTTTCTTCCCTGGATCAGACAGAAGTTGTTGTTCCCGATCCCTGGTGCGGTTTTCTATATCTCCTATGTGTTTTTAACCCTTCGTATGCAGCATATTACTCACTGGTAGTAGATCCTTACAGACATCTTGTGTTCTGTTTATTCCAGAGGATAAAGCGGTGACGGTGGATGCCGCTCCGGAGCCGCGCCCCGGTGCTACTTTGGTTAATGGATTGCACATAAGTCCTAACGAAGACATTCCAGAAATCCCCAATCATGTACCCAACAAGTCTGATCTCAATGACCCCACAAGCCAGATGAATGGAGAGCCAAGAAATGCCCAGGACGACATCGTAAAAGACACGGAGGTCACACCCAAAGGTCAGTGCTCCCCTAGTAAGGTCCTATTAGCCAAAGGGGCGGTAACCTTTTTGTTTTCTGCAGGGAAAATAAAAGGGTTCCACCCCTTTGGCCAGTAAGTGCTCATTCATATATAAACATATGAGTGTTATAGCTTTTGAACGAGCGGACGGATTGTTTTCAATAAACACAATATGTATCACAGCAGGCGCCAAAGTATATTTGTACATTACGTAGAATTGCCCTTTGTATCTGCAGGACCAGCCCCTGGTTATCTGTGTTTGTCATGGTTATCATGATGGACCTTAGCCTGCAGGTAGTTTGATATCAGAGAAGACTGTTCTCTCTGTCTTCTGATAGATATCATCACAACATTTTATCATATAGGAAAATGTCAAAGCTAATGTTCATCTCTGAACAGCATTGATCTCAAGTTTTAAGGTAAATTCCACTCCAGAGCTGTAATCGCAGTTCTGCTGTTTGTGATTAATGATGATGAATGACTGATCTCCCCTTGTTATCAGAAAATGTGCTGCCAACAATATGGTAAACTGCTTATTAAAGGTGACGCCCTTCCTTAAAGGAAATCTACCATTAAAATCCATCATGACTGTGACTGTGGTAATCTTCTTATATTTGTTGTCTATGACCTCCTTCCTTCGAAAATCAACTTTTTAAAATGTGCTAATGAGCCGGAAGGGCTTTGGGAGGGCATTACTAGAGCCCCTCAGTGCTGTAGCTTAACAGGCTGTTACACTGTGCCCATATCTTGGACTCTGTAGTACTCAACATTATGGTTTGGTGTCATAATAATGATGAGAATCTCATCATAAAGAGCACATCAGGCCTGTGGTTCTATATGCTGAACTGGAGATGCAGGCAGTTATACACATAGGGGGTCATTTACTTACCCGGTCCTGTCGCGATCCAGCGGCGCGTTCTCCGATGAGGATTCAGGTCTTCCGGCGATTCACTAAGGTCGTGTGCCCGATGTCCACCAGGTGTCGCTGCTGTGCCAAGGTCCGCCGGAGTTTACCTTCCTATTCCTGGTGCATGTAAGTCTGTGTCAAGCGACACTTTTATAGCGCAATTTTTCAGAATCTGTCGGGTTTACCGACGGCCACATCCCCGGTTTTCGTCGCGTGCAAGCCGGCGCTGATGCGACACAATCCAATCGCTTGCGCCAAAATCCCGGGGCAAATCGTCGCAAAACGGTAAAATTCGGAAAACCCGGCGGAAAACCACGATTCGTACCCTTAGTAAATGACCCCCATTGTTCTGAATGTGATGTGCAGACAAAGATCAGATTCTCACCTTGTTCTTTCAAATCACAGAACCGCAATGTCTCATGTGATCTGAAAGTCTTTATTCCAACAGAATGTTTCTTGCTACTATAGAACCAAAGATAGGAGCTTCTGAAGTGACACTCCCTCTGCAGCTTCTGGCAAAAAGTGACTCTTCTCTGCTCATTTTCATGACTTTGGAGGAGATTTTTAATAGGTAAATGGGCAACATTTCACATAACAGGGAATTCTAGAAAGATTTTTAGAAATGTGGATACACACGGTGAGTAGTATCAGGTGACCTTATGTGACCTGGGCTTGTACATAGTAATTACAGGAGCACTGAATAACATATTATATTGTGCTTTACGTATCTTGTGACCTGCTGTGTGTGCAGGGACCCAGAGCACAGACTAATACTTTAGTCGCCTACGTCTTAAAGGAAATCTACCATCAGAATGAAGGATTATAAACCAACCAAACAGACATGCAGGTGTGTGCCCCCTCTGGCAGGATCTGCTCTTCTTTTAGCTTCTTATTTTGGTTTACAAAAACAAAATAATCAAAATTATGCAAATGAGCCTGATTGGCTTCGGGCTTCCTAGGTTTTCATGGAGCGCCTCAGGATCATTTGCATAAATTTTAAAGCCTATTATTCTTAATAACAAGGACATACGAAGCTAAAATAAGAGCGGATCCTGCCAGAGGGGGCACACACCAGTATGTCAGTGCGCTTGGTTTACAACCCTTCATCCTGGTGGTAGATTTCCTTTTAATAGGTATAATCAGAGACCATGTACTTCAGTATATCAAAAGCAGATTTTTGTCCCAGATCAACCATCTATCGATTCATGCAAGACACCTGGCACATGTTATACTGTTATTTGCACTGTGTAATGACTAATAAAAATAAAGGAATTATTATTATTATTAATGATTGGGGTGAGCGAGACATCATTAATATTATTACTCTTACTATCACTTATGTATAGGTCGTTAATATGTAGCTCAGCTCTGCTATAATCTTCTAGAATATGACCTTCCTTCTGAAATCAACTTTTAAAGTCATAATGGCTCCTGGGGTTTTTACTAGAGAGCCCCTCAGTGCTGTAGCTTCACAAGCTGCTACACTGTGCAGGGACACATTCCCCTCCCATGGTGTGAGATTACAGTAGGGAGAGGTAGTGGAAAGTGCTGAGGGAGCAGGTGGGAGGGGAGATGGTGTAACAGCCTGTGAAACTGTGCCCTGGAGAGGTTCTGGTAACCCCCCAAAGCCCTTTTTAGAAGTAAGGAGGCCATGGATAACAAATATAAGAAGATTACCACAATCACGGTTCCTGGATCTATGAGTAATGTCCCTGGTTTATCATAAAGGATATTGATGGTAGATTTCCTTTAAAGGACACCTGTCATCAGGTCTGTGTCACTTGTCCTGTCACTACTACCTGTTGGAGCAGCTCACAAGGATCCCATCCCAGCCTTTATCTAGTTATTTCATATATTAATCATTGTAAAATCATCTATTCTTTATCATGTAAATGAGGCTGGTCACATGGTCAGAGGCAGTGATGTCACTCCTGTTACCCCTCCCCTCTCCTCCCCCTGCTCATGTCTGTGTGTAATGTATAGTAAAGCATGGCTAGTGTGTGTGTTGCATCTGCTGACATGCTGCATCCCCCTAATACACAGAGACACAGACATCAGCTACACAAGTACCTGACATGTTCTGCTGTAACATGGCTGCCTGGAGCTGCTGTATCTCTCCTATACACACACACACATGCACACACAGGCTGCAGGGGGCGTGGCCACCAGCACCAGGAAGCACATCATTATACAGCCTCACACCATTATACAGGCTGTCAGTCATGCACTGGGGGTGAGGCTGTGCCTCCCACTCATGAATAGAGTGGACAGCTTGAATATGCTAATGCTTCATTGGACATTTCACAGGTCATTTGCATACAGCTTTAGGACCTCATTGCTTTGGTTTACAGGCATGTAGAGGGACAATGAAGGGATAGAGGCAATGCTCTCTAATGGCAGTTTGTGAAAATATATTTAGTTTAGGAGGGTTATTTTGCATGACGGGTTCTCTTTAAAGGGGTACTCCACCGATTATTACTGTGTATGATCGTGAATTTGCAGATTTATATATGTGGGAAAAATGTTCCTCGTATTGGATGCTACGGGTAGCACCCCCATATCATGCCCCTGTAAGTCATCTCCAGTGGTTGCTATTAACCCTTAACGTCCCGTCTCCCCCAGCAGATGACGGCGCAGAAGATATTCCTGCAGTGCAGCACTTGACGAGTGACTCGGACTCCGAGATATTCTGCGATTCCATGGAGCAGTTTGGACAAGACGACGTAAGTGGGATTTTCTCCCAGGATAATTTCCTCTGGCATTGATACAACACATTAGAATGGGCTCAGTGTTCAGTAACTATCTGGCACCGGCAGCGATCCTCATACCACTCAGAATTTAGTTTCCATGAAAGGAGATAAGAGACACTTTCTTCTAAATGCTCTTTTAATTCTCCTATTACCAAAAGGAAAATGGAAACTTCAACTTATTCTGATGTTTTTTTGTTTCACATAACTCCACCCAAAATGGAAAATTATTTTCTGATCCCCCTAAATATATACTAGAGCCTGGGGGGAGATTTATCAGTAGTGTCTAAGACCAAATCTCTTCTAGTTGCCCATGGGAACCAACCAAAGCTCAGCTTTCATTTTATAAACAGCTATGGGAAAATGAAAGCTGAACTGTGATTGGTTGATATGAGCAACTAGAACAGTTCTGCTCTCAGACACTTCTGATAAATCTCCCCCTATGTTCTCAGGAAGGAAAGCAAGAAGCTATAGCACCACCTTTAGTTTCAGTGTGCATACCATATGTATAGCTATACTGGGCTCCAGCAGGCGCAGGAACCCACTGCTGACTTTAGATATCCATGTACATTAGACATCACTTGCCACATTTTGTAAGATCAGTGATGAGTTAATTTTTATCAGTCCCTCCGAATTCTTCCTCATTGTAGAATTGGGGTACGGCATGACTTGCTCCTCTCTCTCCTGTGAAATCAACATGCATACTCGGCCAAGCATCTTCATAGTGAAGTCGAGAGGTGTAGCTGTCACTTGGGTCACTTCTATAAAGTCCATTAGATTACATGGAAAGGATTGTATTGGTTAGGGTTGGGTTGATTGATGTGGGTGTTTTTGGAAATGTACCTTAAAATTGGCACCCTAAAAATTAGCAAGCGATATTACCAGGTCAAGATTTTCCTTTAACCCCAATAGACGTCTGGCTATGCTGTAGGGGACTCCATCATCACTGGTAGCCCCATAGAAATGAACAGAGTGACCATGTATATACAACCAGCTGCTCTATTTATTGGGGTATACAAGGACCTCCCGTTATCGAGATAGGTCAGTGTCATAGTGATCAGATCTCCACCAAGTTATACCCCGTCCCGGCTAATTGGAAGACATATGTTGCCCTTCAAGTCTAGATCGATGAGAGAAATCCAATGAGCGATACTGTCTTATGGACTTGTCCACAGTAATTTAAGATACACTCCCTATGATTCGCAGGTTGATCACAGTCAGCTGGTAGAACGAGTTTTGAGGACTAAGCCCTTGTCCGACGGGAAGGTTGGAGGAGAAGCAAAAGAAGGTGGAGAAGACGGGAAGGCGTCTGGACGAACCCCACAGAAGGAGAAGTCCGGGAATGACAAGGCTGAATACTTTGCTTCTAGAAGAGGAAGAGGTGTGTGACCGCAGTATGTTGGGGGGTCTGACCCTGTGACCTAACCCTAGAACAAAATAGCTGAACCCCAGTCTATTACTAGCTGCTACAAAATGAAATGCTAGATCAAGTTCATTTGTAGGTCACCCTTGGTCATTATCAAATTGAATAGGAGCTGCAGTACTTTGCATGACCACTATGAGCCTAGATCACCGAGGCCTCACACCCTACACCCATGATCTGCTATGTGAAGGGGCTGCGGCATTCGGATGGACACTGTGGCCTCTACTTATGAAGCACAATGCCCTACATTGTATAGTGGCTGTGCTTGGTATTACAGCTCAGCCCCATTCCCACGGACACTGATCTGATACTGATAACCTATGTGAATATCCCTTTAACGCTATTTACGAGATACTATTTCTACACCACGGTCGGTCATCTAGATTCGCTTATGTTAACAATCCCTGTAGAGAAGTAGAGTAATGTCTAGAGAAGGGTGGAACCAAACTTTAAAGGAAACCTACCATTTGATTTAATGCATTATGAAGCAAACATACCTTGAGAATGCTGCAGCTACACTGATGCAGAATCATATCTTGGTTAATTCCTGATCTTTTGCTGAAAAAAATATTAATAAAATCAGGCTCTTGGGAAAGCTGGGTGAGGCTGGCTGCCTACATAAACACATTGCACACAGAGCTTGTCATTACACTCGGAGCTTAGTCAAGACATGACTAATCAACCTGAGCTGGATCACTCCTTCACAGCAGCTGGGGGATGGTGCAGCAATTGAATTGATCTGCCTTCAGGCACAATGCTAGGATTACATCATCCTGTGAGCTGTGCATAACTAATTTGCTAGGAAAAGCACTGAGCCCAGGCAAAGGAGCGACAGAGATTCGTTTTCATAATTTATTTTTTCAGCAAAAGCACTCAGAGATTAAACAAGATATGTTTCTGCATCAGTGTAGCTACAGCATTCTCAATGAATGTTTGCTTCATATCAAATGGTAGATTATCGTTTTGGTCCGGGTGCACCCCGCATGACCCGGACATATTGCTGGATTGTCCTGTGCAGCCAATCTGGCAAATTCAGGGCCTTAACTACTAGCTGGCTATGGTTGATCAGGCGCAGAAACCCATATCGCAGACCCTAATTTAAAGTGTGGGTCCTCTCAACTGTAGTAACATCTCATTTTAATCTTGCATTATATCATATGTTCTCCTGTGCAGCCAATCGTATGCACCCTGTGGGTGACGGATCCCGTGGCGGTCAGATGGGAAGCGGTGGCGATGGTGAAAGATGGGGATCGGAGCGTGGGCCAGAGGGCAGCATTAATGAGCAGATAGCGGTGGTCCTAATGCGGCTACAAGAAGACATGCAGAATGTGCTGCAGCGGCTGCAGACGTTGGAGGCCCTCACTGCTTCTCAGGTAACTGACTAGTCTATAGTCACATGGGTGGTCCTGAGCACCTGCTGTAGTTCAGGGCCGCACATATGATCGTAGAGAACCTGAATTAATGTCACTAATTTACTTAGAAATGGGGGGGGGGGGGGGGGGGGGGGGGGGGGGGTCTGGTTGTAATGTATAGTAAAGCATGGCTAGTGTGTGTGTGTGCATCTGCTGACATGCTGCCATCCCCCAATAATCACAGAGACACAGACATCAGCTACACAAGTACCTGACATGTTCTGCTGTCGCTTAACATGGCTGCCTGGGAGCTGCTGTACTCTCTCTACAACACACACAGGCACAATGCTGCAGGGGGCGTGGCCACCCAGCCACCAGGAAGCACATACATTATACAGCCTCCACCATTATACAGGCTGTCAGTCAGCACTGGGTGGGCTGTGCCTCCCACTCTGAATAGAGTTGGACAGCTTGATATGCTAATGCTTCATTGGACATTTCACAGGTCATTTGCATACAGCTTTAGGACCCTCATTGCTTAGGTTTACAGGCATGTAGAGGGACAATGAAGGAGAGAGGCATGCATGGCAGTTTGTGAAAATATTTAGTTTTAGGAGGGTTTTTTGCATGACGGGTTCTCTTTTAAAGGGGTACTCCACGATTATTACTGTGTATGATCGTGAATTTGCAGATTTATATATGTGGGAAAAATGTTCCTCGTATTGGATGCTACGGGTAGCACCCCCATATCATATCATGCCCCTGTAAGTCATCTCCAGTGGTTGCTATTAACCCTTAAGTCCCGTCTCCCCCAGCAATGACGGCGCAGAAGATATTCCTGCAGTGCAGCACTTGACGAGTGACTCGGACTACTCCGGATATTCTGCGATTCTCCATGGAGCAGTTTGGACAAGACGACGTAAGTGGGATTTCCTCCCAGGATAATTTCCTCTGGCATTGATACAACACATTAGAATGGGCTCAGTGTTCAGTAACTATCTGGCACCGGCACGATCCTCATAACCATCTCAAATTTATTTCCATGAAAGGAGATAAGAGACACTTTCTTCTAAATGCTCTTTTAATTCTCCTATTACCAAAAGGAAAATGGAAACTTCAACTTATTCTGATGTTTTTTTTTGTTTCACATAACTCCACCCAAATTGAAAATTATTTTCTGATCCCCCTAATATATACTAGAGCCTGGGGGAGATTTATCAGTAGTGTCTAAGACCAAATCTCTTCTAGTTGCCCATGGGAACCAACCAAAGCTCAGCTTTCATTTTATAAACAGCTATGGGAAAATGAAAGCTGAACTGTGATTGGTTGATATGAGCAACTAGAACAGTTCTGCCTCTCAGACACTTCTGATAAATCTCCCCCTATGTTCTCAGGAAGGAAAGCAAGAAGCTATAGCACCCACCTTTATTTTTTCAGTGTGCATACCATATGTATAGCTATACTGGGCTCCAGCAGGCGCAGGAACCCACTGCTGACTTTAGATATCCATGTACATTAGACATCACTTGCCACATTTTGTAGAATCAGTGATGAGTTAATTTTTATCAGTCCCTCCGAATTCTTCCTCATTGTAGAATTGGGGTACGGCATGACTTGCTCTCTCCTCCTCTCTGTGAAATCAACATGCATACCTCGGCCAAGCATCTCTCATCAGTGAAGTCGGAGGTAGCTGTCACTTGGAGTCTTCATAAAGTCCATTAGATTACATGGAAAGGATGGTATTGGTTAGGGTTGGTTGATTGATGTGGGGTTTTTTGGAAATGTACCTTAAAATTGGCACCCTAAAAATTAGCAAGCGATATTACCAGGTCAAGATTTCCTTTAACCCCATATAGACGTCGGCTATGCTGTAGGGGACTCCATCATCACTGGTACCCCATAGAAATGAACAGAGTGACCATGTATATACAACCAGCTGCTCTATTTATTGGGGTATACAAGGACCTCCCGTTATCGAGATAGGTCAGTGTCAAGTGATCAGATCTCCACCAGTTTATACCGACCGTCCCGGCTAATTGGAAGACATATTTTGCCCTTCAAGTCCAGATCGATGAGAGAAATCCAATGAGCGAACTGTCTTATGGACTTGTCCCATTAATTTAAGATACACTCCCTATGATTCGCAGGTTGATCACAGTCAGCTGGTAGAACGGTTTTGAGGACTAAGCCCTTGTCCGACGGGAAGGTTGGAGGAGAAGCAAAAGAAGGTGGAGAAGACGGGAAGGCGTCTGGACAACCCCACGAAGGAGAAGTCGGGAATGACAAGGCTGAATACTTTGCTTCTAGAAGAGGAAGAGGTGTGTGACCGCAGTATTTTGTGGGGGTCTGACCCTGTGACCTAACCCTAGAACCAAATAGCTGAACCCCATTCTATTACTAGCTGCTACAAAATGAAATGCTAGATTCAAGTTCATTTGTAGGCACCCTTGGTCATTATCAAATTGAATAGGAGCTGCAGTACCTTTTGCATGACCACTATGAGCCTAGATCACACCGAGGCCTCACCCCTACATCACCCATGATCTGCTATGTGAAGGGGCTGCGGCATTCGATGACACTGGTGCCTGCTACTTATGAAGCAAATGCCCCTACATTGTATAGTGGCTGTTGCTGGTTATTCACAGCTCACTCCCATTCACGGACACTGATCTGATACTGATACCTATGTGAATATCCCTTTAACGCTATTTACGAGATACTATTTCTACAACCACGGTCGGTCATCTAGATTCGCTTATGTTAACAATCCCTGTAGAGAAGTAGAGTAATGTCTAGAGAGGGTGGAACCAAACTTTAAAGGAAACCTCCATTTGATTAATGCATTATGAAGCAAACATACCTGAGATGAGTAATGATGCAGAATCATTGGTTAATTCCTGATCTTTGCTGAAAAAAATATTATAAATCAGGCTCTTGGAAAGCTGGGTGAGGCTGTCCTGCCTAGCTATAAACACATTGCACACAGAGCTTGTCATTACACTACTGGAGCTTAGTCAAGACATGACTAATCACACCTGAGCTGGATCACTTCCTTCACAGCACTGGGGGATGGTGCAGCAATTGAATTGATCTGCCTTCAGGCACAATCTAGGATTACATCATCCTGTGAGCTGTGCTAACTAATTTGCTAGGAAAAGCACTGAGCCCAGGCAAAGGACGACAAGATTCGTTTTCATAATTTATTTTTTCAGCAAAAGCACTCAGAGATTAACAAGATATGTTTTCTGCATCAGTGTAGCCTACAGCATTCTCAATGAATTTTTGCTTCATAAATCATAACTCGTGTAGATATCTGTTTTTAGGTCCCGGGATGCAAACCCCCGCCTTCGGATACTCCGGCTTATCCCATAATTTGCTCGGATTGCTTCCTTTTGTGCGTGTCTCCCTCTCCTCTTTTTCTCTTCTTTCTGCCTCCTCCATTTCCTGTGCAAATTCAGGGGCCTTATCTACTATATCTGGCTATGGTTGATCAGCGCTCCGCAGAAATCATACCCCCTCAGTTAGTCTGCCACCCTAATTTTAAATGTGTTGAGGTCACTCTCCCTTCCCCTTCGAACTGTTAGTAAACATTCTCATTTCTTTATCGCGGAATCTCGTGTGCCTGTCTTGTCATTATCTCCTCTATGCTTCGCTCCGTCTCTCGTGCAGCCCTTAATCGTTGACTTCCTCTTTTATTCGACACCTTCTGTGGCGGTGCGAGATTCCTTGCCTCGTCGCTTGTTGGTGCGGCTCGCTCAGATATGGGGGCATATTAGCGTGTGGTCCGATGGTGAAAAGAGTGGGGATATTCTATGGGATCGCGTGGGCCCGAAGTGGCAGCATTTAATGAGCAGATATGCGGGTGGTCCGTAATTCTGCGTGCTACAGAGACATTGCAGAAAAAAAAAAATGTGCTGCAACTGTCGGTGTTTTCCCTTGCTCATTGCGCTCACACTTTGCGTCTGTGATCTTGGAGCCCTCCTCGGGCCTTACACGGGCATTCCCCTTTGCTTTCTCCTCAGGTAACCTTATGGTGTACTACCGGTAGCTCCTACCCCCGTATACGCTGCGTCACAACCCTGTTTCTCTTGGGTTGTGTCACCTTGCAGCCCTCCCTACCTGCTTGTTAGTTCATGGCCTGTCACTGATACATGATCTTCCGTTTATCAGAAGCTGGGCCTCTTGAATTATATGTCTACTTTCAATCTTACTCGCTATAGGAAATCCTTGCTTGAGGGGCGGGCTGTGGCTTGTGCCACGCGTGCCTTCGAGGTTCCGACTCTTTGTCCTCTTCCCCCGCCTCTTGTGGTCTGAACGTGTCCCTTGCGGCTTGTTCTGTGGTCGGGTTATCTCTGGGGTCGGTTGTTGCTCTTCTCCTTCTCCTTTGGGGGGGGGGCCTGGGGTGGTGGGGTGGGGGGAGGGGGCATATGGGGTGGGGGCTTCTGAAGTAACTCTCCCCCTGCAGCAGAAAATGCAAAAATGGGATGAGAAGAGTCATATTTTCCTGCCTTTAGGTGAAATTAAATAAATGGGTAAGATTTTACATAAAAGAGAATTTTTAGAAAAGATATTTTATACCCTACATGAGGGGAATAGTAGTTTAGTCGGGTAAAACCTGTCGCTCGACGAGGTAAGTGGTGGTTGCCAAAATATACTCCTCCCTCCCTAGCGGTCCCACAACTTTTTTTTTTTTTCCTGAGGATAGGTCATTAGTATGAAGCAAGAGTGAACTATTTTTCTCGTACTTTAAACGTTTTTTCAGTGTTTTTATTCATGTTTTTTGTGTTTTAGGCAAGGTCAATGATTCTAGAATCTAACCTTCATCAGTCGGCCAACAAGGTAAAATGAAGCTTTTTATTCTTTTTCAGTGTTCAGGTCTGCTGTATATTTTACATTTATATATTGTATAATTGTACCTCCAGAAAAAGGTTTTTTTTTTTTGCCCCAGTGACAATTTGATTTTCAAAATTTTAGTTGCAATGGAACCAGGGATTATCAATAAATTTTAATTACAGAGACCTTACAGCTGGTCATTGCAGTCTGGGACTATAGTAACATCCAGAGAGCTTCACCAGAGGTCACAGTGGGCAGAGGGGTCTGTCTTTAACTATGGGTCGTCTGTAAGTCGGGAGTCTTTAAGTAGGGGACCGCCTGTACTGCATCTAGCGCAGCCTATGGGGGTCAGTTACAGGACTCATTTCAGATTTATTTGCCCTCTGGTGGTGAAATGTGAATTTTTTGTTGGAAATATTTGAGTTTTGATTTCCCTATGTATGGTGCCACCTCTCCACCATTTACCCCAGACTTAGCTGAACTGATTGCGCCAAACCAACTTTTGTATGGTGCTGTGAGTTGTAGACTGTCCTCTCCTGTCCTGATGATTAGCAAGGTATTATAGATCACATTGATGTCCGTGTAGCGTAGCAGGGCTGTGATTGGTCCAGGAAATTATGTAGATCTTGTTTGCTGGACTAGTTACTGCCATCTAAATGGGCTGTGGTAGTCTCCAATGGCCTGTAGGCCCAGTTACATCACATCTTTCTGAAACCTACCATAAAGTGTAATTGCATCACTTTGTTTCTTGCAGAAACCATCGTGGTGGCCCTTTGAGATTTCGTCAAGCACGCTGGTCTTTGCGGTCATCTGGCCATTTATTGCTCATTGGTTAATACATCTATACCTACAAAGGAAACGGAGGTAAGTGATCCCAGTCCAATACTGTATAAAACAGAGCGTATCCAGGGATATCATGAGCCGTGCGCCTGTGTGACATCACATGACCAGAGACATAACGAGCCGTGCACCTGTGTGACATCACATGACCAGGGACATAACGAGCCGTGCACCTGTGTGACATCACATGACCAGGGACATAACGAGCCGTACACCTGTGTGACATCACATGACCAGGGACATAACGAGCTGTACACCTGTGTGACATCACATGACCAGGGATATAACGAGCCGTGCACCTGAGTGACATAACATGACCAGGGATATAATGAGCCGTGCACCTGTGTGACATCACATGACCTGGGAAAGTTTTCTATCCACAGGAAGTAAACAATGAAGCTTCCTATAGAATGACAGCAAGCAGAGATCTATGGAGGAATTGATGAAAAGATATACAAATTTTTCCAATATATTTTTCTAATATCAATTATTTTCTGAAATGGAAAGTTTACTTACTGTCCTGCAAAATAAGTCAGATCCACGTGTGATATGAGAGGTCCTGGACCCTGCATTGGCTCCGGGTCTGATCCCAGGACAGCTGAGCAGACGGGTTGCGTTCAGCTCAGCTGTACTGTGTTTGGTCTGTAAATCTGGGGCAGTTTTTCCTTTCCTGTACATTAATGAGGTTCTCTCCTTGTCTTAGGAAGCCCACCTGATCATTCAGAAGCGACTCTGGTTTAGGAAGCTATTCGGGACGCCCCCTATAATTGTCCCATGGAGGATGGCAGCGGCCGGGAGTTCCTCTTCTCTTCGCTCTTAGTAAATTCCTTGCACTACGTGAATGATAACAGAATAAGGACTAATTTTACTAAAGCTTGAATACCAGAATTATATACTAAGCTGGCAGTAGTATTAATGTCTTTTATCACATTTCAAATGGAAAACTAAATTATTTTTAAACCTATTGAGAGCATGTAGTAGATAGACACGTGTGAGGGGTACGAGGAGGGAGGTGAGTATCATGGATGTGACTTACAGGAAATCAGACCGTGATGGATAATAATGTGAAACTGGAATTTCTCTCCTGTAAGATTTACTTTAGTAATAAAATCTATGCATAAAATGGTCCGAGTCTCCAAGCAGCTTTTCTTAAAGGGACGGTCAAGGGGCCTGGATCTCTGAGTAATTATCCCTAGTTTATCATGATGGATTTTTATGGTAGTGCCAATTGTATGGTTATCCCCTATCCATACCTCAGCGGCATTACTGTGGTAACAAAAAGGAACCTGTAGTCGATTTATTTTTCCAAATTGCCCTGACCGGTTCCCTTTTAGAGGGCGGTTCCTTTCTGCTTATGTCAACTGCAAGACCTAGAGTGAAAAGGCTTCTGAAATTGTGACTACACCCTAAAGCAGTGGAGGCGAACCTATGGCACGGGTGCCAGAGGCGGCACTCTGAGCCCTTTCTGTGGGCACACAGGACAGAGTTCACCAAACAGAACCAAATCCACTAATCTCCCTGCAGTCCCAGGCAACTTAAGAGATACTGCTCTCATTGGCATTTTAAAGCGACACTTTATTGGCTGTTTGGAACTGCTGGAAAAGTGAGAAGACCCTTTAGAGAAACTACAATGATAGCTTGGATTTGTCCTCCTTCTTCCAACTGTATTGGTTGCCTCAGGGGGCCGATACGATTGAAAGTTGAAGAACAGGTAGCAATAAGTTACTGCTTAAAATGCAATGTTGGCACTTCATGGTAAATAAGTGGATTTTGGTTGTAGTTTGGGCACTCAGGTCTCTAAAAGGTTTGCCATCACTGCCCTAAAGCAACCCACCAGTCACAGCCGATTGATTGAATGATACCATGTGTAAGGGCCTGAAGGGAGGAGCAGGACTCCAGGGTCTAGGAATACACTGACAATAAATCCTGCTCCTCCCTTCAGGCCCCGCACCGTGTATTATTCAATGAATTATCTATGACTTAAAAGTTTTCCTTCAACTTTTTTACCAACCTGGATTGATGTAGGTCCAAAAACATTTGTGCGGTCCATAGAAAACACTGGCAGAAAAGGATCTGCTCTATGATTTGCAGCTCCGACAGTGGGCTCGCAGAAACCACAGCCATGTGTATGAGCCCATAGAGTACATAGGGCTGTGTGCCAGGCATTAAATCAACAGTAGTGTACAGACAAGAACTATGGGGGGCATATATCAGGGCCCTGAAATGATTGCAATTACTGGCTAAACGGGGGCGTGACAAACATGTCGGGGGGGGGGGGGGGCGGAGGAATCTTTCTGCCATCTTATCTCATGTTATCTTATCTAGAACATGCGAACATTTGTATTGAATATTTGTATGGCGTTTATGTAAAAGACACCGGCTTGCAGCTGCCACAGTTTTGGCCGTCGGTGCAGCCCTCCCCCGAATTCATCAGGAGGCCTAAGCTTCTTATGATAAGCCGTCCAATGACAAGTCTCCCCCTATATCGTGCACAGGGAGCCTGAATCAAATGAAAAAGCAAAGTTTGACCATTCAAACATTATATTACTTTATTTTATATTAAGATTTACAATACCGGGTCCAGGCTGATTGCAGGGTTTGGTTTACACTGGGCTATAATATGAAGGGGGTTATGTTTTTCGTAATGAAAAACAGCACTTAAAAACAGTGTCATGTTCAGATGACTTTGCCCTATTAAAATCATGGTACAGTACCCCCTCCCCCATCAGAGGGTCCAAATGAGAAGTGAATCCTTTCTAAGGTGCAGAAATAAGAACACTGGTTATAATGCAACAAAATATTTACAGAGAAAAACACCCCCCCCCCCCCCCATCAGTGCCACTTTTTTTTTTTTATATATACATTTAGGAACATCACACGTACAGTAAAATGTAAATCCCATAATAGCCGTTTAAGCTAAAACCTGAATAATTCATGTGGGCAGTGCTGCTATTTATGGATAAAACTGGTGCAAGGAAGGTCCATGTGTGGCGCCTCCTACAGGCTGAATCCAGACACTTTCAGATCCTGGGCGTTATTTCTGGCTTCAAAGTAAGTGGTGTCCGTCTCGTCGTCCGGCTGTGGGATAAAAGGCATGGGCTGGTTCTGCTGGTTTTCCCAATCTATTCCATGGAAGAAAGGATGAACCTTCAGTTCTGCGGAAGGATGAAATCAAGCGAGTTACATCGCATGCTCCATAGGTGTAGTCACATATCTCCTCGCCATCACTGCATGCAAGTATATCCTCTATAACTCCTTCACAACCAGACTAGGACCCGATCTTTAGGACTTTTTCTATTGCCATCATGAGTAAGCATTGTTTTTTGCAGGAGTAGTTGCCTTTTTAAATGGCTACATGTCAGGAATACATAGAAACTTTATCCGAGTTCCAGGCTCCTGAACTAATACCGATTTGGACAGGATGCCCTTTTGAGGACGATACTGTGACCGTCTTACAGTACCGGCTGAAAGACAGCAAGTCCTTGCCTCATATTTCTGTATGATGCAAAGACTCCCATCCTGCGCCACATGGTCACTCTGTGGGATACGGGGCCAAAATATGAGCCAAATTTTAGTGATATGAATTTTAGCCCAGAGCAATTAGTCTTTGCTTAATCCTAGTGTCCGCTGTGTATAAAGACAGTAAAAGCTCCACCAGAGAAAACCCTTTACCTTTTAATCCTGCTCTCTTGGTGTGGTCGAGGTTGAGGAGTATGTCGATAGCATTGTGGGAGTTCACAGAGAGCGTTTCATCATCTTCTGGCCAAGGAATATCTGCAAAAGCCAAAAATGCATTACCTTTAATTACCAATATTGGTGCATTTTATGGAGGATCATTCCCCAACCCTCCCCCCCCCCCCCCCCCCGCATTAGCGTTTGGTATTATGAGACGTACCTCTCTTCAGAATATTTTGGAAGACCTGAGCTGGAGTCTCATCGTTAAATGGAGGGATGCCAGTCAGAAACTCGAAGAGGCAGACACCAAGGGCCCACCAGTCCACCGCCGGCCCTAAAGAATTACACATAATCAAGTTGAGTTACCAGGCTCATCAACATCCCCCGATCGCTTTGTGTTAGAAGAGTCAAGACCCACAAACCCTTCCGTGTCCAGCAGCCAAACCAAGCAAACTCTGGCACAGCCGGTGAGAAAGCATAAAGAGCCCCGCAGCCGATGCAGCGCTTAAATGTCTACTGCTACTTTATGCATGTATAGTACTAACCATGTGCCATCAAGACACTCCAACGTATGGGGCCGTGAGGCATCAACAGGAAGTCTGTAAAGTATAACTTCAGCCAATAGCTACATAGCAGGAAGTGATGTCACAGACATTGGCAGAGGTTTGTGTATAGCCTGGAATAGCCTTTTATGGGGGTTGTCCGGGATAAACATAGATGACCTACATGTTCTGGAGAGACCCGTTTTCATTCTATTACTATGTTTGTTTGTCATGTTATTTTGCTTCTAAAAAAAAGTCTTTGAAATTAAAAACAACAAACAACTTCTAGTTACCTTGGATCCAGCGCAGCAGCTCCTATCATCGTTGGCCTCTGTTGGTATATAGACACTCAGTGGTATGGGACTGAATAGGTGTAAAAGTAATAAACAACCCCTTGAAGGATCTATAGTATCTGCAGCACCCAAGCAACTTTAGACCCCATGCACACGACCGTATCACAACCCCCCATAGAGGTCTATGGCAATGTGTCTCACTGCAGCGGCACTGAGAGGCAGCTTAAATGGGTATTCTAGCCTGGGTATTCACATTCAGTTTCATTAATCTGCCATAGATAAACATTTCTTCAAGTAGATGTTATTTAAAAAATGTAACTGTGTCAAGATAATGTCTCATAAATGTAGTCATATGGTCCCTTAGAAACAAGACTGTGTCCTTTGATACGACCACCTCTGCTGGAGGGATTGCACAAAGACACAAAAGGTTTATGTATATGAAATGTCCAAGAGTTACTGCATATCCTACAGCCGTCCTGCGGTAATGAACCTTGAATCTAGGTGGTCAGGCAGGGCTCAATAGAGTGTGAGGTGGTCGTATCAGAGGCAGCTATCTCGTTTGTAAGGGACAACATGCCCACATTTATGAGAAATTATCTTCACACAGGAACATTTGTTTTAATAACATCCAATTGAAGAAATGTTTACATATGGCAAATGAATTAAGTTAAATGTGAATACCCAGATGGGAATACCCCTTTAACTTTCTAAGAAGAGGGGAGGGATGAGGAGTGCTCACCCCTCTTCCCCAGGCCATGTACTTGCCAGCACATCACACATTATGAACATGAAGTCTTAGTTTAACCATCACAGAAAAGTTTTTTTTTTTTTCTTACAATGTTTTCCCTCATTTGTCGCACGCGCTTATTAACATGTCAAAATAAGTAGCTGTGTGCCATGAATAACATACAGACGCTAGTAATATACGTGATATATTCGCTACATAAAAGGTAGAAATGTTGTTAGCCTTTGTCTTGGTTATTTCCCGTGTAGAAGCAGCTACCTGCTACCAAAGCGGCAAAGGCTAAACTTACCAGGTCCCAGAAATCCTGTGTACAAAGAAGACACATGTTACAGCGAAAAAATAAAACATTTCTTACAAACTGGAAAGAAAGTTACAGAACTGACAACCTGCCTTCAGATATCACTGCAAGCGTACAACCAACCCATTACAGTACAGAGGGACTCACCATGGGACTTGCCCAGAAGCAGCTCCGGGGCCAGGTAGTCCGGTGTCCCAAGGATTTTCTCATTCTCCGGCTGGACCGCTCCTCGCCGCACGCTCTTTGGCGTCCTGTAAGGGGTTTCTGCCTGACCCTGAAAATGTACACGAGGAAAAAAAATATATTTTATTAATACAGAATGTGTCACCAATTTTTATTTTGACTGTGGGTGACGACTTGATTTTTTTTTGGGGGGGGGGGGGGGGCGGCATCTTGCCTGTGCTCTGGTAACAGCATTTAGAGATCTGCTTTATGGCAGCTTCTCACCACACATAACATCTATAGTTTGGAGTTTACTTGAAATGTTTGTTTTTTTGGATTAGATTACAGCACATCAAAAATTCCAGAAATAAAATAAAATAGATAAAGAGAACGGGACCCCCTTGATCTACAGAACAGGGATCCCTTTATCAATAGCGGGTGGAGCAGAAGTCCAATTACTCGATTCAGTCTATGGGAGCGGCCGGACAAGCCAAAGTGCTGTGCTCCGCAATTTCCAACACTCCCATACTACTGGATGTTCGTCCCGCTGCTCACCTGTTTCCTATTTTCCTAATCAGTGGGGGTTCAAGCAGTCTGACCATCCTCAATCACCTTGTTATCCTCCCCAATCCTAACAGTTTGGGAGTTTTTATTATTAACTAGTTATAGCTCCCGGCGTTGCCAGGGAAAATAAATAACTATTCTTCGCTATTACAAAATAGAATGGGTTAACAAAAAATATTTTATTTCTATCTCGACCTGACTGTCTCAGACCATTTCTGTCTCCAACCATCTGTACATTTGTCTCTGTAAATGGTGGGTAGTAAAGTGGATTTTGGAAAGTGCGGGGTGAAAATTTGGGCCCTAAACAGAGTTCATGACATTTCCCCAAGTCACAGAGAGCGGCTGTGAAAAATTTGGCCATTTTAAAATGTGACGTTGTAGGGGGCTGAGGTCCTCAAAAATGCTACTGCAAAACAAAGCTACATTTTCTATTGTGATCAAATAAACCCTAAAAAAATGAAAGCCAATGGGAAATATTATAGGGATATCTGGTCTGCGCTGTCTGGTGCTGGATATCTACCAATTAAATAGTAGACAGTATGGTACAAGCTCTATAAATCCCTGGGGAACGACCATCAATCAGCACTTCAAATAATCTCATACGTAGCCAAGGAATCAGTACCATGGTCCAACATCAACTCTATCCAATTATCTGTGTAGCTGAAGTACAAGGACTGGTCTTACACAACAAGCGAAGCCCCGGAAGAAATACCTGAAAGTTCTTGTAAGTTCTATCCTTCTGTGCAGGGGTGACAGCTAAAGGGTAAGATCCTGTACATCCCAAAGAGAAGTGTATTTTATCCATTGATCCGATACTTATCCGAGAACGTTCGGAGAGGGTCGACGCATTTATAGGACTATTGTAGCTCCTGAAGGCCACCACAGTTCTCCGCTTAGATTTATTCAATATTCTGGTTGTTGCTGGAGACGCCAAAGAATCATTGGTTAGTTCCGGTAAGCCCCGACTCATACACATGCTCTTCTCCCGTTTGTCGTTTTCCGATGCTGCCGTTCCTCCTTCCTCCGAGGAGGAGCTGGCATTGAGGTCACTCTCCGACTCAAAAGACAGCTCCTTCATGCTCTTGTCCACCTCAGACAGTTCCTTCTCTAAGGGTGGCTCTGTGATAGACATGTTAGGGGACGGCTCTGAGTCTCCGTTAGGACTTTGTTCCCAAGTCTTGGTCTTCCCTGGTTTGGAGGAGTCACTAGTGATCTCCTCCTGCTCACAATTCTCATCTAGCTCACACAACAAGTTCTTGGCAACTGGATTTCCCGAGCAGAGTTTCTCCGGGGTCATCGGAGGAGGGGGGACAAAAGCATTTTCCAGTTTCTCGTCCTTCTCGATGTTTTTATGGAGGTCACCAAGAAACAGCGATTCAATCACCATGGTTAGACCTGTACTTGGGTTGACCTTCATCTCGGAGAGTTTGCAGGCTCGTTTATACTGGGAATTGTTTTTCTTTTCCATGACATTTTCCTCAGGACTTGTCTCAACAAGTGAAAAACTTCTTTTGATTCCAGCTCGATCAGAATTTTCATCATCTTCATTAAACTTCAAGGGATCCAAAGAGGAACTTGCCAGCCAAGGAGGAGACTCTGGAGATCTGGGTAATACCTTCAATCGTCCATTTGCATCCAAGTTCTCCTTTTCTTCATGAGCGTTGGGATCATAAAGACATTTCCTTATGAAGCCTTTCGCGTTCAGACCAGCGATGGGGGTGTCTTCAAGGTCAGTTTCATTCTGAATGTTCGATTTCTTGCCATTTCCACGATTAACAATAGGGGAGATGTGCGACTCCAGATCCTTCATGCACTTGGAAACTTTTCCTAGCTGGAGTTTGCTTAGCGACTTGTCGGACATGCTATTCTTTAAACGACTGGAGCTTAGGTAAGGGGGACCTTCTAAATCCTAGGAGGAGAAGAAAAGAAAAAAAAAAAAAAAAAAAAAAAATCGAGGTTACTACAGTGCTGATTATTATGTATATACTCGAGTATAAGCCAACCCAAGTATAAGCCAGGGCCCCTAATTTTACAACAAAAACCTGGTAAAACCTTTTTCTTTTTTTACTCGAGTATAAGCCAAGTTTGGGTTTTCAGCACATTTTTTTTGTGCTGAAAAACTAGGCTTATACTCGAGTATGCATGGTAATTTTGGGCAATTTTTTGGCTGAATTATTTTCATGACAATTCCTAAAAATGTTGACATCGGGACTTAATTCATGCATTATTTAAAAATTCACCAGAATTTATTCCAGCCCCCACAGGTGGGGTATGAAAAATCCTTTCTAGAATTCCCTCTATGTGTCATCCGATGTCAGATGAACGGGATCACATGGTTTCTGCATTGCTGCAAGGTCCTTAAACTCTCTCATGCTGCTAGAGGATGGGCACAGAGAAAAAGTTGTAGCTGGGACTTAGGATGTAGCAGTGCTGTGCACCTGGGTAATGGATGTAGCAGAGCTATGTGTGTGTGCAGGTCCGGCTCCAGGTTTTAGGGGGCCCCTGGGCGACAGAGCTCTAGTGGGCCCCTTTATGGGCCACCCTGCAGTAGTCACACTGCCCCCCCCCTCCTCCTGCATGCACACTGCCCCCCCTCCTCCTGCATGCACACTGCCCCCCCTCCTCCTGCATGCACACTGCCCCCCCTCCTCCTGCATGCACACTGCCCCCCCTCCTCCTGCATGCACACTGCCCCCCCTCCTCCTGCATGCACACTGCCCCCCCTCCTCCTGCATGCACACTGCCCCCCCTCCTCCTGCATGCACACTGCCCCCCCTCCTCCTGCATGCACACTGCCCCCCCTCCTCCTGCATGCACACTGCCCCCCCCTCCTCCTGCATGCACACTGCCCCCGCCCCTGTATACACACTGCCCCTGTATACATACTGCCCCCCCCCCCCATGTTCTCCCCCTTCCCTGGCCCCTGTCATGTCTCCTCCTCACCTCAGCTCAGATGCAGCTCTCTGTGTGGTCACTGCTTTCCCCGGCAGGTCAAGTGATCATGATGTCATCACAGGTCCTTCAGCCTCTGCAGCTCCTGCCGGGGAAAGCAGTGACTGCACATGTACTCATTGCGATCTGTGTCCAGAGGACACAGATCGCGATGAGAGAGGGAAGGAACCTCCCGGGCAGCGGGGCAGATGTCCAGCTGACCCGGGGGCCCGAGTGGGCCCCTCCAGTACCCCGGCACTTGCCCGGGTTAGGCGGGTGCTGGCGCCAGGCCTGTGTGTGTGTTGCTGATATGTGACCGACAGAGAATTTTTAATTGGCGTTACCTACTTATTGCCTGGTAAATCATTATAACAAGCTGGTCCGTAGATTGTGTAAGTGCTGTACCCCACATTAGACAAAGCATAATCCACACCTGGTTTCCATTTTCCCATTTCGGACTGCTGCAATATTCCGACTCCATACTGGATATGCATATGCGTGACTGACTACTGGTACTGGACGTCCCCAGCCGTGCCCTAGACTTCAGCAGGTTGGGTGTCAGACATTTTACTGGCATACTGGGACTGGACGTGTGTACTTCTGGACCTGAACAAGGAAAAGACAGTGAGTAGAGAACCCACAACGTAAAATTCTTAGACATCTGGATATTATCAAGCGATGTTCTAAAACTTAAAGGAAACTCTTTTTAAGCTCCCTATGCCTTTGTTTTTAAGGAAAAAAAAAGTATTTACTAATTATGCAAATTAACCAGAGAGGCTCCAAGCTCCATTAACATCTTTGGGGATTGGAGCCCCTCAGGCTCATTTGCATCATTTTAAAAGCAGATCCTGCCAGAGGGAGCACACACCAGTTAGTCAGTGTGCTCGGTTTGGATCCTGGTGGTAGATGTCCTTTAAGTAAAACAATTTTTGCTCATCACGCAACCCTAAAGTTAAAGGGGTCCTCCAGGATTAGTGACCAAGATCAAATCAGCAGATATATGATATCTGGAGCCCCGACAGATGACTTGTTTTAAGGTGGTATCAGATCTTACCGGGTCCGTATTATCTCACCCATCAACTACACGTCCAGTTTGCATACAAGTCCTATTCAAGTGAATGGGTATGATGTGCACTACCAGTCATAGCCACAATACTAGGTACGGTGCTGTGCTTGGTAAGGAATTAATATGCCACAATACTTGTCGGCTCCATACAGTGTCTACAAATAGCTCATCTGTGAGAATGCAAGTTGTGAGACCCCACCAATCAAATATTGATCACCTATTCTAAAGGGTTGCTGGAGTATCCCTTTAACCGTGCTCTGCAGATTAATATGGTCTCTATAGACTATGCCACACACAGAACGTCCCAGGAAGACCAGGCCAACTAGCAATCACATCATTAAGCTGATTTACACTACATAAAACTTATGTAACGACAATTACTAACGCTGCAAACAAAGGAACAATAAACAAAGAAAATCTAAAAAAAATATGAATGTATTTTAATTATTATTATAATAATATAAAAATACAATTTTCCAGCACTTCCTATATTAGTCTCCTAATTTCTTTTGGTTTGTATATTTAGATATCAGTGTCCCTCTCCTATTATAGGCTGTAAGACAACTGGCTGCAGGAAGACAAAAAAATCTTAGACCACACCCCCAACTAAGCCACACCCCTTTTTGCAGTTACCAAGTTAAAAACTAATCAGCAGGAATTCAACCTACGTTCCCTGAGCTAAATTTTTACAAGTCGTTCAAACCATCAGCGGTAACATACAACCTTGTTACGCCGATATTCCAATCACTTACATGAAATAAGGAGCTTGCTGGCTTTTACCGAATGTTCTTTACTCCTCATTAAAAAAGGAGTAGAGTTGCCCTGGTTGGACTCATTGAGTACTGGGGTCATCGAGGAGCTAGATCCCTGCACCTTACTCCGGACAGGAGAATTCTATTATACAGGAAACAAAAAAATTACACAAAAAATTTACACAACCAGCAAACCAGAAGGCAGATTAAGAGGAAAAAAAACCCACTGAATCAAGGTACACAGGGGACCTGTTTATGGATAGTCTTCATTAAAAATAAATACATTTTACTCTTATAGTTCTTATGTGTCTCCATAGTAAGACTGCCAATAAATCCTAAGTATATGTGATTGGAGCCTATGGGAGGCCGGATGCAAAGTATTGCATCCATCCCTCGGCCTCTACTGACGAGGTTCAGGGAATTTACCCCGGTTAGGTCACTGTACTTATATGGACAGTGACATCACTGGGGACCTCCCCGACCATGCACACAGCAGAGGCCATGGGCTGGATGCAATACTTTGCATTAGTGCCCCCCCCCCCACTCCCCCAAAAGGCTCCATATTTTACTTAGCAGGAGGGAAAGACATAGCTTGCTGTGCTTTTCCATCCTGAGTTTACATATACTAGTCAGACTCCTTTTACAAGTATAGCACTATGAAAACATTCAACGAATACGCCAGGACTTTTTTTGAAAATTTGCGTTATTTTTCAATTAAAAAGGAAAAAAAAAAAAAAAAACGGTGGCAAAGGTGGAAAGTTTTTAAAAGGAAACTTCATTTTCGTAAATACTTACAAATCCCAAAGAGCTTATAAGGGATAGGACTTGTCCTGGAGTGCGGAAGTAATCCCGCTTGGGTTTGGCCATTGAAGGTGTTGTAAGGATATCAATCATATTAATCTCTTAGAAGAAAAAGAAATAAATTCAGTGCCGTATTAATGAAATTACAACCCAAAAACATCCCCTACTTCTCCTGTAAAAAATAATATATAAAGGGGCTTATTTACAAAGGGCCCGCAGATCGCACTTTCGTTGGATTTTCGAAGTTTTCGGGATTTGCACGGCTGTGACAGGTATTTAACTGGGGGATTGTGTCGCATGCAATCGGATTTTGGCGCAGCTGCGCTGGCATTCATGTGTCAGAAATCGAGGGGCGAGCCATCGGATGATCCGACTGAACGCGGGATTTAACTTTCAAATTGTGACGCAAGACAATGCCCTTACATGCACCAGGAAGAAGAAGGTGAACTCCATCAGACCTGAGCGGGGAAGTGTCAGATGCAGGAAATCGGTCGCACGATCTTAGTGAATCGCGCCGGAGTGCATAGCAGTCGGACACTCCGTACTTCATGACCTCCTCCGGACGGGTAAGTAAATGTGCCCCAAAATGTTTTCTAGTGGATCGCATACATCAGAACGGGGTTCTATCTACAGCACGTGCATTGGATTCTTTACAGTGTAGATTAGTGGGAGACCGTACAAATGTGAACACTCCCCATCACCTACCTCTCTTGAGAGCTACTTTGGAGAGTCCAAAGTCTGTCAGCTTTATGTGGCCCTCGTTGGAGATCAGCATATTGTCTGGTTTAAGGTCCCTGCGAGAAATGAAGAAGAAAAAGAATGTGGAATTACAGATTAACTTGGAACAGAATTGTAAAACGTGTACATGAAAGACGCACAGAATAATCTGACCGACACTAAAGGGGTTGGCCACTTTTCAATAAATATATATCTGCATGTTTATGTACCTGTGTCTTTGCCTCCTTTGAGAGCTTCAGCCTTTCCCTGTTCTCCCCATGCTGCCCTCTGCATATACAGAACTCCCTCTCTCGTTGCTCCAGCTCATCCTCATGGCGTCACCCACTGTGCCTCTTTATCTCAATTACCGTTTCACAGACAGACACGGGGAGAGCAGAAGGGGAGGGAGCAGGATGAGTCATTGGGGCACATTTACTATGAACCGTGCGCTAGTTTTCTGTTGGATGTTCTTTTATTTGCAAACTGCTTGCACAGAAGTGTCTGAAACACATATGTGTCGCACGCAACCCTTTTGTGTCGCGGCTGCACTAGGCATCATAGGACACAAATTAGGGGCCGCTCCGGTACTCAGTCGGACCATGCGCCAGATTAAACATGCAAAGTCAGGCAGAAATGTGTCGCACGCCACATGTTAAAGGTGCACGAAAAAAAAAAAAACTGGTGCACTCCGTCGAGGCAGTGCAGGGAGCTTCTTGTGGCAAGAAATCCAGAATCTGGCGCCCCCTGCACACTACACAGGCAAATTGCACTGTTTTTAGTAAATGTGCCCTATAATCTGCTGCAGCAGCTCCTCCTATTCATGTGAGCTCAAACATGTAAACAAAGATCCACAGAGAGTTTGCAGACAGCACTAAAGTAAATTAGCAGGACTGCCGAATCACTCAAACATTCAGGGATTATTATTCAGGCAGTAAAGGCATATGGACAACTTCTATAAGAGAGCGACCAACCCCTTTTATTAGTATCTGCATAGGGCAGATTATCTGCACAGAATTTGCTTAAAAATAAGGCAGCATTGTAGTGTAGGAGATTGATGGCAATCCCGTACACACGCTGCATAAAAAAATAATAATAAGCAGAACCAGAAACGCCTTTCCCTTGGAGATTTTTCATCGAAGACAAATAAATGACAGGTCACGTATTGCTACGAATCATGGCGAAGAAGTCAATCTTTTCATTACAGCATCAGAAACAAGCGAATGGTTCCTGATCATGCGGAACAGTTGCAGACTCACTCCCGCTACGTGTTTAACCCCTTCCCGACGCATGGACGCGGGCCGAGCCCTCTCCATAGCCGGTAAGTCTTTGCGGCATATTGCCGCGATCGCCGCCGGCAATGCTGCCAGAGGCTTCAAAAATAGTTAAAGTAAAAGTAAAAAAAAAGTTAAAAAAAAAAAAAATTATATTAAAAAAACCTAAAAATTCAAATCACCCTCCTTTCCCTAGAACTGATATTAATATTAATAAACAGTAAAAATCATAAACACATTAGGTATCACCGCGTCCGAAAATGTCCGATCTATCAAAATATAATAACGGTTTTTCACTGCGTTTAACCCCGTAACGGAAAATAGCGTCCAAAGTCAAAAATGACGTTTTTTTGCCATTTTGGAAAATATAAAAAGTGATCAAAAGGTAGCACAGTCCTAACAATGATAGCAATGAAAACGCCATCAAAAGTCGCAAAAAATTACACCACCAACAGCTCTGTACACCAAAGTATGAAAAAGTTATTAGCGCCAGAAGATGGCAAAATCAAAAAAAAAATTTTTGTACAGGAGGTTTTAATTTTTTTAAATGTATGAAAACATTATAAAACCTGTACAAATGTGGTATCCACGTGATCGTAGCAACCCAAAGAATAAAGTAGACATGTCATTTGGGGCACACAGTGAAAGCTGTAAAATCCAAGCCCACAAGAAAACGTTGCAAATGTGTTTTTTCACCATTTTCACTGCATTTGGAATTTGTTTCCCCGCTTCCCAGTACGCGCCATGGAATATTAAATACCGTCACTACGAAGTGCAATTTGTTACGCAGAAAATAAGCCATAACAGAGCTCTTTATGTGGAAAAATAAAAAAGTTATAGATTTTTGAAGGTGGGGAGTGAAAAATGGAAGTGAAAAAACTAAAAAAGGCCAAGTCGTTAAGGGGTTAAGACGTAGGATGCTGCCTACCGCTCTAGCTCCTACAAATTAGGACACAGGAAGAACAAGAGCTACAGGGGATGCACCAGACAGCAACATAAAATAATACATGTAATGTTGTCCTGTTATTTATTCCCATCTTGGGGAGTTTTTTGCCGAGGCATCAGGCGATCAGGGTGCTGCTGCGTTTATGGTCGTGGTCTTTACCTGTGAATTATTCCATGTCTGTGTAGGTAGTCGAGTGCGAGGGCAACCTCAGAGATGTACTTAACCGCCATATCCTCATCAAAGTAACCGTAAATGTGTAGGAGGGACTTCACATCTCCACCAATCAGATATTCCATGACCTGACAAGCAACATATTATTGTTAGTATATAATGTACAATTCCGCAGGCTCCACCGCTTAAAGGATATCACTTACTCATAGATCCTGGTACAATGACTGTGCTAATCTTCTTATATTTGTTATCCATGGCCTCCATCCTTCGAAAATCAACTATTAAAATTATGCCAATGAGCCTGAAAGACTAAGCGAGTGTTACCAGACCCCCTCCATGCTGTAGTGTCACAGGCTGTTACACTGTGCAGGAGCACTTCCTCCTTTCCTTTCTATGCTGGGGTGAGCCTGTGTAGCTACAGAATGGAGGTGCTCTTAACACCCTTCTCAGAGCCTGTCTGCCTCATTAGCATAATTGTAAAAGTTGAATATTAGAAGGAAGGAGACCATGGATAACCAATATAAGAAGATTACCAGTCACAGTGCCTGGATCTATGAGTAATGACCCTGGTTCATCATCCACGATTTTGATGGCATATTTCCTTTAAATCAATCACGCAGCATTAAAGGGGTTGTCCGAGACCAACTACAAATAGAGGAGGTGGCCTGCATAAAAATTTAACTAATACTTACCTCATCTAGTGCTCCCGGTGTCCTACACCATGCTCCCGTCTAGTAGCTTCCGTCTGGCCACCTGTCACCATGTCCCAGAACCTGACACAGCACTGGGACAGTATTTGGGTCGGCCAGAAGCTGCGAGAGCGGTGCTTCTGTGCCCCTTTAAGCAAACACAACACATGGGAGCACCGGACAAGGCAAGTACTAGTTGAATTTTTTTTTTCAGCCCGCCTCATTTATTTTTAGTTAGTTTCATAGTTTCATTCATAGCTGAGAGTGCATGTCTATGAGGTGGTTGGGAGGGATAGCTGTTTTGCAGATGAATATGAGGAGGCACATATACCAGACACTTACCAGGTAGATATTGTTGGCTGACTGCAGAGAGTAGTATAAATGTACAATAAAGGGGCTTTTACTTAGTGCTAGGGCGTCTCTCTCTGCTTGGACCTGATGCACCATGTTCTTATTAATCATATCCGCCTTCTTCACCACCTAGAAGAGAGAGAAGACATTGCTTAATAGACACTGTATTATAACGGCAGCCGGGCCCTTTAAATGTGACTAACGACTGGAATTTGTTAAAAGGCTACAGAGTGAGGGTCAATACAGATGCCTCTATTTTTAGCTCTATAGCACCTAGAGCCATGCTTCTGGTGCCATATTAAAGATAGGAATTTTTCAGATCACATCAGGCAGAACCAAAGATACAGGTCGTTGAAGATAAAGGCCCAGATCTATTATTCTGTCTGTGACAGTTTTCTGTCTGACTTTGCAGTTAAAAGAACGTACAATAATTCGATAATCTACCGCACCCTGCACCGCACTTAGTGCAGTTTGCCTCACTTTTGATAAATTTGGGGCATAGTTGGAAATGGGAACTAGATCTGCAGCTCAAAATTTTTGTTTTTTTGCATCTCCCATTTTCAGAACCACAAGTGATCTGAAAGATGAGATTCTTATCATTAATTTGATACCAGCAGCAAGTTTCGAAGTACAGGCAGTCCCCGGGTTACATACAAGATGGGGTCTGTAGGTTTGTTCTTAAGTTGAATTTGTATGCAAGTCAGAACTGTATATGTTATCATTGTAACCTCAGCCAGAACTTTTTTGGTCTCTGTGACAATTGGATTTTAAAAATGTTGGGTTGTCATAAGAACCAGGATTAATAATAAAGCTTCATTACAGACACCTGTGATAACTGTTACAGCTGATTATTGCAGCCTAGGACTAAAGCACAATAAATTACCAATATCCAGAGGTCCGTTTGTAACTAGGGGTCGTATGCAAGTCGAGTGTTCTTAAGTAGGGGACCGCCTGTACTACAGATCCAAAAGATAGGGACGTCTCAAGCGACCCACCCGCTGCAGCCTCTAAACTTGACTCATCTCTGGTGTAAATATGACTATTCAAACATATGAACTGAATTTCTGACCAAGTTAAATTTCTGCAGACAACAAAGATAGGAGACCTTGGAAACTGTGTACGGAGAGTCAGTAAATACAAGATTATCTACGCCGTATAATAGCCCTCCAGTATACACAAGATAACTTTGTGTACTTCCTCCCCCAATAGACAAAGACATGTAGACAACCCGCTCCTTAGAAGAACCTAAAGAACAATAGACATTTATGAGATGGTGTTGTAAAATTAGCCTGTATACACAAGATATGAGCATCATGGCGGAGCAGCAGGGTCACCAGGATAGGCAAGTACAGCTTTATCTTTTTTCACAGCCCCCCCCCCCCCCCCGTAAAGACGATGTTTTTACTCTGCAATGTCTTATTTTATTAGTATATGTCTCCCATAATCTGTACAGCGCTGTGCTACAGACAATCTTTATTTACATAGCGCCATCATATTCTGTAGCACTTTACAGATTCTGGGGAAGATACAAATACATAAAATAAGACAGAGTACAGGCAGTCCCCGGGTTACATACAAGATAGGGTCCGAATGTTTGTTCTTAAGTTGATTTTGTCTGCAAGTTGACACAAGAGCTTACAGTCTATGAAGGATGAGGGGGTGACACAAGAGCTTACAGTCTATGAGGATGAGGGAGTGACACAAGAGCTTACAGTCTATGAGGATGAGGGGGTGACACAAGAGCTAACAGTCTATGAGGATGAGGGGGGGACACAAGAGCTTACAGTCTAGGAGTATGAGGGGGTGACACAAGAGCTACAGTCTATGAGGATGAGGGAGTGACACAAGAGCTTACAGTCTATGAGGATGAAGGGGTGACACAAGAGCTTACAGTCTATGAGGATGAGGGAGTGACACAAGAGCTTACAGTCTATGAGAATGAGGGGGTGACACAAGAGCTTACAGTCTATGAGAATGAGGGAGTGACAAAAGAGCTTACAGTCTATGAGGATGAGGGGGGTGACACAAGAGCTACAGTCTATGAGAATGAGGGGGTGACACAAGCTTACAGTCTATGAGGATGAAGGGGTGACACAAGAGCTTACAGTCTATGAAATGAGGGGGTGACACGAGCTTACAGTCTATGAGGATTGAAGGGGTGACACAAAGCTTACAGTCTATGAGGATGAGGGGGTGACACTATGCTTACAGTTATAGTGTGAAGGGGTGACCAAGAGCTTACAGTCTATGAGGATGAGGGAGTGACACAAGAGCTTACATTCTATGAGGAGAGTGGGTGACACAAAAGCTTACAGTCTATGAGAATGAGGGGTGACACAGAGCTTACTTCAGGAGAATGAGGGGTGACCACGAAGAGCTTTACAGTCTATGAGGATGACACAAAAGGTATAAGAGCTTGTATAATAGTCCAGCCATTTTATAAGGGGATGGAATAAAAATAACTTAATAAATAAAAATGCCGCTGCTTGAATCATCGATCAACCACCATCTTATATACAAAGTCCATAGTCAGGGAGGCTGCAGAGAAGCATTTTCCGGATAACAGACAGGGGGAGTACCCAGAATTGGTTAATAAGGAGTTATAGTTGCATGCAGTTAGCTAGTGTGATACACTTGCCTAAATGAATGGGTTTTATGAGAACATTTTAAGCTTTGGTGGTTGGGTATTAGTCTTATAGAGATGAGAGATAAGTTGGTGCAGGATTATGCAGAGCTTTGTGGATGAGGGTTATTAACTTAGGGTACATTCACACAGCGTGTGCTGGAGAGGAGGAGGAGGCGGCCCCCCCTCCCTCCATAGAGAATAGCGGCGCACGGCCGCACACACGCCGAAAGATAGAGCATGCTCTATCTTTTTGCGGTGTGCGGGCCGGATCGGTGCCACACATGTCGCCGGATCGGTGCCACACAAATTTGCAGCCGCATGTACGTCCCCGCAGACGGCCATGTGAATGTGCCCTTAAGCTGTATTTGGAAGGAGACAGGCAGCCAGTGCAGTGACTGGCACAGACTGGAGGAATCCGTGTAGCCCGATTATAATGAACATGAACTACCAGGGTCCCTTAAATTATATTAAATTGCTGGACATCATGATCCCCCAACATCATCCTCCTGGAAAGTCTCACTGGAAAGAGGGAGTTTATAATTAACTAGAAGTGTCCTAGATGTCACATCACCTCAATATAGAAAAAAAATGGTGATAAAATAAATTACAGAAAGATCAATGGAGATAAAACTGTGACAAAACTACAATTCCCAGCATGCCCTGAAGCGTAAGGGGCTGGTCACGCATGCTGGGAGTTGTAGTTTTGCATTTACTCATGAGCCGGATGTCCAGGAATGCTGGGAGTTGTAGTTAATAGTTATGGAGGGCTAATGGTAAGCCTCCCATAAGGAATAATGCACTACAACTCTCAGCATGCCCCTGACGTGTAAGGGGTTGACCAAGCATGCTATGTGTTTTAGTTCTGCCTTAACTCATAAATTAGCTGTCAGTGCATGTTGGGAGTTGTAGTTCCACATTAAATCATAAACTAGCTATTCGGGCATGCTGGGAGTTGTAGTTCTGGAGAGACAATGGTAAGCCTCCCAACCGGGCAACATGCACTACAAGTCCCAGCATGCCCTGGTGCGGCAGATGTGATACAAGCACGGTGACCGGCTCACCTTCACGGCATACAGCTTGCTGTTATTCTTCCTACGAGCCAGATAGACCTTCCCAAAGGCCCCGCGGCTGATCGGCTTCACTATAGCGAAGTCCTCGATGGACGGCGGCTGCGGTACCGTGAACTTCTTCTCCCCGCACAGGGACATGTCTCCCTTATCCGCCGTCTCCGGGGCTCCCAACACCCCCATGTTATTCGCTCACTTAGTTCTCTATGTCCACAAAACCTCGGCGGCGCCGCTGCAGTTTAAACGCAAGATACGCCTCTGAGTGACGTCACAAGGTCCCCCCCACCAATAATACTGCAGCATTCTGGCAGGGATGACGGAGAGTGGGATAGTGACCAATCACTGTAGAGAGTTTATTTTAACCACGCCTCTGCCTGCCAATAAACCAGACGGTGACGGCCATGTTTAGTGAGGGCAGGAGCCCACATGTTTGTTTTCGAAAATTTGGACAAGTTCCTACTTGCCCCAAAACTGATTGTCACAAATATACAAGAATTAATCTGCTTCTCAGAATGGCTTCTCCGTAGTATAATGGCCCTTTGTAATAATATTACTTATGTAACTATTTCTTAATAGTAATATATTTTGTTCCCTAATTCCCAATTATCCAATTCCATAACATTAGAACATGTCAACATGGGACATACCCTCTAGTCAAGTGTAACGCTACAGTGGGAAATATTCCTACATATCCTCACAACTGAGGAAAAGAACAGCCCAAGCCCCTATCGCACATACGTTTTAAACATGCGTGTTCTGCACGTGTTTTTGACATGCAGAACTAAGGCTACATTTACACTGCCGTTGCCCGCCCGTACCGTACCATAGCGGGCAACGGCAGTGCATGGGGAGAGGAGGAAGAGGTGAGCGCACCTCACGCCCGCCCCTCTCCATAGGGATACATGGCGCACGGCGCCGTATTACGGGTAAAGATAGGACAGGTCCTATATTTTTCCCGGATACGGAGCGGTACGGTGCCGCACGTGTGCGCCCATCGCCATCTATGGGGGACGTATATCGGCCGTATATACGTCTGCCGTATATACGCCCCCCATACGGTAGTGTGAATGTAGCCTTACATTGCATTCTGACCAATAGTATTCAGTGGCTTTTTTTACACTTGCATTTTTTAACATATACACACAAACGCTTTTATCTCAGCATGCGCTACTTTCCGTACAACTCTATGGAGACACATCAGCAACATATTGCACTCTGAAACACATGCAAGTGCAATGCATTTTTCACTGACCAATTGCAATAATAAAAGATAGATCAGAGTCATGAGTCTTTTCCACATACATTCACATACATGAGTATTTTTTTATTTACCACATTGCAAAGATAAAGTTGCAGATCATATCAGAGTCTGATCAGGGGGGTGCAATCAGGGTATAGGGTGATGTCAGTCTTTCACTGACTAAGGCTATATTCACACGAACGTGTGCACCGTACCGCTCCCATAGGGCGTCGGGAGCCCATTGCCGTGTATGGGGGACGTAAACACAGCATATGTTTTCTGGGATGAACAGAAAGAAAGCAAGGGCATTATCAGCCATGGTCCTGTCACTGGGGCACCGTGGGGCTAATTTTGATTGATTTTCCTTAAATAAAAGTAAGTATAGTTCTCGAAAGCCTACAAAATCCTTTACACATTTCTATATTTATTTGTGGGTAAATTTGGAAGTTGTAGACCCCTTTTGGAAAATATATCTCATACAACTGCTTAAAAGGGGTTGTCCACTTTCATCCAATAATTGATATTGTTTGTGTAATGAAAGTTCAAAATTTTTCCAATATACTTTCTGTAGCAATTCCTCATTATTTTCTAGATCCCTGCTTGCTGTCATTCTATAGGAAGCTTCATTGTTTCCTACCAGTAGATAAAGACCAATCCCTGGTCATGTGATGTCTCACAGGTGCACAGCTGCTATATCCCTGGTCATGTGATGTCACACAGTTACATGTCTTGTTATATATCTGTGGTCATGTGATGTCACACAGGTGCACTGCTCGTTATATCCCTGATCATGTGATGTCGCACAGGAGCATGGCTAATTATATCCCTGGTCATGTGATGTCACACAGGAACCACAGCTTGTTATATCCCTGATCATATGATGTCGCACAGGAGCACAGCTCATTATATCCCAGGTCATCTGATGTCACACAGGTGCACGGCTCATTATTTCCATGGTCATGTGATGTCACAAAGGAGGCCGGCTCCTTATATCCCAGGTCATGTGATGTCACACAGGTGCATGGCTTGTCATATCCCAGGTCATCTGATATCAGACAGGTGCAGAGCTCATTATATATTCATGGTCATGTGTAGCCACACAGGTGCACGGCTCATTATATCCCTGGTCATGTGATGTTGTACAGGTGCATGGCTCGTTATAGCCCTGGTCATGTGATGTTGCACAGGTGCACGGCTCATTATATCACAGAGATTATATCAGAGCTGTGTGACATCACATGACCAGGGCTGTAATGAGCTGTGCACCTGTGTGACATCACATGACCAGGGCTCTAACGAGCCGTGCACCTGTGTGACATCACATGACGAGGGCTCTAAGGAGCCGTGCACCTGTGTGACATCACATGACCAGGGACCCTTTTTTTATCCACCTTTTTTATCTAGAAAATCACAAGGAATTGATACATATACATATTGAAAGTATATTGGAAAATTGTATGTTTTTTTATCACTCAAACAATATCAATTATTTGCTGAAAGTGGACGAGCCCTTTTAGACATCTTATCTGAACTCAGCCGTGAGAAGTAAAGGTTTAGAGTAACAATTTTATGGAAATAGTGACATAAACCCCTTCTTTACAGCAGCTTACAACAAAACTAAAAAAACTAATCCTTTCCATGGGAACATATCAGCACTACACTAAGAACTTAGACAATACAAGGAGGTAGAAGTAGGAAACATCAGGGGCAGGGACTTTTTTTTTTTTTTTTTTTTAAAGCTTTTTTTTTTATCTAGTACTTAGAACACTTATCACCATAACAACCATAGCTTTATCCCTAGATCCGGAAGTGATGTAAGTGACCCGGAAGTTCCTGCTTGTCGGGTTATCCGGGTCACCTTTGTTACATCACGCCGGGTTGGAGACAAGTTGCCGGAGAGCCAGTGAGCCGGGCTGTTACTCCCGGGTGTGCGGACACCATGTTCTCGCTCAGCAGCACGGTGCAGCCGCAGGTGAGTGACGTCACGCCGTGGCGCCATGTTCTCGTAGTTGCCGTCTGATGACAGTGACGTAGCAGTGTTGTGGCGGCGTCATAGGTCATGCTGAGCCTTGTAGTCTCACCGGTGACAGATGTGACCATAACAGTGACGACAGGTGTGAGGCGCCGGCTCCTGCTGATAGCTCATCCTTATATAACTCGCCTACTACTCCTCTACCTGGAGACTACAACTCCCAGCATGCTGCGGGCGGGACGTGATGCGGGTTGTAGCTCACGGGGAGGGTCAGAGGTCGCAGAAGATAAAAGTTACATAAACCCATTAAAAGTTCTGGAAACTTCTGAGGAAATGTTATTTGGTCTTTTTGCTTGAAGGAAATTCGCAAATAAACGACGTTTTAGTGCTGTTTGTGAGCAAATAAATTATTAGTGTAATTTTATTCAAAGGGTTTTTTTTTTTTACTATTTTTTTTTTTTTAAATTTCTATAAATGTCACATTTTATTGTACAACACTTCAGTGCTCCAATATTAGGTCATTTATCTGATTTTAGTTGGTCTACAGAAAAAGGTGTTTATTTTTCTTTTTTATGTGTTATGTGTGTTTTATTTCTTTTAAATTTTTTCTGACTGATATATTTATTTATTAATATTATATTGTACGGATAGGTTTCCAATGGATTGTGGATTGTTATTATTGTTAAAGGGTTTCTCCAGTGACTTTTGAGCTGTGGTTTCAGTCTCTAGCGCTGAGATTCTGAATCCTTTAAGAAAATCTCCCATTAAAATCTATCATGATGAACCAGGGACACCTACTCGTAGATCCAGTCGCCGTAAATTTGGTAATCTGAGGTCACGCTAACATTTTCTCCAGAAGGGTAAGGGCTCATTCACACGCCTGTCACACGCGGGTGTTTTCTATGGAGAGAGGAGGGGCCTCCTCCTCCTCCTCTCCAGCCCACGTTGGTATGCGTGTGTGAATGTACCCTAAGACTACATTCACACGAATGTATTGGGGGACTTGTATATGGCCGATATACTTTCCCCATACATTGCAATGGCCTCATGGCGCCCAACGGGAGCGGTATGGTGCTGCTCCGTACCCCGTAGAAAGATGTCCTATCTTTCTCCAGAATACGGCGCCATATTCCTATGGAGAGGGGCGGGGGTGAGCAGCGCACTCCCCACCCTCCTCTTCTACCCCGGCACTGCCGTGCGCCCTTCGTGCTACGGTACGGCGGACAACGGCAGTGTGAATGTAGCCTGAGAATGAAATTTGTTCTGTTCCCCATGTATGGAGCGGTATCGCACATCCCACATACGTTCATGTGAATGTTGCCTTATATAACATATTGTTACACCCCGTTTTCCGTACTTAAAGAGAACCTGTCACCCTTTGAATTGTTATTCCTTTGGTTTTATCATGCTCCATGTTGATGGTACATTTCCTTCACATTAAATTTTTATTTTAGTGTGTGCTCTGTTCTATTTCAGCAGGCGTACATTCTGTCTGCATGAGGCGTTGTTTTATCTAGGAGACGTTGTACTGTACTTGCCCCCATATCTATTTGTCTCGGACTTCATCCTCCGGTGCTGGAGCTTCTGTGCGCATCAGTTATTTGGAGGCTTTGGTGCCTAAAGTAGATTTCCAGTTGCAATGGGAAACCCCTGAGGAGTGGACGAAGGAATAATTAAAAAAAAGACCCTTAAACCCTCATGAAATACTTCTAAGAAGAAAGCCTAATACTCCTAGTAATAGAATGGTAATAAAAGCAGGTGGGAACCTATTAGAGCAGTGATGGCAAACCTTTTAGAGGCCGAGTGCCCAAACTACAACATAGACCCGCTTATTTATCGCAAAGTGCCAACATGGAAATGTAATTTGTGATTTATACTCCCTTCTCTGTCACAGTTTTCATTGATACCAGCACCTGAGGACACAAGAAAGCAGAAAATAGTCCCAGGTAGCACTGTCACTTTATAATAGCTCTGTGCACAGCAAGTCCTGGGCTGTCTGGGACTGCAGGAAGATACCTGGAGTCATCTCTGGTGATGGCCTGAGTGCCCACAGAAAGGGCTCTGAGTGCCACCTCTGGCACCAGTGCCATAGGTTAGCCATCACTGTATTAGAGGTCGTTTTGTTTTTGGCTTTGTTTCTAAAACTTTCTAAAATTAAAATGTAGCAAGTTCAGAAATTGTGAGACTGGATACAATAGTATCAGACTGTCATCCGTGAGCAGCATTAGTTGTGTAAGGTCATAACTACTGGATGTCTGCAGGATTGGTCACTCACATTGGTCTTGAAAATAATTGAAAAGGGAACACATTATTTATGGTCTTTTAACCTCCTGCTCAAAATTGGTTATTTACGTGAACTAATCAATAAATTCAGCAGATTTGATGTGAGCATCTTGTGGCAGTGCCCTGCAGTCATGTGTCTGCTACATGTACATTTACAGACATTACTCAGTCACGATTCGACCTAAGTCCAGAGCCCCAATCTAAAGAAGTAGAGATAAATATCGGAGAAGTTGCTCAGATTCCACCTCACGTTCTTCAGATAATTTCTACCGTAGATCTGTGATCTTAAATAGTTAAAGCATTTTCTGTCTCGCAATAAAATATTTTCCAAGACATGTATAATGCACAGTCTTGGTGACATGCATGATGTGTTTGGAGTGGGATTCCATATTCAAGGAAAGTGTTCAATATTATATTTAAAGGAAAACGACCACCAAATCTAGGGAATCCCTTTGCACCTTTTATCATTTTCTAAAGCTTAAAGGGGTTTTCCCATTTCAGCAAATTAATGTTATTGTTTTTCCTGATTAAAAAGTTATACAATTTTCCAATATACTCTCCGTATCAATTCCTCCCGGTTTTCTAGATCTCTGCTTGCTGTCATTCTGTAGAAATCTTCTATGTTACTTCCAGTGGACAGAAATCTGACCATGTTGACACAGGTGCGCCGCTCGTTAGTATCGGAGAGTAGGGGTGGTGGCACATGTGGCGTTTTGAACCCGTTTTTAGTCCGATTTTAGTCATGCGTTTTAAGTTAGTTTCAGTGTTTTTTTTTTTTTTTTTTGCAAACGCATCCATTTTTGTCAGTTTTTAATTAAGATAATTGGGAAAACCGGACAAAAACCATCCAACCCGCCAAGTATGTCCATGCTGCCTGTGTATTAAGTGGCACGGCCAACACAGGTGCAGTGGCTTCTGGTTATTCGCTGGCCAGATGGGAGCTTTGTACAGGCGCAGAAGCTCTAAATCCCCTGGTGGTTTCGGGAGTTCTGGGCGCAAATGCACCTTTGCAGACCCTCTGCAGATAATTTGTATGAAAATTAAAATATAAAAACCTATAGGTTAGGCTTTAGAAAATGATAAAAGGTAATTAGGGATTAGATTTGAATAGATTTGGGGAACCATCTGTCAGGATCTTCTAAATAGACTCTTGATAGTAGATTTAGTTTAAAAGAATGGAGTAAAAATAAAGATTCTTTTTGCCGAAAAAGATTAACTCCTTAATGCTAACTATTAAAACCACACACCTCAAAAAATAAGCTCTCATGTCATCAGAACCCTTCCCCTCCAAAAAAAAAAATCCTTAAATTATTATTTTTGTTTTTAGAGCTTGTAGTTTTTTTAAGTTTCCTGAAGCCGGCGCCGATGCGACACAATCCGATCGTGTGCGCCAAAAACCTGTGGCAATTCAGTGCAAACCGGAAAAAATCGCGAAACCGGATTTGGTATCGCTAATGGAATCCACAATCCAGAAACTAGTAATCAATTCGTTTTTGTCTGCCATTTCCATTCCACTTACAGTGCGTTTTTTTTTTTTTTTTTTCCCCCACTATCGGGGAAAAAAAAAATACTAATCATTATGTCTTTAGAAAAACAAAAGTTTTTGAATCTTGGAGGGTGGAGATGCTCGTTCCGATAAAGGTAACTAATAAAAAACAAATGAGAATAAGAAAAGTTCAAGGATGGTGCGTGCACCGGTCCTAAGAAAATGTCAGCACTGCCAGACTTGTATATAATAGATGATGGCAAGGGCACCTACACACATATCCAGGTGGTGCTCAGCCAGGAAAACAGGCACACCAATGGATTAGAGAAGGACAAAAGATGCGGAACTCTCCCAAAAAATCTTCTAGGCGAAGCACAGGAGTGAGCAAAACAGTCCGTCACCAACGGTAATGCCTTGTGCCTCCCTGTCCTATGATTCCTCCGGTAACTGGAAAAGACCATAAGAAATGAGGAGCCCCACAAAAGGGGCCGATCCCTATAGTCAGGTCACATTATTTGCTTGTCACTTTGGAGACATTCTTGGCATTACTGACGGACTGTGGGTGCAAGATGTATTTACTGTGGAGTCGCTGCACCCTATTGACCTCACCAGGAATCTGTTTAAATTCTCAATTATTGAAGCAGAAAAAAAACTTTCCAAAACATAAGACCAGGAGCAGATTTCTAGACATAATTCTGCGCTTTGTACAAGTAAGGAGTTCCTTATTCACAGGAAGCTTCTTCACCAGAATATTCCTTAAACTGGTATTTTTTGCTGAGCTATAACCTATTGTGTGTAATTCTTAAAGGGAACCTGTCACCAGAAAATCGCCTAATAAACCACTACCAATATGCTGTCAAGAAGATTCACACCTTCCGAATCGTGTTTCTTGTGTGACCCAGTGTGGTGGCATCATCCAGAATCTTCTTTGAAGTGAGAGTTAAATTGCTTGTATAAAGTCAATAAGGTGGAGATTTTAACTTTACTGAAGTCAAGCTCTCTCTTCCTCAGAAAGCTCCTTCACTGCAATTGATGGTCCTAGATACAGAGACCTCACTAACCAGATCTCCTGCAGTCCGTTGCACAATGTCCATCACAGTGGAGGAGGCGTTCAGAGTTCCCCACCTTGACTTCAATTTTAAACTCTCCGCCTCCTTGACTTTATACAACCAATTTACATCAAAGTTGATTTTCTGCATGATGTCACCACACTGGATCATGAAAGAAACTTAAACTAGAAGGTGTTATGCAGTTTGGCAATATTCTGGTATTGGGTTATTAAACCAATTGCTGATCACTGGTTCCCTTAATATTAAATGTGGGAGATTTTAAAAATTATTAGTTATTAACTGAATTTTGAGAGGTGCCGCAATAAATGGTGGCGACTGATTTGGACCCAGAGTGTGTCTATCAGTTAGGGCCCATTCTTTGTGTGTACTGGTAAAAAATGTATTGTTTATCCTATAGTTACATCATAGTGATCTCTACAGTTCATTGGAACAGTGGCCACAACATGTTATGACTATGTTTTGTAGCATCAGTGGAGATATTGCTGTGCTGTTAGCCGCGGCAGTGCTTTTAAAAGTGGATTTATATTCTAGGATTGTAGCTGGACTTTGACAAGTCCTCACACTGCTTTGATTTAAGATCTCTGAATTGAGCTGCTCCACAGTCCCTCCCCTCTGCTACAAGCCATACCAGACTTGTAGTTTAATAATACAAATCTGTCACCTAGAGGGGGGAGGAGCGGCTCAGTGCACAGATCTCCCAGCACAGCAGTGTTAGGATACTGGGGGAAGCTACAATTTTAGAACGTGCATCCATTTTTTTTATCCCCACAGTCCTGCTACTAACAGCTTACACAATATATGACTACACAGATCTCCAATCTCTGCGGACATCTTATTGATGACCGTTTTGCTTGACACCCAGCTTTCCCATAAACGGATTCAGCTAAGAATTAGATTTGACATTCTGATTTGAGGATTTCCGGTTTCTAGTGGTTGTGTATGTCCGGACTGTCTGTATTGGATTGTGGAGCAGGTTTGTAGTAATGTCCTGTGTATGTGGACTCTGCTAATCTCTATTGTAGAAAGTGAGGTTTCTGTATGTGGTGTCTGTAGGGATGATGTGACAGCGCGGTGTCGCCCTGACCTCAGCCGCCTCTTGTGTTACATGCGTTTCGCTGCTCTATTTCTGTGTCAGAGTTCAGTTATCTTGTGTAACAAACGCCCACGTGATGGTCTAAGGCTAAGCTCACATTTATATTCGAGGTTGTGTTATAAGCCTTCATGCAGAATCCATAGTGAACCCTGTTATAGTGAAAGGTATTTTAAAGGAAACCTGCCATTTGATTTGATGCATTATGCAGCAAACATACCTTGAGACTGCTGTAGCTACACTGATGCAGGGTCATATCTTGGTTAATCCCTGTGCTGAGTTGTTTTGCTGAAAAAACAATTGTAACATTCAGGACCTTGGGAAAGCTGGGTGAGGCAGGCTGCCTACATAAACACATTACACACGGAGCTTAGTCAAGACATGAATAATCAACCTGAGCTGAATCACTCATAAGCAGAAGCTGGGGGATGGTGCAGCAATTGATTATTCTGCCTTCAGGCACAACCCAGGGATTAAGTCATCCTCTCCTGCAGTGAATAACTTATGTGCTAGGAGAAGCGCTGAAAGAGCCATAGAAGTGACAGAGCCTCATTATCATAATGGTATAATTGTTTCATCAGCAAAACCACTCAGCACAGGGATTAACCAAGATATGATCCTGCATCAGTGTAGCTACAGCATTCTCAAGGTATGTTTGCTTCATACTGCATCAAATCACATGGTAGGTCTCCTTTAAGCACACATGGTATCTATTATTTTGCATAGTGCAATACTTGCGTGTATAATCAATTCATTATCCATTCATTGATGTGTTTTCTGTCCACTTTCAGCAAATAGCTGACACTGTATGTGTAATGAAAAGTTATACAATTTTCTAATGTACTTTCTGTATGATTTCCTTCTTTGTTTTCTAGATCTCTGTTTGCTCGGTCATTATATAGGAAGCTTCATTGTTTAGTTCCTTTGCCAAACACCGATGCCTGGTCATGTGATGTCACACAGGTGCACAGCTTGTTATATCCCTGGTCACGTGAAGTCATACAGGCGCACAGCTCATTATATTGCAGGGAGTAATCAGATTTGTGATATAACGAGCCGTGCATCTGTGTGACATCACTTGACCAGGGATATATAATGAGCCGTGCACCTGTGTGACATCACATGACCAGGGGCCCGGCATTTATCCGCAGGAAGTAAGCAATAAAGCTTTCTGAAGAATGACAGCAGAGATCTAGAAAACCTCAAGGAATTTATACAGAAAGTATATTGGGAAACTATATCGATTATTTGTTGAAAGCAGACAACCCCTTTAAGATCCCCATTCATGAGTCTTCCAACCTATTGACTGTGTCAGGATCACTATAGTCTTATGTTTATTTTTCAAACAGATGAGCCATGTTGGATTTTTTTCATGCCCGATCTTCAAGGGAGATCCGCTTTTCAAGGCTTCTGGTCAGAGCCAGTGTCCTGTCTGATGTACTTCTATAACTTTATGTGATGGGACAATCCTAATAAGCACATGCACAGTGTATAGATGTTACCATTCTGTATTGGACCCTCTCTAATATCTCCGTGTCTTTCTCCTCCTAGGTTACAGTACCACTAAGCCACCTCATCACTGCCTTCCACTCTCCCAAAACTGCAGCATATTTCCCCAGCTCCTCCTCCTTTCAGGTTCTGCAGCGAGAAGCGACCACTGACCATGAAACCTATAGCGCTGAGGTAGGTTTGTCTTTAACCCATCATTACTTAAACATTTAGCTTCAAGTTGCCAAAAGCTGAAGAAAGAATTCTTCAAGTAAAAAAGACAATACTCTCATTTTAATATGCCATTGTTCTACTCGATTGTTCTCTGAAGTGCCTGGATACCTATACACCTGTTGCAGATGATCACTGGCCTCAGCAGGTTAGTTTTAAGAACACTGAGGCCAGTGATTAGCTACAGATGTTCTATCAGAGAGCAGAACCTCTACAGATCTGGGTAATTAGCCGGCCCAGCGCCCCCTGGTAGGGTATGTAATGTCCTTTCTAGAATTCCCTCTTCTAGCTGAAAGCTCACCTGTTTACCTATTTGAAGGCAACCTGTCATCAGGGACCTAATTTTCACTAAAAACAAGTTACAGAAGCCCATTACAGCTGCATTGCACATCTGTCTTTTTGCTTTCTCTAAGCATTTGCATTACAATATAATTTTTTTTTAGAATTTTACAGAATTTGCTGTGTAATCCCAGGGGTTGGGCTTTGGTTTGGATGCATTTCACAAAACAAGATGTGACTTGTCTCTGCTTCAGACTCCTCAGCTCTCCGCCCCCCACCTTTGTGCTCCTGTTGGCTCCTACCTCCTGCTCCTTCACAGAGCTCATAAAAATAGAGGATGCTTTTTCTAAAATCCAGTGTGCACCAGCAAGAATTCTGCAAATTTAAAAGGCAATACTATCATTTTAATATGCCACTGTTCTACTCAATTGTTCTCTGAAGTGCCTGGATACCTTTATACCTGCTGCACCATCAGTAGGGGAGGGAGGAGGTGTACAGGAGCACAAGGGTGGGGGCTGAGAGCTGAGGAGTCTGCAGCACAGACAAGTCACATCTTGTTTTGTGAAATGCATCCAAACCAAAGCCCAAGCCCTGGGACTACACCGCGGAGTCTGTCAGGGTGCAAGGTAAGTTATAACACACAATTATATTGTAATGCAAATGTTTAGAGAAGGCAGAAATACATATACATGCAGTGCAGCTGTGATGGGCTCCTGCAACCTGTCTTTAGTGAAAGTGAGGTCCCTGGTGACAGGTTCCCTTTAAAGATAAAGATCTGGTTCCTACCTATTTCCTTAAAGGGGTTCTCAGGAGATGGAAAAACATGGCTGCAGTCTTCCAAAAACAGCACCACATCTGACCATGGTTACTGCCACTACTGCAGCTCAGCTGTATAGAAATGAATGGAGCTTAGTTGCAATACCACACACTACCCATGGTCAGGTGTGGTGCTGTTTTTGGAAGACTGCAGCCACCTCCAGAGAACCCCTTTAACTGTCTGCTTTTAGTTCTGTAGATCACAGAACCACAAGTTTGATGCAATCTGGAGATTATGCTTTAATATGGCACCAAAAGAATGTTCACATGACTTTGAAGGAGATTTTGTATAGGTAAACAGGTGAGATTTCACATAAAAGAGAGAATTCTAGAAAGAACCTTTCATCCTCTAAATGAAGGGGCTGGTAGTTAAATGGGGGTAAAATTGTCCCTTTTTATACCCCCTTAACATCAAATTGGAGATTTATCTTAAAAATAGAGGGAGTGTCATTTACTCCTCATTTTTTGTGATATTTTTGTTATTCTTTTATATACACAGATATATTAGTGATCAACTGGCATCTCTCATTCTGATAAATAAAAATGTCTTGTTTTTTGTGTTTCAGCCCCTTTTAAATCTCAGGGACCTGGGCTTGTCCGAGCTGAGAACCACAGACCTTGATTCACTTGTGAACAGGATTCTTCCCGGCTTCTTCTCCGACAAGAAGAAAACCTTGTCCTCCTCCTGGCACACGTCATATGTGTCTGCAGAGTCTTTCTTTGAAAACAAAAATGGTGAGTGATGTCTGGACTCCAAAAATAATAAGGGGCAGATTCATCATCAGGGATTTTTTTTAAAAGTCAATTTTGTTGTAGTCTCCATGACTTGCACTTGAATCATGATGTTTAGTGCATCTTTGAGTCTTCACACTTCTGTTACTGCATTGACTTTAACAAATTTTGTGACTTTTTAAGAAGTCACTTTTGATGAATCTGTTCCTCGCCCACTTTTAAAAAGTTGAGTGGGCAACGTTAAAATGGCAGTGTTCAAATTTGTTTGTGAAATTAATCAGAAAAAAAGTAGCGAACGCCTCTTTAGAGGTAAAAAAAATTACATCTCTTTATCCACCATAAAGATGAAATTGTACATTTGATTTAACCCCACCTTCTCCTTTCCAGGATATCCCAGTACGTTCAGGTCCTTGCGGCCAGTCTCCATCCAGCAGCCCAGCCCACTGAAACAAGTCAGCACAGATCTCCAGCACTGGCCAGGTAAGACCACCTGTAAGATGATCACCTACTACTAGGGGGTCATGTGATACTTACTGCCATGATTCTGACTTCCTTGAAAACTTTCTTAGGTTACATACAGTCTCGGGGATTCAAGACTTTGAAAACAAGAGAGCGGCGACTTCAGTCCACTTCCGAGCGGATTGCAGCAGCAGAGAATACCGCCCCTTCATTCATGAAGGTATGTAATGGAATGATGGTGAGAACACAATAGACTTTGACAGCTGTTTTTTTTGTTTTTTGTTTTTTTATCGCTTACACGACTGGCATATAGCTATATACATCCTAATTGCAGATAGCGAGGACTGTATTTACCACTAGGCCCTGAGGGTGTACTGCCAAGGGTGACCAGTATACAGTTGGGTGCCACCAGGATGAAGGATTGTAAACCAAGAACACTTACATGCTGGTGTGTGCCCCCTCTGGCAGGATCTCCTCTTCTTTTAGCTTCTTATGCTCTGTTTGAGGTGTTTTTTTTTTTTAGGCTTAAAAATTATGCAAATGAGTGAATTTGTCTGCTTATGCTATAAACAAAAAAATGTGTAGTTAATATCAAGAGTAGAACAGGACTGCAAAATATGACCAGGACATTCAAGGCCCAATGACCCTTGGACACGAAAGGTTTAAAAGAAATCTACAGTCAAAATCCATCCTGATAAACCAGGGACACTTACTCGTAGACCCAGGCACCGGGACTGTGGTAATCTTCTTATATTTGTTATCCATGGCCTCCTTCCTTCTAAAATCTACCTATAAAATTATGCTAATGAGCCAGAAGGGCACTGGGTAGGTAATTGCCAGAACCCCTCTGTGCTGCAGCCTCACAGACTGTTACACTGTGCAGGAACACTTCTCCCTCCACTGTAGGATGAAACTTCATGTGCTGTGATGACATTACAGCAGGCAGGGGGTTAGTGCTGAGGGGTAGGTTGTGACAGTGTAACAGCCTTGAATTTGCAAGATGGAGGGACTTTGTTAACACCACCCCCTAGTGCCCTTCAGGCTCATTAGCATATTTGTAATTATGTAGTTAATTTTCGAAGGAAGGAGGCCATGGATAACAAATATAAGAAGATTACCCTGTCCCTGGCCTATCCATGGATTTTGATGGTAGATAACAATCAGACACTTCTCCTCTGTGCTTTCTTGTGTTAGAAATTACAGATTATAAACTTCATCTGATCTTCTTTTAGGGTTTCTTGATGAGAGATCGTGTTCCAGATGTAGAAAACTTGGACAAGATTGTTAAAAATAAAAACGTTCCTGAAGGACACCAAGACGCTTTTAAGACAGGATTTGCTGAAGGGTTCCTGAAAGCCCAAGCGCTCACTCAGAGGACCACTGGTAAGGTCACAGGCAGAATTATCATTATTTTTTTATTTTTTTGCTACTTCTGGGTCCTGCTTGGTCACTCTGGCCCTTAATATCAAATAATCTATCACCTCCTTGTTTGCTCGGCCTGTGGTTGTAAGGGTGACCTGCCTCCTTTAATGTATAGAAATTCCTAGCCAATTCTCGCTGTGTTAGGTGCAGAGTGGACCCAGACTGGTTTTGGGGAGTATAGGCTGTCTAGGTTTTCTGAGCTGTTTGTTATACCCAAGATACATACGGCAAGAATCCTCAAATCAATATATTTGTTAATATTTTTCTCTTCTTAGAATCTCTGAAAAGAACTCGCTACATCTTATTGGCTGTGTTGTTACTTGGCATCTACGGCTTATCTAAGACTCCGTTCCTGTCCGGTAAGGCGCAGGGTTTTGCTTCTGTTTTTAAACCTGTTTTGTCTAAATTTCAGTTTACATTGTTTGTAGTTGCTGTGTTGTTGCAGTTACGTGTTTTGCCCTGGAAATTTGTAGCACCTAATCTTAGACCTCTGTCTTGTACCATTTCACTATTCTTCTCTGCGGAATTGTGACAACTAGGGGTTCCCATCCCCCTTGTCTATGTCAGATCTTATAGAGTCACCTGTCCAGTCTCTTGGTTCAAGGAGAATACTAACACTTATTTAATATTATATTTATTAATATTTAACAATGCTGTATATACTCGAGTATAAGACGCGGCCGCTGCTGACGTCATAGTATGCACCGGTTGGGAGATAACATGGCCGCACCCTGCCGGCTGTTACAGAAGACAGAAGAGGAGCTGCGCCGACATCGGGAGCCGCCGGAGGGTGAGTATATGTGTTTTTTTGTTTTGTTTTTTTTTGACTCGTGTACAAGCTGAAGTGAGGTTTTTCAGCACTCGCCTTATACACGAGTATATACGACCACTGGCCATATTTCGTGGTCTGAGGATGGAAATACGAGCACTATAGTGCTATATGATGTAAGGAGTCCCCGTATAACTGCAGAGCCGAACTGTAATTACTATTACAGTGTTGCTGCTGTTAATTAGAGAAGCAGGAACTCCTTGCACCATATATCACTATCACTGATGCTTGTAGTTCCCTCCTCCGCACGGGGCTCAGTCTGTGATTCACAAACCAACCATTGCTTTGTGATTATAGGCTAAGACCACATAACCTGCCTGTTGGATGGCACTGGGGTATGCTGCATTCACACCGCATTGTAGCCCTCCTTTCCATCCTGTGCTTCTTCCAGGGTCTGACATATATTGTGGAGATGGAGGCAAAAAGCAGGCGCTCGTCTGTCGGTAAATGTCTTTGGATATGTTCAGTGGATACGCAGAGTCTTACTGACATATGTGCTGAACGTATCCATAAAACGAGATGTGAATGTAGCATTTGTCATATTAGTGGATTTGTCATATTCCCTGTGACATTGATATTCTGTTTTTCATAGAATATTGTTTGTATATTTCTTTGCAGATTAAAAGGAAAGCTTGTTTATAAATTTTATTATTATTATTATTTTTTATAGTTCGTTTTAGAGCGACATCTGGCCTCGATGCAGCTGTAGATCCAATTCAGATGAAAAATGTCACCTTTGAACATGTGAAGGGGGTGAGTACTGAAATAAAAACAATGAACTTTGTGTGTTGGATGTCTAGACTTTTGTAACGTTGGGGATAAGACCTCTGCTTCCCCTCTGTGCTGTGATGTTTTCAGTGACTATATCCACCAGTCAAATAACTATTATATGGTTATATTATTGGTTATATATAATCCATGAGATAATCCCAGGGTAATGATCGGTCTTGCCTTCAGAGGAATCCTACAGCTGTTCCTGTGCTTCTGCTACTTGGGGGTTGTTCCAAGTATATAAGTTATACTAACTATATACATAGCTGATCGGTGAATGGTCCTACTTCTGGCACCCTACCAGTCACAAGAAACGGGTATCCCGCCCTACTCACTGCATGAGGGAGTGGTTGGAGTGGTTAGTTCCGTCATTCCCATACAGTTGAATGGAGTGGTAAGCTTGTATTGCTTGGGCTCCTATTGTGAATTGTGGGGGATCCAGGAGTTGCACTCATTTAGTTGTCCCCTTTCCTGCTGGTGGGAAATAACATAAATACTTGGGGACAACCCCATGTTCTTGAAGTTTCTATAGGACCCCCAGTCTTCAAACAAGTATGTGTTTTTGCTGATATTTGTGACTAAGTTGGCTTTATACAAAACCCCAATATTACCAGTGACCGGGCAGTAAAGATTATAATTTGTTGCCCATTGCCAAGCAGTATGAGAAATTCTTCCTTTTTCCCCATTTCTCACCCACGTTCTGGGGGATCCTTTTGCTTTAGATGGTTAGTTGTATAGCTAGTATTATGCCATTCTCAGGAGAATGTGATTCTTTCATATGTATTCAGAAATCGTGAATCTGATTCTAGACTGACATCATTTTATTGACTTGGGGATTCACAGGTTGAAGAAGCGAAACAAGAGCTTCAAGAAGTGGTGGAGTTCTTGAAAAATCCACAGAAATTTACAGTCTTGGGAGGAAAACTTCCCAAAGGTAGGTAAATGTTTTATGAACGGGAAGCATTTTCGGTTTTATAAATGACATCCACTAGACGGTGTGTCTCACGATAGATATATATGCATCGTGAGACACAGTCTAGTGGATGTCATTTATATATCCATCTTTGGTGGTGATCACATAAAAACCTGAGGCTCATTGCAGGAGGTAAAAATTTTTTTTTTCAAAAATCAATTCCTTTAAGGAAATTAATTGACCGAAAGCAGAGATTCTAAATGACCCATGAATTTGAAAGGCCTCAATATGCTAAATACAAAATCTGTCTCCTGAATTTTATATCCAGCTCATTCTCTCTCCTACTTCTTATATAATTCTGAATACATCACTTAATACATCTTGAGAGATAAGTTTGGCTTTTGGCCTGGGCGTTATGTTCACTCCTCCTCCTTCTGATTTCCGGGGGAAGGGGACAGGATGATGTATCCCACTCAGAGGATGCAGTATGATACATTGTAACCCTCTGTTGTAAAGCTGTGTGTTTTAGCAGTGTAAATCTAGCCTTATTGTTTAAATGTTTACCCTTCTCTTATAGGCATTCTTCTGGTTGGTCCACCAGGAACTGGGAAGACTCTCCTGGCCCGAGCTGTGGCGGGGGAAGCAGACGTTCCCTTTTATTACGCTTCTGGTTCTGAATTTGATGAGATGTTTGTCGGCGTCGGAGCAAGTCGCATTAGAAATCTATTCAGTACGTGCATTGTTATAATAATACATTTTTTTTTTCTATAGCGCAGTTATATTCTCCAACGCTGTATAGATCATGGGGAACATGTATACAACATATACAAACAAATAAGACCTAACAGTGTAATAACAGTCATATGAATATTATGAGTGAGGGTCCTGCTCCCCAAGAGCTTTCAGCATATTGTTACATTGTAATTGGTGCTTTTAGGAGCAGATTACATCTGGGTGACTTAATTTTTAATAGGAGTCGAAACCATGAGTGGATGAACACACAGAGAACAGGAGGAAAAAACCTCCATCTCTGTGTAGTCTCTACACACTGGCAAAAAAAACGAAATTGCGTTCTTTGCTTATTTGCCTTTTACAGCTCAGTTATCCTCTTATTGATTTGACGTTCACTTTCTTTCCTTCTTTAAAGGGGAAGCCAAGGCAAACGCACCCTGTGTAATATTCATCGATGAGTTGGATTCCGTAGGTGGTAAAAGAATCGAATCCCCTATGCACCCATACTCCAGACAGACCATCAACCAGCTCCTTGCAGAAATGGACGGGTAGGTGTCTGAGTATAAGAATAGGTAAAATAGCAGTTTATTGCATTATAAGTGTTCATTGATTATTTGTTAGAAAAAGAAAAAAAAAATCCTTCATATAATGCTTCGTGTACATCCATAAAGAGATTCATGCTGCCTTGTTGAGCCTAAAATGTATGGATAGATTTAGTTTTCTGGCATCCTATTTTAAAGGGGTATTCTTCAGCAGCTACTTGAGTACAACACAACATGTGGATGTACAATGTGGCCTCTAGACTAATACTGCAACAATCTTTAAAGTATAGAACCTATAATTTATAACCATTTACTTTAACCGGTCATAAGATGTAAAAATGACAGGCCATCCTGTCTTATGTATGGACAAAGCAGGAAAGAGACTTGTACACAAAGACTAGCAATGACTATATTCACATGGCCCAGTAATTGGGACCTCCAAACGTTATCTATAAATAATATAAAACGATCAGCCTTGGGATATCCTTATTAAGGAACACCCTATAGGAAATCTTTTATCAAAATCCATCATGGTAAACCTAGTACACTTCTCATAACTACAGTCACGGTGCCTGGATCTATCTATCTTGTATTTGTTATCCATGGCCTAATTTCTTCTAAAAATCTACTTTTAAAATTTATGCTAATGAATCAGAATAGCAATGGGGGTGTTTCCAGAGCCCTATTGTACATTAGATTCACAGTCTGTTACTCTGTCTCCCCTTCCTGTGCCTGCTGTAATCTTGCACAGTGGAAGGGGAGGGGGTAAGTGCTCCTGCACAGTGTAACAACCTGTGAATCTACAGCAAGGAGGGGCTCTGGTAATGAGCCCTTCCGGCTCACAAGTGATGTGAAGGACTGCTTCTTGGCACAAATGAAACCACAACTTTAGTTCCTATGAGTAGGAGTCTATTTGGGCATCATGTCTTGATTGACATGTCCTCCCTATACACAAGGAGGAACACATGGAGTAGCCAGGAGGAAGGGCAAAGTTATCTACTGATCCGTACTCAAAGATCTCTTTATGTATATACACAAGGATATATTGGGCGCTTACATAGAGAACATAGATGACCCTTTCTTTCCTCAGAACTTACCAGTGTTTCTGATTACGTTAATTCTTTAGTGATGATCCTTTTTTGTCTTTTGTTTTCAGCTTTAAACCCAATGAAGGAGTCATAATCATTGGTGCAACAAACTTTCCGGAAGCCCTGGATAAGTACGTGCTGCGTCCTTAGTAATGGCGGGTTGTAATGCTGGTTAGTTATGTTGTGTGTCCTGAATGCTGCCACCCTGATTTATTCTTAAAATTGGAGTAAATGTGATGATTTGAGCACAGTGACCCCATCACCTCCTGTTACCGCATTTCACCTCTTTGGTGGAGGCTCCATGATCTCTCTGTCCATTCTCTTTGAGGACAGTGGAAAATTACTTGGCAATGTTCTTGCCTTGATTCACGCATGTCTTTTTAATATGGAGGTTTGTGTCCTGTTTAAGCACTGTTCCCTTATCATATATTGTGTTTTGGGTTATGTAGCTTTTAAAAGGTGTTTAGGATTAGTATATTATGCTTGTTCTTTTCCGAAAATTACATTGCACCGGGTCCATGGGTTGTCCATGTAGTATTGCAACACTCGACTTACATACGACCCCTAGTTACAGACGGACCTCTGGATATTGGTAATTTACTGCACTTTATTCCTAGGCTACAATCAGCTGTAACAGTTATCACAGGCGTCTGTAATGAAGCTTTATGCTTAATATTGATTCTTATAACAATCCAACAATTTTAAAATCCAGTTGTCACAGAGACCAAAAAAATTCTGGCTGGGATTACAATGATAAAATATACAGTTTCGACTTACATACAAATTCAACTTAAGAACAAACCTACACACCCTATCTTGTATGTAACCTGAGGACTGCCTGTACTGTTGTTGAAGTGAATGAGGCTGAGCTGCAATACCGTGTATAACCTGTGCACAGGAGTGGTGCGGTTTCTAGAAGAGGGAAGTTTATTTCCCTGATCCTGCTAAAATGATCATAAAAACCTGCCTAAAACTGCATGTTAAATGCTCATTCTAAAGATCTATTTGGGGGTCTGCATACTTGCCATTAGTTATACTATGTTTACCAGCATTATGACTCGATGATAAGCGTTCATACAAGTGCTTTCTCTCCTCTTTTTACAATTGTCCCTGTTTATCTCTTTTTGTGTAGTGCCTTAATACGTCCCGGTCGTTTTGACATGCAGGTGACCGTCCCCCGGCCTGACGTAAAGGGACGCACAGAAATCCTGAAATGGTATCTCAGCAAAATCAAGTATGACCACTGTAAGTTCTCACATCAGGTTCATGAGCTTTTCCATACACTTGAAGTAATAAACCTTTACATGTAAAATTGTCATTATATAACTGTTCTCTTGCGGCCCTAGCGGTGGATGCTGAAATCATTGCTCGGGGCACCGTGGGATTTTCTGGAGCGGAGCTGGAGAATCTTGTGAACCAGGCGGCGCTGAAAGCTGCTGTGGATGGGAAAGAGATGGTTACCATGAGGGAGCTGGAGTTTGCCAAGGATAAGATACTCATGGGTGTGTAGTGCGCTTTTACTTGCATTACTTTTTGTGCCTTTATATATGAACGTCCAGTGGTGTAATCTCTGTTCACACACAATCCCCACTGAACTCTGTAATACATATTATCATAGTCAAGTACATGTTTCCCCTTTCGCTTACTTAATTTCTCACTTTCTTAGGCTACATTCACATGACCGTATGATTTCTCCAGTCCCGTATTTACGGGCCGTATATACGTGACGTTTTTCATCCGTATGCAGCACGTATGTAACCCGTATTTTATACGTCCCCATAGACTTCTAGGGCATACAGAACTGAAATAGGACATGCTCTATATTTTTATACGGCTAGTATACGGTACGGTACGGAATTAAAATCAGCAATATAAATGGTCAGACGTATTGTCCATTGAAATGAATGTGGCCGTATGTAATCCGTAAAAAAACGGTACGGATACGGCCGTTTTCATACGTCCGTGTGAATGTAGACTTACTCCTTCCTGCTTTCTACCGACAGAAGCTTACTGATGTGTCAGTACATAGAAGTCTATGGAGAGGAGAGCAGTGAGCAGCTTGGCCAAGAATGCAACATAAAGGGGTGTTCCCATTTCAGCATATGGTTAATATTGTTTGTATAATGAAAAGTTATACAATTTTCCAATATACTTTCTGTATGAATTCCTTGTGGTTTTCTAGATCTCTGCTTGCTGTCATTTTTAAGAAACTTTTATATTTACTCTTCAAGGTCAGGCAACTGCACGGTTCGTTACAACACATAACTGATGAATATATTTTATACTAACAAGATGTGCACCCGTGTGACATCACATGACCAGGATATAACGAGTCGTGCACCTACGTGACATCACATGACCAGGGATGGAACGAGCTGTGCACATGGGTGACATCACATGACCGGTTATATAACGAGCTGTGCACCTGTGTTATCTCACATGACCAGGGATATTTAACGAGACGTGCACTTGTGTGACATCACCTGACCAGGGATAGGACGAGCTGGGCAGCTGTGTGACATCACATGACCGAGGATTTAACAAGCTGTGCACCTGTGTGACATCACATGACCAGGGATGGAACGAGCTGTGCACATGCGTGGCATCACATGACCGGTTATATAACGAGCCGTGCACCTGTGTGACATCACATGACCAGGGACTGGTTTTAATTCAAAGGAAGTAAACAATGAAGCTTCCTATAGAATGACAGCAAGCAGAGATCTAGAAAATTGTGAGGAATTGATACAGAAACCATGTTGGGAAAATTGTGCAACTTCTCACTACACAAACAATTAACATTTATTTATTTTCTGAAATTGCGCGACCCCTTTAAATGCTGCAAGAAAATTAGGATCACAAGTCACATGAGGAGCATGTACACAGTATTTGTAGGCTCATCGTGAATCCATAAATAGAATTTTGATGCAGGTCTTGCATACTGTGGTATATAAGATTTTTATTAACCAAAGTAAGATTTTTTTTTTTTTTTTGTCTTTTTAACCAATAATTGATCAATCCTATTGTGTTTCAGATGTCTCATAACCATCTGTGTTTTTCTTTTTTATTTTTGAAGGGCCTGAAAGGAGGAGTGTGGAAATAGATGATAAGAATAAAACTATTACTGCCTACCACGAGTCAGGGCATGCTATCATTGCCTATTTCACCAAAGACGCCATGCCTATTAACAAAGCCACCATCATGCCCCGGGGGCCAACGCTCGGTCATGTAAGTCCTGCACAATATGCAGCTCGGAAAGTGATCAGTCGGCTCCTGTGACATCTATATATAATATAATATATATGTGCATGTAAGTGTTTATTATACTATACTCCTACTTTATGTTTTTTCTTCAGGTCTCTCTACTGCCAGAGAACGATCGATGGAGTGAGACCAGATCCCAGCTCCTCGCACAGATGGACGTGAGCATGGGAGGCAGAGTAGCTGAGGAAATCATTTTCGGGCCAGAAAACATAACTACAGGTAATTTCCTATGGGAGTCAAAGGGACGCCAATCACAGCTAATTCATTGAATAATACATGGTGCAGGGACCTGGGGGGGAGGAGCAGGACTCATTGTCATTGTATTCCTAGAACCCGGAGTCCTGCTCCTCCCTTCAGGCTCTGCACAAGGTATAATCCAATGAATCGGCTGTAACTGGAGCGTCCCTTTAAGTCTAGCTATGACACCACCCCCAGTTGTACAAACCTGATATCACTGCTTTTGTCCATAGGTGCTTCTAGTGACTTTGACAGTGCAACAAAGATAGCAAAGCTGATGGTGACAAGATTCGGAATGAGTGACAAGGTACAGAACTACGTCTTTTGTAAACACAAAAGGAAAGCAAAGTATTTGCCATACATGAAATTCTCCTGCTAGTAGACTTATAAGGAGTAACTTATTGAATGGTCTCCAATACTTCCATTGTTATGGTGAAAGGGATGGAGCAGAGCTGTTTGGGATGTTCAAGCTGTCTATTCATATGTTGCCAAGCAAAATCACTATTTGGGCATATACAATATATACAATGAAAAAAAATTCTGCAATAAATAATAATCTAATGTTTTGCATCTTTGCAAATGTTTTCCATGGTAACAGACCAGATTGTATCTTTTGATCCTGTGGTGATATTTCCAACATTACAGAACATTCTGTAGATTAACAAAACCAGAATTTGCAAACATTGACTAAATAATTTCAAAGGAAATCTACCACCAGGATGAAGGATTGTAAACCAAGCACGCTGACATACTACTGGTGTGTGCCCCCTCTGGCAGGATCCGGTTTTCTTTAAGAATATAATGCATTTTAAATTATGCAAATGAGCCTGAGGGGCTCTGGGCTCCATTAAAACCTATGGAGCCCAGAGGCCCTTTGGCTCATTTGCATAATTATAAAATCTTTTGTATATTTATTTTTTAAACCAGGGATCCCTTATCCTGGTAGCAGATGTCGTTTAAAATGTACCAGATTTATGACTGTGGCTAATGCTGGATTATAAATCTGGCGTGTTATTACATGGTCTAGTCTAGGTTCACAACATTATGGCAATTTCCAATTTAAACCGATGGATGCCCCAACTAATATCTGTAGTATGAGGAGGAAACTTGCAGTGAGCAGTCATTTGTCCTGCAGCGCCACCTAAGGGTAAAGGCAACATTACACCATCACTTTTCTATACAGGCCTTGTACATTTAAAAATGTAGACTTTATGCATTCATACATATTTATACATTTATCATGATGTCTAATGTATTTCAGTTGGGGGTAATGACTTATTCAGACACTGGGAAACTGAGTCCGGAAACGCAAGCTGCCATTGAGCAAGAAGTCCGAACGCTGTTAAAGGTGAGATGGGAAAATCTAGTTCTAGGGTTTACTGGTTTACAAATTGTGCTTGTTATGGCGTCAAAGTGTATCCAGGATAGTCATTGGCTTCGACTGTTCATGGATTGTACTGCTACTAAATAGGTTTATCCTTATATAACTAAACCTTGGAAGCTATTATTTTATTCATTTGAGATATGAGGAAAGCATAATAAACTTTGTAATATACTTCATTAAGAATAACAGCTTCTCTGTGGCTTTTTTTCTTCTTCTTTCTCTTGTAGTGAGCAGTGTATGTGAAAGAATTCAGTCAATTCAGATAATTGTACATTGAATTGCTACTGCTCAACTGTGCCTTGTCCATCTTAGGCTACATTCACACAGCCGTATGGGGGACGTATATGTATATACGGCGTATATATGCCCCCATAGACAGCAATGGGAACACCGAGTCGTACGGGAGCAGTACAATGCAGCACACGTGTGGCACCGTACTGTTCCGTAGCTGGGAGAAAGATAGGACATGTCCCATCTTTCCCCGGAATACGGCGCCGTGCACCATACATCGCTATGGAGAAGGGCGGGGGTGAGTGGCGCTTACCCCCTCCTCCTCTCCTGGGCGCTGCCGTGGACCCCCTGTGCTACGGTACAGTGGGCACACATCGTGTGAATGTAGCCTTAAAGCGTTACTAACCCTTATTTATTTTGTGGATAGTTTTAATAATTGTTGCAACGCTAGAAGTCATTTTTATAAATGTATTTTTATAAGAAGACTGAATAAAGATGTATAATTAAAAAAACAAACTCTTATTTATATTGTTTCAGGATTCTTATGAACGGGCAAAAAACATTCTGAAAACACACGCAAAGGAGCACAAAAGTCTGGCCGAGGCTTTACTGATGTACGAAACGTTGGACGCCAAAGAAATTCAGATGGTATTGGAGGGCAAGAAACTGGACGCCAGATGATATCTCTGGTGTGACGGACTCCTTGTTTTATCGTCTCTGCATAATTCTTCCTTTATATTTACATAATACTTTTTATTTAAGAAATGCCAAAATATTTGCTGAATATATAAAAAAAAAAAAAATCATTTTTTTCCCTTGCGTATGCAGTTTCACCTTTTATTGAAATAGGCAGCACATTGAATATAGAGGTGGGTGTCCGGCAGAAGTGGATGGGACCTCATGTGTATATATGTCATGCAGTATCTGGCGCCATTTCTCACCTCTGTACAGGTCCTTCCACTGTTCACATGTCATAGCCTCTTGGTGCTTGAGTCGCTGCTGCTGATATATGTGTATTGTACTATTCACCGCCTGCTCTGCTTATAACCTGCAAGGACTTGAAGGGCTCAAACCAGAAGAGCAGCCGAGAGATCCTCAAGGTGAATGTACCAGGTGACATGGGTTTGGATAATTTAATATTGTGTTAGATAATTTTTTTACCTTAATTATACAAAGATCAACTAGATCAGAACTCATGTTTTTAATACACTGATAAGGAATTCAGCGATTTATCTGTTCAGGATCCAGAGAATGCCTCTCGCCCTGGAGGACCTGTGTTGTCCTGCATTATGTGAATTTAAGTAGATGCCGTGTAAAGCACAGTTTCTCCTGTAGAGAGCGCTGCAGGGGAATAGAACACTAAAATTCATGTTTGCTCACAGCTGATCTGATCAGTTGGGGTCCCAGACATAGAAAATTTTACCAACCTTTCTTCAAAGGATCCAGGGATTGTCCGAAATGAGTAACCTCTATTATTTACAGAAGCCGGAATAACCCATTAATAATAGACCCGCCGTAAAAATTGCGTCTGGAGACAATACGACCTTGATGACAATCGTATCCACTTGTGTTCAGTCCATTAAGTTGGAAATGGATTATTTGATAATAAAATAGTCCTTTTTTTTTTTTGAAAAGTCACATTTATTAAAGGCTTTCCTTTACGTGACCTACATATGGGCCCTTTCTGTGTGTGGCTCTTGAGAATCTTTGAGTTAAGGGCTGTTAATATTGACCAAGTTCTGCAGATTAGTTTCTATTTGGAAATCTCATTTGCAATTTCTCTGCTCTGCCACTAAAAAGGAAACGGCGCTGTCTGATTCCTGTTCCTTCCCCCCGTAAAAAAAAAAACAAGTAAAAAAAAAAGGGAGGTTTCCCCCCATTGACTTCCTGCCAATGCTCCAATGTACATACAGCTCAGAGCATGAAACTATTTTAGGTAACAATGTGAGAAGTGGCGCGGTTGCATTTTATCATGAGTGCTGGTGACATTTTAGGGCTATGATATATTTCTTGTGTGATTATTACTGTATGCGGTGCTCTCGTACGGCTGCTGCCCGTGACCCTGATATAAGGCGGATCTCCTGGATGTCTGCTTACTACTCTGTCAGAAGTGGAATGTAACATATATTCCTACCTGTGTAAATTGAGGTGTAAGAAGCCTATTTAAAATGTAAATAAATCTGAGTTCTTATGTTCAAAGTTGTGTTTGTTTTTGTTCAAATTTTAGAAATATTTTGTTATAAATAAAGGGTGATGACTTTTTAATGCACATGTACCAACTTTGTTTTGGGCAAATTTAAAGGAAATCTACCATTTTGTTTTTATGAATTGTGATCCATACCTACCTTGAGAATGCTGTAGCTACACTGATGCAGAAACATATCCTGTTTAATTTCTGAACCGACTGATTTTGCTCAAAAAAACAATTATAAAATTCAGGACCTTGGGAAAGCTGAGTGCTGTACATAAAAGACCTGCCTGAACTGTCCAGACAGGACAAATCATCCTAAGCTGTTTGACTCATACACAGCAGCTGGAGGGGATGGTGCAGCGATTGATTACTTCTGCCTGTCAGGGACAGCACAGTAAATTTGGGACTTTTCTCATCTATTCTTCATCTAAATGTTATCCGGGGTTCTTTGCATAGAACACAATGTATCAGAGCAGGAAGTGGCCATGAGAATGGTCAGGGGACGAGTTGGCGGTGGGCACTCACCTGTCTCTTACAAGTCCGTTCATTACCAATTAGCACATTGTAATAAATGGGTTAAAACGAGACGGTTTCGGGTCTTCGTGAGACCCGAAGCTGTCATGGCAACGGATCGCCGCTCCCGGATGGCGTCACGGGGAGCGATGATCCGCGGCAAGATGGTGGCGCCTATGTGCCGCCATCTTTTTGTTGTTGTCGGCGGCAATTGTCGGGAGAGCATCTGTGATCGGGCTTACCGGCTATGACTTGTTTCACCTGCAGGGAGAGCTCTTTTGAATGCATATTTTTTTTCACACCGAAGGGTTTAGTCTCACACGTCGCGTTTAACGCATGCATTTAAAAATGCATTGCAACAGCTGAAGAGTGATTTGCCTAATTAAGCAGCTTTTAACACTTTTTTAACACGTGTTTACAAAATGCAACTGTTAACGCAATGTTAGATCCATTAACACAAGCGTTAACAAACGCATGCGTTAACGCAATATTAAAGCATCTCTTCAGCTGTTGCAATGTGGTTTTAAACGCATGGTGTGACCGCACCCAAAATCTTCCAAAGGCAAGAACCACACCTCAAATCACTTCCAGCACTTAAATGAGAACGACATAGGAATTGCCCACAGCTTCATGAGAAACTGCTTTTCGGTCAATTATCCAATTACTTTTGGTTTATATTAAAGGAGGTAACGGGTGAGAAAAAGATTTGTAGAGGGCACAATACGCCATGAATTCCCGCACACGGGGTACGGTGGTAATAAAACAACACAAAGGTGCTTTAACTCCACAAAAATGCAAAAGAAGGCCTATGCTCAAAGAGTGGAGGTGAGGGTTATACCCATCTCCCAACACATGGGGAATGGGAACACCCAAAAATAGTAAAGCCTAACAGAAAAAGACACAAGACAAAGGGTAGACATGGGAGGGACGGGGCGAAAGCGAAGGGTTTGTGAACTATCAATTATTTTCTTGTCCAACTGAGATTTATAAGCACGAGGATCTCATTCATCCCACACAGGGTATTCAGTAAGGGTGATGCCACACATGGCGTTTTTGGGCCGTTTTTGGGTTGTTTTTAGATCGTAAAAAATAGCATGCGTTTTTGTATGTTTTTAATTGCGCAAATTGGGAAAACCGGACAAAAACGCATGCGTTTTTTATAAACTGATGCGTATTTTACGATCTGAAAACGGACTGACTAAAAAACGGCCAAAAACGCCATGTGTGGCATCACCCTAAGTAAAATCCAGGACACCAGGGGTAGCATCCTGATTTTGTAGGTAGTCAATCCTTGGTAACAATAACAAAATAACACATTCTCTAATTCACTTTTATTAACAAAAATGCAGCATTTCACAGATATAATTCTAACCTGTCTCTATCAGTCCTGCTGTACACTATTTTAGTTGCCCCTAGACACGACCCTGTGACTTAAGGTTGTCGGCCATCACTGAGCTTGTCTCTCTGTCTCTGCTCCCTGCACTGTAGCCTGCAGTCCAGGACGGAGCTCACTCACTGATATACTGAATCTGAGTTTCTGCTGGCAGCAGCATGAGGAGAACTACAAGCTACAGACAGATAAGTTCTTTATCGGGGGAGGCACAGCAGGAAGATACAGGAGATCTAGTGTGTTGTGGAATATCAGAGATGTAGGAAAGCTGACATTGTGCGTAATAGGCATCTAATGGATCTCATCTCTGATCTGTCTCATCTCCTCCTTCTATGTGTCAGATACTAGTAGAATGTTTAGAAGCTAAATAAAAGTGTAGATAAACCCTGTACCCTGAAAATCTAAGCACATTGTCAGCACAGCATCTCCTCTCGCTAGAGGGATCGTGAAATGTCTGCTTAGAGAGTCCTGCCCTTTCCCTAGTGGGGTTGCTAGGTGATGTACCCCACTGTATAAGCAAACATTGGGTTACATCGGAATCCCCCCGATGCGTCCTTACAACGTTGTGGGGATGCGACGTTGTAAATCTCACAGCTGAAAAACCATCATCGCTGAATAGAAGAGGATCTGCCGATGGGGCGTCAGAAGGTGAGTACACTGTCTGATTTTTTTGTACAGGCATTATATTGGGGGCGGGGGTTGGCAGGCTATATACTACAGGGGGCTGGCAGGCTATATACTACAGGGGACCAGTTATATACCTCAGCGGGGTGGCAGGCTATATACTACAGGGGGCTGGCAGGCTGTATACAACAGGGAGCTGGCTATATACTACTGGGGAGAACTTGACCTATACATTTCCCATCCTCGGCTTATACTCGGGTCGGCTTATACTCGTGTATATATGGTATGTGGTAAATTAGAATTTTTTTTTTTTTCATTTGTAATAAATGTTGATGACATCATGATGTGAAATGAAACCTCTTATCACGGTGTGTAAAGTTTTATGATGACGGTAATCTATTATCACACTACATAAATCTGTCGCCATCATTAACCTGTTGACTTTCCCATCTTCCGCTCAGCGCATTTCACGGCTCAGTTGTTTATTTTAACAAAAATCTTTGATGGATAAAAAAAAAATAATAATTGTATTTGTCATGAGCAAATTATTTTATAAATCTTTTACTTATTAAATGGTAGAGGTGACATAGAAGAAATTAATGAGGAGTTATTGATCATTAATTATACAGTGTGTTATCACAGTCTGCTGAATAAATGTCATCACCCATAATCATCCATATTCCTGATCTTCAACTAATCAGCACATCACAGACTTTCTCCTTTGAATTCTATGGTAATGGACGGTGGACACCCTTAAATCTACCACAAAGATGAAAGACTGTATGCAAATGAGCCTGAAGGGCTCCAAGCTCCATTAACACCTATGGAGCCTGGAGCCCCTCAGGCATATTTGCATACTGACGTTCATCCTGGTGGTAGATGCCCTTTAAAATCATTCAGTGGTTGCATAATAATTTTACAAAGGTGGGGGGGGGTTGGGCAGTTTTTAGGTAAACTGTTGTACAGGGTGAATCTCACAAAATCCATCCCCCCCTGGGTGATTAAAATATATACAATGCAACCCAATTTTAGAAATAAAAATGAGACATGCATTTATGTATGGATTATAGTGTATCCGGCACTGTGTATTCTTACATATACAGTGTCCTCCCTTTAATTAAAATGTACGGTGTCCTTCAAATTATAATATTGTGCCTGTCAAGAATATTTATAAAAGAATATAAAAGTACATATATACTTCACCAGCACAAAGCTTAGTACATAAATACAGCACCAGTATAGATTTCAATACATAAGTACAGTACTAGAACCGAGCTTCATACAGAAATACAGCACCAGGACCAATTCCTAATCCCTATATACATATATACAGTATCCTAAATTATATGTGTGATTATGCCTCTGTATACATATCAACGACTGACCCCATTGATCACACGCTGTATACAACTAAGGCATCACCCCTGCAGGATTGGAGTGCTGCCCTGGTAACAACAGGGAGAAAACTAAAGATTGATTTATATTCCAGGATTGTAGCTGGACTTTGAGAACTGGGGGAGTGTCCTCACACTGTCGGGGTCTTTGATCTCTGCATTCAAACTGCTCCCCAGCCCCTCCACTTAATATCTAACCGGAAGCCAGCTAAAGCAGAGACACACAGCAGAGAAGAGGTGATGTGCTGTGAGATCTCACACTTAAGTTATCCCCAGTGTGAAAAGTCCAGATACAATCCTGGAATATTAATACATTATTCACAGTATGAAAGTAAAGGTTAATATGTGTATTACTTGCTGACAGGGCCGGCTGTACATAAAGAATCCATGGGGGGTGATGGGGCTGTATCTAATAAATCCATAGGGGGCTGTTTGGGATGATAAACTAGGGAATATTTTAGGTCAGGAGAAAAAGTGAATAGCAATGGAGACCAGTTGCCAATATAACATGTTTATTTCTACCATTTTTAACCCTGGCAAACATAACAGTGACATTATCACAGATTTAATTCCATAGAATACACAATAGACATAAAAAGTGACATCAAATCATTGGCCATTTCAACATTTAAATAAAAACAAAATTATTCTAATTCTGAGTCATCTCTGAGCAGATGAGTGGAGACAAGCTTTTACCATGCACTGCACAAAGGAAGTTGAGATAATCTTTAAAGGGCTTTTCCCACCAAACAAAGTAGGCCAGATCCAAAGCATGGGGGCTAACTTGCTGATCCGGTGGGGGTCTCAGTGATGAGACCCCCACAGATTACGAGAATGTGGGGTACGGGTACCTGCATCTGACCCCTCTTCGCTCCTCGAGATGAACGGAGCAGACTTCAATCTGCGTCAGCTCTATAGAGATGAATGGAGCAGAATGGACATGTGCGGGCATCTTCTCCGCTCATCTCAGGGAACGACGAGGGGTCCGAAAAATTCTCGTGATCTGTGGGGGGTCTCATCACTGAGACCCCCACCGATCAGCAACTTGTTTTCTAGGAAAACACCTTTAATGCTCCAGATCTCACTCTCTCTGAGACACATTAATGTGCTGCCCGTGGGAAAACAGACCCGTCTGAATAAAGCACTAAATACAAGAGTTCAATATCTGTGTGTATATGGGGAGTTGGAAAAGAGCCTGCTAAGTGGAGAAAGAATGAACTTCTACTTTTGATTTAGAAATTTAGGTTAGTTCCTTTTTTTTACTGTTATGTAGTGTGATTCAAAATAAGTCCTTTGTTTCCTCTTTGAACATTAAGCATTTTATTTGGATAATTTACGCCAATGTCTCCTACTATTTGCGATGGGATTATAGTGTATGGTGCACCATCGGGTGGGGCCATCAAGCCAGCCATAAAATCTAACCAAACTAATGCCAGCTATGAACTATGTTCGTACCCAAATCTTAGAAAACATTAACACAATTGTACAAATTTGTGTAGTTTTTGGCTTAAGAAGCTACTGTGTACATTTTGGTATCCCTCAATGACTCTTAGACCAAAAACCAACAAGCAAGTCTGATGCAACCAACTTGCATAGTGTGCTCACTGGCATGTCCGGCCCGAACACTCGGAACTGAACTCAACATAATGCAAGTTGGATGCATCAGATTTGCTTTTGGGTTTTTTAAGCCTTATTTGCAGTCCTCGTTGTATCCAGGTTCCAGGTAAACTTAAAGCATTCTCCTTCTATATTCTACAAATTTGTTTGCATTATCATCACATTTTGGTTTGACATCTGGATGAAGAACAGAGTAAAAACTTCCCTGCCAATTCATACAGTAGCAATTCCCATCGAGACTACTGTAGTCCTTCACATTGGATGTCGAAATGGCATATCCTGGCAAACTCATCTCTGGTCTTCTCATTTGGATATCTGACGCTAAAGGATGAACTTTGTAAATAACGGCAGGTGACAAATCTTTTGGATTCTTATCTGTATCTTCTGTTTCCTTATGTTTAAGATCTACTTTGCCATTCCCTGTTTTTCTACACGCTCCTACTGTCATCAAAAACACAGGAATAAACAACAACCCATGAAGTGCCCCGAATGTCATGACCAGGAACATGATCTTGAAAAAGCTTCTAAATATGTAGCTTTGTGCTGCAGAAAGTGCAGCAATTCCTAAAATTGTCGAAAGAGCCCCTTGAACAATAGGGTAGCCCAGGACATGTAGGGCATCAATCACTCTCTCATTTGCATTCAGCTTCCGGTTAGAGACACTCGCATATATGATATGAGCTGAAAAGTCTACTGAAAACCCAATACAGATCACAAGATTTATCATGGAGATAGAATCCAGGTTGACTTTCCAGAAGAACATGAAGCCGGTCACACCAACTATAACTGATGCAATTACAAAAGCCACCCACAAGGAGCACAATGGGTCTGGTATGAACAGGACTGATATGACCACCATGACCACTGTGGCCACTAAGATATTTTGGATTGTGTTTTGGATGATCATAACATACTGGTCCAAGTAAATGAACAAGGGGTGATAGACAAATACTTCAACATTGCAATTGTCCGTGACATCACGTAAGTGGGATAGCATACTTTTACCATCATCCACGGTGACTATATTAACAGCCTGGATGAAGAACCTGGATGTCTTAATGGCATGGCCATCAGTTTTGATGTCCTGTCTAAATTCTGGAAAATTTACATAGATTCGATTTAAGTGTTTCATGAAATTCTCCCTAGTGGTTATGTTCAGATTTTCCTCCCTAGCTATTCTCTCGAACGTCCTCAACCAAGACACTGTGTATTCCTTGGCTATATGATGGTTCTTCTCTAACTCCTGGATACAAGCCTCAATGATCTCCCTAGTCTGTATATCCCAGTAATTTGCATCATTAGTCACAACCACCATTATTGTTGGACCATACTTAGAAAAATATAAAGCTTCTGCATCATAAAATTTGGTCAATGGGGAATTGGCATCAGTCAAATCTCGAATATCAATTCCATCTTGTATGTGAAAACATCCGTAAATGCTGGCAGATAAATATCCCAGATACATGAGTAACACTAGCACCTTTGTCAATGGTTTTGTAAGAAATGGGCCATAATATTTATAAAAGAATACCGTAATTGGATGTTCAGTTTCAGTCTCCCGTTTTGGGTCGTATGAGCCACCAACGCAACAGATATTATACAAGACACTCCTTCTATCATCCTTTTTGTCATTCACTTTCATACAAATTAACCAATGTCTCTTATTATTTTCATGTATCCCATTCAAAGCCAATATCGCTCCAAAGAAAGTTATGCAGTAGATATAGCAGAAGACCAGGGCAGTTCCAGTGTAGATGCAGAATGACTGCACGGAGGGGTAGTGGTTCATTATACCAATGTAGAACGCGAGGACATCAGTGAGAGTAGTGATGGTAATGGAAACCGCTGCCTCTTGGTAGGTGTCCGCCATACGTTCTTCAAGTGTACTGGTCACCTTCGTTTGCTGCCAGCAGGAGATGATGATGAACATGTTGTCCATCCCGACTCCTATGACAAGAAAGAATTGAAAGCAACTTCTGCATTATTTAATCCATTATTAACCAAAACAAGAAAACTTGTATTGTGTATCTAATAAATATATGTCATACCTTCAATATCCAAAGGTTTATACACGCCATTTACAAGCCATTTATCAAGGCTTGTACTGGCATTGAAGCCTTGATAAAGTTATAATTCCTGGCAAACGGCCAGGAATTATAACTATTTCCCCACTTACAGAACCAAGTGGGCGGGAGAGGCATAAAGGAGGCTGTCCCAAGTTGCAGAGTGGGCCAGTACAGGGTGTTCCTGTCCTGTGCCTGCGCACAAGCTATAGCTAGTTCCTGGCACAGGTTACACGTTATAGCTCAATTCTAAACCAGGATGGACCTGGCATAGAATTGCCAGAAGTGGGGTTGAGCGTCTGAGCATCTGATGTATGACGAGGCTATCAAGATATATCCGAAAGGACCAAAGGGGCAGGGGAGAACCAAGCCGATAGGAAGCGTCAGCCTGTGATAAATTCCCTTTGACTTTAGATACTAATTAAGATTATTTGGGATCATTTTGAGAAGTCTTGGGCTGAACAAATTAGGGTATTACTAGATCCTTATAATTTCCCTCAGCAAATTATACAATAACATTTTATGAACTTACAAAGAAACTACAATGCATATTTATGTTTATTGTCCATAGATGGGGTGTCTGAAAAGTAGACATGTAAAAAGCGAACTATGGGACCAGGTGCTGATATAAAAGTAATTATTTCCCAGCTCTGCATGGTGTCCAAAAAGTTTTATAATTTGTCATTAGTATAAATCCTTATGAAGCTCATTTGGTTATCAAATTCTTTACGACTTTTGCACAAACCAATGTGCAAAGCAATTATTGGAAACTTTGCTAAAATGCTTCTTTCCCCACCTATCTGTCTTTTTTCTTCCCCCCACTGGAAACTGTAGAGGAGTAAAGAACCTCTGCTGCACCACCACGGACGATGACGTAAGCCGACAACTTGGACCGGAGTCTAAGTGGACTTGCAACGGTGTGGTACCACCAGGTCGTTCCACAGGTGCCGACTTTTTCCACAGTGGCGGCCAAGGAGTAGTCCACGGTGCCTGCCTCCTGCCTGTCCCCAACCACAGGGTGGTCGGGGACTTGCAGGAGGTCAAGACAGGCAGCACAGGATCAGAGTTGGGGGACGTAGCGGTAGGTCAGGACATGCAGCACGGGATCGGAGTGAGGAATGTAATCACGGTTCCAACGGGAAATAAGGATAACCACAAGGGGCTTGGAATACAGTTTCTCTTAGGCATAGAAGTACAAAGATAAGTGGTGCCCTGCCCCTTCAAATTTCAGATGGCCGGCGCACGCGCGCCCTAGGAGCTGGGAACGCACACACTGAAGAGAGGAGACTGTCGCTGGAGCGCGGCTAGGTAAGTGAGGCTGCCGGAAAGAGGCCGCTTGCCACTATTAATAAAGAGAACATTTTTAAAAATTGGACAATCAGTGGCTTAAAGGGGTATTCTCATCTGGGCATTCACATTCAGTTTGATAAATCTGCCATATATAAACATTTCTTCAATTAGATGTTATTAAAAAAAATGTTCCTGTGTGAAGATAATTTCTCATAAATGTAGTGATTTGGTCCCTTAGAAACGAGATGGCTTCCTCGGATACGGCCACCTCTGCTGGAGGGATTGCACAAATAAACAAAAAGGTTTTGTATATAAAATGTCCGGGAGTAACTGCATGTCCCACAGCCGTCCTGTGGTAACGAACGCTGAATCCTGGTGGTCCGGCAGCACTCTATAGCGTAAGTCTGGCCACCTCTGCCAGAGTGTGACGTGGTCGTATCCGAGGAAGCCATTTGGTTTCTAAGGGACCAAATCACTACATTTATGAGAAATTATCTTCACACAGGAACATTTTTTTTAATAACATCCAATTGAAGAAATGTTTATATATGGCAGATTAGTGAAACTGAATGTGAGTGCCCAGACGAGAATACCCCTTTAACTAGGAGAGGAAGGGCCCATAGCAGGCTTCTTTACGGGGCCCCTCCTTTCCTGTTATAAAATATATATATTTGTATACAAACACATGCAAGTTACAATCAAACATGTATACACTAATGCGCAACACATATAGAGCATATACACACACACATACAGTGCCATATACAAACATACAGCATATATACTCACATACAATATACACAGACACCATAAACACCATACAGCATATACACATCACAGATACAGCATATATACATCACATTTATGTTAAGTATATATTATGGTGCACATCCTCCATTCTTGAGTCAGGCGGGATGCCGGGGCCCCCTGACACTGTGGGTCCCATAGCCCTGCTATGGCTGCAACCCCTGTAGTTATATCCCTGTGGACAATCCCTTTCAAATATTTTGCTGTAAACATAGATTTGTACAAATACAAACAATTTTCTTACCAAGAATAAGAAAAGGTGCATTTGCTACTGTTCTTGAAAATGGTACTCCACATAGCAAAAGTAACCCGAAGCTGGTCAATATGGCTAATCCAGGTGATATCACACCAAGTGTAGTCAACCAGATTTTATTTCTTACATTGTCCAGACTAAAGTAAAACAAAAGCAAAAAATATATATATATTTATATTTGTGATTTTTTTTTATGCTTGTTTCAATATCATCATTAGTTGACCATTGTTTAAAGGAAATCTACCACCAAAATCCATCCTGATAAACCAGGGACATTACTCATAGACCCAGGCATCGTGACTGTGGTAATCTCCTTATATTTGTTATCCATTGCCTCCTTCCTTCTAATATCAACTTTTAGACTTATGTTAATGGACCTGGGGGGTGATCTGGCCTTACAGGCTGTTACACTGTGTTACCCTTCCCCCTGCTTCATCAACACTTGGGCAGTGAGACAATGTAACAGCCTGTAAAGCCAGATGACAGGTAGGAAAAAGTTATTGGCATCAGTATATGATAAAATGAAGACATTTTTTTGTACAAATGGTTCAAATTTTTTTTTTAAATTATAAAAACCAATATAAATTCTAAAAAACCCATATAAATATTCCTGCAATCATCCCGACACAAAGAATAAAGAAAAGGGGTCATTTGTGAAAACTGTAAAAACTGTGTCCACAAGAAAAAGTCTCAAATGTGTTTTTTTTCCAGCTTCCCAGTAACCGGCATGGAATAGAAAATGCCGTCACTAGGAAGTACAATTTGTGAGGCAGAAAACAAGTCCTCATACGGCTCTAAAAACGGAAAAAAAAAAGTTATGGATTTTTAAAGATGGGCATTGAAAAATGGAAGTGCAAATAAAAACCTAAAATTTCCTGGTCCTCAAAGGGTTAAATGCTATTTGCACCTTCTTTTTCTTATGTATTTTGCCTTGCGTGCCGTATAAGCTAAAAACAATTTCCCTTATAGATCCTCATTAAAAAAAAAACAATCAAAAAACCTTATTCAAAAAAGAGAAACTTTTTGTAAAAGTTTTTGAAAAATAAAGCGTAAATATTCAGATTATTTCTTAGAACACAGATAGCAATACATAAAAATATAATATACAATAAATAGAAATATACAAAGGATATATTTTAGGCATCCCACTGTCTGAAAATGCGTAAAAAATAATTAAAATAAAAAAATATTTGACTAATTCCGTAAATGCTGCAGCGTAAAACAAACTTTTCGAAAAGTGCACAAAGTGTTATTCTTTGTTATGTGAAAATGGGGTGAGAAGAGTCATATTTGCCTTAATTTGTTATAGGTAAACAGGTAACACTTCACATCAAAATGGGAATTCTAGAAAGGACATTTCCTCCCCTAACTGAGAGGTCTGGTAATTTAGTGGGGTAAAATCTGGTGACAGGATCCCTTAAATGGTGCTATTTGGGTCTTATATTTTCCTACAGGTCTGTGAACAAAGAAATAAAAAAAGTGATGGAGTTTGGAAGATGGAAAGGTAAAAAAAAAAATTTAAAAAAACTTTTGCACTAGAAAAGGGTTTATTTGTATAAACAGGGTCAGGGTAATGATTCCGGTATACACTGTATATCCTGCAATCCACAGGGATTTGCTCTGCTACATGTAAATGGGACTTTAAATCCTCTTTAACATAGATTGTATCAGACTTACTTCATACAAACTCCAGTACTAAGAAAAAGTACAGAAAAAAAACTTCTGTAAAAAAGAAAATGATGCTATACTACTACAATACCAGTAATAGCCAGAGTGTCTCTGGAAGATACTTACCTGACACAAGAAAGGATCGAGAACAATATGGTCACAGCATAGGTGATGGAGAACAAAGGGATGGCCCGTCTTGGGCTTTCATCATATTCCTTTTGTAGGGATATAGATGTCCAGTGATAAACCTGCATGTGGTGGATAGAGGATATATTTTATCATTTGCAATCATTTATATTTTCTATTTATAATTTACAGAAAACCTTAAAGCACATCTACCACCAGGATAAAGGATTGTAAACCAAGCACACTGACATACTGGTGTGTGTCCCCTCTGGCAGGATCTGCTCTTCTCCTAGCTTCTTATGCCCTGTTTTTTGTTTTTTTTTAAAGGCTTTCAAAATTATGCAAATGAGATCCAGGCTTCATTAACACCTATAGAGCCTGGAGCCCCTGAGGCTCATTTGCATCATTATAAAAGCTTCTTTTTTTTTTGTAAAAACAAAGCCATAAGAGAAGAGCTGATCTGGCCATAGAGAGCACACACCAGTATGTTAGTGTGCTTGGTTTACAATCCTTCATCCTGGTGGTAGAGGTCTCTTAAAAGGGGTTGTTTAGGACTATAAAAATAAACCTACATGGGTGTGATATGGAAATATGGGACATATTTCTTTAGAAAGCCATGTACACATCCCACCATTATAAAGGAGTAGTTTACCACATCTGATATCATTTTTAATTCCTTGACTTAATACCACAATACCTTGACTTACCTTCAATGATTTTAGATGTAATTTTTCAATCTCTTGTGGAAGATCGTCCATGAAGTTCTCCAGCCATTCCAAGCTGAAATTTTGGATTTTTTCATTATCATCTTTCAGGAAATATAAGAACCGGAGTGCTTGGGCTTTCAGCACGTGCCGACCAGGACCAAGGGTCACACCTCCAATGTACAGTCCAACATACTCCCCATTGTATAGCAAGGGGTATGTTAGTAGGATATCCTCTGTGCTATTGGTTATGGTGTTGAGTAAAGGGTTAGCCGGGAGGCAGGAGGGTCCATCCACTTGGGCACATAGTTGACTGAATCTTTGATGAGACTTTGAGGTCAGGTTTTTCACTGTCTCATCCAACCTTCGAAGTTCCTCAAAGTTGCTTCCATTGAGGATGTTCTGGGATGTGCTTACGATGATGAGGGAAGCAAATATGCCCGTCGTATACAGTCGCTGTACTGAGAACTGACCAGAGTCATTTATTGGGAAATGTTTTTTCATAAAATCCTTCTGACCCTTTGCTATACCCCCTTCTGGAGTGAAAAGCTCCTCCAACTTGTTGAATTCTCTTCGTTCCAGGAAACAAAACCCAACTCCAAACCCAACTGACAGAATAATTGGAATAATAACAAAACACCAAGGATTCCGGGCAATAAGTTTACCCAGAGTACGAAACCCCCTAGACAGTGGCCTTTCCAAGCAGTCTGCATAGCACCCACTCATGTTCTGTTGGTCTGTGCACATGGTAAGAGTTTAGGGACTGGCAATGTTCTTCAGTCCCTCAAGGTAATACAGTACCAACATTAACATGGCTCCAATTTATAGTCTTCTTTGACTACCCCCCAAAACACCTCTCCTAATGATAGATAATGAGCCAGATGGTACAGCAAAATTAATAACCAGAATTATTCATTATTTTTGACATTTCCATGTTTACTTTCATGTTGTGGTTTGATACAAATGACCGCGGGAAAGCTTCCAATTTACCACCTACCCAATGCAAATATATCTAAGTATGTCACTATCTCTTAGCATGTGTTCTTGTCAATTACCGAGAGCTTTTATTTTATTTGGTAGATTTTTAGATTCAATTAAAACCAATTACAATTTTCGAAGAGGATGTATTAGCTAAATTTGGAATACTTTCTATGAGAAGATTTTTTTTTTTTTAATTATGGAATATTTTTAATATTGGAATATCTGGAACATATAAACTATACCAAAATTCCGCCTTTTATTCATATATATATATTTTATTTTATTTTTTTAAATCGTACACACTTTTGCGGAGATTTCTGTTTTGTGGGTTAAAATAAAGCACGATAAATACCCAGGATAACTGTATAAACTCTATTATATAATATATTCTGATTCTCTGTGGACAGCGGAGAATAAGCACCAGGGGTACATTAGTGATCTGTATTCTATGTGTCTGAGCCTCTTTATGGACCTCAACAGTAGTGAATAGGGCAAAGGTGGTCAAACCAACCCATGAAAGAGGTTTGGCTCTTTACCCCATCTCAGGTCCACATCTCACAATTTATGTCCTGCTCACCTATTTGCAGTAACTTTCTAAAATGGTAAGTAAGGGACTGCCAAGGGCCTAGTGAACATTTCTCAAGTTCTTGGGGAGGATGAAAAGGCTCTCTCTGTAGAGAAAATAAGATCCTCTTGTGACATTCCAGATAGGGAAGTCTATTGTTGCCTGCAGCTACGGCACACCTTTCTAGCTCAGTTGCCTCTGGTAGAGCCACTTTTCTCTTCTTTCCCTCTTATTGGGGTTCTGTGCTCTCAGGGTCCTAGGGGTCTGGTGTTCGTTATCTATACCCATCTCCTTTCTGAGCTGTTGGATGGGCCCATTCTCCCAGTCAGAGCTTGTTGGGAGGCTCTCATTCCCTCACTATCTGATGGGGACTGGGGGCGGCCCAGAAGTCTCACACCTCAATATCACCGACAGACAATAATAAATGGATTCAGTTGTTTATCATCCATCAATGCTATATAACTCCGGTCAGATTGTTCCGTATGCATACACTGCCGAACTCTAGATGTCAGGTGGACCGAGCTAATATGGGCTTGAGATTACATAGCAGGATTCTGGGGAGAAGTACTTTCTCTGCTGTCTGATATCCTGAACAAACTGATTCTTGCCTCGCTGGCCCTATGCCTATTGGGAATTGCCAGGGAGGATGACTGGTCCCATTATGAAACTATTTTTCTGAAGGAAGCTCTGTTTCTGGCCCATAAGGCCATTGCTATACGTTGGATGGCTGATCACTCCCCTACTGTCTCTCAGTGGAAGAAATTAGTTAATTTGATTCTATCAGATGAGACTATAGTGTACAAACACCGCGGCTGCCCTGATAATTTGCGGAGAGTGTGGGGCTCCTGGTGCTCTTCCCCAGATACCCTATTTAATATCCGTAGTCTCAGAGAGTCTCTTACCCTTTTTAATGAGTGTACTATGGTTCTAATAACTTGGTACAATATAACTGTGACTGAGGGACGGGCGCCCGACCTGTATCCCCCTGCATATGGTTGACAAGGGGGATTTTTCAATTTACAGGTGTAAGACGGCTGAGTACAGTGTTGCCTAATCCTAGTTGCTACTTTTATTTTAATTGTATTACTCGCCCTTCACCACTCGACCAGGATGGTTATAGTTAAATGGAGGGCCGGCGCTATGGGTAGGCAATTGGGGAAAGGGGAGAATCTCTTCTTTCAAATGAATCTTGAATTTTGTTTCTAGGTGCTATGGATCCAGAGATATTCAGGTTTAAAGTGAGAATATCAGGTGCCATTTTTATATATAAAAATCACTCCCAACGGCAGTTTAACAGTTAATATCTCCGTTTTCCTGACAATTAGAAAAAATTTAGATACATATAAAAGAGGAGACTCTCTTCTTTCAGAGGAAAAAAAAAGTGAGGTTCTATGTGTCACAGAGCCAGAGATACAGCCCCCTGAAGTGTCCCCCTCCTCCAGATTCTTAGCCATCAGGCTGCAGGGAGCATTTGCTGCACACAGGAGCTGCTGCACCTCACAGATAATGGAAATAATCACTTTATATGTTACTACATTTTGAGAAGGGATAATATCAACTAATATTCATGTTTTTAACCCTTCTCTATGCAAAACTATCTAAGAACAAACTTTCTCTCTTTTATTTAGTGAAGGTTCACAGAGGGTTATCCTTATTGTGCGGATAATACATTGGCGCACATCTAGACGTGACTTTTATTATCTCATTTGCTTGGTTTAGATATTTAGTTATTTATTTGGGTTACCATTATGTAAGGGAGCAGACAGTGATAGATCTGTGTGACGCTCAGTGCAATTTTCTGCAAAAATTGCCTGGTGCCTCTGTGTATTTAACGTGCCTTTGCTGCATATTTTGGTGAATAAACATGTGGGGTCTGTCTGATCTCCTCACATCTTACTGTTTTAGGAAAGTATATTTTCTTTATATAGATATTCTGGATTTGTAAATTTTTTAGAGGAAATTTTGTTAATTGCCAAATGCATCGTCTGGTTGTCTGCTTTCAAAATTCTATAGGTTTTATGGCGCCTTTACTTTTGAATCTATTTTATTGCTATATTTTGCAGGATGTGACTGTCTTAAAATTTGTAGCTGAAAAGCAGATATCTAGTTATTACAGTTTTAGTGATATTATGATGATATATTTATGTGAACATATCAATAAAAGACATTTGTGAACTCTACAAATGTCCATCTATGACATTTAGGAGATGTGAAGGTAAATATTTTCTGTTTGGAGAACATTTTTTGCCATCAATGTCAAATTTTAGGTATTTTGTTATAAAATGCTTCAGTTTGAATCAAAATTGCATGAAGGCGCCCATGTCTATAAACTCTTTAAAGGGAACCTACCACCCGATTCTACCTATAAAGGTAGAACGGGTGGTAGGTGGATGTAAGGGAGGTGAGGATAGTGAGGATATTCATGTGTCAATAATGCGATTATAAAAAAAAAACAAAAAACATATTAATTGAAAATTGCATTATTGTTCCTGCCCTTTATACTTGGATTCTTTTTGAGGTTTTAGAAAAGGCTGATTCAGGGACCTCTAACTGAAAGAGTCAGTCAACTGCTATTGGATCATTCCCAATTCAGTCAATATAAAAAATACATACAAGCAGTGAACATACCACAACATACCAGCACTGAATATAATGAACACATAAATATATACCAGCAGTGAGTATACCTTGTATAATAAATATAATATATACATCCAATCAATTCTTTTATAGTGCCTTCCAATAGAGTATTGTACATACCGTGCCCCCCAATAGATTACTTCATATACAGCGTATTCTCTGTCTGTGTGTTATATACACATTGCCCCCCCATTGCCTTATTGTATATACATTTTATCCCTTCCCTAGAGTAAAAACTGCATCATAATCAGTTGGTTTTAGGTGCAGTTTCTTATTTAACGGGTGAAAGACATGAACTGATGACATGAATTTAATGTTGAAGATGAAACCTGTTTAACAGAATGGTGCAGAATGGTCATGAATTGTCATCTGCTCCATTACTCTCCAGGAGCGACGAGGAGTCTGACTGAGGTAACTGTGACCCCATCAGACCCCCACCGATCAGCAAGTTAAGCCCTTTCCATTGGATAAGGCCAAATTTTGATTTGTGGGAAAACCCCTTTAAATGGCAGTGTGAGAGTTGTGGCGGAATCGGCACCTCTCGCCCATCAAGGGGCAGCGTTCGGTTGCTTTGGTAGAACCTCTAAGGCATCAAAACACGTTTATAGTCGTATTCTACAATATTGGATCATCAAATCCCCTAAGGATCAAATACCATAGTGGGTTGAAATGATGGTAACTAATGTTTTACAAAAATGAAAGAGAAGTAAAAATGGGCTACAGCATTAAAGGGTTAAGACAACAGCACTGTTCAAGAGAAAATAACCATAAAGTGATAAAATACCATTGATTACATATGAGCAGTATAATGTAGGGTTATTACTACAATAAACCAGATTTCAGAAGGTTTATTGACATCTTCTACGGAATCGTGGACAGTGCACAATGTGGCGGTAGCGCTATCCAGCCATGGTATGGTGGTGTTACACTGTCACGTCTTGGTCGTATTCTGTCATAATGGAGATTAATTATCATGTTCACGTGTTAATCATCATAATGTACAAGACATTGAAAAAAGTTATAATTTAGTTTGCACACAATGAAAATCTTGACTTTTTAAATATTTTTATTAAGACCAGTGCACAAGGTGGTAGTCTTAAGAAATTAGCCCCTGTGTTTCGTTTGGGTCCAAATTTAGTACATTTCTGCTTCCTTTAGAGAGGTGATGGCTGGCGCTCAGCTGCTCTGATTACCTAGCTGGTATTACTTTTCCCCTAAAAGCTACCGTCAGCTCCCCCTCATATTCTGGCACACCTTATATTGTGCCCCCAGCTCTACTTCATCTCTCATTGTGCCCCCCCCCTCATATTATGCCTCCCAGTAGTCCCCCCTCATATTATCCCCAACTAGTTCCTGTTAATATTATGCCCACCAGCAGCTTTCCCTTATACCATGCCCTGCCAGCAGGTCCCTCTCATATTGTGGCCCCCCAGCAGCTCCCCACCATATTGTGGCCCCCCAGAAGCTCCCCTCATATTTTTGCCCACCAGAAGCTCCCCATATATTGTGGCCCCCCAGCAGCTCCCCATCATATTGTGGCCCCCCAGAAGCTCCCCTCATATTGTGGTCACCTAGCAACTCCCCCTCATATTGTGGCCCCCAGCAGTCCCCCCCTTATATTGTGGTCCATTCAGCAGCTCCCCATCATATTGTGGGCCCCAAGCAGCTCCCCCTCATATTGTGATCTTTCAACTCCTCCTTTCCTTGTTGCTGCTTAATAAAAACATGATAAACACCAGATACTCACAGATCCCCTACAACAACTCTCCTCTCCCCTGCTGCTGTTCTGGGCCGCTCTGAGGCTGGCAGGTGGGGAACAATGATAATGCAGAGGAAAACAACCCAATAAACTGCAAGTTTTAGCCTGAAATGCCCTGAAATCTCCACCTTATTCTCCTACTAACTAGCCATAAGTCTCTATTTATATATGTGTCCCTGACTAGAGATGCCCCCTTATAAGAATGCTAAAAGAGGCGTGGTTTTCCTTATCCCATCCTGGAAAACTTAGCATATTTTCCCAGTGATCCCACTAGTGGAGCATACATGGCTATAAGACTCCACACACCTACATGGTGGCCTTACTTGGCAGTTTCCATAAGGAGAACTCTTACTTCCCGACCCTGACTAGAGATGAGCAGATCCGAACCTCCCATTCGGTTCAGGGTTTGGATACACCCTGTGCAACCCTGACATATTGCCAGATTGGCTCCCCTTGGCCAATTCCAGCCATGGCTAGTAGCAAGGGGTATTAATTTGCCGGATTGGCTGTTCAGCAGGGGTCAAACAGGATGATTGGATCCGCTCATCTCTATCCCTCGCCCTCTAAGCTACAGTGCAGTTTGCAGATGGATGACATATGGCTGAATCGCTCAGCGCCACTGATACAGGACTGATCACTGATCACTGTTTTAGCGACAGAAGTCTGTAGGCAGTGTGAACTGGGCCTAATATTTAAAACCATATCAGACACTCTGAAATTAAGCAAGAGCAATGACGCTGTATATAGGTGTACAGACCATGTGAGGAAAATTGAGAATCTATCTGCACAAAGTGTTTCTAATTTTTAGCTGGACCTTCTATGTTATTCATGTTTCTGTGTTAAAAATCTGAAGATAGGACAATAGGAATGGGTAGGAACCAGCAGAGGTCCCTCACCTCCTGCTTTTCAAGCTCACTGAAGGCATTAGAGAGGTCTCTACATAGAGTCTATGGTAGAGAGATATCAATCTGTTAATGCCAGAATACTTGAATATTTATTTAGGGCTTTAGTCCATTTTTAGTCAGTTTCCCGACTTCTGGCGCAGCACAAGACTGGACTAGTTCTCCTCTGCACTGGTCTAATGAGCGACCCGTCTCCCTCTATGTCATATTTTGCCATTATCTTCCAACAACGTAACAACTCAGTTCTTGAGAAACTGTAAAGTCATAACATAAAATTGATAACTAGTCAGTGTGAGCAATAAAAATTATGACCCATAATGTAATAACTCAGATTTATTGACATCCTAGTAACCGGGGGTGTGACTAGGAAAGGCCGGGGCCCATAGCAGACATCTATGTATCTTAGCCATGCTTTCCCCCCCATTTTAGCTAAATTTGTTATGGGATATTCTGTAAATTTAGGCTTTTAGTCTCCCCTTACACTTGACTTGGTGCTGCAAAACGTCAAACCTTAAAATACAGTTGCAGTAAGTTAAAATAATAACCTTTCTACAGGATAGATCATTAAAGGGAACCTACCACCACAAATCTACCTATAAAGGTAGATTGGGTGGTAGGTGGATCAATGGGACGTGAGGATAGCCCTTTTAAGGGCTAATCCTCACGTCCCTGCACTTTTTTGATAACTTTTATTAGATATATATTCAAATTTACTTATGCGGCTACCGGGGCGTGAGTAGCGCATATGAGATTACATGAGCGGCTACTCCACGCCCCGGTAGCCACTTTACCCCTCCTACTCACCCATCTTCGGCGCGCAGCTCCGCGTAGCTGCGCGCCCTCGTCCGGCGATCCTGCCGTCTGCGCATGCGCAGAAGAGCAGGCCCGCGCCTGTTTCGGAGCAGTGACCGCGCAGACGGCAGGATCGCCGGACGAGGGCGCGCAGCTACGCGGAGCTGCGTGCCGAAGATGGGTGAGTAGGAGGGGTAAAGTGGCTACCGGGGCGTGGAGTGCCGCCTCGTGTAATCTCATATGCGGCTACTCCACGCCCAGTAGCCGCATAAGTAAATTTGAATAATTCTTCCCCCTAATAAAAGTTATCAAAAAAGTGCAGGGACGTGAGGATTAGCCCTTAAAAGGGCTATCCTCACGTCCCAATGATCCACCTACCACCCAATCTACCTTTATAGGTAGATTTGTGGTGGTAGGTGCCCTTTAATATGAGGTGGAGGGGATGTGACACCTGGAAGACCATTTGAATACCAAAAACTGAGCAGAAAGGACTCATTTTCTGTGCTCTAAATTTTATAATAATAATTCCTTTATTTATGTAGCGCCCATAGGTCTCTGTCCCCATGGGGCTCACAATCTAATCAACCTACAAGTATGTTTTGGTGTGTCGGAGGACACCAGGAGAGAACATACAAACTCTTTGCAGAAATTGACCTGGATGGCACTTGAACCCAGTACCCCAGCGCTGCAAGGCTGTAATGCTAACCACTGAGCCGCCCTCCTTAACAACATGTGACAGAATAGAACGTCATAGGGATATATGAGGAGGGATACTGAGCTGAGCCCTCTTCACATATATTAAATGTTTTTAGCATCACCCGTAATTGCAGTCACCCACGATCGGCATCGATCACTGGTGTTAGCAGTTTACCTGTTTCGGGCAAAGCTGTCAGTGGCTCGGGCATATTGAAAGTTTCATTTTCCAGGATCTGTCTCTGGTAAACTGATATAGATGAAAAGTAACTTCATCATACACAGCAATACAGTTGCAGCCCATCGCTCAGACTTGAAGGGATCAATTTAAATCACCTCCTTTCCCTAAAACGCAAATAAAAAGCAATAAATATGCATACATATGTTATAAATCCTTGCATCTCTAAATGTCCATTTTAGGAAAATATAAAAACGACAGTGAACTCCATTATAGAAAATAACGTCCAAATGTCCGAATCTCCACTTTTACGCAATTTTGCAATACATAAACATTGAATAAAAAGTGAACAATAGGTCCCCAATATGATAGCAAAAAAATCATCAGCTCATCCTGCAAAACAGCACTCCTTGCACAGATTCGTATACCAGAGAATGAAAGTTATTAACCGCAGATTAGGTGTAGTTTAGAAAGTATTTTAGGATTGGATAGAACTAGATTAAAGTTTAGCATGTTACTAGCCACCAACCATCAGATCTACCTAAAAGAAAACCAACCACCTAAAAAACATAAAAAACCTATTAATATTCACCTCCGCTCCTCTTCACCTTGATCCTGGCGCTGTCCGTTGCTAATCTTGACATGCCGGGATCACCTAGAAAAAAAAAAAAGAAAGAAATAATGATTATTAATAGGTTTTTGCGGTCGGTTTCCTTTAATAGGTAGATTTCTGATGGTAGGTTTCCTTCAAGGAGACAGCCCTTTCTCGTTTTTTTGTGTTTTCTTTATTCACTTCCCACTTTTAAAATTCCATAACTTTTATATATTTCCGTGTACAGATCTTTATAGGGGCTTGTTTTCTGCATAACAATGTATGTGGCGGTGTTTGTTACCTCTTTTGAAATTTTTTCCAGCTTCCCAGTACACGGAAAGGAATATAAAATACTGTCACTAGGAAATACAAATTTGTTATGTAGAAAACAAGCCCTCATACATCTCACTAGATGGAAAAATGAAAAAGTTATGGCTTTTGAAACAAGGGGGGGGGGGACTGAAATATAAATAATAAATGGGACATTGCGGCAAGGGGTTATATCTGGACTAGTTTTGCATTATTATAGTAAGAGCAACATACTCAATTCACAGCTTGGACACTTTAGAATTTTTTTCTTGTATAATATTTAATATAATATTTAGTATGAGTCTAAAGGGCAAATGCAAGTGAGAAATCCACAAGAAATAAATAGTCAGATTTCATATAAATGTAATAATTGCTAATAATCCAATGGACCAGGAAAAAAAAACACAAACTACCGTATATACTCGAGTATAAGCCGAACCAAGTATAAGCCAAATAAAATATAATCCAACCTCCACTACAAGTAGACAAAGGTAACGAGATAAAGCCGGCTCACCCAACCTTCAGACCATCTTGGCCGTACTCTCGCTGTGGAGATGTCCTGGTGCTCGGAAAAGGCAAACCATAGCCATATAGCATGAATGAGAACAAAGTGGAACCGGCACGACACGAAGCACTTCACAGGGGTAAGATGCCAAATTCTTCTTCTTTATTGATTAAAAGTCAAACAACATGAGGAGACAAATCGGTTGACGCGTTTCGACGGTTCCCCGTCTTAATCTTAACCTGTCTGCTATGTGAAAACACGCTCACCTTTATAGTGGATCAGCTGGTTGTAATAGAGAGGGGAACGCCCTCCTTCCTGTGTGGTCACCCGGACCGGGCCGCGCCTCCAGGATCACATGACCAAATCCCACTCAACCAGCTGATCCACTATAAAGGTGAGCGTGTTTTCACATAGCAGACAGGTTAAGATTAAGACGGGGAACCGTCGAAACGCGTCAACCGATTTGTCTCCTCATGTTGTTTGACTTTTAATCAATAAAGAAGAAGAATTTGGCATCTTACCCCTGTGAAGTGCTTCGTGTCGTGCCGGTTCCACTTTGTTCTCAAGTATAAGCCAAGGCCCTTAATTTTACCACAAAAACCTGGGGAAATCTATTGACTCGAGTATAAGCCGAGGGTGGGAAATGCATTGGCCTCCCCAGTGTATAGCCTGCCGGACCCTGACCAATAGTATATAGCCAGCACCTGCCCCCCAGTATATAGCCTGCCAGTCCATATCCCCCAGTATATAGCCAGCCCCCTGCCCCAGTATATAACCATCAGCGAGGGAAGTTGGAAAGGTGAGTTTTGATATATATTTTTTTACTTGAGTATAAGCCGAGTTTGAAAACTAGGCTTATGCTTGAGTATATATGGTATTTACCAATCCTGTGTGCGGTGTAATTTTTCCTAGTAGCCCTGAACAGATCAGATATGATAGGGCGTGGACGTAAAAAAAAGCCATAAAATTTAAACAGACGCTGTAGGACAATAATCAATCTACGTACAATCAGATATGATTACCCAACAGTTTTCAAGTAATTTTAAGTTAGTTGTAATTCAGGGGAAATTTACTGGTCATAAAGTAATTTCTAAAGCCATTAAGTCTATCAGTGTTTCGTACATTGCAGACATTTTATTGGTAGTTTGTACTTGAAAAAAATGTTGAATATTCATCCAGACTTTTTTTATCCAGGTTTTTTTTCCATATTTGATGGCAGTTAAACAATACGTAAGCTCAAATATATTATTGATCTGTGACTGGATCTTCTTGTATTGTCAATATAATTTAAGGCAGAATTCAATGAATAATGACAATTTTGCCTTAAAAATATATATTGATGGTCCATTCTTCAAATAGTTGTTTGCGGGAGCTGATACCCATTTCCTGCATTGCCCTGCAGGATAGCATTGGGATGTAGAGCTGCCGAGATTAGCTCAATGTCCTTGTAGTAACGAAATGGGAGCACTGGTGTCAGGCTAGCGGGTGTGGATCCTCTGGACCACTGCAGACGATGACACAAGCCACTACCTGGGACCGGAGTTTTCACCAGAGCCTGCCGCAAGGCGGGTTAGACAAGCTGCGGCGTGGTACCACCAGGTCGTTCCTCAGGCGTGACTTGTCTGCAGTGGTGGCCAAGGTCGAAGTACAGAGACGGCAGATAATCTCGTGGTCGAAGTCTAGACACAAGGTCAGGGCAGGCGGCAGAGAAGCAACGTCAGGGTACAATCCGGGGTCAGCAACAGGAGGTCCAAGCAGAAGGGTATGGGAACACAGCACACAGGACAGCAGCACGGAGGAACACTGGTACACGGGAACACGGAGATCAGGTAACACTGGAACACGGAGGGACTCAGGTAACACTGGAACACGGAGGGGCTCAGGAACGCAGGAGACACAGGAACGCAAGAAACACAGGAACGCAGGAAACACAGGAATCGTAGACAAATCGCAGAAAAGCTTTCTCTCAGGCTGTGAGGCACAAAGATCTGGCAAGGGCTTGCAGGAAGAGGCAGGCTTATATAGAATTAGTGAAATGGCCAGCGCCAATTAATGGCGCGCTGGCCCTTTAAGTCTTAGTGAGCCGGCGTGCGCCCTAGGAGACTGTGGAGGACGCCGCTGGAGCCGGGGAAGGTGAGTGAAGCTGGCCACCGGACCCTGGAGAGGCACGGATGCACCCGCGATCCGAGACAGGGATCGCGGGAGCACCCGTGACAACTGGTTGTAGTTACAGCTTACAACCACTACTGGGACATGGAGCCATGTGCTTCTGGACTATACCCCTGTTGTAGCACGGTGATAAATAGTGAAGGGGGCAATGTTAGTTCCTCTCTGAAGAAAAAAATATGGTCACATTTCCAAATTATATCATTTTAAAATGCAATTTTTTTAAGTATATGGTGATATGGTTCTTCCAAGGCCATTACCCAGTTAAGAATTGGTAATGTTATTATTAAACCCTTGCCAAAAGGTCTCTATGATCACTATTTGTCGCAAAATGTCAGCATCTGATATTCCGCTACAAGCTTTCTCTATGTGTCCTCAAGCTAGAGGTGACAAGAAGATATGTGCAAATTTTTTATTGGCCAAGATGGTTTCTCTATAAGTGGACGTTACAACTACTTGAAATTTTGTTGCCAATTTTGTGTTTCAGAAAAAGCAATGTCATCTGTCAGCAAATAGAAGTTATTGGGAGATGGCCAGGTCTCTTCCCTCTGATGTGGCGGCGCAGTGATGTAATTGATGACATCATGTTGTAGCCCATCAAATCGGGGACATCAAAACCGACATAGACACCCAAGACTGTCTGGATGGTCCATCACGTAACATTTGATTAACACGGCCTGTGATTGGATACCACTGCTTTGGAACAAATCCGCAGCCCGATGGTGGCTCTTTGGCGGGGTAAAGTTAATGAGATGATGATAATGGAAGATCTTTCGATTTCTTTTCTGGGTCATCAGGAAAAATTCCAAAAAACGTAGTTCCATTGGATTGCGTTTCAACAATCTCTGGAATACCATGCCTACTTGCAGTAAGGGACGTGGTTCTCTCTCCCCCATTCAAACCCTTCTAACCTCTTCCCGTTTCCTCCCCCCTCTCCTTTGTGGTGCATGTGATTAAACATTTTGCCACATTTAAAGGGGTGCTTGCTTTGTGGTGGTTGTCATGTCTAGTTGTGTTTTGCCTTAGGGCCCGTTGTTTTTTTCTGCTCTTAGGAAGAATTAATAACATTTTATAAGTAAGTTCTTTGTACCCAAAAATAAATCACTTTGATCTGTCCAACCCCCAAAAAAAACAACCCCACGAACAACAACATTGCCATAGAAAAAGAGCTCTTAATATGAAAAGGCTTGGTCACAGAGGCTTCGTAATGAAGTGGTTAATTATATGCAGCATATAATAATTCAGTTGCCCAGAAAAAAATTGCCCAGTATATAGTTAATCCAAGGATGTTCTCTGTTTGTAATAACTGTGCCTCTCCCAGAGACACGATAGAGTGTCAACATAAAAGGCCATAAAATGAAGACATGTCACAGGTTTCAGTTAGTATTCAACAATAATCTATTCTATGCAATATTGGACGTCTATCATCCATTAAAATGTAACTTTTATATGTTCTAAAAAGATTAGACACCCACTTCTGTAATCATAATTAAAAATAATCCTGCTATTGTGCTGGCCTCCTGTATCAGGGATATAGCTTTACTACATGGACTTTCTGTACTCCCTCGGGACAACTTATGCTTTAATAGGCATTGTTGTTGAGTCATTCAGGTTCATGGAAGAACAATATAAGCCCCCGTGCACACAAACAGAAGTTTTTGTGCCGTGCCGTACCATTTTTAGCCACATTCAATTCAATGGGCAATACAGTCATCCATATGAATGGACGTGTTGCCCACCATACCATACCTTCGACATAAAAACGATTGAGCATGCTCTATATTTTCCTGTACTTACTTTCCACCTCTCCAGCAGGGCCAAGGCGTAACATTGGTTCATGGGAATAGAGCCAAAGTGGATTCTGGCTCATATCATTGACTTGAAATGGGTTCCCACGGCAGAAGACCTATATTCAGATGATATAAATAGGCCTGAACCCTGATGGTGGGCTCTGGTCATATGATGATCAATAGATTGAATAGTTGTTTCGAGATCAATAAAGGATCTTGTTTGTGTCATTGGAGTATAATCTGACATGACAATGTTCCAGGAAAATTTTCTCGATCCTAAATTTTAAAAGAATACTATTCCTGTGAAATAATTGGTTGCTAGTGACCTATACAAGACCTAGGGCAGTGCCCAAACTGCAACACAACATATTGCAAAGCTCCAACATATTGATTCAAGCAGCTTTTTTTTCTCCATGCTGAACCATTCTGAGCCTCTCTGCCTTCCTCTGTGTCTGTTACCGAGGAAACCATGCAGGTGGATAAAACCCGTCTAACACCCCAGAAGCGCTCCAGACGAAGACAGGAGAACCTCTGCATCTATTGTGCCAGCCCGGAAAACTTTCTCCAAACTTGTCCGGGAAACGCACGCACCTAGGGTTCTTGGGAGAAGCGTCCCAAGGTGAGAGAAAAGCTTCCCCACGCTTAAACATACCTGTTCTACTCAGCTCTAGGACACATAGCCAGTTTCAAGCCTTTGCCTTTCTTGGTTCCGGCTTGATCACCCAGCATAACCTTCCTGTGGTCTGTCTTGAGAAGCCGCTGGTTATCCCTTCCATCAGTGGGCAGATCCTCAGCGATCCAGTGCACCAAGCCCCTCTGCCTGCAAATTGGGGGATTATGTAAAGAGAAACTGTCCTTCTTTGTGCTTCCCCATTCCACTTCCTCTGTATTAGTGGGCCTGCCATTGTTGCAGCAACACACACCTGTTCGCAACTGGCAAACTAGGGAAGTTCTTCGCTAGGGTTTCGGGTGTCAGTCTCAGTGCCTTACGCCTCTCCACCCAGTCTCCTGATTGTCATCCAAGCCTCTGGTGGGTCTTCCCACTGCCTATATGGACTATGCTCATGTCTTCTCGGAGAAGCAAGCAGAGATCCTCCCTTCGCATCGTCCCTACGATTGCCCTATAGAGCTACTTCTGGGCACATCACTCCCGCGGGGCTGCGTTTACCCACTCTTCGTGCCAGAAACTGCAGCCATGTTGGCTTACATCAAGGAGAATTTGCAAGTCTACTTCTCCTGCCGGTGCTGGTTTCTTCTTTTTGGCCACGAAAGACGGTTCTCTCCTCCCCTGCATAGAATATGCTGTCTTATTAAAGTCACATTGAACAACTGGTACCCGCAACACCTGATCATGGAACTCTTTGACCGCCAAGATCTTCACTAAATTGGACCTTTGGGGTGCACAGAATCTTATCCGTATCTCTGAGGGTGATGATTGGAAGACCGCCTAACACTTGGGATGGCCACTTTGAGTATCTGGTCATGCCCTTTGGACTGTGCAATGCGCCTGCAGTATTTCAAGAATTTGTCAACGACATCATTAGAGACTTGCTTTACACTTGTGTCGTTGTCTACTTGGACAATATCCTAGTGTTCTCTTCAGACCTAGAGTCTCATCAGGTCAAGTTCACAGACACCTAAGGGCTACTCGTCTACATGCCAAACTCGAGAAGTGCCAGTTCCAGCCTAAGAGTCTACTGTTCCTCGAATACAATGGGGCAGATTTATCAAGCTGTCTGAAAGTCAGAATATTTCTAGTTGCCCATGGCAACCAATCACAGCTCCCCTTTAAAATATTCATGAGCACTGGTAAGATGAAAGCTGAGCTGTGATTGGTTGTCATGGGCAACTGGAAATATTCTGACTTTCAGACACTTGATAAATCTGCCCCATTATCTCTGACAAGGGACTACAGATGGATCCTGCTAAGTTGTCTGGGGTACTTCAGTGGCCTCGCCCAGCAGTACTTCGTGCTATCCAAAGATTCCTGGACTTTGTTAATTACTGCCGGCAGTTCATTCCACATTTCTTCTCCCTCATGTCTCCCATTGTGGCACTGACAAAGAAAAAGCTTTGGCGGCTGAAGAAGCTTTGTCCAAGCTGAAGTCTGCCTTTACCTCTGCTCCTGTTCTCACCCAGCCTGATACTGAGAAAACATTTCTGCTCGAGGTTGATGCCTCTTCGGTTGGAGCTGGAGCCGTACTTACCCAGAAAGGGCCCAAAGGTCAAACCCTCACATGCGGCTTCTTCTCTAAGACCTTTGCAGCCGCAGAGAAGCTTTTATTGGTAATCGGGAGCTTTTGGCCATAAAATTTGCCATTGAAGAGTGGCATTATCTTCTGAAGGGAGCTCGTCATCCAGTCAGTATCTTTATTGATCTCCTGTAGCTCCAGAATGCTCAGCGTCTCAATCCATGACAGGCTTTTCCCAACTCAATTTCCTGATACATTTCCATCCTGCAGAGAAGAATGTTAAGGCCAATGCCCTCTCTCATGCATCAGATGTCATTGGTGAAGATCTTGCTCCTCGACTTATTGTTCCACCTGAGTGCCTGGTTGTTGCTGCTCCTGTGGATCTGCGGCAGCTTACTCCTGGCAAGTCCTATGTCCGACCCGCTCTTCGGAAGAGAATACTGACTTGGGGACATTGCTCACGTGTGGCTGGGCACCCTGGGATGCAATGCTCTGTCACACTCATTTCCCATTTCTACTGGGGGCCAGATCTGGTAAAGGACTTCCTGTGCCCATAACAAGCCATCTAGTCTCAAACCAGCTGGTCTCCTCTGCCATTACCGATACCCAGTTGCATGTGGACTCACGTGGACTTTATCACTGGTAATATCGTCATCTTGTGGTTAACAGACCGGTTCTACAAGATGTCCCACTTTGTGCCTTTTGGTCTACCCCTTTACCTTGGGTGGAATTCTCAGATAACTCTCTGGACTCTTAATCTGCCGGTGCTGCTTCCTTCTTTATTGTGTATGGACAACATCCACACCTGCCTCTCCCTCTTGTCATGCCTTCTGATGTGCCCGCTGTGGAAGAAGTGGTGCAAGATCTTAAGTCCATCTGGGAGCGAACTCACCCACACCAAAACACAGCCCGACAGAAGAGGCAGGCCTCCTCAGGTCTGCTCTCCAGGTGATAAAGTGTCCAGTGCCGGATACAAGAAGTCAATGCATACCCATATTTATCAGCAAGAGCAGTCTCTTCCCACGTTTCAGTGCCCCTGCCTTTATCAAGGTGAATGTGTAGTGTTTAAGGGCTAAGGTACTATATACCAGCAGCAACCAATGAGTATAGTCAAAAAAAACAAGTATATAAGATGATGATAATAGCCTGGTATTACCAGGCGCATGTGTTCCTGAGCGTCCCATTAACAAATCGGAGGTAGCGTCTGTGCGGCAGTCACATGACCAGCAGTCATGTGAGCAAAGCATTTGCTGACATTCGCACAATATTATGTTTGCCATTCATATATTTCAGTGATGGCGAACCTTTAAGAGACCAAGTGCCCAAACTATAACCAAAATCCACTTATTTACCACAAAGTGCCATGATTGCATTTTAAGCAGTACCTTAAGAGCTACCTGCTCTTTAACATCTATCAGTCGTACCACCTTGAGGCCACTAATACAGTTGCAAGAAGGAGGGCACATTCAGACTATCGTTGTAGCTTCTCACCAGGGTCTCTCTATACAATAGGAATGTAGGGTCCAGTAGGATGACCTACAAAGATACTGCAGTTCTATCAACACGTTCTCACTTTTACCGCAGTTCCAAATACCCAATGAAGTGTCGATTTAAAAGCGCGCTGATTGCAGCATCTCTTAAATTGCCTGGGTCTGCAGGAAGATTTGGTGAATTTGGTCCTGTTTTTTTTATTTTTTTTTTATTTTCAATATGCAAAAAGTACAACAATTTAAAAATGAGAATGATTATCAACAGTTCTTGCTTACATTAATAAATATATAACAATTTACAGTTTCCATTTTAATTATCTATATATTCCCTCCTCTCCCCACCCTTGGTGATGGACGACCTCTTGTATCTATTTCTTTAAATGTCTGCAACAAGTAAAAATTGTTCAATGCTCCCAAATATCATCCAGGTATTTTTTTTTTTATTAATTGCTTTTAATTCATGTGAGCTCTTGTAAACCACTTTGCCCTTAATTTTTCCACTTCCATACCTTTACCGATTTTTTCCAGCTGCTCTGCATGCAATAAAACATCCATTCTCTCTTCCCAATCTTGCACGCTTGGGGTATTGTTTTTCTTCCAGTTGAATAGGATTAATTTTCTTGCCAATAGCATACCCTTCATCACATAAAGCACACTACCAGGGGACCCTATCACTCCAATTTTAGAACCCAAGATGCACACCGCCTCCTCATCTGGAATTATGCAGCTAAATAGCGATGCTGATCTTTCCAATACATGATGCCAATATAAGTGAAGTTTAGGACATCGCCACAACATGTGTATTAGATCTGCATCCACCAAATTGCATTTTGGACATTTTTCAACTCTTGTGTTCCTAAATCTATTCACTCTTTTTGGGGTATAGTGAGCTTTATGGAAAATAAATATTTGGGTGATAATGTGAGACAAATTTCTTGTGTTTTTTAAATTCATTTTTAGTGCATCTACCCATGCTTCCGTGGTTAGATCAGGGATTACTTTTTTCCATTCGTCGAATCCTCCTTTAGCTGGGAGTGTCTCATGATTGTTTAATAGGGCTTTATATACTCTAGACCAGTGATTTTCAACCTTTTTTGAGCCGCGGCACACTTTTTACACTTAGAAAATCCTGGGGCACACCACCAACCAAAATAGCACAAAATGACACTAAAACAGTCATATTATACATATAGTTAATAATATAGATTCTAAATTTATTTTACTCACTCATTGTGAAACCTGGGCCTGTTTCGATAAACACAAAAGGGATATCCTGGCAGGAATGGTGGAAAGACACACACGAAGCTCTTCCTCAACAGTTCTCAGCTTCTCCCTGTTTTTAGTATATGGTGCTGATTATTTTGTGGCTCATATACTGCAAAATAAAGGGGTACAATGAGAGGTACTATGGCCATGAGGCCAGAGGACAAGTGCCAGCTCATATACTCAGCATGTGGGCTGGTACTTGTAGTACTCCAGCCTCATGACTATAGTATTTCTCATTTTACATTTCTCATTGTTATAAGCAGTATACTGCTGGAGTACTAAAAGTACCAGCTCATATGCTGAGTATTCTGCCAACAGTTCATATACTCAGGCAAAAGCTCATATAGTCAGCATTATTGGTGGGCATTACCTTGGCGGTGGGCAAATGCGGGAGTCTCTCCGCTCTCAGGATGATGCGCCGGCCTTGGTGACGTCATTTTGTCGCATGAGGTTCAAAGCTTGCACATGTGTTATTGTACACATCTCCTACATTGTAAGAAGCCGTGACTGCGCATCGCTGCGCATTGCCGGGAAACAAAACACAGGGGGCACCATAGTTTGGGGAAATTTCCCCGCGGCACACCTGACCATTTGTCGCGGCACACTAGTGTGCCACGGCACACAGGTTGAAAATCACTGCTCTAGACCAGTGATGGCGAACCTTTTAGAGACCGAGTGCCCAAACTGCAACCCAAAACCTTATTACTTACCGCAAAGTGCCAGTACGGCTATTTAACCAGAAAACTGACGGTTTAGTTTAGAATCAATTTACACAGGACTGTCTGAGCTCAGATTCCAGCAGTCCTATACACACTGAAACGCCTCTTTTACACCATTTTACATCACATAAAAGAGTAATAAAAAGTTATCAAAAGGTTACGCAGACCTCAAAATGGTAGCAATGAAAACAACGGCTCATTAAGCAAAAAAACCCAAATCTCCCCAGCTCCGTGCACTAAAGTTATTAGCGTCACAAGATGGCGAAACTATTTTCTTTTTCGTACACTGTTTTAATTATAGAAAAAGCATTAAAACACAATAAAACCTACAAATCTGGTATCACTGCGATAGGACCGAACCAAAGAATAAAGGACACAAATGATTTGGAGCGCACAGCGAAAGTATTAAAATCCAGCTTCCCAGTACACGACATGGAATAATAAATGAGAAGTAAAATATGTTATGCAAAAAATAAGCCCTCACACAGGTATATATAAATGCACATATAAATTTATAATATAATATGCATATACATAAATAAAAATACATATGTTACTTACTCTTGCTCAGGTGTCTGTTGTTCCAGGGGTGAAGGGGGTAATGCAGCATCTGGAGTTCGTTTCAGTGTGGTTATGAGGCATGAGTTCCAAGGGAGGGGGTGATGGGGGGCAGTGACCGGAGTTGAGCGGGGGGAAGGGGGGGGGGAGTGAGAGCGGCCGGAGTCCTTGCGGGGGGGGGGGGCGGCGGGTTGCGGTAGCGGGCATAACAGGCTGGGGTTCGGGAGCGCCGGGGGGGGGGCTTGTGGTAGCGGGCGCAGTTTGGGCCGTGAGTTTCGGCCCGGTTGCGGGCGGAGTTTTATGGGAGGTGCGGGAGCGGGCAGGATGGATGCGCTGAATTAAAAAAATAAATACACTCACCTCAGACTCGTTCCTTCGGCTGATCACTGCAGCGCACACGGAGTAAGGTGCCCAGCGCTGGCAGCGTAATGACATCATTTCGCTGGCAGCGCGGGGATGCTTACCGTCCTGTGCGCTGCAGTGATCAGAGTGACAGCAGGCAGTGTCAGCGCCCTGCTCTGTCATGGCTGTTAGCATTATCGGAGCGCAGCTCCGATACTGCTAACAGCCATGACAACCAGGTGTGGACAGTGGTTGTCCGCACCTGGCAGTGGTTGGGAGGATGGGGCGCGTGCCAGCAGTGAGGGCTCTGCGTGCCCTCTCTGGCACGCGTGCCATAGGTTCGCCATCGCTGCTCTAGACACTAGACCTTTTCTCCTTACTTTACTATCAAAAAGAAAATCCAATGGATGCTTTTTCATTAGAAATGCATCTCTTGTCCTGTATTCTTTAAAGGCCCACCTAAGTTGCGCATAAAAATACCAATCTCTTCCATCCAAATTGAATTCCTTGGCCATCTCCTCGAAGGGTTTTAGGCCCTCATTATTTAGTATTTGAGCAAGAAAACACACTCCTTTCCCCACCCAAAATCTGGAGTAGTCCAAAGGTTTTAAGTTTCTATTTGTGTAACCCCACAACGGTGAACAATCTTGATATCCTTTATAGTGTAATTTTTCTTTAGATTTTTCCCAAACCCAATTCATCAATTTAAATATAGGGTGTTGTGCTCTAAATTCTTTTTTTGCAAAAACACCTGTTTCTAGTAGTGACCAAATATTATATCTATACAAATCCTGTGATTTACATTTAATATAAATTTTATCATAAATATATCGTGATCCAACATGTTTTGCCATTGTGCTGCTATAAAATAAGAAGAGAAGTCCGGTAAAGCCAGTCCTCCTTCATCAATTTGTGAGTGTAATTTACTTAACTTTATGCGTGCGGATTTCCCGTTCGATATAAATTCCCTCAATAAAGTGTTTAATGTATTCCTAATTTTGATTGAGATAATAACAGGGCTGTTTTGTAGTCTAAAAAGTATCTGGGGCAGCACCATCATTTTAAACACCACCACTCTAGCGGCCATTGGTAGATTAATTTTCCTCCATACTGCAATCTTATTTCTTATATCTTGGATCAAGGGTCTGATATTTAAAGGGATATAATCCTTTACATTCTTATTGATAGTAATTCCCAAGTACCTCATCTTATCCACCACTGGAAGTTGATCCAAGATCAGATCTGATTGAACGATTGAGTCTAGGGGTAGGCATGATGATTTGCTCCAGTTAATACAGATGCCCGAGACTTTACCATGTAGTCTAATCAATTCGAGGAGTTCTTTCATACTTTCCTCGTAGTTGTTTAAAAGGAATTTGGTCCTGTTTAGTGAGCTCTGTCTTGGGGTCAATGGCCTGAGTGCCCACAGAAAGGGCTCTGAGTGCCACCTCTGGCACCCGTGCCATAGGTTCGCCACCACTGATATATTTTATCTGTTTATATTTTTTAGTTATGTTTTACTGCAAAAATATCTTCCTCTGTAGTACGTCTATGATTTACGTAGGATCGCACTAGTTCCTGGTGTGCCCATCACTCCCTGTCGCCCTGGTCTGCAGACACAAGGGTGCCGCCGCCTCCGGTCATGTGACCCCTCATCCATGTGACTGTGAGTCATGTGACTACCGCACAGGTGTTACTTCCGGTTTGGGACGAATGGGACGCTCGGGATTGCATGCGCCAGGTAACACCAGGCTATCATCATCATCATCTTATACTCTTGTTTTTCGACTATACTCATTGGTTGCCTCTGGTTTATAATCACTTAACCCTTATACACTACGCATTCCTCTTAAAGGCAGGGACACTGAAACGTGTGTCGGGGAAGCGACTGCTCGTGCTGCTAAAAATGGGTATGCATTGACTTCTTGTATCTGGCACTTGACACTTTATATTTGCACTTTATCTCCACTTGGTTTATATGAATTATTGTTTGATCAAGGCCGATATTATTTTAGAATTAATTATTTTCATTTATTCATTTCTTAATCATGATCTGGATATTGTCATGTATTTTCCCCATCATACTGTTATGAAATTATTACATATCACGTTTCAGTCGCATCATTTCTGTTCTTTTCCTGTAGACTGTTCCTTGGTACCTTGTATTTTATCTATTTTTGTACATTTTCCATGAGATTAAATAAACACTATACATTGTATTACATTTGGGTTTTTTTCTTGCCCATTGTGCTACTTGTAAGTTAAGAATTAATGCAACTATAATGTATAATATTAAGTAATTTCATGTATCTACGTATAAGGAAATTATGAAAACTGTTTTATTATATACGGCACATCATTTTATTTTTACAATTTGTTGCGTACATATTTTTCTTAAATGGTTATATTCTTTTAAACAAAATTGTTTAAATCAGTGGTACAGGTGACTACAAGAAACTTTTTAATATATTTTATCTGGGTAAAGTGCTTTTGACCCCTTTATTTAGCTCCTGTCCTTCTCTCTTAATGAAATGCCGAAATGTTGACTCAAATCTGTTTTACTAGCAAGAAGGATAGAAGCTCACTGAGATGAAACATTACTTAAAAGAATGTGAGAGAACCTGTAGGTTAAAGACCTGGATAGAAAAAAGAAAGCAGTGGAGTGTAGACACTTAAAATGTAACATTGATCCAACACAGTTCAATATCTGATTTCCAGTGCATATAGTAAGTCCAAAACATTTTTACACGTAAGCTTCAGAAATAATAAATGCTTATAGAAGGAAATCAGATCATCAACCTCTAGTCTGGTCTCCAGATCTCCAACATTTGCCAAAATTTTTGATTTACAAATTTTTCCATGGATTTAAAAGAGTAAATTGTAAAAAGATTGCAAATATTTCAGTATCTTAATCAGACATGTCAAGTGCAGTCAAGGCATTGTTCCTATATCAAAGAAATTGCAGCTTAACAGTTTTTAACATGACAATAATTAGGTGCTTTTTTCCAAAATTATTTTATATTATTTTTTTATATATATATTTTTATATTATTTTATAAAAGATTATTCAGCTTTTGTAACCCTAAGAGCTATGTCAAATCTTATAGAGAATTTAAAAAAAGTTAATGTATTGAAACAATGGGGTCCCTTGGGGATGAACTGATCTGTTTTTAGGAATTACTTTATGGTCTTACTTTAAGATTAAACACAAGGTTAAGGGCGATCAGGGTCAAGATTTGGTGATTTATTTGAAAAAATGACCATATTGTCACAACCATCAAAATGTGTTTCTTTGATTTCATTGCCTAAGATTTGCTTGTCGGCATTACTTTTGTTTTTTGCAGTATTATTATCCTTCATACATCTACCAAAGAATGTTAGAAAAACAGGGAGGAAAACCAGTCCATGTACCATACCAAATGCAATAACAAGGAATATGATTTTAAAAAATGTCCTGAAGATGTAACTCTCAGCTGCAGAAAGGGCTATCACCCCCAGGATGGTGGACACAGCTCCCTGTACTATAGGATACCCCAGAGAATGTAAGCCTCGATCCATTTCTCATGGCTTTGCCTTTGTGATTCGAGACAAAAGCATAGGAAATGTAGCAGAGAAGTCTACGGAGATCCAATGCAGATGACGAGGTTGATCATGGAGATGGAATCTAAGTTGACATCCCAGTAAGCCATGAAACCTGTAACACCCCACTAAATAGATGCTATGGTGAATGTCACCCACACGGAGCACAGAGGATTTGGAATTAGGAGATTGAGATCACAAACATGGTGGCCGCAGCAACTGCAGTGTTCTGTTGGTGTTAGATATGATTACGGCATATGGTCAAAATATATAAATGCTGGGTGATAGACAAGAACCGGGATCTCACACGTCTTTGCTGAATGTCGGACTTGGTTTAACAGGTTTCTCTCATCCACTGCTGATGTACATTTACCGTCTGGATAAAGAAACGGAAGCTTATTATATTGCCCGACTGAATGTCTACATCTGCTTAAAATCTGGGATTCTAGTAAATAATACTGATAAATTATCAATAAAATTTTTGTCACTAATGTTCAAGTTCATCTGTGAGCCATCTCTCTACACACTGTGAACCAGGACTCGGAGAGAGACTTACTAACATAGGGATCATCTATAAAAGACTCCATACACCTGTCAATTTTTCCCTGTACATCTAAATCCCAGTATGAAAGCCCTCAGTCACCACAACCATCACTCTAGGACCGTACTCTAAAAATATAAATCTTCATCGTCATAGAAGGAACGAACATAAGAGCTATCTGTAGCTAGATTACGTAAGTCAATGCCTTCCTGAACCTGAAAACAGCCATATATACTGCTGGCCAGATATCCTAAGTACAAAAGAAGAACAAAAATCTTGGTCCAGATGTTAGTCAGAAATGGTCCATACTTCCGAAAAAAACTAGTGACGGGATGATCAGTCTCTTTACCAGAGATCTGGCTGTATCCTCCTCCAACACAGCACATGTTATAGGCAGAAGATCGATGGGTATCTTCTCTTCTGCCACCTCTTACAAATGAACCAATGCCTGTTACTCTCCTCTTTCTGCCATTGAGAGCTAAGAACCCCCAAAGCAAGTGACGTTATACAGGAAGCAGAACAAGATGGCCGTCCCAGTTATATACAGAATGCCTGCACAGACTGGAAGGAGGTCAGAATTCCAATGGTAAAGCTAGAACATCTGTGAGCGTTGTGTTGTTATGGAGACTGCAGCCTCAGCGTATGTATCGGCCATTCTGTCTTCAACTTTATCCTTTCTTTAGTTTGTTGCCAGCTGGAAATCATAATGAACATATCATCCACCCCGACACCTACAAGTAACAATAGAAACACCTATAATAAATATATTTTATATAATATTTTTATATAGTCAAAATATGCATTTGATATTTGTTATAAAAAATAAACAATAACAAATTTCTTTAGCACAAACATAACTTTTCTTATTGCTCAGTCCTTTAATTTATTTGTGTTCTGTTTACCATGTCTAGATCCAAAAAAGCGTGAAGTAGCCTTTAAAAATATGAATATGATCATGGAAAGAAATTGAAAGTTCACTAAGCCTTATGCTACCATGATGCCCTCTTAAAGAAGCATGACTTTGATCTACATTGGAACTGTTGTGATGTATTGCAGGAATGGATGTTGAACAGCAGAGGGACACTCCTTTGCCAATAATAGTCATGGCTAGTAGCAAGGTGTGTCATTTACCTGATTGGGTGTTCAGCATCCAATGTCGACATTAGGCAGATTTACTCACACCCGGCCTGTCGCGATCCAGCGGCGCGTTCTGTGTGGAGGATCTGGGTCGTCCGCGATTCACTAAGGTAGTTCCTCCGACGTCCACACAGGTGTCGCTGCTGCGCTGAATTTCGTCGGAATGTGCACTGAACTTCACACAAGCCGGGCCCGAGTGCAGGTAAGCACGGTCCAGCGACACTTTTTTTTAAATGCGTCGGTTTCTCTCCGAATCCGTCGAGTTTTCATTCGGCCCACCGCCCCCCCCGATTTCCGTCGCGTGCAACCCGCCCGATGCAACACCACAATCCGATCGCGTAGCACCAAAAACCGACCCGGGCAATTCAGGGAAAAATGGCGCAAAACGAAAAATTCGGGTAACCGCCATAAAATGTGATTCGGACCCTTAGTAAATGACCCCCAATATGGCACAGCCAAACCTAAACTAAAATAGGGGTCGCTCTCTCTGCTCAAAAGGCAATCCAACATGCACACCAAAGACTCTAAACGTACCTAACCTAACTCCACCAGTAATAGCTAGTAAAAAAAAAAGATAGTGGCTGTTGAATGGGTTATCCAAGGATGGACAATTGTGGGGGTGCTGTTTGGTTATTTGACCAAACATCCACAATAGTAGGTGTAGTTAAGATTAGACAAGCGCTAACCTTTGTGAAATTTTTTACTGTACAGTTTAAAATTGTCTAGTCTATCTTTTACAATATTAGTATCTACCTATTGTTCTATTTGTTGAAAATGATTCACCTCAATTTGTCGTAACTTACCAAGAATGAGGAACGGTGCATTCCCAACCGTAACAACAAAGGGCACTCCGCATAGTAACAACAAGCCAAAACTAGAGACAACAGCCAATCCAGAAGAAATAACTCCAAACGCAGCCACCCGAATTTGTCCTCACACAATCAAATCTGTAAGAGAAAAAATCCAAAATGTTGATCTAAGAGAGCAAAGGAAAAGAGATGCAAGAGCACTGTAAGTTAAGTAAATCAACCACTAATCTTGCATGCCAGGATCAACTAGAAAACAAAGCAGCACCTAGCCTTGGACAAGATGTCCAGTGCTCGGCTGCTAAGTATGCACACCCGAGCGGGAGACAGAGAGTTGACGTCACTTCGATCTCTCGGCATGGGAAACAGAGGTGACGAGGGCGTGCTAATTAGCATCCCGGGCACTTGCACATCTGTCCCAGTGCTCAGTACTGCTATTTATATCTTTGTTTCTAGTTGATTTGGGCATGTCAAGATAGCGAGCGACAGCGCTGGGAACAAGGTGAAGAGAGCGGAAGGTTAGTATTGATAGGTTTTTATGTATCTATGTGCTTGATTTCTTTTTCCTCTTTTAAAACTTAAATTTTAGGTAAGTTCATTTTCTTTGTATGAGCCACAGTTAAACTGTTATCCAACATAATTTATAATGTAATTTATTGTGGGGGCCCTGTATATAAAAATAATTGAGGGAAATTATAAATACAATATTTTATTAGTAGTGGGACATTATATATCTAGAATGCATTGCCCAATCAAAATAATTTTGGGGGGCAATATAAAAAAAAATTAATTAGAGGATGCTGACTATAAATTATTCATAAAGAGGCCACACAATATAAAATTATAATTTAGGGAGCATAATACAACAAAAAAATCATAAGAGACCCAAATAATTCTTATATGGATGGTGCTATTTAAAATAAATGATATTAGGTCCTAGTGTGAAATAATCTGTGTGATCAGTACATAGTCAACCATCTAATTCTAAGCATGTGTATTTCCTTCATTCTGAAATTGGTGTATCCGTGAATGAGTGGGTTGTTTGGACCAGGACGTAACACAGTGGTAGCGGCCATAGCAGTAAGGGGCCCAGTTCAGGGGGGCCCGGCATCAGATCTGACCACTAAAGAATTGAGGATGTGCACCATTATATCAACTTGTATTGTACAGTGCACATTATCCATAGTACACAGCATGAATTGGCAATTCAGATAAGAAAATTCAGGGGAGAGGAAAAGCAGAATGTCAGGGACTAGGGATCTCTCATCTCTTGTTCCTGCTGTGTACTTTTCCCATGTAGTCAGCATAAACTGGGACACATCTGTGTAAGTATACAACTGTAAATATCAGCGCATAAATGTGCATATGTGTCCAAGAGTGTGTAAATGTGTGGTAAACAAATATGTATATGAGGGTGTAGGGGGCCCCAATTAGCAGTCCTGTGGGGCCCTGATGCTCCTATTTACACCCCTTGTTTGGATGATTTGTATTATTAGAAACTGGGGACAGGGGGGAGTGTTAGGATGAACACTTGTGCCCATAGGCTTTAGTATTGACCCCGAGGAAATGACTAATACTTGATTTTATTAGACAGTGATCTTACCTATACAGGACACAATGGAAAAGAATATGTGATAAAATAAGTAATCGCAACAATGGAATTACGGACTTTGTGATGCCATCAATTCCTCGCTGCCGTGATAACGATGTGAAATAAGATACCTGACATACAACAGAAAAGCATGTTTTATTGACACAGAGGCGATAAAAGGAACCATAATGATTAAATATGGTTCATAGAATGTCAGCTTAACAACAAGAAGAAAAGGTATGCACCAAAAACAGCTCAGTCAATGCAGTTGCAACAAAATCGTATGAACTTTATTAAATGCAAAAACGAACGGGATACATAATGACAAACATCTAAAACATCTAAATCCCTAAAACCTAAGTAGTCCTAATGGCTGCCAGCACCGTGTCAGCAATAGCCCCACACCAGTACCACGCTTGAAGTGCAAGTGCATAAAGGCTCGTATAGGTATTACCTATATACCGGTATCTAAAGTTGTCCTAGTAGTCTGGCAGGCAGGTGGGGAGAAAAGCAAGGAGGTAAACGGCGCCCCACTGTATCGTCGTCCTAGATATTATGGTTCTGAAAGAGAGGTGAATTCCAGAATCATTCATAGAATCTCTCGAATTCGACCAGTAAAGCAAACACGTTACACCTTAAGCACAGTAGTATAGATATAATATATCTATAATTCTGAGGTGGGGGTGAGGGGGGGTGTTGTGTGACCTATGGGGACTGCCAGCAATTAGGAGAATGGGAGGGTCCATTGGTTGTTTTATTTGTGTTGCATGCTGCTTCTTGCAAAAGTGTTTGAATGGAATGTTGTGAGCATATGGCAGCACCTACCCTTCACATGAGACTTGGGGACCATGGAGACCTTCTTACTTGTGATAGATGGGGTCCCGAGGAGAATCCATAACATACAATTATTATTACGCACTAATTTTAAATTATAACCCTGTATTCTGTCTCTATTAAATAAAGATGTACAGGTCGGAATAAAGCTCACTTTAATTCAAATTAAAGGAAGCCTACCATGAGGAATCTACCATAGAAGTAGATCTGATAGTAGAACCTCCTGACGGCCCTCTGCCCTAATCTGTAATTTAATAATCCTTATAATAAAAATCTTTATTTTAGAATACGTAAATTAATTGCAGCAGCCTCTGGGGCATGGATTTTTACACTATATGATTTTTATTTTGGCAGATGTATGTATCCTTACACAAATGTTAAAAAGACTTTGATAAGATATGAAATATTTGATATTATATATATATATATATATATACTGACAGAGTATTACATTAAATTATTTTCCATACTTGCTACAGAAATTATTAAACTTTACACTTGATTCCTTCACCTTCACCGAGCTGTAAGTCATTCTTTGAGAAAATGTGATAAATTCGTTGATCCATTGCAGACTCTTGTCTCTGTCGTTCTCATCGTCTTTCTCTCAGATAATAAACTAATCTGATGGCTTTGGCTTTTTGGACAATATTTTCTGAATTCAGTTGCACTCCCCCCAGGTATGTTCTAGAAATGAACTATTTTCAAACATGGGGTATGTATATGTATTGTCTCTATCAGACTCACATTGCTTGTACTGCAGATAGAAGGGGATTAGATGAGATACATCTTGGTCCCTGGACCTCTGCACACAGTTGCTGAAATGTGAGAGTTGTGTTAGTTTCAGGATTCATCACGGTGAAGTTCTCACCATCTCATCCAACTTCATTCATGAGTTCTTCAAACTGTTACTGGTAGGACATATCAGATGTGCTCCGGCCAAGAGAGAGACAAAGGAACTTCTGTGTACAATCGCGATGCAGAAACTGTCCCGAGTCATTGGTGGGAAACGTGTCCTTACAAATTCTCGCTCAGTTTTAAGCGGACCTCCAATTGGTGTGAACTGTTCTTCAATGTCATTCGCTTGTCTCTGAGGTAAAAAGTAAAACCCAGCTCCCAAACCAGCAGATAAAACAAAGGAATGAGAAGGAACCACCAGGGGTATCTTCCCACCAGCTTACCAAGCCACCTGAAGCTCGAGAGAGAGGTCTCTGTATACAGTCTGTGTGACACCTGGACATTCTCCATCCTTGGTTATCTACAAAGACTAAAGAATTGAAAGGTTTCCAGTGCTAATTCCATATACAATATAATTGTAACAAGAAGAACCTCAGAGAAGTCACTAGTACAGACACTATGAAGAAGGAGACTCACAAAGGTTTTCATTCTCAATAGACAGGATCTAAGTGAGAAGGAAGTTTCCTATATCTGGATGACATGGTAACTAATGACAGGTGACCTTTGTATCTGTGTTCTTCAGAAAATGACGTTAACAATATCATTCGTTATAAATAAAGCAGAAATAAGATCACAGGAGATCATTTCTCAGGAAACCTGCCAAATGAAATAGATTATGCTGAGCTCAATTAGTTTCAAGTTTTTTTTAATTACAGAACACATATCATTCCTACTCATCAGGTGGAATATAAACTGTTTGATCATTGGGGAACTCCCCAAATAAATGAAGGCTTCTGTTTACGTGCATCAGCAGTAAGAAAGTTTAGGTATCTTCCATGTAGACCAAAATATACCAAAATATTACTGGAAATAATGTTTTCCAGGAACCTGTTCCGTTGTCTTCAAGGGATAGGAAGATTTTTTTTAGGTTTTACTGAATTAGAACTTTAAACAAAAGTTCTCCCTCGCTTTGGACAACATATTGTTCCAGGATGGCAATTGTGCATATCATTAGGGGGTAACTATTTCCTTTATTTATATTTGCAACTATTTTGGCCCATTGTAAATGTGCACAAAAAATACAATCTTCTGAACACGCCCGCGAAGTTGCCACTGATTTATATCAGTCCGAGGGAAATGGGGGTTGATTTAATTTTTATTGATTTTTTTTTTTTTACTTTTTAACATTTTAAAAAATATATTTTTCAGATTCTCTAGGGTACTTTAATCCTAGGTTGTCTGATGATCTGATTTACCACATCATTTATGACAATGTGCAAATCACACATTGTAATGAATGCGTTAAAAACAAGACAGCCTTGGGTATTTGTATGACCAAGGCTGTCATAGTAACCAAGGTTATCAGGGGGCGGCGATCTAATCCAATATCGACTATGCACCACTGGGATTTAAATGCCTCCGGCATCAGTGCCAGAACTGACCATCGGTGTACGGAGGTGTTTGCTGCAATATGCATGCAAACACCCCACCTTAATGGAGAGCGTTCTCAGCTCCGTGAGCCCTCTCAATCAATGGAAGCTGTAAGGCAAAATAGAGACAATCCCTCCTCAAAAGAAATAAAAGGCGCACAATTTGCAAACTTAAAACACAAATGCTTCCCTAACTTTTAATCCATCCATGGGAAAAGAGGAGCTTGTATTGGGTTCTAATCAAGTCATAAGTTCTGTGCGTCTCACCGAGCAAGACATTTGATCATGGTTGCCTCTTACTAAAATAATAGGTGATTTACATGCCACATATGAAGGTAAGGCCTTAAAATGGAATACAGTGGTTGTTTCGTTACCAACAACACACTATGATTTGCTTCTTTTATCCCTTTTTTTCTCTCCGTTTTTTTGGTAATATTGATTTATGATCATGGATTTTTGACGTATCATTTTTTTTAGAAGTAATATATAGGCACTTCAATGTAATGCAATTGCATTATAAAGTAAAACAATAGATAAAGAATAAGATAACGAAAAAGAAATCGGTACTCAAGCAGCAAGGCAAAGTGATAAATATATGCTGGATCAGCATGCATCCCCCTTGACGTTGATTAATGGAGCTTAACATCAGTACCTTGGAATATTTATAGCAGTCCTGATAAAAAACAGGTCATCTATTGACAATAATAGGAAGGGTGGGACCAGACCAATAATACAAAAATTGTGTGAATCGTAGGCTTCTCAGCAATCATTCATGTCCTGGACATGTAAGTACTAGGGGAATCTCATATATTTACTGAGAAATAATTATTTTTTCATTTAGAATTGTTAATATTCTATATATTATTTATATGTATTTTGCCTTTGGTGGTATTTTAGTTATATAACAATTCATAGAAATATTAAAATCAGTGTGCCATGCTCATACAAGGTATTTTCTTTTAGAGCTAGGATTGCAACAAGGAGGAAAGAGAGGATCCATAGCCATAGTTGGGCATAGGATGTTCAATTTTCGGATTTGGAATTAGGAGGATTGAGATCACAAACATGGTGGCCGCAGCAACTGCAGTGTTCTGTATGGTGTTAGATATGATTACGGCATATTGGTCAAAATATATAAATGCTGGGTGATAGACAAGAACCGGGATCTCACACGTCTTTGCTGAATGTCGACCTGGTTTTACCAGGTTCTCTCATCCACTGCTGATGTACATTTACCGTCTGGATAAAGAAACGGAAGCTTATTATATTGCCCACTGAATGTCTACATCTGCTTAAAATCTGGGATTCTAGTAATAATACTGATAAATTATCATAAAATTATTTGTCACTAATGTTCAAGTTCATCTGGAGCCATCTCTCTACACACTGTGAACCAGGACTCGGAGAGAGACTTACTAACATAGGGATCATCTATAAAAGACTCCATACACCTGTCAATTTTTCCCTGTAATCTAAATCCCAGTATGAAAGCCCTCAGTCACCAAACCATCACTCTAGGACGTACTCTAAAAATATAAATCTTCATCGTCATAGAAGGAACGAACATAAGAGCTATCTGTAGCTAGATTACGTAAGTCAATGCCTTCCTGAACTGAAAACAGCCATATATACTGCTGGCCAGATATCCTAAGTACAAAAGAAGAACAAAATCTTGGTCCAGATGTTAGTCAGAAATGGTCCATACTTCCGAAAAAAACTAGTGACGGGATGATCAGTCTCTTTACCAGAGATCTGGCTGTATCCTCCTCCAACACAGCACATGTTATAGGCAGAAGATCGATGGGTATCTTCTCTTCTGCCACCTCTTACAAATGAACCAATGCCTGTTACTCTCCTCTTTCTGCCATTGAGAGCTAAGAACCCCCAAAGCAAGTGACGTTATACAGGAAGCAGAACAAGATGGCCGTCCCAGTTATATACAGAATGCCTGCACAGACTGGAAGGAGGTCAGAATTCCAATGTGTAAAGCTAGAACATCTGTGAGCGTTGTGTTGTTATGGAGACTGCAGCCTCAGCGTATGTATCGGCCATTCTGTCTTCAACTTTATCCTTTCTTTAGTTTGTTGCCAGCTGGAAATCATAATGAACATATCATCCACCCCGACACCTACAAGTAACAATAGAAACACCTATAATAAATATATTTTATATAATATTTTTATATAGTCAAAATATGCATTTGATATTTGTTATAAAAAATAAACAATAACAAATTTCTTTAGCACAAACATAACTTTTCTTATTGCTCAGTCCTTTAATTTATTTGTGTTCTGTTTACCATGTCTAGATCCAAAAAAGCGTGAAGTACCTTTAAAAATATGAATATGATCATGGAAAGAAATTGAAAGTTCACTAAGCCTTATGCTACCATGATGCCCTCTTAAAGAAGCATGACTTTGATCTACATTGGAACTGTTGTGATGTATTGCAGGAATGGATGTTGAACAGCAGAGGGACACTCCTTTGCCAATAATAGTCATGGCTAGTAGCAAGGTGTGTCATTTACCTGATTGGGTGTTCAGCATCCAATGTCGACATTAGGCAGATTTACTCACACCCGGCCTGTCGCGATCCAGCGGCGCGTTCTGTGTGGAGGATTGGGTCGTCCGACGATTCACTAAGGTAGTTCCTCCGACGTCCACACAGGTGTCGCTGCTGCGCTGAATTTCGTCGGAATGTGCACTGAACTTCACACAAGCCGGGCCCGAGTGCAGGTAAGCACGGTCCAGCGACACTTTTTTTTTAAATGCGTCGGTTTCTCTCCGAATCCGTCGAGTTTTCATTCGGCCCACCGCCCCCCCCGATTTCCGTCGCGTGCAACCCGCCCGATGCAACACCACAATCCGATCGCGTAGCACCAAAAACCGACCCGGGCAATTCAGGGAAAAATGGCGCAAAACGAAAAATTCGGGTAACCGCCATAAAATGTGATTCGGACCCTTAGTAAATGACCCCCAATATGGCACAGCCAACCTAAACTAAAATAGGGGTCGCTCTCTCTGCTCAAAAGGCAATCCAACATGCACACCAAAGACTCTAAACGTACCTAACCTAACTCCACCAGTAATAGCTAGTAAAAAAAAAAGATAGTGGCTGTTGAATGGGTTATCCAAGGATGGACAATTGTGGGGGTGCTGTTTGGTTATTTGACCAAACATCCACAATAGTAGGTGTAGTTAAGATTAGACAAGCGCTAACCTTTGTGAAATTTTTTACTGTACAGTTTAAAATTGTCTAGTCTATCTTTTACAATATTAGTATCTACCTATTGTTCTATTTGTTGAAAATGATTCACCTCAATTTGTCGTAACTTACCAAGAATGAGGAACGGTGCATTCCCAACCGTAACAACAAAGGGCACTCCGCATAGTAACAACAAGCCAAAACTAGAGACAACAGCCAATCCAGAAGAAATAACTCCAAACGCAGCCACCCGAATTTGTCCTCACACAATCAAATCTGTAAGAGAAAAAATCCAAAATGTTGATCTAAGAGAGCAAAGGAAAAGAGATGCAAGAGCACTGTAAGTTAAGTAAATCAACCACTAATCTTGCATGCCAGGATCAACTAGAAAACAAAGCAGCACCTAGCCTTGGACAAGATGTCCAGTGCTCGGCTGCTAAGTATGCACACCCGAGCGGGAGACAGAGAGTTGACGTCACTTCGATCTCTCGGCATGGGAAACAGAGGTGACGAGGGCGTGCTAATTAGCATCCCGGGCACTTGCACATCTGTCCCAGTGCTCAGTACTGCTATTTATATCTTTGTTTCTAGTTGATTTGGGCATGTCAAGATAGCGAGCGACAGCGCTGGGAACAAGGTGAAGAGGAGCGGAAGGTTAGTATTGATAGGTTTTTATGTATCTATGTGCTTGATTTCTTTTTCCTCTTTTAAAACTTAAATTTTAGGTAAGTTCATTTTCTTTGTATGAGCCACAGTTAAACTGTTATCCAACATAATTTATAATGTAATTTATTGTGGGGGCCCTGTATATAAAAATAATTGAGGGAAATTATAAATACAATATTTTATTAGTAGTGGGCATTATATATCTAGAATGCATTGCCCAATCAAAATAATTTTGGGGGGCATATAAAAAAAAATTAATTAGAGGATGCTGACTATAAATTATTCATAAAGAGGCCACACAATATAAAATTATAATTTAGGGAGCATAATACAACAAAAAAATCATAAGAGACCCAAATAATTCTTATATGGATGGTGCTATTTAAAATAAATGATATTAGGTCCTAGTGTGAAATAATCTGTGTGATCAGTACATAGTCAACCATCTAATTCTAAGCATGTGTATTTCCTTCATTCTGAAATTGGTGTATCCGTGAATGAGTGGGTTGTTTGGACCAGGACGTAACACAGTGGTAGCGGCCATAGCAGTAAGGGGCCCAGTTCAGGGGGGCCCGGCATCAGATCTGACCACTAAAGAATTGAGGATGTGCACCATTATATCAACTTGTATTGTACAGTGCACATTATCCATAGTACACAGCATGAATTGGCAATTCAGATAAGAAAATTTCAGGGGAGAGGAAAAGCAGAATGTCAGGGACTAGGGATCTCTCATCTCTTGTTCCTGCTGTGTACTTTTCCCATGTAGTCAGCATAAACTGGGACACATCTGTGTAAGTATACAACTGTAAATATCAGCGCATAAATGTGCATATGTGTCCAAGAGTGTGTAAATGTGTGAGTAAACAAATATGTATATGAGGGTGTAGGGGGCCCCAATTAGCAGTCCTGTGGGGCCCTGATGCTCCTATTTACACCCCTTGTTTGGATGATTTGTATTATTAGAAACTGGGGACAGGGGGGAGTGTTAGGATGAACACTTGTGCCCATAGGCTTTAGTATTGACCCCGAGGAAATGACTAATACTTGATTTTATTAGACAGTGATCTTACCTATACAGGACACAATGGAAAAGAATATGTGATAAAATAAGTAATCGCAACAATGGAATTACGGACTTTGTGATGCCATCAATTCCTCGCTGCCGTGATAACGATGTGAAATAAGATACCTGACATACAACAGAAAAGCATGTTTTATTGACACAGAGGCGATAAAGGAACCATAATGATTAAATATGGTTCATAGAATGTCAGCTTAACAACAAGAAGAAAAGGTATGCACCAAAAACAGCTCAGTCAATGCAGTTGCAACAAAATCGTATGAACTTTATTAATGCAAAAACGAACGGGATACATAATGACAAACATCTAAAACATCTAAATCCCTAAAACCTAAGTAGTCCTAATGGCTGCCAGCACCGTGTCAGCAATAGCCCACACCAGTACCACGCTTGTAAGTGCAAGTGCATAAAGGTCGTATAGTATACCATAACCGGTATCTAAAGTGCTCCTAGTAGTCTGGCAGGCAGGTGGGGAAGAAAAGCAAGGAGGGTAAACGGCCGCCCCATGTATCGTCGTCCTAGATATTATGTTCTGAAAGAGAGGTGAATTCGCAGAATCATCATAGAATCTCTCGAATTCGACCAGTAAAGCAAACACGTTACACCTTAAGCACAGTGTATAGATAATATATCTATAATTCTGAGGTGGGGGTGCAGGGGGGGTGTTTGTGTGACCTATGGGGACCTGCCAGCAATTAGGAGAATGGGAGGGTCCAATTGGTTGTTTTATTTGTGTTGCATGCTGCTTCTTGCAAAAGTGTTTGAATGGAATGTTGTGAGCATATGGCAGCACCTACCCTTCACATGAGACTTGGGGACCATGGAGACCTTCTTACTTGTGATAGATGGGGTCCCGAGGAGAATCCATAACATACAATTATTATTACGCACTAATTTTAAATTATAACCCTGTATTCTGTCTCTATTAAATAAAGATGTACAGTGTCGGAATAAAGCTCACTTTAATTCAAATTAAAGGAAGCCTACCATGAGGAATCTACCATAGAAGTAGATCTGATAGTAGAACCTCCTGACGGCCCTCTGCCCTAATCTGTAATTTAATAATCCTTATAATAAAAATCTTTATTTTAGAATACGTAAATTAATTGCAGCAGCCTCTGGGGCATGGATTTTTACACTATATGATTTTTATTTTGGCAGATGTATGTATCCTTACACAAATGTTAAAAAGACTTTGATAAGATATGAAATATTTGATATTATATATATATATATATATATACTGACAGAGTATTACATTAAATTATTTTCCATACTTGCTACAGAAATTATTAAACTTTACACTTGATTCCTTCACCTTCACCGAGCTGTAAGTCATTCTTTGAGAAAATGTGATAAATTCGTTGATCCATTGCAGACTCTTGTCTCTGTCGTTCTCATCGTCTTTCTCTCAGATAATAAACTAATCTGATGGCTTTGGCTTTTTGGACAATATTTTCTGAATTCAGTTGCACTCCCCCCAGGTATGTTCTAGAAATGAACTATTTTCAAACATGGGGTATGTATATGTATTGTCTCTATCAGACTCACATTGCTTGTACTGCAGATAGAAGGGGATTAGATGAGATACATCTTGGTCCCTGGACCTCTGCACACAGTTGCTGAAATGTGAGAGTTGTGTTAGTTTCAGGATTCATCACGGTGACGTTCTCACCATCTCATCCAACTTCATTCATGAGTTCTTCAAACTGTTACTGGTAGGACATATCAGATGTGCTCCGGCCAAGAGAGAGACAAAGGAACTTCTGTGTACAATCGCGATGCAGAAACTGTCCCGAGTCATTGGTGGGAAACGTGTCCTTACAAATTCTCGCTCAGTTTTAAGCGGACCTCCAATTGGTGTGAACTGTTCTTCAATGTCATTCGCTTGTCTCTGAGGTAAAAAGTAAAACCCAGCTCCCAAACCAGCAGATAAAACAAAGGAATGAGAAGGAACCACCAGGGGTATCTTCCCACCAGCTTACCAAGCCACCTGAAGTCTCGAGAGAGAGGTCTCTGTATACAGTCTGTGTGACACCTGGACATTCTCCATCCTTGGTTATCTACAAAGACTAAAGAATTGAAAGGTTTCCAGTGCTAATCCATATACAATATAATTGTAACAAGAAGAACCTCAGAGAAGTCACTAGTACAGACACTATGAAGAAGGAGACTCACAAAGGTTTTCATTCTCAATAGACAGGATCTAAGTGAGAAGGAAGTTTCCTATATCTGGATGACATGGTAACTAATGACAGGTGACCTTTGTATCTGTGTTCTTCAGAAAATGACGTTAACAATATCATTCGTTATAAATAAAGCAGAAATAAGATCACCTGGAGATCATTTCTCAGGAAACCTGCCAAATGAAATAGATTATGCTGAGCTCAATTAGTTTCAAGTTTTTTTTAATTACAGAACACATATCATTCCTACTCATCAGGTGGAATATAAACTGTTTGATCATTGGGGAACTCCCCAAATAAATGAAGGCTTCTGTTTACGTGCATCAGCAGTAAGAAAGTTTAGGTATCTTCCATGTAGACCAAAATATACCAAAATATTACTGGAAATAATGTTTTCCAGGAACCTGTTCCGTTGTCTTCAAGGGATAGGAAGATTTTTTTTAGGTTTTACTGAATTAGAACTTTAAACAAAAGTTCTCCCTCGCTTTGGACAACATATTGTTCCAGGATGGCAATTGTGCATATCATTAGGGGGTAACTATTTCCTTTATTTATATTTGCAACTATTTTGGCCCATTGTAAATGTGCACAAAAAATACAATCTTCTGAACACGCCCGCGAAGTTGCCACTGATTTATATCAGTCCGAGGGAAATGGGGGTTGATTTAATTTTTATTGATTTTTTTTTTTTTACTTTTTAACATTTTAAAAAATATATTTTTCAGATTCTCTAGGGTACTTTAATCCTAGGTTGTCTGATGATCTGATTTACCACATCATTTATGACAATGTGCAAATCACACATTGTAATGAATGCGTTAAAAACAAGACAGCCTTGGGTATTTGTATGACCAAGGCTGTCATAGTAACCAAGGTATCAGGGGGCGGCGATCTAATCCAATATCGACTATGCACCACTGGGATTTAAATGCCTCCGGCATCAGTGCCAGAACTGACCATCGGTGTACGGAGGTGTTTGCTGCAAATCATGCAAACCCACCTTAATGGAGAGTTCTCAGCTCGTGAGCCCTCTCAATCAATGGAAGCTGTAAGGCAAAAAGAGACAATCCCTCCTCAAAAGAAATAAAAAGGCGCAATTTGCAAACTTAAACACAAATGCTCCCTAATCTTTTAATCCATCCATGGGTAAAAGAGGAGCTTGATTTGGGTTTCCTATCAAGTCATAAACGTTCGTGTGCGTCTCACGAGCAAGACATTTGATCATGGTTTGCCTCTTACTAAAATATAATGTGTGATTTACATGCCAACATATGAAGGTTAAGGCCATGTAAATGGATACAGTGGTTGTTTCGTTACACAACAACACCTATGATTTGCTTCTTTTATCCCTTTTTTTCTCTCCGTTTTTTGGTATATTGATTTATGATCATGGCATTTTTGACGTATCATTTTTTTTAGAAGTAAATATATAGGCACTCAATGTACTGCAATTGGCATTATAAATGTAAAAAAATAGATAAAGAATAAGATAAGAAAAGAAATCGGTATCTCAACAGCAAAGCAAAAGTGATAAATAATTGCTGGATAAGCATTGGCATTCCCCCCTGTGACGTGGATTAATTGGAAGCTTAACATCAGACCTGGAATATTTATTAGACAGTCCTTGATAAAAACGGTCATCTATTGACAATAATAAGGAAGGTGTGGGACAGACCAATAATACAAAATTGTGTGAATCGTAGGCTTTCAGCAATCATTCAATGTCCTGGACATGTAAGTTCTGGGGAATCTATATATTTACTGAGAAATAATTATTTTTTCATTTAGAATTGTTAATTTCTATATATTATTTATATGTATTTTTGCATTTGGTGGTATTTTAGTTATAAACAATTCATAGAAATTTAAAATCAGTGCCATCTCATTACAGGTATCTTTCTTTTAAGCTAGGAGTGTCAACAAGGAGGAAGAAGAGGATCCCATAGCCATGTTGGGCATAGGATGTTCAATTTTTCGGGGGGCATGCTCTTTGTCTAGGGGGGGGATATGCTCGTTGTCTAGGGGAGGACATGCTCGTTGTCTAGGGGGGGGGACATACTTGTCTAGGGGGGGCATGCTCGTTGTCTAGGGGGGGGGCATGCTTGTTGTATAGGGGGGGCATGCTCGTTGTCTAGGGGGGACACGCTCGTTGTCTAGGGGGAGTGGAATATGCCCCCCAATTATATACATAAATATACATTGGTGCCAGTGGGGTTAATCCGTATATATATATATGTATATTGCTGCTATATATACATTGGTGTCAGTGGATGCGTTGGAGGTATGAGCAGTGGCGTGGCCATGGGGGTGTGGTTAGGGGGCGGGGCTAGGGTGTGGCTTCTGTGGGTAAAAAAATCGCCGCGGCGCGCTACGCGGTTTTGTCCCTCTTTCTCCTCAACAAAAGTTGGGAGGTATGTGGTGCACAGAGCCGTATGCCGTGAAAAGATAGGACACGTATGCGGCCGCAAAGCCTCAGCTGATGCGAACCTCCTCATACATGCAAAGACGGCAGGAGTAAGACCTGCCGTCTTTGCATCCCACACAGTCACAGTGGCCTAATACTGCACACACATAAACAATACATGTCACACACTGATACTGCACACAGTACATGTGACACACTGCACACACATAAACACACAGTACAATACATGTGACACACTGCACACACATAAACACACAGTTCAATACATGTGACACATTGCACACGCATAAACACAGAACAATACACGTGACACACTGCACACACATAAACACAGAACAATACATGTCACACACAGTACAATGCATGTCACACACAGTACAATGCATGTGACACACTGAAACTGCACACACATAAACACACATTACAATACATGTGACACACTGCACACACATAAACACACATTACAATACATGTCACACACAGTACAATGCATGTCACACACAGTACAATGCATGTGACACACTGAAACTGCACACACATAAACACAGAACAATACATGTGACACATTGCACAAACATAAACACACAGTACAATACATGTCACACACGGTACAATACATGTCACACACGGTACAATACATGTCACACACGGTACAATACATGTCACACACTGCACACACACAGTACAATACATGTCACACACTGCACACACACAGTACAATACATGTCACACACTGACACTTACATCTTCTGAATAGATCCCAAATCGCCCAGGATATCAGTGCAGGGGTCTGTACAGAGGCTGCACAGGAAGCTCAGACTCTGCTCTCTGAGCAGGATCCCGGCAGACATGAGCTTCAGCCCCTCCCCCCTCCTCACACAGTCGGCTGCTGCTGGAGAGGGTGAGGGACAGCTCCAGCAGCGCGAGGCTCAATCCCGGAAGACCTCGTGGTCATGTGACCGCAGCAACAACGGTGTGTATACAATTACTGGCTCCGGTCACATGACCATCCATCGGGCGTAAGTGTCTGCCAGGACTGAGGGAGGATAGAAGCCCCCAAGCGCATTTATACACTCGGGGCTTTTTTAAGTGAGTACATTTTTTGAACGCGATCTCAGGATGCGGCCCTGGCCGCGAGCCAGATGCGGCCACCAAAAGAGCCACAGGTTCCCGACCCCTGTACTAATAAAATAACTGGACTCTACGAGAAATCTGCTTCTAACATGTTGCGTTAAAAAAGGCAGAAAGACTTCAAAGGATTCTTTGGGCTTTGACACCTTAACCGATAAAATGGAGCAAAATTTTGGACTCCTAAAATCTGATATTGATGAACTATTCCATAGGTCATGAATATTTCCAATCTTCCTTTTAAAGCCCTTTTTATGATCTAAATGTCTGATAGATGCAGGTCCCACTTCTGGGACACCCACTTATCTCTAAATTGAACCCCCTGGACCATATCCCTTTGGCTGCCTGCTTACACTCTAATCCAGACATGTTATAACTATACTATACGATATTTTTCTTGTCCTTATAGGAGCTGTTCGAATTGGCCTACGTGATGGGGAGTTTATTGTTAACCCTAACAGAAAGGAAATGTCAACCAGTTTATTGAATTTAGTAGTCACTGGATCTGCCCAAAACCAAGTTGGTAAGTAAACTACTGACATGTTGCCACTGTCCCTCATGATCACCAGCAAGAGTAGGGTTCCCCAAACTACGGCCCGCGGGCCACATGCGGCCCGCGGACCGTTTGATCCGGACCCCGCGCTGGCCGTGCCAGCGCCGGGCCCCCGCGGCCTTTGACAGTCGGGCAGAGCCTCCGTCCCCGGACAGAAGCTCCTGCCCGTCACTGTGTAGTGCTGGATGCGGCCTGAACGCCGCTCGAGCCCTATGTGGCTTAGTACAGCAGGGAGGAACACTGTTACGCACAAGCCTCAGCTGCTGCAGAACCTCCTCATACATGCAAAGACGGCAGGAGTAAGACCTGTCGTCTTTGCATCCCACACAGTCACTTACGATGGACAGTGGCGAGATAAGTACCATTTACCCCACCGTTATCAGATGTTATCAACCCACTGCAAAATTCACATGTGCATGTGGCCTAATACTGCACACACATAAACACACAGTACAATACATGTGACACACTGACCACACATAAACACACAGTACAATACATGTGACACACTGACACTGCACACAGTACAATACATGTCACACACTGCACAAACACAGTACAATACGTCACACACCACACTGCACACATAAACACACAGTACAATACATGTCACACACCGCACACACATAAACACACAGTACAATACATGTCACACACTGATACTGCACACACACACAGTACAATACATGTCACACACCGCACACACATAAACATACAGTACAATACATGTCACACACTGCACACACACACAGTACAATACATGTCACACACTGACACTGCACAAACACACACACACACACAGTACAATACATGTCACACACTGACACTGCACACACACACAGTACAATACATGTCACACACTGACACTGCACACACACACAGTACAATACATGTCACACACTGACACTGCACAAAACTTGGTTTAACAGGTTTCTCTCATCCACTGCTGATGTAACATTTACCGTCTGGATAAAGAAACGGGAAGCTATTATATTGCCCGACTGAATGTCTACATCTTGCTTAAAATCTGGGATTCTAGTAAATAATACTGATAAATTATCAATAAAATTATTTTTGTCACTAATGTTCAAGTTCATCTGCTGAGCCATCTCTCTACACACTGTGAACCAGGACTCGGAGAGAGACTTACTAACATAGGGATCATCTATAAAAGACTCCATACACCTGTCAATTTTTCCCTGTACATCTAAATCCCAGTATGAAAGCCCCTCAGTCACCACAACCATCACTCTAGGACCGTACTCTAAAAAATATAAATCTTCATCGTCATAGAAGGAACGAACATAAGAGCTATCTGTAGCTAGATTACGTAAGTCAATGCCTTCCTGAACCTGAAAACAGCCATATATACTGCTGGCCAGATATCCTAAGTACAAAAGAAGAACAAAAATCTTGGTCCAGATGTTAGTCAGAAATGGTCCATACTGATTCCGAAAAAAACTAGTGACGGGATGATCAGTCTCTTTACCAGAGATCTGGCTGTATCCTCCTCCAACACAGCACATGTTATAGGCAGAAGATCGATGGGTATCTTCTTCTTCTGCCACCTTCTTACAAATGAACCAATGCCTGTTACTCTCCTCTCTTCTGCCATTGAGAGCTAAGAAAGCCCCAAAGCAAGTGACGTTATACAGGAAGCAGAACAAGATGGCCGTCCCAGTGTATATACAGAATGCCTGCACAGACTGGAAGGAGGTCAGAATTCCAATGTAGAAAGCTAGAACATCTGTGAGCGTTGTGATTGTTATGGAGACTGCAGCCTCAGCGTATGTATCGGCCATTCTGTCTTCAACTTTATCCTTTACTTTAGTTTGTTGCCAGCTGGAAATCATAATGAACATATCATCCACCCCGACACCTACAAGTAACAATAGAAACACCTATAATAAATATATTTTTATATAATATTTTTATATAGTCAAAATATGCATTTGATATTTGTTATAAAAAATAAACAATAACAAATTTCTTTAGCACAAACATAAACTTTTCTTATTGCTCAAGTCCTTTGAATTTTATTTGTGTTCTGTTACCATGTCTAGATCCAAAAAGCGTGAAGTAGCCTTTAAAAATATGAATATGATCATGGAAAAGAACTTGAAAGTTCACTAAGCCTTATGCTACCATGATGCCCTCTTAAAGAAGCATGACTTTGATCTACATTGGAACTGTTGTGATGTATTGCAGGAATGGATGTTGAACAGCAGAGGGACAACTCCTTTGCCAATAATAGTCATGGCTAGTAGCAAGGTGTGTCAATTTACCTGATTGGGTGTTCAGCATCCAATTCGACAATTAGGCAGATTTACTCACCCGGTCCTGTCGCGATCCAGCGGCGCGTTCTGTGTGGAGGATTCGGGTCTTCCGGCGATTCACTAAGGTAGTTCCTCCGACGTCCACCAGGTGTCGCTGCTGCGCTGAAGTTCGTCGGAATGCACTGAACTTCACCAAGCCGGGCCGAGTGCAGGTAAGCACGTGTCCAGCGACACTTTTTTTTTAAATGCGTCGGTTTCTCCGAATCCGTCGAGTTTTCATTCGGCCACGCCCCCCGATTTCCGTCGCGTGCACCCGGCGCCGATGCACCACAATCCGATCGCGTGCACCAAAAACCCGGGGCAATTCAGGGAAAAATGGCGCAAAACGGAAAAATTCGGGTAAACCGCCATAAAAATGTGATTCGGACCCTTAGTAAATGACCCCCAATATGGCACAGCCAAACCTAAACTAAAACTAGGGGTCCGCTCTTCTCTGCTCAAAAGGCATCCATACATGCACACCAAAGACTCTAAACGTACCTAACCTAACTCCACCAAGTAATAGCTAGTAAAAAAAAAAGAATAGAGGGCTGTTGAATGGGTTAATCCAAGGATGTGACAAATTGTGGGGGTGCTGTTTGGTTATTTGACCAAACTAATCCAACAAATAGTAGGTGTAAAGTTAGATTAGACAGCGCTAACCTTTGTGAAATTTTTTACTGTACAGTTTAAAATTGTCTAGTCTATCTTTTAGACAATATTAGTAAATCTACCTATTGTTTCTATTTGTTGAAAATGATTCACCTCAATTTGTAGTAACTTACCAAGAATGAGGAACGGTGCATTCCCAACCGTAACAACAAAGGGCACTCCGCATAGTAACAACAAGCCAAAACTAGAGACAACAGCCAATCCAGAAGAAATAACTCCAAACGCAGCCACCCAGAATTTGTTCCTCACACAATCAAATCTGTAAGAGAAAAAAATCCAAAATGTTGATACTTAAGAGAGCAAAAGGAAAAGAGGATGCAAGAGCACTGTAAGTTAAAGTAAATCAACCACGTAATCTTTGCATGCCAGGATCAACTAGAAAACAAAGCAGCACCTAGCCTTGGACAAGATGTCCAGTGCTCCGGACTGCTAAGTATGCACACCCATGAGCGGGAGAGCGAGGTGACGTCACTTCGATCTCTCGGCATGGGAAACAGAGGTGACGAGGGCGTGCATAATTAGCATCCCGGAGCACTTGACATCTTGTCCCAGTGCTCAGTACTGCTATTTATATCTTTGTTTTCTAGTTGATTTGGGCATGTCAAGATTAGCGACGGACAGCGCTGGGAACAAGGTGAAGAGGAGCGGAGGTTAGTATTGATAGGTTTTTTATGTTATCTATGTGCTTGATTTCTTTTTCCTCTTTTAAACATTAAATTTTAAGGTAAGTTCATTTTTCTTTGTATGAGCCACAGTTAAACTGTTATCCAACATAATTTATAATGTAATTTATTGTGGGGGCACTGTATATAAAAATAAATTGAGGGAAATTATAAATAAAATATTTTATTAGTAGTGGGGAATTATATATCATAGAATGCATTGCCCAATCAAAATAATTTTGGGGGGCAATATAAAAAAAAAATTAATTAGAGGATGCTGACTATAAAATTATTCATAAAGAGGCCACACAATATAAAATTATAATTTAGGGAGCATAATTACAAAAAAAAATCATAAGAGACCCAAATAATTCTTATATGGATGGTGCTATTTAAAATAAATGATATTAGGTCCCTAGTGTGAAATAATCTGTGTGATCAGTACATTAGTCAACCATCTAATTCTAAGCATGTGTATTTCCTTTCATTCTGAAATTGGTGTATCCGTGAATGAGTGGTTGGTTTGGACCAGGAGCGTAACTACAGTGGTAGCGGCCATAGCAGTAAGGGGCCCAGTGTCAGGGGGGCCCGGCATCAGATCTGACACACTAAAGAATTGAGGATGTGCACCATTATATACATATTGTATTGTACAGTGCACATTATCCATAGTACACAGCATGAATTGGCAATTCAGATAAGAAAATTTCAGGGGAGAGGAAAGCAGAATGTCAGGACTAGGGATCTCTCATCTCTTGTTCCTGCTGTGTACTTTTCCCATGTAGTCAGCATAAACTGGGACACATCTGTGTAAGTATACAACTGTAAATATCAGCGCATAAATGTGCATATGTGTCCAAGAGTGTGTAAATGTGTGAGTAAACAAATATGTATATGAGGGTGTAGGGGGCCCCAATTAGCAGTCTGCTATGGGGCCCTGATGCTCCTATTTACACCCCTTGTTTGGATGATTTGTTATTATTAGAAACTGGGGACAGGGGGGATGTGTTAGGATGAACACTTGTGCCCATGAGCTTTTAGATGTGACCCCGAGGAGAAATGACTAATACTTGATTTTATTAGACAAGTGATCTTACCTTATACAGGACACAATGGAAAAGAATATGGTGATAAAATAAGTAATCGCAAACAATGGAATTACGGACTTTGTGATGCCATCAAATTCCTGCTGCCGTGATAACGATGTGAAATAAGATACCTGACATACAACAGAAAAAGCAATGTTTTATTGACACAAGAGCGATAAAAGGAACCATAATGATTAAAATATGGTTACATAGAATGTCAGCTTAACAACAAGAAGAAAAGGTATGCACCAAAAACAGCTCAGTCAATGCAGTGTGCAACAAAATCGTATGAACTTTATTAAATGCAAAAACGGGATACATATATGACAAACATCTAAAAACATCTAAATCCCTAAAACCTAAGTAGGTCCTAATGGCTGCCAGACACCGTGTCAGCAATAGCCCACACCAGTACCACGCTTGTAAAGTGCAAGTGCATAAGCTGTATAGGTATTACCTAGATACCGGTATCTAAAGTGCTCCTAGTAGTCTGGCAGGCAGGTGGGAGAAAAGCAGGGGTAACGGGCTCCCCACGTGTATCGTCGTCCTAGATATTATGTTCTGAAAGAGAGGTGAATTCCGAGAATCATTCATAGAATCTCTCGAATTCGACCAGTAAAGCAAACACGTACACCTTAAGCACAGTATAGATAATAATATCTATAATTCTGAGGTGGGGGTGAGGGGGGGTGTTGTGTGACCTATGGGACTGCCAGCAATTAGGAGAATGGAGGTCCCCATTGGTTGTTTTATTTGTGTTGCAATGCTGCTTCTTGCAAAAGTGTTGAATGGAATAGTTGTGAAGCATATGCAGCACCTACCCATTCACATGAGACTTGGGGACCATGGAGACCTTCTTACTTGTGATAGATGGGGTCCGAGGAGAATCCATAACATACAATTATTTATTACGCACTAATTTTAAATTATAACCCTGTATTCTGTCTCTATTAAAAATAAGATGTACAGTGTCGGAATAAAGCTCCACTTTAATTCAAATTAAAGGAAGCCTACCATGAGGAATCTACCATCAGAAGTAGATCTGATAGTAGATACCTCCTGACGGCCTCTGCCCTAATCTGTAATTTAATAATCCTTATTAAAAATCTTTATTTTAGTAATACGTAAATTAATTGCAGCAGCCTCTGGGGCATGGATTTTATACACTATGAAATTTTTATTTTGGCAGATGTATGTATCCTTACTACAAAATGTTAAAAAGACTTTGATAAGATATGAAATATTTTATATTATATATATATATATATATATACTGACAGAGTATTACATTAAATTATTTTCATACTTGCTACAGAAATTATATAAACTTAATTACCTTGATTTCACCGAGCTGTAAGTCATTCTTTGAGAAAAATGTGATAAATTCGTTGATCCATTGCAGACTCTTTTCTCTGTCGTTCTCATCGTCTTCTCTCAGATAATAAACTAATCTGATGGCTTTGGCTTTTTGGACAATATTTTCTGAATTCAGTTGCACTCCCCCCAGGTATGTTGCTAGAAATGAACTATTTTCAAACATGGGGTATTGTATATGTATTGTCTCTATCAGACTCACATTGCCTTGTACTGCAGATAGAAGGGGATTAGATGAGATACATCTTGGTCCCTGGACCTCTGCACACAGTTGCTGAAATGTGAGAGTTGTGTTAGTTTCAGGATTCATCACGGTGAAGTTCTGCACCATCTCATCCAACTTCATGAGTTCTTCAAACGTGTTACTGTGTAGGACATTATCAGATGTGCTCACGGCCAAGAGAGAGACAAAGGAACCTTCTGTGTACAATCGCGATGCAGAAAACTGTCCCGAGTCATTGGTGGGAAAACGTGTCCTTACAAATTCTCGCTCAGTTTTAGCCGGACCTCCAATTGGTGTGAACTGTTCTTCAATGTCATTCGCTTGTCTCTGAGGTAAAAAGTAAAACCCAGCTCCCAAACCAGCAGATAAAACAAAAGGAATAAGAAGGAACCACCAGGGGTACCTTCCAACCAGCTTACCAAGCCACCGGAAAGCTCGAGAGAGAGGTCTCTGTATACAGTCTGTGTGACACCTGGACATTCTCAATCCTTGGTTATCTACAAAGAATAAAGAATTGAAAGGTTTCCAGTGCTAATACCATATACAATATAATGTAACAAGAAGAACCTCAGAGAAGTCACTAGTACAAGACACTATGAAGAAGGAGAATCACAAAGGTTTTCATTCTCAATAGACAGGATCTAAGTGAGAAGGAAGTTTCCTATATCTGGATGACATGGTAACTAATGAACAGATGACCTTTGTATCTGTGTTCTTCAGAAAATGACGGTCACAATATCATTCGTTATAAATAAAGCAGAAATAGGATCACATGGAGATCATTTCTCAGGCAACCTGCCAAATGAAATAGATTATGCTGTAAGCTCAATTAGTTTCAAAGTTTTTTTTAATTACTAAGAACACATATTCCCTACTCATCAGGTGGAAGATAAACTGTTGATCATTGGGGAACTCCCCAAATAAATGAAGCTCTGTTTTACGTGCATCAGCAGTAAGAAAGTTTAGGTATCTTCCATGTAGACCAAAATATACCAAAATATTACTGGAAATAATGTTTTCCAGGAACCTGTTCCGTTGTCTTCAAGGGATAGGAAGATTTTTTTTTAGGTTTTACTGAATTAGAACTTTATAAACAAAGTTCTCCCTGCTTTTGGACAACATATTGTTCCAGGATGGCAATTGTGCATATCATTAGGGGGGTAACTATTTCTCTTTATTTTATATTTGCAACTTATTTTGGCCCATTTGTAAATGTGCACAAAAATATACAATCTTCTGAACCGCCCAGCGAAGTTTGCCACTGATTTATATCAGTCCGAGGGAAATGGGGGTTGATTTAAATTTTTAATTGATTTTTTTTTTTACTTTTTAACATTTTAAAAAATATATTTTTCAGATTCTCTAGGGTACTTTAATCCTAGGTTGTCTGATTGATCTGATTTACCACATCATTTATTACAATGTGCAAATCACACATTGTAATGAATGCGTTAAAACAAGACAGCCTTGGGTATTTGTATGACCCAAGGCTGTCATAGTAACCAAGGTCATCAGGGGGCGGCGATCTAATCCAATATCGACTATGCACCACTGGGATTTAAATGCCTCCGGCATCAGTGCCAGAACTGACCATCGGTGTTACGGGTAGGTGTTTGCTGCAATATGCAGCAAACACCCACCTTATATGGAGAGGTCTCAGCTCGTGAGCCCTCTCAATACAATGGAAGCTGTAAGGCAAAAATAAGACAATCCCTCCTCAAAAGAAATAAAGGCGCAAATTTGCAAACTTAACACAAATGGCTCCCTTAATCTTTTATATCCATACATGGTAAAAGAGGAGCTTGATTTGGGTTTCTATCAAGTCATAACGTTCGTGTCGTCTTCAGAGCAAGACATTTGATCATGTTGCCTCTTATAAAATAATAATGTTGATTTACTGCCAACTATGAAGGTTAAGGCCTTGTAAAATGGATATAGTGGTTGTTTCTGTTACACCTATGATTTGCTTCTTTTTATCCCTTTTTTTCTCTCCGTTTTTTTGGTAATATTTGATTTATGATCATGGCATTTTGACGTATCATTTTTTTTTAGAAGTAAGATATTATAGGCACTCAATGTAATGCAATTGGCATTTATAAATGTAAAAAAATAGAATAAAGAATAAGATAAAGAAAAGAAATCGGTATCTAAAGCAGCAAAGGTCAAAAGTGATAAATATATGCTGGATAACGCATTTGCATCCCCCTTTGACGTGGATTAATTGGAAGCTTAACATCAGTACCTTGGAATATTTTATTAGACAGTCCTTGATAAAACAGGTCATCATTGACAATAATAAGGAAGTGTGGGACAGACCAACTAATACAAATTGAGGGAATCGTAAGGCTTCTCAGCAATCATTCAATGTCCTGGACATGTAAGTACTGGGGGATCTCATTATATTTACTGAGAAATAATTATTTTTTTCATTTAGAATTTAATTTCTATATATTATTTATATGTATTTTGCCTATTGGTGTATTCTTAGTATATAACAATTCATAGAAATATTAAAATCAGTGCCATGCTCATTACAAGGTATTATTCTTTTAGAGCTAGGATTGTCAACAATGGAGGAAGCAGAGGATCCGATAGCAATAGTTGGCATAGGTTGCAATTTTCCTGGAGGTAAGTGGTGGATATGAAGAACATAAATTTACTCAATGGGGGGTCATTTATCTTTAGTCACGATATTTGTGTGTGTCTTTTCTTGTTTTTTTTTGGGGGGGGTTCAGCACTTTTTGAGTTATCCTTGAGGTTGATATATCAGGCAGCCGAGTCTCTGGGGTTTTTGTGACTTTTTATTAAAAAGTCGCAGGAGAGTCACACAAAAATCTAAGACTCTTCTGCAACTTTTTCAAAAATTTTTCCTTTGCCTCTCAGGACTGGAGTTTATATGTGACTTTTTAACCACAGATTTGTGCCAAAATTGCAACTTTTTAATACATTCACTTGAAAGTTAAATTTGCTAGGCGAATGCAAAAGTTGCAAATTTAGGCACAAATATATCAAATCGGCCAAAAATTTCAACAAGTAAATTTAGGTTTTTCTTTCCCGAGGGTATGGATTTAAGATTTTTTATAAAATTTGCTGTGATAAAATTCATATGCATTAAATTATATAGAGAACTGAAACACATATAGGAATGATTTTGGTTCTGTGTAATATAATGTAAAATTCTTATTCAACAGGTGAAGGAATTGAAAATTTCTGGAAAGTCATTTTTGAGGGCAAAAATTGTACAACAGAGATACCAGAAGAGAGATTTGACCTCAAGAAATGGTACAACGCAGATCAAAACAAACCAGGCAAAATTTACACCAACCGAGCAGCTTTTGTAGAAGGGTAAGTACAGTAGGGGAGATTTATCTTTTTTTTCTGGTGTAAAATAGTCCCATAGAGGTTTTTATTGGACTTTTCATTGCTAAAATGTCACAAATGACTTTATTCTTGCCGTTTCACTATACTGGTGTAAACATAGAACTACCGCTAGTGCAAAAGCAAATACATGACTTGTGACTTTTTAAAAAATCGTAAAAAAGTTGCATAGTCAGTCCTTTTTTGCGACTTTTTGAAAGAAAAATCCCAGACATAAGTAGAGCATAAGAACATTTATTAAAGGGCCAAAGACACTTTAATGAATCTGATGAGGAGCGGAGCTAAAAAGACAGACCTAGAACTTCATCTATGAGGGTTGATTTGGATTTTGGGGATTAGTAGTTCTTGTCATCCTAGCATATAACAATAGGAGTCGTTCCCTAAGAGGGTCTCATACTAAAATAATGATCAAGATGGTAGAATATGGCACATAAGATTGTGATAATTTATTAATTTCAGTGGCTGCTGAAGTATAGACTGAAGGTGGCGCTGGAAATGTGCTATTTTTCCAGTTTGTGGTGCAAGGGATTAATGATTTGGCACACAAACAAAATGATCTTGAACTGTCTCCCCATTCATGTAGGCGAAATAGTACTCCAAAAAAATTTCTGCCAGTTTTCCATTTGAAAGTTGATAATAAATGTTTTTCTTCAGGATGAATGAATTTGACAATAAAGTCTTTGAAATAAATAATTCTGAGACTAACAACATGGATCCACAACACAAATTATTACTTGAATGCACATACAGAGCTCTGGAAGACGCAGGCTACCCCTCTGAAAGTATACGGGGAAGTAAAACAGGCGTGTTTATAGGTAGGTGACATTACTTGAAAAGTAAAATGACATTGTTACAAAGAGGATCGGGGAAGGAAGAGAATTGTCTAGATTGTCCTTAATTTTCCCTTGTGGTGGTGGTTAATCAGATATTTTGTGTGGGGTCTTACATGTGGCAGAAAATTCACCAAGAACTGACTGTTTTCAGAAAACTACACAAAGTAAAGAGCTACGTCTCAGAATCTACAGTCCTCAGGTAGCAAGACAAATTTATGTAGCATGTTAATACAGAATAAATAGTAATAAAAATCTTATACTGAAAATATGTGAGGAGAAAGTCTGTCTTAGCACCATCTTATCCTAGCACCAGAACCAGGTTCAGTACAAAAATGCAGCACCAGAGATGTAAATTGGTTTTATAAAGTCAAGGAGGTGGAGAGTTTAACACTGAAGTCCAGCTTTCCCTGACTTGGAACACCCCCATCGCTGTAATTGATGGTTCTGCGTCCAGGGACATCATTGATTAGATGTCCTGAAGTCCAGTGCATAACATGGGAGGAGGGGTTCAGAGGCAGAGATAGCTTGACTTCCGTGTTAAACACTCCGCCTCCCTGACTTTATACATCTAACTTACATTTCACTTCAAAGTAGATTTTTTGGATGATGCCACCACACTAGGTCATGAAAGAAACATGATCTGGAAGGTGTTCAACTGCTTGACAACACACTGGATACATGGTTCATTAGGCCAATTTCTCATGACAGGTTCCTTATGGTTTTGTCTGTGCCGCTCCGGATACATCAGGAGACTCCAATCTCCTGAAGTTTCTGGTGGGCGGCTGTGATGGCATACACTTCTACACAAGGGCATGAATGTTCGGGCTACAGTGAGTGCTTAGGCGATGGGCAGGTACACCCTGCACTGGCTTCCTCTGTCTTTGACAGTGTGTCCATTCAAGCCTCTCCACGTCCACTTGGCATAAAGGGGGAAATAAATGCAGTTGCTGATGGTTCAGGGAAAAAAAACTGGCATATAAACCCTGATAAATGTCCCCTTTTGTGTGGTGTGTAGAAGGGTAGACAGATAGTAAATGCTATATCAAAAGCAATTTAGGAGTGCAATATTTGTGAATGGAGTTCTTAACAGCACTTCACAGGTGAAAGAAATCGTATTAGATATTAGAACATGATCATGATGATTCCTGTGTAAATTTGTTGCAGAATTTAACTGTAGATTTCACCAGATCTTCCAGTTTGACTTCCATGTTATTATTTGGGAGCTGTAGCCATGGGGTAATGTTAACTTAATTTTTTATTTTTTACATTTACAGGTCTTATGAACCGAGATGCTGAATCCATGTATAACAATTGTCCAGATAACATCAACCATTTTAATGGCACTGGGACAGCAACCAGCATAGCAGCCAACAGGATATCCTACTGCTTCAACCTGACGGGACCATCCCTATCCATCGACACTGCATGTTCTTCATCCTTGGTTGCTTTACATTACGCATGCCAAGCCATCAGACAAGGTAAAAACTATTAAATGAAATATATATCTAATATGAACAATAATGAAGATAACTATTTTTGGAAAAAATGTGACAAATCAACATCTACTGACATTCTGTACAGTAATGAAGTGTATTGTGGGGCATGGAGCTGGTGCATTGGTCAGATAGGAGGAATCGAAGGAAATCATTTTTGGGACCTACCCTTCAACTAACTAGAGAAAATGCCAGACTTCTCCATTCTAGTCTTTTGGGTTACTTTGGGGGTACTTTCTGTTTGATAATCTGCCACAAACCTAAAGGGGTTGTCCACTTTTAGCAAAACCAATAAGTTTTCTAGATCTCTGCTTGTGTCGTGGCTTGGCTCAATTAAGCCTGCCCCTAATAGCGTAACTAGAACCCCTTGGACCCAATAATATCGGGTTAAAAGTGGCATGGAGCGGGGTGTCTGACTGGACTGAGGCTCCCTATTGTAAATTCAAAAGGGAACCATTCAGAAGCCAGAAGAGCCAGCTCTTTATATTGAGCAGAGCCTGATGATCCAGCTCTCTGAAAACAGCCAGACTTCCCATCACTACTGCTTGCTGTCAACAGGAAGCTTCATTGTTTACTTCCTGTGGATAAAAACCAGTCCCAGATTGAAGTGAGTATAGCGTCTCCTTTAACCCCTTAGTGACTGAAAAGGCTCTAGTGACTGGGACATTTTAGCAAATTTTCATATGCTGTGGTTTAAGGGCCATACCTTTTTTTTTTAGTGCTACATTAAAATTTTTGGGGTTGTTTTTTTTTGGGACATATAGAGCTAGTTAAAAACCTTATAAACCTTTAAAGATTTTTTTTTTCATTTTTAGTCTCATTTGGGGTTCAAATTGGAAAAAAGGCTTTTTTTTGTAATTTATAGTACATATTTTGTTTTAATTTTCGAATTAACTCAAAATGGACATTATTAATGAGGTCCCTATTTTGTTTTTGGTCGTTTTGATTTATAATATGTAAAGTCTTGGGCAAACAGGGGATTTTTTTTTACATGGGGAAATGCGATTGTATTTTTATGAATATTTATTCATATTTTTGTGTGTGTGTGTGTTAATTTTTTTTCTTTTACAAGTTTTTCTATAGCATCTATAAGAGCCTCAGTTACAGGGGGAAACAACCACCTGTGAGGACTGATGTCAATCAGAGCTGTACTGGGTCTAATAATAGTAGACCAAGCAGCTCTGGTTAACCCCTTTAGACCCAGTGTCACGTACCCGCTGGGTCTACAGAGCCTCTATGCATTGCGCTACTTCAGCCCGATGCTGTGAGGAGGGGAGAAGGGAGAAGTGTTAATAAACCACATCCACGGAAGCAGAAGAAAGACGTTGTTGCAGACTCCAGACCTGCGGTCTGAGTGGAGTTAAATAGTATAGCGTTTTCTTTTCTAATTGGAATAGTTTTGTTTCATTCTCTACATCTTCTGTTCACCACTTTTGCCTTGTTGGTATTAGAGCGCTGCACAACCAAGCTTAGCTAATGAGTTATCAATCTTGTTAGGAGATGCTCAATGCTCCTCCCCTATGGAGAAAACTGGCAAATGAGAACAGAGGTGACAAAGAAAGGGAACTGAGGTAGTCTCTGACAGAAAGGAAAAATACTATGATCCTGAGGTAAAGTCCAGAGAGTATGGCAAGAAATTAAGTCTAAAAGACTATAGGGAAGTGAAGTGACATCCACCCATTTATATGTATTTGATTTTGAACAGTTTTGTATCTCTCATACTGCCATCTTGTATATATGCCGCCTTTGTGTTCATTTTGTTCATCTTTGTGCAATGATGAAAGATGTGACTCTTGTTATAATAATCTTTATTTATATAACGCCACCATATTCTGCAGCGCTTTACAAATCATTGGGGACACACATAAAATATATATATAAAGTACAGAGTACAAACACAGTCTATGAGGATGAGGGGGTGACACAAGAGCTTACAGTCTATGAGGATGAGGGGGTGACACAAGAGCTTACAGTCTATGAGGAGGATGGGGTGACACAAGAGCTCACAGTCTATGATGATGAGGAGGTGACACTAGAGCTTACAGTCTATGAGGATGAGGGGTGACACAAGAGCTTACAGTATATGAGGATGAGGAGGTGACACAAGAGCTTACAGTCTATGAGGATGAGGGGTTGACACAAGAGCTTACAGCCTATGAGGATGAAGGGTTGACACAAGAGCTTACAGTCTATGATGATGTTATTGTTTGTAAGGTGATATTCACTAAAACTCCCCTCTAAGAATACTAGTAAATGAGAAATGAGGTGTGTTAAGAAGTGAATTAAGAGTTTGAGCTGAGGTAGTTTATTTAAAAGAGGTTATTAAGATAACATAATATTAAAACCTTGATGTAAAAGTCAGAGAATATGACAAGCAGGGTCTGACTGGGGTACCTGGGGCCCACCCGTGAAATTGATTTTGGGGGCCCACCTACTACTACATAGAAATATTCTGGGATAAGGGAATTTCTAATCACTAGTGGGGGCATTGAAACAACGGATAAGCTAATCCCTTTCTACCTACCTCTCTGCTAGTGCACTTCTCTTGGTTTATGTACAGGGGCTACAGGGGTAACATTACCTCAGGGCATTAATGCTAGGAATAGTATAAGAGTTACCCCTACAAGAGTTAAAAGTCACACCAGGCTCCCGCGCCCTATAGATAAACCAGAACATAAGCTGCGAGTTGTCTCATACTAGAAGGTTAGTCAGTGAATACAATAGTGATCTGACACAGGAAGAAGTAGCATCTAGTACCTCACAGGTGACATGTCTTCTCCTTCACATCCATAATCATCAAAAAATCTGAAAGGCTGGGAGAGTAAGTAAATGACAGACAGAGAGATTGTCAGGGAGCATGAGTGAGAGACTGGTATAGAGAGTGAGTGACAGGCAGAGTGGGTGAGAGACAGGCAGGGAGAGTGAGTGACAAAGAGACAGTCAGGTAGAGTGAGTGAGAGACAGGCAGAGAGACTGAGAGAGAGACAGGCAGGGAGTTATTGAGAAACACAGAAACAGGCACTGAGAGTGAGTGAGAGACAGGTAGAAAGAGTGAGAGACAGGCATAGAGAGTGAGTGAGAGACAGAGAGAAAGGGAGAGTGAGTGATTGACAGAGAGACACACAGGGAGAGTGAGTGACAGTGAGACAGTCAAGGAGAGTGAGTGAGTGACAGAGAGACAGCCAGGGAGAGTGAGTGAGAGACAGGCAGGGAGAGTGAGTGGCAGACAGAGAGGCAGTCAGGGAGAGTGATTGAGAGACAGGCAGGGATAATGAATGAGAGACAGGCCGAGAAAGTGAATGAGAGACAGACAAGGAGAGTTAGTGACAGATAGGCATAGTGACAGAGAATGAGAGACAGACAGGAAGGGAGAGAGAATGAGTGAGGGACAGAGAGATAGGCAGGGAGAGTAAGAGACAGGCAGGGAGAGTGATTGAGAGACAGGTAGAGAGAGTGAGTGAGAGACAGACAGAAAGGGAAAGTGAGTGACAGAGAGAGAGGCAGACAGGAGAGTGAGTGACAGACAGGGAGAGATAGATATATAAAAATATTTTTTGTTAACAATTCTATTTTTCTAGCTAAGAGCAATTAATTACTATCCTGGGCAACGCTGAGATCTTCAGCTGGTATAGTATATAAAAAGGGTTAATGACTTTATGTGACACCCAAAATTGGGCTTTTACAAACTAAAATTTGTCCTGAAAAAAAACCAAGACCCTATAAAGCATTAGTGACAGAATAATAAATAAAAGATATATAATTTAGAATGCATAGCTGAAAAATCTGAGAAATGGCTTAGTGCAATGCAAAAATGTTGCTATAGTAAGGAAAAAGAACCCCACAGTATGACAGATGACAGCATCATGCTGTGTAGAAAGGCTTTAATTTAGATTATTATTTCTGTACATTTACCAGGTGATTGTGAGATGGCGATATGTGGTGGTGTCAGCTGTATCATTGAACCTCGCGTCTTTGTTGCCCTTTGTAAAGCAAAAATGCTTTCTGCTGATGGAACCAGCAAGCCTTTCTCCAACACAGCTAACGGATATGGGAGAGGAGAAGGATGTGGCATAGTTCTTCTAAAATCTTCAAAAAAGGTATCAAATGTAACTTTGTGTAGAAAAACATTGGTAACGATAAGAATATGAGCAGAGACAACCCTTTGCACTAGTAAAGTCATTGTCAATCAGATTCATAATAATTAGGTTGGAGATCACTATTTATATATCCTTGCTTGACATTTATAAGTCGAGCAGCAGGCAACATGGAACAGTTTAACCAGCAAGAATACACTAAAGTGAAATATCTGATTCCAAGTAAGCCAAACTGCACATTTTTCCAAAGAAAGTTATGGAGAGGAGGTCGGAGGAGGTTGTCAAAGGCTAGAGAAAGAAAATACACAGGCCAAGCAATGGTGCTGAAGAAGTTTTAATACCACCTATTGGGGCACATTTCTTTTGGTGGAAATCAGCTTTTAGAATTATTTAAGTGTCTGCACTGCTATTCTGTCGGACGCAACCCTTTTGTGGCACAGCTGCGCTAGCCTCCATGCGTCACAAGTTAGGGGGTGTGCCAGTGGTCGGTCCGACTAGTTCGGACCAAGCTCTGTATTTAACTTTCAAATTGTGTTGCATGCCCTATGTTAAAGGTGCACCACAAAAAAGATGGTGAGTTCTGTCGGGTCAGTGCGGGGAAGCGACACATTCATGATTTTTGGCGCATGATCTTAGTGAATCACCGCAGCCAGCATTATACACGGAAATATCACTTTGAGTGCATTTTCCGACTTGTTAACTAAATGTGCCCCATTGTCTAAATGTGCCCCACTACTAAATACTTCTCAATTCAATACAAGGAAGCTTTATTATAATTAGAAATTAGCAGTCCAAAAGTTTTGCTGCTGCTGAAAAAAGGGGGCACATAAGTTTAATTTTTAAAAACTACAAAGCATAATAAAATCAGCTTTCTGCATGGAAACAACATGTAACATGTTATTAATCTCTTTAGGCTAAAGAAGAATACTGTAAAGTCTGGGGACTTATAAGTGCAAGTGCAGTAAACCAAGACGGACACTATTCATCTCCAATCACAAGGCCATCTCAACATCAGCAAGAAATGTTATTGCAACACATCTATAGCAAGATAGATCCATGCTCTGTGCAATATGTTGAGGCTCATGGTACTCAGTTGGAGAAGTTGCTGCAGCTCATTGTTCTGGACTTCTTTCTCTTGAAGATGCTGTTAAAGTCATATATTACAGGAGCACACTGCAATGTAAGGCTACTGGGGGAAGTATGCTGGTAGTCGGAAATCTCCCAGTGACTGAGGTATCAAAAATTGTCCATCAATATGAAGGTAAAGTGTGCATTGCTGCTTATAACAGCCCTACTTCATGCACGTTGTCTGGTGACACTAACACAATCGAAAAACTCCATGGGGAACTGTCCAAAGAATATAGCAAAAAGAATATCTTCCTCCACACACTCAATGTTCCTGCAGCATATCACAGCCCCATGATGGATCCTATATTAAACGAAGTAAAAGAGAAACTGCAAGATATACAAAGACAAAAACAAGAAGTTGTTCTTATTTCAACAGTGACAGGAAAGCCGGCATCCACAAAAGATTTTACCACTGGTAGTTACTGGGCTGAAAATATTCGTGAACCAGTTCTCTTTCAACAAGCTATCGAAATTACAGCAAAAGATAAAGAAAACACTCTGTTTATTGAAATCAGTCCACGACGAGCACTACAAAGGAACATCATTGAAGCTAAAGGACCCAAAACAACAGTATTACCCGTTATACAACCTCAACAAGAATATGAGACCATCTTTTCTACTCTGAAAGAACTGTTTACACGAGGATATAATCCTGACTGGTGTAATGTATTTGAAGGTTATAAGTCTTCTCCATCAACAATTCCAAGATACCAATTTGATCACATCAAGCAGGATTTTAAATATGAAAAAATTAGACAAGGGAATGAAACAACATCAAGTCGCAACCATCCATTAATACACATCAAGAGTGAAGATCTCACAGAGTTTCAATGTAAAGTGTCAAATGAAGTTACCCCATATGTCTATGAACACAAAAATTGGGGGTCTGCCCTAATTCCGGGTGCATTCTATGTCGAACTTGGATTGGCAGCTGCAATGAATAACTGTAAACCTAAATTGCCTTTATGTTCTTTAGAAATCAGTGCAACATTTTCCAGGCCCGGTGTTCTTTACCAGGACTCCATGGACCTAAACATCAAGCTACACCAAGAGAGCAACGGGGGGGCCTTTGAAGTGTTAACATCTCATGTTTTTGCAAGTGGGCAAATCCAAAAACATAACAGTAGCAGAAAGGAAGACAAAAAAATCTCAGCCAAACAAATATTACAACGAAGTACTTCCATATTCAAGTCAGAACATATTTATGAGCAGCTTTCCAAATTTGGATTTGAATATGGGAAGGCGTATAAGCAACTTGGTGATGTTTATTATGGAAAAGATCTGAATGAAGGAATTGCCAGAATAAATGTCAGTGAAGAAGTCAGGGAAACAATGTATGAGTACCACATACATCCAGTCATATTAGACTGCTTTCTCCAAATGGCTGTTTGTGTAGGATCGGGTACAGAAAACTCAGCGATCTTTCCATCATCCATAGAAGGTTTAACAGTTCTTCAGCCTCTACAAGAGGAAATGATCATCTATATGAAATCTACAAAAACAACTGAGAAATATACTGAATTATGTGGATGTTTTGCTGCTAAAAACGGCTCAGTTTTAGTTGAAATCAAAAGTGCTAAGATGGCATTTGTAAAACACAGCACAAACAAACCAGAAAAACTGTTTTTTCAAGTTAAATGGACAAAATGTTCACCATCCATTCACAGACGAGAGATTGAGCCAAAAATGTTGATATACTCAGACGATCTTGGAATAGGTAAAAACTTATCAAACTACATGCAGAATGAGCTGAACTTTATAACCTTTAATGGTGGGAATTCAGATATTGAAGAACAAAGGTTTTTAAACAGTGGATGTAAAGATGTTGTGTTTATGTGGGGAATCCAAAGAGAAAACGAAGATATTCTGAACAACCTTACTCAATATCTAGCAAAGGCCTGTGAAATCTATAGACAGCTCATCTTAGCAGTAAGAAAGACAAACCCCAAGCCTTCTATCCGGACAGTGACATGGAGGACAGTTGACAATACAGTGGATCACATTAACCCTGGATTTGCTTTTATTGGAATGACAAGAACCTGTGTCATTGAAATACCAGATATAACATTCCAGCTCATTGACATTAGCTCCACAAGTCCACAAGATGTTGCGGCACTAGCCCAAGTTCTTTATAACTATAGCCCAGAGGAGCACCCAGAGATCTGGATCAAAGATGGCTCTATTTATACCAATGATATCACTTACACTGACACTGAAATGAGGACACAGCAGATGTGTTTTTTACAGAAATCTGATAATTTTACACTTTATACATCAGAACCTTATAATGTCACAAACATTTCAGCCAATCATACTAATAACAAAGTTTCTGAGACTAAAAGTAAAGATGTGAAGATTTGTGTCGATCAAATTAGCTGCCATACGGATGACTATTTTCCAGTTAGTCTTCCAAGCTGGAAATATGGGAATCTGTTGCTTCATTTGTTGGTAATCCAGGACAAGCAAATTATGCTGCCGCCAACTCCTTTCTAGACATTTTCTGCCAATACAGAAGGAATCTGGGTCTTTGTGGCCAATCGATCAGTTGGGGCGGCCTCAATCTTGGAGTACTACTCAATCAACCTCAAATTCATGAACTCTTAAAAGCTAAAGGAATACTTCTTCTGGATTCTGAGGAAATTCACGAGCATCTGAAGAAAAGTCTTCAAATAAACAATCAGCAGCAAGCAATAGTAAAATTTAACTTTAGAACCATGTATGAAACCCTAATGAAAGACATCCCAGCTCTGAAGAAACGGTTCTATAATGTTATTGAAGAACAGAAAAACAGTTGGGAGAAAACATCAAGAGAAAAACAACTTTCTGCCAATAATAAGGAAACAGGTGAAGATTACGTTTTGTTAATAGTGACTGAGCTTACAGGAGTGAGCCCCAGTGACATCACTACGACGACTCTTCTGAGTTCTCTAGGGATGGACTCAATGTTGGCTATGACATTACAAAGTCGTATCTTCCAAGAGAAGAATGTAAACATCCCCCTGGTGAAACTGTTGGATCCCAACACAACAATCTCAATATTGGCATCACTTGTGAAAGAAGGAACTTATGATGAAAAGGAGGATGACAGGAAAATGAAAGAGGAAACCCTTCTATGATATGACATTTGACAAATCCTTACTTTAATTTATGATGTGAAATCTTATCTGAATATCTTTTCCAAATGTTTATGGAAGATTTTTTGGGTCAACAGTAATTAGTATCTATTGTTTTTGTCATTTACAATAATGCCCATAACTGTTATTGATATCTCAACCTACTATAAATCCCCAGTTATTTAGATTTATTAAATATGGAAATCTTTTCGCTGCATATTGATCTATAGTTTTAGGGACTGTGTCATTTAGTATTTTATCTAGTTTTCCATTGATGAATATATTAAGTTGGAGTGAAGTTTTAAAATATTTTAGGAGCATAAATTATTAAACAATATGAATCTCAACTCTTCCCATACATTGATCAAGACACAATCTATTATGTTTACCCTGTATTTTTTGATCCCTGTAAAAATAGGATTTTGATCATTTTGGGTTGCCATCGGAACAAGGATTAAAGGACATCTACTATCAGAATTACGGTCGACTGCCCTTTTTACTTTATTTCTTGAACGGCCGTATTCACGAGAATTTAACGTTATAAAAATATTCAAATGAGCCTGAAACGTTCTGGATAATGTCACTTGTGCGCTACTTGGCTCCATCGTTTTCTTAATTATTCAAGCCCCCACCTCTCAATATTTACTCCTCATCCCCTCTTGGTGAGCACAGACATCCAGCTGTCTGAAAGTATTGGGCATAAGTGAGAAGACTGGTTACAGCTGGTTACCAGTGTGGCTGCGCAGGTAGCCGGGTGATGTCTCTGACTGTCTACACTCACCATGAGGGAACAATGGGTGAATATTAAGAGGCTGGAGGCATAAATAGCTAAGAAGAAGGCAGAACTAGGAGGCACACCGGTAACGTGGCTGGAGTGCCTCAGGCTCATTTGAATATTTTTATAATTTTAATTTCTTGTGAATAAGGCAGTCCAAGAGATAAATAAAAAAGGTGCCTTCCCCCACTAAAGGTAACAAGCAAGTGAGGGCAGTCTACCATCAGTAATTCCTTTAACAATAGAACTTCATTGTATAACTCTTATGTTGATGATTGCAGCCTAAGACTCAGCACCAGAGGTCACAGCAGGCAGATTTTGTAATCAAGGGTTGTCTGTAAGTCAGGCGTTCTTGTATAACTTTTAAAACAGTTTTTTTTTCAATTGAATATTATTGTTCACTAAGTGTAAGTGTTTGATTCACTCTGTTTTTACATTTGGTGCCAAAATCCTTGTATAATAAAGAATCATCTTCAAATAAACTTTCAAGTTTTTGCAGATTTTCTTTTATAACGAATGTCATTATTTATAAGTCTGAGATGTTGCCGTGTATCAAATTAAAATACCTTTAGAACAATAGTCTTCAGGGTAGCTTCTCTCTGCTTGAGCTTTTTGATAGATATCTGGTTACATGCAAGTCAGAAGAGACCTATGCAGAAGTAGGGGAGAATATGCTGACAGGTTCCCTTCATTTTGTGAACAGCACTGGTGATTTTGGACAGAAGACACTAATTGTTTCAATGTCAGCACACCTGAGTGTTTCAGGGAAGAACTATGGTGCAGACGTGAAAACATTTGAAAGTAAAATTTTCTGAGAATATTTGAGATCTAAGAAATCTTAAGAAAGAAATTTAAGAAATCTTAACCATTTCATGACTTGCCGACCTAAATATACATCTTCCAGTCGTGAATGGGGTTCATGGAGAGGGCTCCAGATTAAGCCCAGACTTCATACAAGGATCAGGGACTCCATACCAGGTGGGTGTCAGCTATATTATACAGCTGTCAACTGCCGGTGACTGCCGCAGTTGGTGCTGGATCGACCACTAAACCTAACAGTGCTGCTTATGGGTGCCGCCATTTTAGAAAGCTGATAGGCACCCTCAGTGATGTCATTGCAGGGCACCAATTGGTTGCCATAACAGCTGGGAGCCTTATAAAGGCTCTCATGGCTGTCTTTTGGCAATATGTATTACAGTCTGTTGCAGATGGACTTTAATACAGGAGTAGTATACAGTTTATTCACAATATGCTGCAATACAGTTCTATTGAAGTATATTGTATAAGCAATCAAACCCCTTTCCCTAGAACACATATAAAAGTAAAAAAAATGTAAAATCATAAACATGTGAGTTAGCATCCCAACTCAAAATGTTCGTTCTATCACATCCTAAAAACAATTATTTCCCATGGTATATTGCCAAAATGTTCAAACTTTGGCCTGGCTATGGAGAAGAGCGGACATGCAGCATACTAGCTCCTGTCCTAACTCAGCCCTATATCGTGCCAGCATTGAAACCCAGAAACCCAACTGCACCCACACATGGGACTAGGCCAGTAAGGAATTGTGGAGACCCACTCAGCCCTCCAGACCCTGGTCATATCGAGGGTTACAGTCCATTACCTGATGAGCCTCCACAGAGCAGGCACCAAGCCACCGGATCCCGACATGGCGCGCCCAGCCCCGCTCCACGCTTTCTGAGGCTATCCTCACTACCTGTGAGTAGTGGACCGGCTGCCCAGGCAGACAGGTACTAGACCGGGCGCTCCGAGGCTGTGTCGGATCCCCCATTAGAGATCCTCTGGCCGTGAGCACCTCGGATGCGTTGGGTCCCCTTGGGGCTCCTAAAATGGCCACTGACCGCATGGACTAGGTCCCACCCTAGCGGCCTGGGGACGGAGCGGAGAACCTACAGCATCCGCCTGCGGCTGGCACAGAGGAAAACCCGCTCCTGCGAAAAGGGCACGAAGTAGGACTGCGGCCTCTGTCAAAAATGGCTGCAATACATATTACCGGGGCAGCTCCTGACACTGCCTCAGCAGACAGAACTGCCCCCCATGTCACAGCCAGCAGAACATTGTGCAACAGGGCTGCGGGACTCATTAGAAGCCATACTTACAGTCAGTTTGTTGTCATGGCAGAGGTGCACCAACCTGCCACTGTGCAGAGTACCCCCTGCCCAATGGGACTGCCAACCTCCCAAGCTTTATTCCCTATACCAGAGCCCACACCTTCATCAAAGGGGGCGGAGGCAGACCCTTACCATGCTGGAAGCACAAGGACTGGCTTGCCCAGGGTGATAGGTGCAGGGGTTCCCCAATAGGTAATGCTCAGGTCACCATCGGGAGCTTGCCCTGTCCCACCTGGGTCCCCTGCCCAGACCCTTGTGGCTGTAACACTGTACACGCAACCCCGGATCTCACTGGAGAAGACACTGGTCCGCGAGCCTGGACCACAGAGAGGCCTGCAGTGGACACTACTACATCAATGCAGCTAGGTGTCATGATAACTGGCTCCACCAATCCACACAGTGACCCCCTCATGTTTGTGGCTATGCAGTCTCCAGAGGCAGCACCTTCTCCACAACTCTCTTTTCACAGTCTGCAGGGATCATCTCCACACCATGCGCTCATGTCTCCATGAAGGAGGTCTTGGCTGAACTACAGAATCTTAAGTTCCATCTGAAAACGATCCCTACCAGGGAAGACATGGAATGCTATGTCTTATGCCTTGAACAGTGTTATAGTACTGAGATAACTGTGTTGCATGAAGATGAACTACAGACTGTGTCCACTGAAGTGGCCGAGTAGCCTTGAAAGAACAGTTGGGCTCTCGCTCTGCCATGCTCTCCATTCATTCTTTCCAGCTATAATACTTGATAGATCAACTTGACGATGCTGAGAATAGAGGCAGGGGGAACAACATCCGTATCCAAGCACTAATAAAATCTGTAGAATCCTCTCAGCTACATGATGTCCTCCATTCAATACAACATAGTCTTGGGGGTACCAGATTCCTTCCCAGTTGAACTGGATAAAGCTCACCGCACACTCCAAGCTCACCAGACTGTTGAGGACCCCCACGTGATTTCATCTGCCGAGTGCATAGATATCAACTCAAAGACGCTATCATGAACAGGGTCAGATCCTTGGAGCAGATTAACTATCAGGGATTTACTCTACAGCTCTTGCCTGATCTATTGAGGTTGACCCTTCTCAAGACATAATGCCCACTACTTGAATATCTGAATCAATGGAACATTCCCTACACCTAGGGATTCCCATTCAGACTTCAAATCTGCAGCTCAGCTCGGCCTTCGTTTCTGACTCCAGCAGATCCAGCAATCCAACCTTGCCCTCAGTGAGTCCCTTGAAGAAGAGCTGGCAATGGTCCAGGAGGTCCACGGGGGAGGAGAAGACACCCAGATGCTCACAGGTGTGATTCCATAAAATGTTCTGCAATTCGGACTTTACCATCTTTGTCTGAGTATCCTCTGCCTTGTGTGGGTTGTTATAATTTAATTTGTTGCTGTTGATAGCTTATTCATATGCAGTTGGGTTCCTTTTGTTCATATTCATGATTATCCTCCATGTTAGGCAACGGCCCTAAGTATGGGCTTCTTTGATAGCATGCCCTGTAGTTAACTTAGATCTAGTCTTAGGTCCAGTTTCTCTTTCTTTACCTTATCTTAGCCTTTCTTTTTTTCTTCCTTTTTCTTTTCTTTTCTTTTCCTTTTCTCTCTTCTCTTTTCCCTCCATATTCGCACCCTCTCCCCCACTCAGCCTTTCTCCTCTGACCTCCTACCTCATTCTATCATTGAATCGGGTCCTGCAGCTCCACAACGTATGGCATCACTTAAGCTAGGATCAATAATTACCAGGACGCTTAATATCCCTCAGAAGCGTCACAGATACTGTATGGCATGCATAAGTTAGATATTTTGTTCCTACAGGAGAACCACTTCAAAATGGGACATGTCCCAGTGCTCCGTGATCCCTACTTCACCAAATGGGTCCATAGTACCACCCCGAAGTCACGACCAAAGGGGATGTCAATTTCCTTGCCACCCCATGGGGTCTTCCTGAAACTTTAAATTCTTAGCCTCATGGTACCTATCTAATCATTGTCGACATACAGTAGTATGGCAGTATATGATAGGATCAATCAGACAACCTAGGGTTAAAGTACCCTAGGGAGTCTAAACAATAGTAAAAGTAAAAATAAGGAAAAGTTAAAAAAAAAAGTTATAATAAAAAAACTTTAAAATTCAAATTACCCCCCTTTCCCTAGAACTGATATAAATATAAATAAACAATAAAAATCACAAACACATTAAGTATAGATGCATCCAAAAATGCCTGATCTATCAAAATATACTAACGTTTTTTCACTGTGTTTAATCCCGTAACGGAAGATAGCGCCCAATAGTGCCATTTTGAAAAATATAAAAAAAATCAATAAAAAGTGCTCCACAACTCCGTACAACAAAGTATGAAAAAGTTATAAGCGCCAGAAGATGTCAAAATTTAAAAAAAAAAATTCTACATGAGTTTGTAATTTTTGTAAACATTATAAAACCTATACAAATTTGGTATCCCAGTGATCGCACTGACCCAAAGAATAAAGTAGACATGTTAAAGCTGTAAAATTCCAAGCCCACAAGAAAACGCAGTTAATGCGGTTTTTCACCAATTTCACAGCATTTGGAATTTTTTTCCTGCTTCCCAGTACACGGCATGGAATATTCAATACCATCACTATGAAGTGCAATTTGTTACACAGAAAACAAGCCGCCACGGAGATCTTTACGTGTAAAAAATAAGTTATAGATAGAAAAAGGGCCAGGTCCTTAATGGGTTAAGAGGAAAATAATTACGTTCCCAAGGGTTTCCCATAATTTTACTGGCAAATATATTCTCACTATTGCTTTGTAACTTGTGGATCTCATTATCCATTGCCTTAGTCCCCCCATACACTGCCCAATTCACCACCCCCCAACATAACCTGCCCCCTCTCTGACCTGTCTACCCCTTTTGTGTCTTTTTATTTTCCTTCTCCCTCGATCCTAGTTTAAATACTCCGCCACCCCTGCTAGGATCTTCTCCCCCAGCACAGCAGCCCCCCTTCCATTTAGGTGCCCGAATCCCTCTGGTCTACATGATCTAAGCCATGCATTTAACTCCCTGAGCTCCCGCTGTCTTCTCTGTGTAGCGCATGGCACAGGTAGAATTCCAGAGAATACTACTTTAGAGTTCCTTCCGTTAAGCTTTTGACCTATTTCTTTACAGTTATTCTTCAGGCTCCTCCACCTACCATTTATTCTGTCATTGGTACCAACAAGGACCATGACAGCTGGGTCATCCCCAGCCCCTCCCAGTAATTTATCCACCCTTTCCACCACATGCCAAACCCTGGCCCCAGGGAGACAATAAAAAATATGGGCACATCTGTCGCTGCAGTATTCACCCTGGAACTCCTGCTCCAGCAGTGTATACATATGGCAGAGTGTACACTAGCACCAATCTTGCTAGCCATATCCTAGTTTAAAAACTGTGAGGAGTGTATAATGAAGAGATATAAAATGTAGATTACTTCTGTGGACTCTTCTTTTTTGAACTTTGCTTGTTTTAACTCCACTTATGTTCACAAGCCACTTAGAAACACAAGCCAAAATGAGCAAGCTCAAAACTGAGTTGCTATCCCTTGCAAACTAATCCCTCCTCCCAATTAGCAAGTCAGACAAAGAAAGGGGGAAAAAAAGCTAATTAAATTGTGACACTAAGAAAATGCCCTTCCTATCACTTATTTACTCAGTCCACAATCACCCAAACCACAGATTCACTCTTAGCACACACAAAATCCTCTTGTTTTCACCCCACCTATATTCACAAGCCACTTAGAAACACAAGCCAAATTGAGCAAGCTGTATTATTGGGCCTTCCATGATTGCAGCAACACGCACCTGTCCTCAACTGGCAGACTGGGGAAGTTCTTCACTGGGGTCCCGGGTGTCAGTCTCAATTCCTCATACCTCTCCACCCGGTCAGCTCATTGTAATCCAAGCTTCTGGTGGGTCTTCCCGCTGCCCATATGGACTATGCTGATGTCTTCTCAGAGAACCAAGCAGAGATCCTTGCAGAGATCCATCGCTGTCTTCATAAAGTCACAGTGAAGAACTGGTATCCGCTACCCCTAAACACAGAACTCTTTGACCGCCCTAGTGGTGCCAAGATCGTCACGAAATTGGACATTCGGGGGCATATAATCTTATGCGTATCTGTGAGGGTGATGAGTGTAAGACCGCCTTTAAAACTTGGGAAGGCCACTTCGAGTATCTGGTCATGCCCTTTGGAATGTGCAATGCGCTTGCAGTATTTCAAGAATTTGTCAACGATATCTTTAGAGACTTTATACTTGTCTCATTGTCTACTTGGATGATATCCTGGTGTTCTCTTCAGACCTAGAGTTTCAGCAGGTCCACGTGCGACAAGTTGTGAGGCGCCTAAGGGCTACTTGTCTATATGCTAAACTCAGGAAGTGCCAGTTCCACCAAAAGTGTCTACCATTCCTCGGATACATCATCTCTGACAAGGGACTACAGATGGATCCTGCCAAGTTGTCTGCGGTACTTCAGTGGCCTCGCCCAGTAGGACTTCATGCTATCCAAAGATTCCTGGGCTTCGCTAATTACTTCCGGCAGTTTATTCCGCATTTCTTCTCCTTCGTGTCTCCCATTCTGGCTGAAGAAGCTTTTTCCAAGCTGAAGTCTGCCTTTACTTATGCTCCTGTTCTCACCTAGCCTGATACTGAGAAACTATTCCTGCTCGAGGTTGACGCCTCCTCGGTTGGTGCTGGAGCCGTTTTTTACCCAAATAGGACCCAAAGGTCAAAACCCTCACATGCAGCTTCTTCTCTAAGACCTTTTCAGCCGCAGAGAGGAACTACTCTATTGGTGATCAGGAGCTTCTGGCCATAAAGCTTGCCTTGGAAGAGTGACGTACAGGATATTGTGGGCTCCTGCACTTCCTGTGCCCAAAACAAGCCATCTTGTCTCAAACCAGCTGGTTTTCTTCTGCTGTTACCGATACCTACGGGGCCATGGACTTTATCACGGATCTTCCGCCTTCCTCTGGTAATAACATCATCTGGGAGGTAACAGACCGGTTCTCCCAGATGTCCTACTTTGTGCCTCTGCTAGGTCTGTTGTCAGCTCCGCGCCTTGCCAGCTTGATCTTCATCCACATCTTCTGGCTTCATGGACTTCCTCAGCGCATTGTATCGGACCATAGGGTCCAGTTTGTTTCCAGGTTCTCGGTTCCTTGTTCAGCCAACGGCAAGTTAAGCTGGCCTTCTCCTCTGCATATCATCCGGAGACTACTGGGCAAGTGGAGAGGATCAACCAGACTCTAGGCTGCTATCTATGGCACTTTGTCTCTACTCGACAGGACAATTGGCCTACCTTGGGCAGACTTCTCATATAACTCTCTGGGTTCTGAATCTGCCGGTGCCGTCCCTTTCTTCATTGTGTATGGATGACATCCTTTCCTGCCTCTCCCTCTTGTGCCTTCTGATGTGCCTGCCGTGGAAGAAGTGGTGCAAGATCTTAAGTCCATCTGGGAGCAAGCTCTCCATTCTCTACAGCCCAATGGAAAATGCAGGCCTTCTCAGGTCTTCTCTCCATGTGATAAAGTGTCAAGTGCCAGATACAAGAAGTCAATGCATACCCATATTTATCAGCATGAGCAGTCACTTCCACGACGCACGTTTCAGCGTCCCTGCCTTTATCAAGGGGAATGTGTAGTGTTTAAGTGGTAAGGGAATATATACCACCTGCAACCAATGAGTGTAGTCGGAAAACAAGTGTATAAGATGATGATAATAGCCGCGTATTACCCGGCGCATGCGGTCCCAAGTGTTCCTATTCGCAAACCGGAAGTAACGCTTGTGTGGAAGTCACATGGCCAGCAGTCACATGTTAGCAAAGCATTTGTGTTTGTTATGTTTGCCATTCATATATTTTATCTGTTTAGATTTTTTAGTTAGAACATGTTTTACTGCCAAAATATCTTCCTCTGTAGTAAGTCTTTGATTTACGTAGGATCGCACTAGTTCCTGGTGTGCATATGTGCTCCCTTTCGTCCTGGTTTGCAGATGCAAGAGTGCCACTGCTTCCCGGTCATGTAACCCAGCCTCCATGTGACTGCGAGTCATGTGACTACTGCACAGGTGCTATTTCTGGTTTGTGAATGGGACGCTCAGGACCGATTGCACCAGGTAAAACCAGGCTGTCATCATCATCTCATACACTTCTTTTTCGACTATCGGCAACTTATTGGTTGGTGCTGTTACATAATCCCCTACCCCTCAAACACTACACATTCCCTTTAATAAAGGCAATGTAGGCAAATATTAGTGTCCTAATATCTGACACTTGACACTTAATATTTTATGAATTATTGTTTTATCCAGACCGATATTATTTTAGAATTAATTATTTTCATTTATTCATTTCTTCACGATTTCAATCACGATCCTGTCAGATGCATCATTTCTGTTCTTTTCCTGTATACTGTTCCTTGGTTTTTGTATATTTTTAATTAAATGAAATATACACTATACATTGTATTACATTTAGGTTTTTTCCTTGCCCACTGTGCTACTTGTAAGTTAAGAATTAATGAAACTATAATGTATAATATTAAGCAATTTCACATATCTACATATTAATAAATTATGAAAACTGTTTTATTATATCAGCCACATAATTTTATTTTTACAATTTATTGCGTACATATTTTTCTTAAATGGTTATATTCTTTTTAACAAAATTGTTAAAATCAGTGGTACAAGTGATATATTTTATCTGGTAAAGTGCTTTTAACCCCTTTATTCAGCTCTTATCCTTCTCTCCTTATTGAAATGCCAAAATGTTGACTCAAAAAGAAAGCAGTGGAGTGTAGACACTTAAAATGTAACATAAATCCAACACAGCTCAATATCTAATTTCCAGTGCATATAGTAAGTCCAAACATTTCAAACATTTTTACACATAAGCCTCAGAAATAATAAATGCTATAGAAGGAAATCAGATCATCAACCTCTAGTCTGGTTTCCAGATCTCCAACATTTGCCAAAATTTTTGGTTTACAAATTTTTCCATGGATTTAAATGAGTAAATTGTAAAAAGATTGCAAATATTTCAGTATCTTAATAAGACATGTCAGGTACAGTCAAGGCATTGTTCCTATATCAAAGGAATTGCAGCTTATATATATATATATATATATATATATATATATATATATATATATATAATAAAGATTATTCAGGTTATGTAACCCTAATAGCTATGTCAAATCTTATAGAGAAGTTTAAAAAGGTTAATATATTGAAACAATGAGGCCCATTGGGGATGAACTGATCTGTTTTTAGGAATGACTTTATATTATAGTCCCGTCAGGAGTTAACACAAGGTTAAGGGCAATCAGGGTCAAGATTTGGTGATTTATTTGAAAAAATGACCATATTGTCACAACCATCAAAATGTGTTTCTTTGATTTCATTGCCTAAGATTTGCTTTTCTGCATTACTTTTATTTTTTGCAGTATTGTTATCTTTCATACATCTACCAAAGAATGTTAGAAAAACAGGGAGGAAAACCAGTCCATGTACCATACCAAATGCAATAACAAGGAATATGATTTTAAAAAATGTCCTGAAGATGTAACTCTCAGCTGCAGAAAGGACTATCACCCCCAGGATGGTGGACACAGCTCCCTGCACTATAGGATACCCCAGAGAATGTAAGGCCTCGATCAATTTCTCATTGGCTTTGCCTTTGTGATTCGAGACAAAAGCATAGGAAATGTGAGCAGAGAAGTCTACAGAGAATCCAATGCAGATGACGAGGTTGATCATGGAGATGGAATCTAAGTTGACATCCCAGTAAGCCATGAAACCTGTAACACCCACTATAATAGATGCTATGGTGAATGTCACCCACAAGGAGCACAGAGGATTTGGAATTAGGAGGATTGAGATCACAAACATGGTGGCCGCAGCGACTGCAGTGTTCTGTATGGTGTTCGATATGATTACGGCATATTGGTCAAAATAGATAAACGCTGGGTGATAGACAAGAACCGGGATCTCACACGTCTTTGCTGAATGTCGGACTTGGTTTAACAGGTTTCTCTCATCCACTGCTGATGTAACATTTACTGTCTGGATAAAGAAACGGGAAGCTATTATATTGCCTGACTGAATGTCTACATCTTGCTTAAAATCTGGGATTCTAGTAAATAATACTGATAAATTATCAATAAAATTATTTTTGTCACTAATGTTCAAGTTCATCTGCTGAGCCATCTCTCTATACACTGTGAACCAGGACTCGGAGAGAGACTTACTAACATAGGGATCATCTATAAAAGACTCCAGACAACGGTCAATTTTTCCCTGAACATCTAAATCCCAGTATGAAAGCTCCTCAGTCACCACAACCATCACTCTAGGACCGTACTCTGAAAAATATAAATCTTCATCATCGTAGAAGGAACGAACATAAGAGCTATCAGTAGCTAGATTGCGTAAGTCAATGCCTTCCTGAACCTGAAAACATCCATATATACTGCTGGCCAGATATCCTAAGTACAAAATAAGAACAAAAATCTTGGTCCAGATGTTAGTCAGAAATGGTCCATACTGATTCCGAAAAAAATTTGTGACGGGATGATCAGTCTCTTTACCAGAGATCTGGCTGTATCCTCCTCCAACACAGCACATGTTATAGGCAGAAGATCGATGGGGTGTTTTCTCTTCGCCACCTTCTTACAAATGAACCAATGCCTGTACTCTCCTCTCTTCTGCCATTGAGGAGCTAAGAAAGCCCCAAAGCAAGTGACGTTATACAGGAAGCAGAACAAGATGGCCGTCCAGTTATATTACAAAATGCACTGCACGGACTGGAAGGAGGTCAGAATTCCAATGTAGAAAGCTAGAACATCTGTGAGCGTTGTGATTGTTATGGAGACAGCAGCCTCAGCGTATGTATCGGCCATTCTGTCTTCAACTTTATCCTTTACTTTAGTTTGTTGCCAGCTGGAAATCATAATGAACATATCATCCACCCCGACACCTACAGGTAACAATAGAAACGCCTATAATAAATATATTTTTATATAATATTTTTATGTAGTAAAATATGTATTTGATATTTGTGATAAAAAATAAACAATAACAAATTTCCTTAGCACAATCATAAAATGTTCTTTAAATTTTATTTGTGTTCTGTTACCATGTCTAGATCCAAAAAGCATGACGTAGCCTTTAAAAATATGAATATGATTATAGAAAAGAACTTGAAAGTTCACTAAGCCTTATGCTACCATGATGCCCTCTTAAAGAAGCTTGACTTTGATCTACATTGGAACTGGGGCATGGGGGTGGGAAAATATGTGGCGTTTTCTACCTTTTTCTGTGCTCAAATATAGGGATGAGCAGACCTGTAGTTTTAGTTTGGGTTCAGCATTCAGGTTCGCCAGCGTGACCTGGATGTATTGCAGGAATGGAGGTCGAACAGCAGAGGGACAACCCCTTTGCCAATGATAGTCATGGATAGTAGCAAGGTGTGTCAATTTACCTGATTGGGTGTTCGGCAGCCAATTTGAGAATATGTCCGTGTTGCACGGCCAAACCTAAACTAAAACTAGGGGTCCGCTCTTCTCTGCTCAAAAGGCATCCATACATGCACCCCAAAGACTCTAAACATACCTAACCTAACTCCACCAAGTAATAGATAGTAAAAAAAAAGAATAGAGGGCTCTTGAATGGGTTAATCCAAGGATGTGGCTAAAAGTTGTGTTGGCGCTGTTTGGTTATTTGACTAAACTAATCCAACAAATAGTAGGTGTAAAGTTAGATTAGACAGCGCTAACCTTTGTGAAATTTTTTACTGTACAGTTTAAAATTGTCTAGTCTAACTTTGTCTTGTCTATCTTTTAGACAATATTAGTAAATTGACCTATTGTTTCTATTTGTTGAAAATGATTCACCTCAATTTGTAGTAACTTACCAAGAATGAGGAACGGTGCATTCCCAACCGTAACAACAAAGGGCACTCCGCATAGTAACAACAAGCCAAAACTAGAGACAACAGCCAATCCAGAAGAAATAACTCCAAACGCAGCCACCCAGAATTTGTTCCTCACACAATCAAATCTGTAAGAGAAGAAAATCTGAAATGTTGATACTTTAGAAAGCAAAATGAAAAGGGGATGCAAGAGCACTGTATGTTAAAGGAAATCAACCACATAGATAACATTAAAAAAACTATTAATACTCACCTGCGCTTTTCTTCACCTTGATCCTGGCGGTGTCCATTGCTAATCTTTACATTCCAGGATCAAGTAGAAAACAAAGTTATAAATAGCAGCACCTAGCTTTGGGACAAGATGTCCGGTGCTCCGGACTGCTAATTATTCATGCCCTTGCATGGGAGAGCGAGGTGACGTCACTTCTATCTCTCAGCATGGGAAACAGAGGTGGTGAGGGCATGCATAATTTTCAGCCCAGAGGGCCAGACATCTTGTCCCCGCACTAGGTGCTACTATTTATATCGTTGTTTTGTAGGTGATTCTGGCGTGTCAAGATTAGCGACGGACAGCGCCAGAATCAAGGTGAAGAGGAGTGGAGGTTAGTATTAATAGGTTATTTAATTTTATTTAGGTGCTTGATTTTTTTATTATGAGCCACAGTAAATCTGTTATTTAACATCATTTTAAAATTATAACATTATAAATTAGGGATCATAATTATAAAAACATTATAAGAGACATAAATAATTCTTATATGGATGATGCTATTTAAAATAAATGATATTAGGTCCCTAGTGTGAAATAATCTGTGTGATTAGTACATTAGTCAACCATCTAATTCTCAGCATGTGTATTTCCATTCATTCTGAATTTGGTGTATCCATGAAACAGTGGGTGGTTTGGACCAGGAGCATTACTACAGTGGTAGCGCCCCTAGGAGTATGGGGCCCAGTGTCAGGGGGCCCTGGCATCAGATCTGACACACTAAAGAATGGAGGATGTGCACCATTATATACATATTATATTGTACAATGCACATTATCCATAGTACACTGCTTGAATCGGCAGTTCTGCTAAGAAATTTCACGGTAGAGGAAAGCAGAACGTCAGGACTAGGGATCTATCATGTCTTGTTCCTGCTGTGTACTTTTCCCATGTAGTCAGCAGCTACTGGGAGAGATCTGTGTAAGTGTATAAATGTATATATCAGTGCATAAAGTCGTGTATGTTTCTAAGAGTGTGTAAATGTGGGCAGTATACAAATATGTATATTTTTTGAGGGTGTAGGGGGCCCCACTCAGAAGTCTGCTATGGGGCCCTAGCTCTCCAAGTTACACCCCTTGTTTGGATGATCTGTTATTATTAGAAACTGGGGACAGGGGGGTTGTTTTAGGATGAACATTAGTGCCCATGAGCTTTTTGATGTGACCCTTAGGAGAAATGACAAATACTTAATTTTATTAGACAAGTGATCTTACCTTATACAGGACACAATAGAAAAGAATATGGTGATAAAATAAGTAATCGCAAACAATGGAATTACAGACTTTGTGATGCCATCAAATTCCTGCTGTCGTGATAATGATGTGAAATAAGATACCTGACATACAACACAAAAGCAATGTTTTAGTGACAAATACAAGAGCGATAAAAGGAAACGTAACGATTCAAATATGGTTACATTGAATGTCAGCTGACGTCCCAGTTAATTTTAATAGGATTAAATTTGATATAAATGTTATTAAAAACTCAGATATTATGTTCCAAATGAGAGGTGAGTTCAGAGAATCATTCATAGAATCTGTCGAATTTGACCAGTAAAGCAAACATGCACACCTTAAGCATCGGTGGGGGAAGGGGGGGGGGGGTGTTGTTTGCCCAATGGGACCGCCAGCAATTAGGATAATGGAGGTCCCCATTAGTTGTTTAATTTTTGTTACAATGATGCTTTTTTCCAAAAGTGTTGAATGGAATAGTTGTGAAGCATATGCAGTACCTACCCATTCACATTAGACACCTTGGAGACCTTCATACTTGTGATAGATGGGGTCCGAGGAGAACCCATAAGAAACAATTATTTATTACTCACAAATTTTAAATTATAACCCTGTATTGTGCCTCTATTACAATAAAAAATAAAATAGACAGTGTAGGAATAAAGCTCCACTTTAATTCAAATTAAAGGAAACCTACCATGAGGAATCTACCATCAGAAGTAGATCTGATGGAAGATACCTTCGGCCTGCCTCTGCCCTAATCTGTAATCTAATAATCCTTATCAAAAATATTTATCTTAGTTATTTGTAAATTAACTGCAGAGGCTACTGGGGTGTGGAGTAGCCTTGGCTTTATTAAAATAAAGTTTTTAACAAGATAGGTTAGGATTATTAAATTACAGATTATGGCAGAGGCAGCAGGAGGAATCTACCATCACATCTACTTCTAACAGGAGACTACTAATGGAATTTTTCCTTTAAGACACAACTAAGGAACGATTGTCGGTTCCTTGGATTACACTTTCTAATCCGATGTGATAATAGAAGGGAACTTTTATTCCTGTACTGGTGCCTTAGACTCTTGACTCGTATAGGAACATTTCCTGACACCATTTCTTTAAGAAAAATTTCAGCCTTATATAGTTTAAATCAGGGGTCAGGAACCTTTTTGGCTGAGAGAGCCATAAGCGCCAAATATTTAAAAATATAATTCTGCGAGAGCCGTACAATATGTTTAAAGGGACACTGACAGAACAATCGCTCCTGTCATCTTTGCATCCCATGGACGATGGACAGTGGCGAGATAAGTACCATTCACCCCACTGTTATCAGATGTTATCACCCCACTGCAAAATTCACATGTGCATTTGGCCTAATACTGCACACACATAAACACACAGTACAATACATGTCACACACCACACTGCACACACACACAGCACAATACATGTCACACACTGACACTGCACACACACACAGTACAATACATGTCACACACTGACACTGCACACACACACAGTACAATACATGCATACCTCCCAACCGTCCCGCTTTCGGCGGGACTGTCACGATTTTTTAGCTGTGTCCCGCCGCCCCGGGAGGTTGAGAGATATTCACGGATTTCCCTGCATTGTCCCGGGCCAAGAGACTGAGTCCCGTCTCCTGGTCCCGGGACACAGATCGGCTGCAGAGACACAGCGGCAGCGCGGAGGCTGTGAAGTCTGAGCTCCCAGCACACAGCACTACCCCTCCTCCTCCCCCGGGCCGCCCCCCCTCCCCTGCCGCGGGATGTGTGAGGAGGAAACATCAGGGGGGGGAGTGTCACCTGGAGATCCTGAGCTCCCAGCACCGCAGAGCACAGCACGGCCCCTCCTCCTCCCCCCTGTGTGAGCTGCCGTGATGTGTGAGCTGCCGTGATGTGTGAGGAGGAAGGGGGGTCACCAGGAGAGCGGCTGCTGTGTGCCCCGGCCATAGACCCTGCACACTCCTCTGCTCCTTCTCCTGAAGCTGTGGAGGTGCAGGGGGCAGCACAGAGAGAGCAGCACCTTGTGTGATGTGCTTACCCCCCTCAGGAGCTGCAGACGTCCAGTAGAAGCATCTCCCCAGCAGAGATGAGGTAGGACACAGCCTGACCCTCACAGTAACCTGTAGCTGTGTGTGCTGGGTGACAGGACACATCTATCAGGACTTGTATGTCAGCATTGTGACGTACAAGCCCTGCAATAATTGCAATGTCACCGCGCTCTAACACCCACGATCGGAGCCGACTCCGATCGTGGGTGTTAACCCCTCACATGCCGCGGTCATGCCGCTATGGATCGGATCCCCCGCGCCGCTTACCGGGGGAACCGATCCTCTTCTGGCCAGCTCCGAGGACTGGCATGTGCCCCGGGGCTGCCCGATGTCCCTGCCAGTCTGCACGCTCAGACAGTTTACACTGCGCTACAATGAAAAAGTATTGTAGAGCAGTGTATCAGAGCATCGCTGGTTCAAGTTCAAGTAGGGAAAAGTAAAAACATGTAAAAACACTAAACACTACACATTAGAATAAATAAAAAATAAATACATAAAAATATAAGCCCCTAAAATGTCACTTTCCTATAAAAACACTTAATAAAGTATAAAACACACAAAAAACCGCCACATATTTGGTATTGCCACGTCCGTAACAATCTGTATAATAAAACAGAATCATTACTGGACCCGCACAGTAAACGCCAGGGAAAAAAAGGAAAAAACTTTCTGAAAAAAGTCCTTTTTATAATACCTTTAAAAAAAAATTTTTCCTAAAGAGTGATAAAAAAAAGTTCTGCACTCTAAAATAAGACACTAAAAAGAACAACTCTTCTCGCAAAAAATATAAAACATGTAAAAAAATTGTTTAAAAGGCCATACTGTCCTAAAAATGGTAACATTGAAAAGAATTATTGTGTTTTAGATTTTTTTTTAAAATGTAAATCTTTTGTAGAAAAAAAATTCTTAATTTTGCCATATTTTGGGGCCAATAATTTTTCTATACTTTGGTGTGCGGAGCTGTGGAAAGAGGAGCTGTCACCCTGAAAAACAGCACTAGGAGGGCGCGTTCACACGGTGCGTTATGTCCTGCGTTTTCATTGCGTTTGAAACGCATTACATCACCTGAGGAGGCGATTTGCCTAATTACATTACTGTTAACGTTTCCGTTTACAGAACGCACTCTAAACGCAATGTCAACGCATGCGTTAACAAGCGTAAACAGTAATTTAATTAGGCAAATCGCCTCTCAGCTGTTGTAATGCATTTCAAACGCAATGAAAACGCAACCAAAACGCACCGTGTGACACTGATAGCGTTACCGGAAACCTCTGATAACACTAACAAACACCGCTGCGCTGTACCCTAGAAACGCCAGACCGCTCTCAAAGGGGTCCGACGTATTCATGAGGGGGCGGTCCCTCTTCCCCTGACCGCCCCCGCTCGTTCCATAGGCCGGCGGTGACTGCCGCGTGTCATGCCCACAATCCCACCCCCTCATGAATACGCCACTTTGAGAGCGGTCCGGCGTTTGTAGTGTACAGCGCGGCAGTGTTAATTAGCGTTATCAGAGGTTCCTGTGTAACACCGCTGCGTTTGGTTTAGCACTAGGAGCTGATTACTTTAGTAACATCTAGTGCCGAATTTCTGGGTGACAGGTCCTCTTTAAGGTGTCATTTATGCGGTATGAGATGACACTTAAATTAATACCATTTTGGGGACATCTTATTGAGCGGGTGCATGTCACAATAATTCAGTGCATCCGCCACAGTGTGTGTTATTTGTGTCTTCCAGGACCGTGCTTGCTGTGGACTACTTCGGATTCGAAGGATTACGTCGATGACTGGCATTTCTAACAAATAAAATGGTCAACGAGGGTGTGTCTGCGTTCTTTGTTCAATTAAATTTATATTTGTTACAAAACGGTGTGATTATTTATTTTTTTGCGACACTCTTCATAGTTTGCCGTAGTAGTGGTGCCGGCTAGATGACGGTGCTCATTACTAAGGGCTGGCCTTAGTGTTTGCCTTAATTTTTTTGGCAAATTCACACTAACGCCCATACCATTACCCCGGTACCCACCGCCACCAGGGGTGCCGGGAAGAGCCGGGTACAAACCAGTACCTGACCGTCTATAGATGGTCAGGTAGTGGGGCGGCTGCAGGCTGTTATTGTTGCGCTGGAATAGCCCCCTAACAGTGGCCTATCCCAGCTCAGTAATGGCAGGCTGCTGCTGCTTTTTTGTATCTGGCTGATTTGAAAAATAGGGGGCACCCCATGCCGGTTTTTTCCATTTTTTTTTAAAAATGAGGGAAACAGCCTGGGAGCCCCCTTGTAAGGGGGGACCCCATGCATATTTTTGTCAAAATTTGGAAAAAAGGCATGGGGCTCCACCCTATTTTTTCAAATCAGCCAGATACAAAAAGCAGCAGCAGCCTGCCATTACTGAGCTGGGATAGCCACTTTTAGGGGGCTATATCCAGCGCAACAATAACAGCCTGCGGCCGCCCCACTACCTGACCATCTATAGACGGTCAGGTACTGGTTTGTACCCGGCTCTTCCCGCACCCTGGTGGCGGTGGGTACCGGGTAATGGTATGGGCGTTAGTGTTGAATTTGCCAAAAAATTAAGGCAACACTAAGGCCCCCTTAGTAATGAGCACCGTCATCTAGCCGCACCACTACGTGGCAAACTATGAAGAGTGTCGCAAAAAAATAAACACACACCGTTTTTAACAATAATAAGTTTAATGGAACAAAGAACGCAGACACACCCTCATTGGCCATTTTATTTGTTAGAAATGTCGTCATCACGTAATCCTTCGAACTGAAGTAGTCCACAGCAGGCACGGTCCTGGAAGACAAATAACACAAACACACAAAAAGGGCACGCAGCCATTGGGTGGGGGGGGGCATGCTCGTTGTTCTAGGGGGGACATGCTCGTTGTCTGGGGGGGGCATGCTCTTTGTCTGGGGGGGGATATGCTCGTTGTCTAGGGGAGGACATGCTCGTTGTCTAGGGGGGGGGACATACTTGTCTAGGGGGGGCATGCTCGTCTAGTGGGGGGCATGCTCGTTGTCTAGTGGGGGGCATGCTCGTTGTCTAGGGGGGGGCATGCTTGTTGTATAGGGGGGGGCATGCTCGTTGTCTGGGGGGGGCATGCTCGTTGTCTGGGGGGGGGGGATATGCTCGTTGTCTAGGGGGAACGCTCGTTGTCTAGGGGGATGGGAATATGCCCCCCAATTATATACATAAATATACATTGGTGCCCAGTGGGTTAATCCGTGTATTATATATATATATATATATATGTCATATTGCGCTATATATAGCATTGGTGTCAGTGATGCGTTGAGGTATGAGCAGTGGCGTGGCCATGGTGTGGTTTGGTTAGGGCGGGCTAGTGTGGCTTCTGTGGGTAAAAAAATCGCCGCGGCGCGCTACGCGCGCCGCAGTTTTGTCCCTCTTTCTCCTCAACAAAAGTTGGGAGGTATGTACATGTCACACACCACACTGCACACACATAAACACACAGTACAATACATGTCACACACTGACACTGCACACACACACGGTACAATACATGTAACACACTGACACTGCACACACACACAGTACAATACATGTAACACACTGCACCACACATAATACATGTCACACACCACACCTGCACACACATATAACACACATACAAATTACATGTCACAACACACCACACTGACACAACTTACACAACAGCACAATACAGTCACACACTGCCTCGCCACATACCACAGTACACATGTCACACACTGACACTGCACACACACACACACAGTACAATACATGTCACACACCGCACTGCACAATACATGTCACACACTGACACTGGCACACAACAACACATCATACATGTCACACACTGCACACACACAGTACAAAATTCACACACAACACTGACAACTGGCCACACACCACAGTACAATACATGTCACACACTGCACACCCACAGTACATACATGTCACACCACACACGACCACTGTACCCACACACACACCTCACACACAGTACAATACATGTCACCACACCACAACCACACTCACAGCCACACACACACATGCACACACACACACATCACACACAACATACATGTGACCACTACGACATCTTCACACACACACGTACAATACATGTCACCCTGCACACACCCATACATAACATGTCACCACTGACACTGTACCACACCACACACAGTACAATACATGTCACACACCTGCGCACACACACAGTACAATAACATGTCACACACACACTGCCCACACCACACACACACCACCACAGTACAATACCTGCCACACCACTGACACGCCACACACACACAGTACAATACATGTCACAAACACTGGCACACACACTAACAGTACATTCATCACACACTGACACTGCACTACCACACCAGTACATATGTCACACCACTGCACCACAACAGTACACTACATGTCACACACTTGACACTGTATACACCACCACCCAGTAATCATGTCACACGCCTGCCCACACACACCAGTACAAAGCAATGTCACAACACTGCCACACACACAGTGCAATACATGTCACACACCAACACTGCACACACACAGTACAATACATGTCATCACCTGATACACACACACACAGTACAATACATGTCACACCTGCCACACACACAGTACAATCTGGTGACAACACTGACACGCACACACACACAGTACAATAACATGTGACACCTGCGACAATGCATCCACAGCACAAGTACAATACTGTCACACACACACACTGCACACACCACACACGATCCAATACATGTCACACCCACACCCACAACACGTACAATACATGGTCACACCACACACTGCACCCACACAACAGTACCATACATTGTCCCACCACACTGCACACACCACCACTTACCAATACATGTCCAACACAGCACACACACGTACATACATGTCACAGACATCACACACACACTGCCAACACACACCAGCACATACATGGACACACTGACACTGCGACCACAACGATTATCAATACATTCACACCCCCACCTGCACACACACACAGTACCAATACATGTCACACACTGCACACACACAGACAATACATGTCACACACCACACGGCACCCACAACAGTACACATACAACCTGTCCCACACCACACGCACACACCACACAGTACCAATATGTCACACCTGAACTGCACACACACACACAGTACAATACATTTCACACACTGCACACACCACATCTACAATCATTGTCCCACACTGCCACACATACAACAGTCAATACATGTCACACACTGCACACACACACAGTTACATACATTCACATGTCCACACCACACTGCACACACACAGCCAATTGGACATGAACTGCCACACACAATTAAATGTCGACCCAAACCTGCACACACACACAGTACATACATGTCCCTCCACACACAGTACATCAGCGACAATCAGCAACACACACAGTACAATCATTCACAAACCCATGCACACAACACACATTTTAAAAACAATACCTGTCGCCCACCTGACATTGCACACACACACGACAGTACAGTACATCAACACTGTCACCCACACATCACTGCATCACACGCACACACAAGTCACATCATGTCACCACTGACACTGACACACACCAGTACCATACATCCACAATCACCGCAGACATTGTCAGCACACTTCACCTGCACACCCCACACGTACAATAAATGTCACACCACACTGCACACACACACTAACACATCACAATTCACACAACTACTGTCACCACGCACACACACAGTACACATAATGTCACACACCACTATGCTGCACCACATCACAGTACAATATCAGTGTCACACACGACACTGGCCACACACACAGTACATAACATGTCACACACTGCACACACACACGTACAATCAGTCACACATCTGCACACACACACAGTACATACAGTCACACACTGCACACACACGTAACAATACTGTCACAGACACACACATACACCACACTACCCACCCACTACACATTCCACTACACTGTACACTACACTACCACACGTCAATACATTCACACACGCAACGTACATACATGTCACACCTGCACACACACACAGTACACCATACTGTCATCACACACCATTACACTAATGTCCACTGGCCCACGTAATAGTACGACACACTCACACCACCACAGTACTCGTCAAGCACTACTACTTAGGTTACAACATAATAGCATTCACACTGCCACTACTACAGTATATACATTTGTCACTACAACTGTCATACTACTATGAAATTTTACTTTAATACGTCTTAGCACATATTGCGTATTAAGACGACCCCCCTGTTGCCATTATTTATAGAGGTAAAAGTATTCGATACGCCATTTCAGAGATATTTTTCATACTCATTTACTAAGAATTATTTATAGAGTACTAAACAAGAAATTTTATAATAGCACTTTACTTATTTATACTTGCTACGATTATACCTTATGATTTCATTGGTTGTAAGGTATCTTTTGAGAAAAATGTGATAAATTCCGTTTGATCCCTCGACCTTTTGCTCTCTGTCATTCTCATCGTCTTCTCTCAGTAAAACTAATCTGATGGCTTTGGTTTTTGGACATATTTTCTGATTCAGTTGCACCCCCCCCATGTATGTTGCTAATAATGAACTATTTCAAACAGTGGGATATGTATATGTATTGTCTCTTAAGATCACGTGCCCCCTTGTACTCTGCAGATAAAAAGGGATTAGGTAGAGTACATTTTGGTCCTGGACCTCGGCACACAGCGTTGCGAAATGTGAAGTTGTGTTGTTGTAGGACCTCACGGTGAAAAGTGTCTGCACCATCTCATCCACTTCATATTCTTCAAATCGTGTTCCGCTGTTTAGGATCATTATCAGTATGTGCTACCACGGCCAAGAGTAGAAAAAACAACCTGCGCTTGGACAACACTCGCTGATACGAAACTGTCCTGCTTGTTCTTCATTGGCTTGGAAAACGTGTTTCCCCTTTATCAATTCTTTTCTGCTCAGTGTGTTAGCCGCGCCTCCATTGGTGTGAACTGACTGTTCTTCTATCTTCATTCGTCGCTTTGTCTCTGAAGGTAAAAAGTAACACCCAGCTCCAACCAGCAGATAAACAAAGATAAGAAGGAAACCATCCAGTGGGTCACTCTCCAACCATCTTTACCACCCAACTGGAAGCGCTCGAGTAGTGAGATTGTCTCTGTATACATCTGTTGTGACACATCCATGACTTCTCAATCCTTGGTTATACTACACAGATAAAGAATTTTGAAAGTTTCCAGTGTTAACACCATATAGAATTAAGTAACAGGAACCTCAATAAGTCAATATACAAGACACTATGAAGAAAGAATCACAAAGGGGTTTTCCGTCCTTTTTTACCAAGATCTAAGTGAGAAGGAAGATCTAAGTGTGATGGATGACATGGTAACTATGAACAGAGGACCTTTGTTCTTGTCTTCAAATGACGTCACAGGATATCATCATCGTGTTAATAAAGCAAATAGGGATCAAATGAGATCATTTCTCAGGCTACTGCCAAATAAAAGATATTACCTGTAGGTCATGACGATTCGTTGCAAAAGTTTTTTTTTTAATGGGCTGTAATTAAACACTAACAACACATATTTCCTGCTCATCAGGTAGAAGATAAACTGTTGATCACTGGGATTCCAACTTCAGAACTTCCCAAATAAATGAAGCTCTGTTTTATGTGCATCAGTAGTTAGAAAGTTTTAGGTATCTTCCTTGTTCACCAAAATATACAGAATTACTGGAAATAACATTTTCCAGGATCCTATTCTGTTGTCTTCAAGGGTAGAAGATTTTTTTAGTTTTCACTGATAGAACTTTAAAAAAAAAGTTCCTCTCTTAATGGCTACAGTGGGGGGTCGTCTTATACGCCGGTATATACAGTATATAAATTTGTATACTACTAATTTTTATTTTACTACTATGAAATTTTTATTTTGATGGATGTAGTAACTTAACAACAAAATGTTAAAAAGATTTTGATATATATATATAATGGCAAAGTATTACATTAAATTATTTTCATACTTGCTACAGAAATTATATACACTTAATTACCTTGATTTCATTGAGTTGTAAGGTATTCTTTGAGAAAAATGTGATAAATTCGTTGATCCACTGCAGACTCTTTTCTCTGTCATTCTCATCGTCTTCTCTCAGATAATAAACTAATCTGATGGCTTTGGCTTTTTGGACAATATTTTCTGAATTCAGTTGCACTCCCCCCAGGTATGTTGCTAGAAATGAACTATTTTCAAACATGGGATATTGTATATGTATTGTCTCTATCAGACTCACGTTGCCTTGTACTGCAGATAGAAAGGGATTAGGTGAGATACATTTTGGTCCCTGGACCTCGGCACACAGTTGCTGAAATGTGAGAGTTGTGTTAGTTGTAGGAACCATCACGGTGAAGTTCTGCACCATCTCATCCAACTTCATGAGTTCTTCAAACGTGTCACTGTTTAGGACATTATCAGATGTGCTCACGGCCAAGAGAGAAACAAAGGAACCTTCTGTGTACAATCGCGATACAGAAAACTGTCCTGCGTCATTGGTGGGAAAACGTGTCCTTACAAATTCTCGCTCAGTTTTAGCCGGACCTCCAATTGGTGTGAACTGTTCTTCAATGTCATTCGCTTGTCTCTGAGGTAAAAAGTAAAACCCAGCTCCCAAACCAGCAGATAAAACAAAAGGAATGCAGCCTCAGAGGCATCCATGCATGCTGCCCCTGCTGTTTCCTGTCCATTTCCGTGGTGTTTCCATCCTTTTCTGAGGTTCCCAGGTGTTTGGCCAAGCTTCCCTGTGCAGAGCCTTGGTCCCCTTGAAAAATGCTCGAGTCTCCCATTGACTTCAATGGGGTTCGTTATTCGAGACGAGCACTCGAGCATCGGGAAAAGTTCGTCTCGAATAACGAGTACCCGAGCATTTTAGTGTTCGCTCATCTCTAGTCAACAGCATTCTTATTTCTTATTTAGTTTATCAGCTGTCCATGTAACACATTGTTAAAGATATCACACTGGATACACCATTGGATCACACCAATGGATCACACCATTTTACATATTGTCGGACATTTTAAAGATTCAGTATTTATTTCATATAACTTTGTGTAGTGATAACTGAAGTAGGGTGGGGTTCATCCCTGAGCAAAGCACACAAAGAATTAGTGCTCGCTAGCACCACCTAGAGCAGGGGTCAGGAACCTTTTTGGCTGAGAGAGCCATGAACGCCACACATTTTAAAATGTTATTCCGTAAGAGCCGTACAATATGCACAAGCCCCACCCGTGCCCCTCTCCGTGGCAGTGCCTCTTTGCGAGCTCACTCACTCACCTCTCTATGCGCCGGCAGTCGCAGATTTAGAGGGCCAGCACGCCGCTGATTGGTGCTACCCACTACCCGGGTTCCTATAAAGACCCAGCATTCGCTGCCGGATCTTAGTGCTTCATGCCTATGAGAAAGGTTTCCACAGTGTTTCCTCCGCTGGTAGCCCTGACCTCTTGCTCCGTCCCCGACCTCGCTTCATTGCCACCTGCCTTGACTGTCTGCCTGTTCGTGACCACGAGACTGCTTAGTGATTCTGTACCTCGACCTTGGCTGCCACCGTGGACAAGTCGCGCCTGTGGAACGACCTGGTGGTACCACGCTGCACCAAGACCATCCTGCTTTGCGACAGGCTCTGGTGAAGACCGGGTGCCACTTAAATTTCTCTTACATCATCGTCCGCGGTGGTCCAGGGGCATCACTACTCCAAATCCTGACACCCACCACATGCCTCCCAGTAGATAGGTAGTCACAGAACATGCCTCCCAGTAGATAGCTAGCCCCATCACATACCCCCAGTAGATAGGTATCCACAGCACATGCTCCCAAGTAAATTTGTAGCCACAGCACATGCTCCCAAGTAAATAGGTAGCCACATCACATGCCCCCAAGTAAATAGGTAGCCACAGCACATGCCCCCCCAGTATACAGGTAGTCACTGCACACGCCCCCCAGTATATAGGTAGTCACTAGTTAGTTAATATTCAATTACCAGCGCTCCCTGCAGCCAGCTCCTCATCGCTCCCATGTTATTCTCTTTGACCCAGGCTTTGACGGCAATGGCACCTGGGTCGTACAAAGGACGTAGGCGGCGGTAACATCACTGCCTGTGTACAGTCATCAGTCTAAGAGACACACAGCAGCCATCACTATTTATTAAAGATCTGTCTGAGAGCCAGTGTATGCGGTTTCCTTGCGTCTTTTATTGGCAGCCAAAACAATGCAGCTTTACAGGCAAGTAAAATAAAACAAAACGGAAAACAAAAGCTGGCTCATCTGAGCACTACCTGTACATCAGCGGCTAGTGACACATGGCTGGCTAGCGTTCCAGGGCAATGTCTCTCACACCCCTTTTCCCAGCTGCATTTGGTAATTAGGACTGTGCAGTATCTGATCAGTGCATTAACCCTTTACCACAGGTAAGGAAGTAATCTGAAAGGAATATATCCACCATCTTTTACCTTTCCAGCCACTGTCCTACACATCCTCCCCCTCTACTCAGACTTTGTACCCCTAGAGCAGGGGTCAGGAACCTTTTTGGCTGAGAGAGCCATGAACGCCACACATTTTAAAATGTTATTCCGTAAGAGCCGTACAATATGCACATGCCCCACCCGTGCCCCTCTCCGTGGCAGTGCCTCTTTGCGAGCTCACTCGCCTCTCCATGCGCCGGCAGTCGCAGATTTAGAGGGCCAGCACGCCGCTGATTGGTGCTACCCACTTCCCGGGTTCCTATAAAGACCCAGCATTCGCTGACGGATCTTAGTGCTTCATGCCTATGAGAAAGGTTTCCACAGTGTTTCCTCCGCTGCTCTTGCTCCGTCCCCGACCTCGCTTCATTGCCGCCTGCCTTGACTGGCTGCCTGTTCGTGACCACGAGACTGCTTAGTGATTCTGTACCTCGACCTTGGCTGCCACCGTGGACAAGTCGTGCCTGTGGAACGACCTGGTGGTACCACGCTGCACCAAGACCATCCTGCTTTGCGACAGGCTCTTGTGAAGACCGCGTGCCACTTAAATTCTGCTTACATCATCGTCCGCGGTGGTCCAGGGGCATCACTACTCCAAATCCTGACACCCACCACATGCCTCCCAGTAGATAGGTGGTCACAGAACATGCCTCCCAGTAGAATAGCTACCCCAGCACATACCCCCAGTAGATAGGTATCCACAGCACATGCTCCCAAGTAAATTTGTAGCCACAGCACATGCCCCCAAGTAAATAGGTAGCCACAGCACATGCCCCCAAGTAAATAGGTAGCCACAGCACATGCCCCCAAGTAAATAGGTAGCCACAGCACATGCCCCCCAGTATATAGGTAGTCACTAGGTAATTAATATTCAATTACCACCGCTCCCTGCAGCCAGCTCCTCATCGCTCCCACGTTCTTTGACCCAGCTTTTGACGATGGCGGCAATGGCAACTGGGTCGTACAAAGGACGTAGGCGGCGGTAACATCACTGCCTGTGTACAGTCATCAGTCTAAGAGACACACAGCAGCCATCACTATTTATTAAAGATCTGTCTGAGAGCCAGATGCAGCCAACAAAAGAGCCACATCTGGCTCCCGAGCCATAGGTTCCCTACCCCTGCCATACATGGTTAAAGAGGATTTGGGTTCCTATACACTCATAGCGTCCTTGTCCTCTTCAGAGCAAGACATTTGATCATTGTGCCTCTTATAAAATAATGTTGATTTACTGCCAACTATGAAGGTTAAATGTAAAATGGATACAGTAGTTGTTTTTGTCACACGTATGATTTGTGGGTTATTTTTCTTTCTTTTTTTTTAATATTTGGCTTAAGATTTTGTCCTTTTGACGTCTCATTTTTTATTACTTCTTGAGAAATGGTAAGGCACTCAATGTAATGCAATCGACTAAATAACATATATAAATGGAAAAAAAATAGAATAAAGAATAAGATAAATAAAGAGATTGTTATCTAAAGCAGCAAAGGTCAAAAGTGATAAAGATATGCTGGATAACGCATTTGCATCCCCCTTTGACGTGGATAAGTTGGAAGCTTAACATCAGTACCTTGGAATGTTTTATTGGACAGTCTTTGATAAAACAGGTCATCATTGACAACAATAAGGAAGGGCGGGATAGACCAACTAATACAAATTGAGTGAATCATAAGGCTTCTCAGCAATCATTCCATGTCCTGGACATGTAAGTACTGGGGGATTATATTATATTTACTGGAAAATGATTTTTTTTTTGTTTTCAGTTAGAATTTGTAACCTACCCCAGGATTTAATAATTTTTCTTATTTTTTTAAAGTTTCTATCTATATATTATTTATATGTATTTTGCCTATTGGTGTATTCTTAGTATATAACAATTCAAAAAAATATTAAAATCAGTGCCATGATCATTACAAGGTATTATTCTTTTAGAGCTGGGATTGTCAACAATGGATGAAGTAGAGGATCCCATAGCCATAGTTGGCATAGGATGCAATTTTCCTGGAGGTAAGTGGTGGATATGAAGAACATAAATGTACTTAATGGGGGGTCATTTATCTTTAGTGATGACATTTATGTGTGTCTTTTCTTATTTTTTGTTGGATTGTTGGATTTATCTTCAAGGTTGATATATCAGGTAACTGAGTCTCTCTGTATTTTTTGACTTTCTATTAGTCTCAGACTCTTCTGCAGCTTTTTCTAAAGTCTTTCCTTTGCCTGGTCAGGTCTAGAGTTTACGAGCAACTTATTAACCACTTCTAAACAACTCATTAACCAAAATTGTGATTTTTTCATACATTCACATCTAGATTTTAAAGTTATATCAGACGCAACGCTGAAAAATTCCTGCGCCGCTAACTTTGTTAGGCGAGTGGAAAATTTGCTAATTTAGGAGCAAATATATCAAGTGTGCCAAAAAAATTCACAAAAATAACAGAAAAAGGAGAAAATTCTAAATGATCCCCTTTGTATTCTAATTCCAACCTGTTGTAGTTTTAATTTTAACAAGCAGATTTAGATTTTTCTTGCCGATGGGGATGGATTTAAGTTATTTTAATAAATTTGCTTAGATAAAATTCATATGCATTAAATAAGGTAAAGAACTGGAACACATGTAGGAATGATTTTGGTTCTGTCTAATATGTGTATGCGTAAAATTCTCATTCAACAGGTGAAGGAATTGAAAATTTTTGGAAAGTCATTTTTGAGGGCAAAAATTGTACAACAGAGCTACCTGACGAAAGATTCGACCTAAAAAAATGGTACGACTCTGATCAAAACAAACCAGGCAAAATATACACTAACCGAGCCGCTTTTGTTGAAGGGTAAGTACTGTGTGTCCATGAACTATCAATGCTAAAGGCACAATGTAGACATTTGGGGGACATTTAGTCTGTCTTTTTAGTCGAACCTGTCTATTTTTTTAATCAAATCTGGCATTTCAAAAGATTGCAAAAAAGTCTGGTCTCTTGAAATATTTGGAGTAGGCCAATTCTACGCTATTCTATAGCACATAGAATTGCACTACAACTTGCACTAGGAACAGATACAGGTTAAAGCTAGTCCACTACTCTGCCGGGCATGTCTCCGTCATGCCCACTTGATGGGAGGGAAGTAGTTGCAATTTCTTGCCGATGCGCCAGGAAGTGATTCTATATAAAGGCTTCTATATATTTTATAAATGGTTGTCTGTGCATTGCATGCATGAAAAACGAAAAAAAATTGAGAGAAAATAATGGGGCAGATGTATTATTGTATCTGCGCCACAAAAGTTTCGGGAACTCACGTATATTTTTGGCGCATAATTGTTGTGGATCATTTATAATGAGTTGGCATCAGAAAGAATATTTGTTTCCGATTATCCCGACTCGTCCATATTTTTTTGGCGCAAGTAGGCGTATATTTTTCACATCATCCGCCGCATTTCTGTGGAGTTTGACAGCATTTTTAGGTGCAAATTTTGGCGCAAAACAGACCAGGAAAAAAACAGTTTGACATCGAAATTTTTTTAAAAAGGCGCAGTCCATATAAGATTTTGGCACACATCTCATTTATGTCGCCATTTTTATGGCACCCGACTGATTAGTTCTGTCTGCACATCAATTACTTTTAGCCGTGCGCTACTTTAATACATCAGTCTATGCTTTCCATAGTCTGATTTCAGATGCAGATTGTCGAGGTTGCGACAGAATTAGTAAATCCCCCCCTCCCCAATGGGTCACAATAATGGGATTTTCATTGATGGCAAAAAGATGTGATGAACGCTCATCTGAATTAGCCTTTAGAATAAGTATTTAAAATATATGTTGTTGTAAGTATAGAAGGTTGTTGCACTATTTTGTGCTAAAGTTATTGAAAAAGCACAAATAATTTGTTCCATAAAAACTCACAAGCTGGAAATAAAATCCTTGAATCTGAACTCGCTGCTCTACATTATGTTCCTGTTCCCATGATTACTTGTTAGTCATCATACTGACAGCTATTATAGAGATACCTTGTTAGGACGGGGAGAATCTCCCGAATTAGTATATGAAACTTCATCTATGAGGGTCGACATTTGGATTGATCAAGGGCATCCTAGCATATAACAATAGGAGACATTCCCTAAGAGGGTCTCATACTAAAATAATGATCGAGCTGTTAGAATATGGCACATAAGATTGTGATAATTTATTAATTTCAGTGGCTGCTGAAGTATAAACCTCAAATAATGGTCAGCATTTATAAAATTTATTAAATAGGTGGCGCTGGAAACATGCTATTTCTTCAGTGTGATATAAGTTTGTGGTCCAAAGGATTAATGATTTGGCGCACAAACAAAATGGTCTTGAACTGTCTCCTCCATGTAGGTGAAATAGTACTCACTAGACGAGCTACTAGCTGCTTTAATTGTGCGCTGAAAATTGCGCCACAAAATAGGTCGCAAAAATAGAAGCATCACCATTTTACACCTAAAAAAACATAAACAATAAAAAACAATAACGGAAAACCACCGATATTGTGGCGCCAACACTTCATATATAAGGCGCCAGAGGTGTAGCAAGTGAAAAAGAATTTCTGCCAGTTTTCCATTTGAAAGTTGATAATAAATGTCCCCCGTTATGTTTTTATTCAGGATTAATGAATTTGACAATAAAGTCTTTGAAATGAATAATTCTGAGACTGACAACATGGATCCACAACACAAATTATTACTTGAATGCACGTACAGAGCTCTGGAAGACGCAGGCTACCCCTCTGAAAGTATACGAGGAAGTAAAACAGGCGTGTTTATAGGTAGGTGACATTTCCTTACAAAGTAAAATTACATAGTTGCAAAGGGGATCGGGGAAGGAAGACAATTGTCTAGGTTGTCCTTGGTTTTCCCTTATGGTGGTGGTTAATCAGATATTTTGTGGGTCTTACATGTGGCAGAAAATTCACCACAAGAACTGACTGTCTTCAGAGCTATGCCTCAGAATCTACAGTCCTCAGGTAGTAAGACAAATTTATGTAGCAATATACATGTTCACTACAGAATAATTAGTAATAAAAATCAACAAGTATATCTTGTACTTGAGAAAGTCTGTCTTAGCACCATCTTATCCTAGCACCAGAACCAGGTTCAGTACAAAAAAGCAGCACCAGAACTAAGCTCATTACATAAAAACAGCACCGGAACCAAGATCAGAATGAAGAGGAATGTGCAGGGGCGCGCATATTTAGCATTTTGTCCCTGGCTAATTATGAGAAATTGGCCTAATAAACCACTACCAGAATGTTGTCAACCAGATGAGCATCTTCTAGATCATGTTTGTTTCATGGTCTGGTGTGGTAGCATTATCCAGGAAATCAACTTTGAAGTGAGATGTAAATTGGTTTCATAAAGTCAAGGAGGGGGAGAGTGTAACACTGAAGTCAAGCTTTGCCTGCCTTTGAACACCCCCTTCGCTGTAATTCATTGATTAGATGTCCTGTAGTCCAGCGCATTACATGGGAGGAAGGGTTCAGAGGCAGTGATAGCTTGACTTCCATGTTAAACACTCCGCCTCCCTGACTTTATACATCTAACTTACATTTCACTTTAAAGTAGATATTTTGGATGATGCCACCAAGCTGGGCCATGAAAGAAACCTGATCTGGAAGGTGTTCAAATGCTTGACAACACAGTGGTAGTGGTTTATTAGGCCAATTTCTTATGACAGGTTCTATATCATTATGTCTCCAATCTCCTGAAGTTTCTGGTGGGCGGCTGTGATGGCATACAATTCTACACCAGGGCCTGAATGTTTGGGCTAAAGTGAGTGCTTAGGCGATGGGCAGGAACACACTGCACTGGCTTCCTCTGTCAGTGCATCCATTCAAGCCTCTCCACGTCCACTTGGCATAAAGGGGGAAATAATCGCAGTTACTGGCGGTTCAAGGCCAAATAACTGGCATATAAACCCTGATAAATGTCCCCTTTTGAGTGGTGTGTAGGAGGGTAGACAGATAGTAAATGCTATACGCTATCAAAAGTAATTTAAAGGGGCTATCCGGGCATAAAAATTTACTTAGGACCGGGCTGGGGCGGGCTATTTAAAAATAATAAACGTGTACTTACCTCCTCCGGCACTGCTGATGTCCTGCGCCATGGTCTGTTTGATCCATGCCCCTGTTTGTTTACAGGGGCACAAAAGACGCACACAGGAGCTTCCGGCCGGCAAGGTGGCCAGCTCCTCCCATCCGGCCCTATCTCTCTGAGTTGTAAGCGCTGGGTGATGGTGTCAGATGGGAGCTTCCGGACGGCAGGAAGCTCCCTGTGCACCCTTATAAAACAAACCCGCGCGCAGATGAGATGGACCGCGGTGGCGGGGGAGGTAAGTACACGTTTATTATTTTTAAATAGCCTGGCCCTAATTAAATTTTTATACCCGGATAACCCCTTTAAGAGTGCAATATTCGTTAATGGAGTTCTTAACAGCACTTCACAGATGAAAGAAATTTTATTAGAACATGATCATGATGATTCCTATGTAAATTTGTTGCAGAATTTCACTGTAGATTTCACCAGTTTGACTTCCAAGTTATTATTTAGGAGTTGTAGCCATGGGGTAATGTTAACCTAATTTTTCATTTTTTAACATTTATAGGTCTCATGAACAGAGATGCTGACTCCATTTATAACAATTGTCCAGATAACATCAACCATTTTAATGGCACTGGGACAGCAACCAGCATAGCAGCCAACAGGATATCCTACTGCTTCAACCTGACAGGACCATCCCTATCCATCGACACGGCCTGTTCTTCATCCTTGGTTGCTTTACATTACGCATGCCAAGCCATCAGACAAGGTAAAACAATTAAATGCAATATGTATCTAATATGAACAATAAAATAATGAAGATAACTATTTTTGGTAAAAATGTGACAAATCAAGATCTACTGACATTCTGTACAGTAATGAAGTGTATTGTGGGGCATGGAGCTGGTGCATTGGTCAGACAGGAGTACCTTGTGCCCACCAAAGGAAATCATTTTTGGGACCCACCCTTCGACTAACTAGAGAAAATGCCAGACCACTCCACCCCAGTCTTACTCTACACCTCTTATTAGTTGGTTTATTATATAAATAATAAATAATAATATGCCAGATTTTGGGGTACTTTCAGTTGATAATCTGCCACAAACTTAAATGGTTTGTCCACTTTTAGCAAAACCAATATGTTTTCTACATCTCTGCTTGCTAGTGATGTGTTGTTCACATACGAGCCGGCTCTAACAAGTTCAAAGATTTTTTTCATTTTTAATTTTATTTGGGGTTCAAATTGGAAAAAAGGCTTTTTTGTAATTTATAGTACATGTTTTTTTCAGTTATTATTTTCAAATTAACTCAAAATGGACATTATTAGGCTCGGTCAAACATGGCAATATTTTTGTAGTGTAGCAGGGGATTTTTTTTTATACGGGGAAATGCAAATGTATTTTTTATGAATATTTATTCATATTTTGTGTGTGTGTTTATACTTTATATTTTCCCCATGATTCCACAAAAGACCCTTGTGGGACATTTCCCCTATAACTGGGGCATCTATAGGAGTCTCAGTTACAGGGGGGAAACGACCACCTGTGAGGACTGATGTTATTCACAGCTGTACTGGGTCTAATAATAATAATAATAGACCCAGCAGCTCTGGTTAACCCCTCTAGACCCAGTGGTCACGTGACAGCCAGGTCTATAATGATGGCGGCAGCGCCGACTCTGCTCCTCAGTACATCTCGCTACTTCAGCCTGATGCTGTGAGGAGCGAAGCGTTAATAATCTGCATCTCTCTTCTCCCTGGTGTCTCTGGTTGTCTGGGTCTCGTGGAAGCAGAAGAAAACGTCTAAAGACGTCACTGCAGACTCTTGACCCCTTAATGACAGCTTATTACGACGGTCATTAAGGGTACTTCCTCTGATGCAACGCCTTTCTACGGCAGCACATCAGAATAAGATTTAGGGACGTCGGGTCAGTCTGGTGTCATTGGTTGGCTGTGATATCACCGCCCAGACCCGGCACTGACACCCGGGATCGCAAAAAACTCTGATCGGGTCTTTAACCCCTTACACGCCGTGGTCAAGTATGACCGCGGCATGTAAGTGTCCCCACCGTAGATCGCCCCCCCCCCTGGTGGGCTTACCGGTGGATAAGATCCCTCCTGCCACAGCCCCGGGGTCCGGCGATTGCCCCGAGGCCGTCGGCTTCTGTTCTCGGTGGGTACACTGTAATACAAGTGTATTGCAGTTTAAAGACTTGAACAAGCTATCGGATGAATGCTTGTTCAAGCCAAGAAGTAGAAAATGTAAAAGAGTGAAAAAAAAAGATTATGTCATTTTATAATATGATTAAATAAATAAATAAAAGTCCCATAATCTGCCCAATTACACATAAAATGCAAATAAAGTACATAAAACACAAAAAAAATACATATCTGGTATCACCGCATGTGTATTAATCTGTACAATAAATCTAAATCAATACTGAACCCGCTCGGTGAACGACGTAAAAAAAAAACACAAAAAACTTCCGTTAATATACAATTTTCCATCAAACACCGTCACAAAAAATGTTCTAAAAAGTGATCAAAAAAAGTTATGTTCCCTAATATGATACGACTGAAAAGAACAACTCTTTTCGCAAATAATAAGCCCTCAACCATATCTGACAACAGAAAAATACAGAAGTTATGGCCCTGAAAAGTTGTCAATAGTAAAAGCACTGCAATTTCTCCAATATTGGTTTTGCTCAGTAAAATTGAGCAAAGATAATAAAAACTATATAAATGAGGTATCACCGCAATCGTAGTGAAACAGAGAATAAAGATAAAATATTATTTTTAGGTTATTGTGAGCGGAGGAAAAAAAAAGTGCTAAAAATTCCAAATAAAAATTGATCATTTTGTTTGTGCCCCCCTTGAAATAGTTAATAAAATCTCATGAATAAGCTTTAGACCCCCAATATGAATTATCTATACATTGTATCTCATCCCGCAAATAATAAGCCCTCATATGTTCGCATTACCAAAAAAAATTAAAAATTATAGCTTGTACAATGTGACAATACAAATCTGCTGTGAATGGTGCTGCTTTCATCCTATGCCCGGCCAGCAGTCACCACCACACATGGTATCAGTACACTTGGGAGAAATTGGGTATCAAATGTTGCTGAGCGTTTAATCATTTAATTTATTATGAAATTGTCAGTTTTGGCCTAAATGAATGTATTTTCCAAAAAAAGTTTCTAAATCGCAGGTCCATATTTTTTTAACCCATGTGAAACACTTAAAGGGTTAATAGACTTAATAGAAGTTGTTTTACGTTGAGGGGTGAACTTTTTATAATGATAATTTATGGGGTTTTACTATTATTTAGGCCTTTCAAAGTCACTTGAAAGCTGAGTTGTCCCTCAAAATGTGAGTTTTGGCAATTTTCATGAAAATAAGAAAAATGGCACCTAAAGTTCTGCACCTCATAACAAATAAAATATCATCTCAACATAAAGCAGACATTCTGTAAATGTTAATTATTAAGCTTTTTGGGTAGTTTTACTTCCTGTCTGGAAAGCAGAACATTTAAAACTTGGAAAATGAAGAATTTTTACAAACTTTTGCAAAATTTTCACTTTTTTTCAAAATGAAACGCAAAACCTATCACTTAAATTTTACAACTAACATGAAGTACAATGGGGGTAATTTACTTACCCGGTCCAGTCGCGATCCCGCGGCGCATTGTCCGACGTGGATTCGGATTCTGCCGGGATTCACTAAGGTCGTGCGCCCGATATGCAGCAGGTGTCGCTGCTGCGCCGAGGTCTGCCGGAGTTCACCTTCTTCTTCCTGGTGCATGTAAGGGCTTGATCTTGCGACACATTTTGTTTTTTAAGTTCCGCATTTTTTCAGAATCCATCGGGTTGTCCGACGGCCACACCCTCCGATTTCTGTCATGTGAAAGCCGGTGTGATTGTGCTGAAATCTGATCGCGTGCGCCAAAATCCCGCCACAAAACGTAAAAATTTGGGAAATCCTACGGAATTGCGGCCACGGAGCCTGGATATGTTAAAGCGTTCCGAAGTTAAAACTAATTATCGTGAGACATGTCAGATTTGAAAAATCAAGTCTGTTCATTGAGCTGAAAACTAGTGTCGGTGATAAGGGGTTAAAGTCAGCGGGCGGTCTGAGTGGAGTTAAATAGGATTGTGTTTTCTTTTCTAATTGGAATAGTTTTGTGTCAACCCGTACCTTTTCTGTTCACCACTTTTGCCTTGTTGGTATTAGAGCGCTGCACAACCAAGCTTAGCTAATGAGTTATCAATCTTGTTAGGAGATGCTCAATGCTCCTCCCCTATGGAGAAAACTGGCAAATGAGAACAGAGGTGACAAAGAAAGGGAACTGAGGTAGTTTCTGACAGAAAGGAAAAATACTATGATCCTGAGGTAAAGTCCAGAGAGTATGGCAAGAAATTAAGTCTAAAAGACTATAGGGAAGTGAAGTGACATCCACCCATTTATATTTTTCCGATTTTGAACAGTTTTGTATCTCTTATACTGCCATCTTGTATATATGCTGCCTTTGTGTTCATTTTGTTCATCTTTGTGCAATGATGAAAGATGTGACTCTTGTTATAATAATCTTTATTTAATAATAATCTTTATTTAAATAGCACCATCATATTCTGTAGCGCTTTACAAATCAATCAGGGACACACATAAAATATAATATTACATTACAGAGTACAAACAGTCATATGGAACAATAGGACTGAGGGTCCTGCTCACAAGAGTTAACAGTCTATGAGGATGAGGGGTGACACAAGAGCTTACAGTCTATGAGGATCAGGGGGTGACACAAGAGCTTACAGTCTATGAGGATGAGGGGATGACACAAGAGCTTACAGTCTATGAGGATGAGGGGATGACACAAGAGCTTACAGTCTATGAGGATGATATTGTTTGTAAGGCGATATTCACTACTACTTCCCCTCTAAGAATACTAGTAAATGAGCCATGAGGTGAGTTAAGAGGTGAATTAAGAGTTTAAGCTGAGGTAATAACAAAATATTAAAACCTTGAGGTAAAAGTCAGAGAATATGACAAGAGAGAAAGCGTAGGGAAACCTGTCAGTTTGATTTGAGACACTACATCACCCACAGTTGAGCTGAGGTATTTTTTGACAGAAAAGAAAATGACAATGATCCTGAGGTAAAAGTTATAGAATATGATGAGAGATAAAGCCCAAAATAGTAGAGGGACGTGCAGTGACATCCAGTATTACTTTTTCATATACAAACAGTTTTATTCCTTTTATACTCCCATCTTATATGTAGGCTGCCTTTATGTTCATTCAAAATATCTTTGTGCAGTGTTGTTGAATTTGTTTTAATTTAATTTTTTTTAATTTGGCTACTTATTTAACCCCTAAGCATTTACTGTATCAGCATTTTATGCTGGCTGGTCCTTTTAGGGTCCTACTTATGATGCACTGCCTTCGTACAATGGCTTTTCAGAAGAATATAGTGGGACATTTGCACACTCACATTCAGAAAAGCTTGGATCTTGAAGTATCTTCATATCTGTTTGACCCTTAGGCTGTGGTCACACGTGGCTCTTTGAACACGTTTTTGGCCTGTTTTTAAGCAGTCCATCAAAAAACGCATGCATTTTTTGAAAACGCATCAGTTTTTGACCAGTGTTAATTAAGATAATTGGTAAAACCTGTCAAAAACGGATGCCTTTTTTGACGGACTGCTTAAAAACTGTCCAAAAACGTGTTCAAAACGCCACGTGTGACCGCAGCCTTAGACCGTAGCGGGCAACGGCAGTGCACGGGGAGAGGAGGAGGTGGTGAGCGCAGCTCAAACCCCCTCTTTCTCTATAGGAAGTTATGGCGCACGGCGCCGTACTAAGGACAAAGATAGGATATGTCCTATCTTTTTCCGGGGTACGGAGCGCTACGGTGCCGCACGTGTGCTGCACCATACCGCTCCCGTAGGGCGCCGTGCGCCCATTGCCGTCCTTGGGGGACGTATATCGGCCGTATATACGTCCCCCATACGGCAGTGTGAATGTAGCCTTAGACCATGCCATCATACATGAACTGTGATGTCTAAGTGGATTCAAAAGGGGAGAGCACACTCTGTCACCCACTTCCATCTTCAAATGTGATTGCAGGGTGCCATGTCATCACATAGCACCCTGTTGCCCACTAAAGGCTCGGAAGTCTGCCTGTGGCAGATTTTTTATTAAAGACAGAGGCATGGTCTAATAGAATGCCTGCCAGTTTCTATTGGTATAAGACAATGCATTACACAAGTAATGCAGTGTATTATACAAGCAACTAAGTGATCACTTTTCAGTTACCTTCTAGTAGGACAAGATAATTAATAATGGTTCAAAACTTACAAAACTAACACTGAAAGAGAAAATGCTATTATGAATACTAAGATTACACAAATGAAAACATGCAAATGTTGCTCCAAATTATAAGGGCTATTTCACACCTGTGAGAGAAGAGTCCTTGATTACAGGTGGAGCAGACTGCTGGGGACAGGATTCCTTGCATTATATATTTATATATCACGAAAGGAGTCCCTGCTTCCCCACTAATTTGTAGGGTCTATTTGAGGCAAAGTTCATTGCAGCCCATTTATGTTCTTGCATCTCAGTTTTTTAATTCCCCACCTTCCTAAAGCCACTAGTTTTAGCTACATCATATTGATGGTTGACAATTAGTCATGGGCTGCACTGAGGGTGTGGTCACACGTTGCAGTTAAAACTGCATCGCAATCAGCTTTGAGGTAGTTTTAGGTGCAGTTTTGTCAATTTAACAGGTGAAAGACATAAACTGAACGGGTGAATGACATTTGTGGAGCAGGATTCCCTTTCAAAATCAAATTTACTCGTTCAGTTCATGTCTTTCCCCTGTTCATTTGACAAAACTGCACCTAAAACCACCTCAAAGCTGAGTGCAATGCAGTTTTAACTGCAACGTGTGACCGCACCCTGAGGCTTATATGAGACTATAGGTTTTTACATAAGAAACAAGCCCTCACACAGATAAATGACTCTTAGAAGGAAATGATGCAGAGTTAAAATAAAAAACGGTTTTCAATGGCAGATGTTTTCTTTTTTAAATCTTATATTTAAAGCTGAGTGTATGTGAGTGTATGTGTGGGAGGTATGAGGTAAGATGGATAGGGATAGAGACAGAGAGAAAGGCAAGGAGAGTGAGTGGCAGGGAGAGTGAGTGACAGAGATACAGACAGGGAGAGTGAGTGACAGGGGACAGGAAGAGTGAGGGGCAGGGAGACAGGCAGGGAGATTGAGTGAGTGATTGAGAGATATACAGGGAGAGTGCATGAGTGTCAGAGAGACAGGCAGGGAGAGAGAATGACAGAGAGACAGGCAGGGAGAGTTATTGAGAGACAGGTTGCGAGAGTGATTTAGAGACAGGTAGAGAGAGAGGGACAGAGAGAGTGAATGAGAGACAGAGAGACAGGAAGGGAGACTGAGTGACAGAGAGACAGGCAGGGAGAGTGAGTGACAGAGAGACAGTCAGGGAGAGTGAGTGAAAGACAGGCAGGGAGAATGAGTCAGTGATAGACAGAGAGACAGTCAGGGAGAGTGAGTCAGAGACAGGCAGGGAGAATGAGTGAGAGACAGGCAGAAAGAGTGAAAGAGAGACAGGTAGGGAGAGTGAGTGACAGACAGGCAGAGAGAGTGCCTAAGAGACAGAGAGACATGCAGGGAGAGTTATTGAGAGACAGAGAGACAGGCAAGGAGAGTGATTGAGAGATAGGTAGAGAGAGTGAGTGAGAGACAGGCAAAGAGAGTGAGTGACAGGCAGGGAGAGTGAGTAAGAGGCAGACAGGGAGGGTGAGTGAGAGACAGAGAGACAGACAGGAGAGTGAGTGACAAAGAGATAGGCAGGGAGATTGAGAGACACAGGGAGAGTGAAGGAGAGGCTGGCAGGGAGAGTGAGTGAGAGACAGACGGGGAGAGATAGATATAGAAAAATTATTTTTTGTTAAGAGCAGCTAAGAGCAGTTATTTACTATCCCTGGCAACACCGAGATCTACAGCTGGTATATTATATAAAAAGGGATAATGACTTTATGTGAAACCCAAAATTGGGCTTTTACAAACTACAATTTGTCCTGAAAAAAAATGACCCTATAAAGCATTAGTGACAGAAAAATAAATAAACTATATATCTTTTAGAAGGCATTACTAAAAAGTTCAGAGAAATAGCTTGGTGCAATGCGAAAATGTTGCTATAGTAAGGAGTTATATATTCATCCAGGTTCTCTAAAGATCAAGAACCCCTCAGTTTGACAGATGACAGCATTATGCTGTGTAGGAAGACTTTAATTTATATTATCATTTCTGTACATTTACCAGGTGATTGTGAGATGGCGATATGTGGTGGTGTCAGCTGTATCATTGAACCTCGCGTCTTTGTTGCCCTTTGTAAAGCAAAAATGCTTTCTGCTGATGGAACCAGCAAGCCTTTCTCCACCAGAGCTGATGGATATGGGAGAGGAGAAGGATGTGGCATTGTTCTTCTAAAATCTTCAAAAAAGGTATCAAATATAACTTTGAATAGAAAACCATAGGTCACGATAAGAATATGAGAAAGAGAGAGAGAAAACCCTTTGGGCTAGTAAAGTCATTGTCAATCAGATTCATAATAATTACGTCGGCATCTATAATCTATAATCTGAATATTTCCCTGTTGACCTACTTGTAAAAATAAATGATATATAAACAGTGAGATATAGGAAGTCCAGCAGCAGGCAACATGGAACAGATTAGCCAGCAAGAATACACTAAATGGAAATATCTGACTCCAAGCAAGCCAAACTGCACATTTTTCCAAAGAAAGTTATGGAGAGGAGGTCGGAGGAGGTTGTCAAAGGCTAGAGAAAGAAAATACACAGGCAAATCAATGGTGCCACCTATTGGGGCACATTTACAAAGAGCTTTTTTCAGCACTTTTTTCAGACTTTGCACAATCTTGTCTGCGCTCCTACTGTGGCGCAGCTTTGCTAGCCTCCATGCGACACAAATTAGGCGACTGATTCGGACCGAGCGTCGTATTTAACATTCAAATTGTGTCGCATGCCCTATGTTAAAGGTGCACCACAAAAAGATGGTGAATTCTGTAGGGCAAATGCGGGGAAGCGCTGTTCCTAGCATTATACACGGAAATATCACTTTTAGTTCATTTTCCGACTTGCTAAGTAAATGTGCCCCATTGTCTTTAAATCATATCACCACTGCTAAATACTTCTTAATTCAATACAAAGAAGCTTTATTGGCAAGCAGAAATTAGCAATCCAAAAGCTTTGCTGGCGCTGATAAAAGGGGGGACATAAGTTAAATTTTTAAAAATATAAAGCATAATAACATCAGCTTTGTGTATGGAAACAACATGTAACATGTTATTAATCTCTTTAGGCTAAAAAAGAATACTGTAAAATCTCCATGTGAAGGAGCTTTGGCTATAAACAATAACATTTAACATTATTATAACATATCTTATATTTTCACCTTGTGCAGGCCAAAGAAGAATACTGTAAAATCTGGGGACTTATAAGTGCAAGTGCAGTAAACCAAGATGGACGCTCTGCATCTCCAATCACAAGGCCATCTCAACATCTGCAAGAAATGTTATTGCAGCACATCTACAGCAAGATAGATCCATGTTCTGTGCAGTATGTTGAGGCTCATGGTACTGGAACACCAACTGGTGACCCAATAGAAGCCTCAAGTGTTGGTAATGTTATCGGGAAAAACATGTAAGGAATGAAACCTTGAAAATGGATCTGTTAAAGGAATATTGGACATACAGAACGGACTGCTGGGGTTGCTGGTTGAATAAAGTCTTCTCATGATGCATCATGAAATTATCCCTCCATCTTACATTATTCTAAGGAAAAATGGCATTAAAATAATGAGAATCCAATCTAGAATTCCACCAGTCCTGTAAAAGGCAAGAGGACATGCAAATTTGGAAGAATGGCAGGAATTAATTGTTTTGGGTTTGGTGAACTAATGCTCAGTTGTGTCAAACAAAGCAACAAGAATATCCAAATATCATTCAAAAGATCTGTTGAAATATTCATATATCGCAGCTTCAAGCAAATCCTTCAACTCTGTATTGAGGACACAAAAAACGTGCTAAGGCAACCAACATCCTTATCCCTGGAGACCTGGTCTACACGCAGCTTGTAGAAGAATCATCTAATTACAAGTACAGAACAGGATTTCTGGCCTCTTCCTTATCTCACTACACCAACAGCTAAAAACAGTCATCAATATGACCCAGTAGCTAATCCAGTCCTCATATAGTATTTGTATTCGTGGGAACGGAGTCCTTTATAAAGGGATGTGTAAGATGTTACTGAACTTGAGAAGTGTTCAGAAAGAAATGTCTAGAGATAGACAGAATAAGATTTTATACTTCCATTTCGGGTGTACAGTTGTTGGAGAAAAGAGCTGATGATTTTTTCAAGTCCGATGTGGCCCAGTTGCTGCTCTTCACGATACAGGTGTCATTGTGGCTCTTTCTGTCACATTGGGGGTGAAGCCAGACTCCATTGTAGACATTCATTTGAGAAGTTGCTGCAGCTCATTGTTCCTGGACTTCTTTCTCTAGAAGATGCTGTGAAAGTCATATATTCAGGAGCCACTGCAATGTAAGGCTACTGGGGGAAGTATGCGGTAGTCCGGAATCTACCAGTGACTGAAGTATCAAAATAATTAATCAATATGAGGTAAGGTGTGCATTGCTGCTTTAACAGCCCTAACTTCATGCACTGTCTGTGACACTAACACAATCGAAAAACTCATGGAAACTGTCCAAAGAATCTAGCAAAAGAATATATTTCTCCACACACTCAATGTTCCTGCACAATATCACAGCCCCATGATGGATCCATATTAACGGAGTTAAAAGAGAAACTGCAAGATATACAAAGAACAGAAACCAGAAGTTGTTCTTATTTTCACAGTGCAGGAAAGCCGGCATCCAAAAATTCAACGCTGGTAGTTACTGGCTGAAATATCTGAACCAGTTCTCTTTCAACAAGCTATTGAAGTTTCAGCAAAGATAAAGAAAACACTCTGTTTATTGAAATCAGTCCCGAAGAGCACTACAGAGAACATCATGAACTTTAGAACGGAAAACAAACAGTATTACCCTATAACACCTCAAAAGAAATGAGACCATCTTTTCTACTCTCGAAAGATCGTTTACACGAGGATATAATCCTGACTGGGTAATGTATTTGAAGATATAAGTCTTTCTCATCAACAATCCCAAGATACCATTTGATCACTATCAAGAAGGATATTAAATTTGAAAAATTAGACAAGGAGACGAAACAACATCAAGTCGCAACCATCCATAATACACATCAGAGTGAAGTTTCACAGAGTTTCAATGTAAAGTGTCAAATGAACTTACACCATATGTCTAATGAACAACAAAATTGGGGGTCTGCCCTAATTCCGGTGCATTCTATCGAACTTGGATTGGCAGCAGCAATGATAACTGTAAACCTAAATTGCCTTTATGTTCTTTAGAACATCATGCAAATTTTCCAGCCCCTGTGTTCTTACCAAGACTCCAGGACCCTAAGCATCAAGCTACACCAGAGAATAAGGGGTGGTCTTTGAAGTTCATATCACCACGTCTTTGCAAGTGGTGTTGCCGGTTTTTTGGTATGGTTATTGTGATTGCAGATCAAAAATAACAGTAGCAAAAGAAGACAAAACAATCTCAGCCAAACAAATTTACAAGATACTTCTATATTCAATTCAGAACATATATATGCAGCTTTCCAAATTGGATTTGATATGGGGAAGCGCATACAAGCACTTGGTGATGTTATTATGATAAGATTGAATGAAGGAATTGCCAGAATAATGTCAGTGAAGAAGCAGGGAAAACATGTTGAGTACCACATACACCAGTTCTATTAGACTTTTCTCCAAATGGCTGTTGTGTGGGATCGGTACGAAAACTAACGATCTTCCATCATCCATAGACAGGTTTAAGTTCTCAGCCTCTACAAAGAAATGATCATCTGATGCAATCTAAAAACAACGAAAAATTACTGATTGTGGATGTTTTTGCTGATAAAAATGCCAGTTTAGTTGAAATAAAAAAAGTGCTAGATGCATTTGTAAAACATAGCACAAACAAACCAGAAAAACTGTTTTTTTTCAAGTTAAATGCAAAATGTTCACCATCCATTCACAGACAAGAAATTGTGCCAAAAATGTTGTATACCTCAGACGATCTTGAATAGGTAAAAACTTATCAACCTACAGGCAGAATGAACTGAACTTTATACCTCTAATGGTGGGAATACAGATATGAAACAAAGGCTTTTAAACAGTGGATGTAAGATGTTGTGTTTATGTGGGGAATCCAAAGAGAAAACACATATTCTGAACAACCTTACTCAATATCTAGCAAAGTGCTGTGAAATTATCGACGCTTATTCTTATCAGTAAAAAAAAGAACAAACCCCAGCCTTCTATTACGGACAGTGACAATGGAGGACATTGACGTATACAGTGGATCACTTAACCCTGGTTTGCTTTTATTGGAATGACAAGAACCTGTGTCATTGAAATCAATGTTACATCCAGCTCATTGACAATTAGCTCCCAAGTCCAAGATGTTGCGGCACTAGCCCAAGTCTTTATAACTATAACCCGGAGGACCACAACCAGAGAATCTGGATCAAAGAGGGTTCTATTTACCATGATACACTATATACAACACAAAACCTGACACGGAAATGACACAGCAGATGGTTTTTTACAGAAATCTGATATTTTATTACATTTATACATCAGAACCTTAATTCACAAACATGTCAGCCAAACATGCTAATAACAAGTTTCTCGAGATTAAATAATACAGATGTGAAGATTTGTGTCGATCAAATTAGCTGCCACACGATGACTATTTTCCGGTTAGTCTCTCCAAGCTGGAAATATGGGAAACTTTGTACTGAACTCTTCTCTCCTCAGTATAAGCATGAAACTTGTTGCCTCTGGATTTGCAGGATTGTGTGACTGCAGTGGGAAAAGATGTTAAGAAATCCAAGTTGTGATCGAGTGTGGCTTGCTATCCAACACTGCAACCTCTCACATCACGTCTTCCAGAGAATGTTTGCTACTTAGTCAAAAAAGCTCTCTTTCGTGCAAAATGCTCCCTGCATCTCATTTTTTGTCCTAACCTGGGAATTTAACACATAAGCTGCCGCGTCCTGAATAAGCCAAAACTTGTAATTTTAACATCTGATGCAAAGTCAGTCTTGTGTACAGTTTTGTCTAAAATGGCAAAACGGTGTGGATTGACGGTGATATCTTTGGCAGAAGGGAGGTTGATAGAAATGCACCTACATGGTTTATTCTTCTCCGAGTGCTGGAATGTCACTGAGAGGGTTTTGAGGCTTTCCACTTCTCAAAGATGTATTTTGTATCAGATCACAAAAATATAAAAACTGGGCACAATCTCACTATCTGACAGGAATCAGGACCTTCATATTCACTTACTTGTACTTTCTTCTGTTTTCCAAAAGGCATATTTACAACAACAAGCAAAGACTGCACAATTGGCTTTATCCATATCTTCAGAAAACAATATTATTATCCCCAAAAATTTGATTCAGACCGTATGTAGTGAACCTGCATAGTTCTAGAGAATCACTACTTATAACTCAGTCCTTACCTGTAATTGAGAGCAAGATAGATCCATGCTCTGTGCAATATGTTGAGGCTCATGGTACTGGAACACCAACTGGTGACCCAATAGACTGCAGCAACTTCTCCACTGAATGTCCTACAATGGAGTCTGGCTTCACCCCCCAATGTGACAGAAGAGCCACCAATGACACCTGTATTGTGAAGAGCAGCAACTGGGCCACATCTGACTTGAAAAATCATCAGCCTTTTCTCCAACAACTGTACCACGAAATGGAAGTATAAAATCTTATCATCTTGTCTATCTCATACATTTCTTTCTGAACTTCTCAAGTTCAATTAACACTTACACATCCCTTTATAAAGGACTCCGTTCCCACAGAATACAATACTATATGAGGACTGGATAGCTACTGGGTCATATTGTATGACTGTTTTAGCTGTTGTGGTGATTGAGATAAGGAAGAGGCAGAAATCCTGTTCTGTACTTGTATTAGATGACTCTTCTACAAGCTGCCGTGTAGACCAGGTTCTCCAGGATAAGGATGTTGCGTTGCTTAGCACGTTTTTTGTGTCCTCAATACAGAGTTGAAGGGATTTGCTTGAAGTGCTGATAATATGAATATTTCAACAGATCTTTTGAATGATATTTGGACGTATTCTTGTTGCCTTTGATTTGACAACACAACTGAGCATTAGTTCACCAAACCCAAAACAATTAATTCCTGCCATTCTTCCAAATTTGCTGTCCTCTTGCCTTTTACAGGACTGGGTTGGAATTCTAGATTGGATTCCTCAATTATTTTAATGCCATTTTCCTTAGAATAATGTAAGATGGAGTGATCTATTTCAGATGCATCAAGAAGAACTTTATCAACCAGCAACCCCAGCAGTCCGATTCTGTATGTCCAACATTTCCTTTAACAGATCCATTTTCGTTCATTCCTTTACATGTTTTTTCCCGATAACTTACCAACACTTGAGGCTTCTATTGGGTTCACCAGTTGGTGTTTCCAGTAACCATGGCCTCAACATACTGCACAGAACATGGATCTATCTTGCGTAGATGTTCGCAATACATTTCTTGCAGTGTAGATGGCCTTGTGATTGGGAGATGCAGAGGTCCATCTTGTTTACTGCACTTGCAATAAGTCCCCAGATGTTTACAGTATTCTTCTTTGGCGCGCACAAGGTGAAATATAAGATATGATAATAATGTTAAATGTTATTGTTATAGCAAAGCTCCTTCACATGGAGATTTACAGTATTCTTTTTCCTAAAGAGAGAAAACATGTTACATGTTGGTTTCCAACACAAAGCTGATGTTATTATGCTTTATATTTTTAAAATTAACTTATGTCCCCCTTTTATCAGCGCGCAAAGCTTGGATTGCTAATGTTGCTTGCCAATAAAGCGTTCTTTGTATTGAATGAAGAATATTTAGCAGTGGTGATATGATTTAAAGACAATGGGGCACATTTACTTAGCAAGTCGGAAAATGAACTAAAAGTGGATATTCCGTGTATAATGCTGGAAAGCGCGTCCCGCATTTGCCCTACAGAATTCACCATCTTTTTGTGGTCACTTTAACAATAGGGCATGCGACACAATTTGAATGTTAAATACGACGCTCGGTCCGATCAGTCGCCTAATTTGTGTCGCATGGAGGCTAGCAAAGTGCGCCACAGTAGGAGCGCAGACAAGATTGTGCAAAGTCTGAAAAGAAGTGCTGAAAAAAGCTCTTTGTAAATGTGCCCCAGAAAAGTGGCACCATTGATTTGCCTGGTTTTCTTATTCTCTAGCCTTTGACAACCTCCTCGACCCTCTCCATAACTTTCTTTGGAAAAATGTGCAATTGTTGGCTTGCTTGGAGTCAGATATTTCCATAGTGGTAGTCGTCTGCTGGCTAATCAGTTCCATGTTGCCTGCTGCTGGAACTTCCTATATCTCACTTTTTATTAGTCATTTATTGTTACAAGTAGTCACAGGGAATTTGCAGCTCATTGTTCTGGACTTCTTTCTCTAGAAGATGCTGTGAAAGTCATATATTACAGGAGCACACTGCAATGTAAGGCTACTGGGGGAAGTATGCTGGTAGTCGGAAATCTACCAGTGACTGAAGTATCAAAAATAATTAATCAATATGAAGGTAAGGTGTGCATTGCTGCTTATAACAGCCCTACTTCATGCACGTTGTCTGGTGACACTAACACAATCGAAAAACTCCATGGGGAACTGTCCAAAGAATATAGCAAAAAGAATATATTTCTCCACACACTCAATGTTCCTGCAGCATATCACAGCCCCATGATGGATCCTATATTAAACGGAGTAAAAGAGAAACTGCAAGATATACAAAGACAGAAACAAGAAGTTGTTCTTATTTCAACAGTGACAGGAAAGCCGGCATCCACAGAAGATTTCACGACTGGTAGTTACTGGGCTGAAAATATCCGTGAACCAGTTCTCTTTCAACAAGCTATTGAAGTTTCAGCAAAAGATAAAGAAAACACTCTGTTTATTGAAATCAGTCCTCGAAGAGCACTACAAAGGAACATCATTGAAACTTTAGAACGGAAAACAACAGTATTACCCATTATACAACCTCAACAAGAATATGAGACCATCTTTTCTACTCTGAAAGATCTGTTTACACGAGGATATAATCCTGACTGGTGTAATGTATTTGAAGAATATAAGTCTTCTCCATCAACAATCCCAAGATACCAATTTGATCACATCAAGAAGGATATTAAATTTGAAAAAATTAGACAAGGGAACGAAACAACATCAAGTCGCAACCATCCATTAATACACATCAAGAGTGAAGATTTCACAGAGTTTCAATGTAAAGTGTCAAATGAACTTACACCATATGTCTATGAACACAAAAATTGGGGGTCTGCCCTAATTCCAGGTGCATTCTATGTCGAACTTGGATTGGCAGCAGCAATGAATAACTGTAAACCTAAATTGCCTTTATGTTCTTTAGAAATCAGTGCAAAATTTTCCAGCCCCTGTGTTCTTTACCAAGACTCCATGGACCTAAACATCAAGCTACACCAAGAGAGCAACGGGGTGGTCTTTGAAGTTCTATCATCCCACGTCTTTGCAAGTGGGCAGATCCAAAAACATAACAGTAGCAGAAAAGAAGACAAAACAATCTCAGCCAAACAAATATTACAACGAAGTACTTCTATATTCAAGTCAGAACATATATATGAGCAGCTTTCCAAATTTGGATTTGAATATGGGAAGGCATACAAGCAACTTGGTGATGTTTATTATGGAAAAGATCTGAATGAAGGAATTGCCAGAATAAATGTCAGTGAAGAAGTCAGGGAAACAATGTATGAGTACCACATACATCCAGTCATATTAGACTTATTTCTCCAAATGGCTGTTTGTGTGGGATCGGGTACAGAAAACTCAACGATCTTTCCATCATCCATAGAAGGTTTAACAGTTCTTCAGCCTCTACAAGAGGAAATGATCATCTATATGCAATCTACAAAAACAACAGAAAAATATACTGAATTATGTGGATGTTTTGCTGATAAAAATGGCTCAGTTTTAGTTGAAATAAAAAGTGCTAAGATGGCATTTGTAAAACATAGCACAAACAAACCAGAAAAACTGTTTTTTCAAGTTAAATGGACAAAATGTTCACCATCCATTCACAGACAAGAAATTGTGCCAAAAATGTTGGTATACTCAGACGATCTTGGAATAGGTAAAAACTTATCAAACTACATGCAGAATGAACTGAACTTTATAACCTCTAATGGTGGGAATACAGATATTGAAGAACAAAGGCTTTTAAACAGTGGATGTAAAGATGTTGTGTTTATGTGGGGAATCCAAAGAGAAAACGAACATATTCTGAACAACCTTACTCAATATCTAGCAAAGTGCTGTGAAATCTATCGACAGCTTATCTTAGCAGTAAGAAAGACAAACCCCAAGCCTTCTATTCGGACAGTGACATGGAGGACAGTTGACGATACAGTGGATCACATTAACCCTGGATTTGCTTTTATTGGAATGACAAGAACCTGTGTCATTGAAATACCAGATGTAACATTCCAGCTCATTGACATTAGCTCCACAAGTCCACAAGATGTTGCGGCACTAGCCCAAGTTCTTCTTAACTATAACCCAGAGGACCACCCAGAGATCTGGATCAAAGAGGGTTCTATTTATACCAATGATATCACTTACACTGACACTGAAATGACACAGCAGATGTGTTTTTTACAGAAATCTGATAATTTTACACTTTATACATCAGAACCTTATAATTTCACAAACATGTCAGCCAAACATGCTAATAACAAAGTTTCTGAGATTAAAAGTAAAGATGTGAAGATTTGTGTCGATCAAATTAGCTGCCACACGGATGACTATTTTCCGGTTAGTCTCCCAAGCTGGAAATATGGGAATACTTTGTACTGGAACTCTTCCTCTAGTGATAAGCATGAACTTGTTGCTCTGGATTTTGCAGGGATTGTGACTGCAGTTGGAAAAGATGTTAAGAAAATCCAAGTTGGTGATCGAGTTGTGGCTTGCTATCCAACAACTGCAACCTCTCACATCAGTCTTCCAGAGAATGTTTGCTACTTAGTCAAAAAAGCTCTCTTCGTACAAAATGCTCCCTGCATCTCATTTTTTGTCCTAACCTGGGAAATTTTACACAATAAGCTGCCGCGTCCTAAGAATAAGCCAAAACTTGTAATTTTAACATCTGATGCAAAGTCAGTCTTGTGTACAGTTTTGTCTAAAATGGCAAAACGGTGTGGATGGGAACCGGTGATATCTTTTGGCAGAAGGGAGGTTGATAAGAAATGCACCTACATGGTTATTCTTCCTAGTGCTGGAATTGTCACTAGAGAGGTTTTTGAGGCATTTCCACTTCTCAAAGATGTGATTTTGGTATCAGATCACAAACATATGAAAAACTGGCACAATCTACTTCTGAGCAGGAATCAGGACCTTCATATTCACTTACTTGACTTTTCTTCTGTTTTCCAAAAGGCATATTTACAACAAAATGCAAAAGAACTGCACAAATGGCTTTATTCCATATCTTCAGAAAACAATATTATTATCCCAAAAGTTTTGATTCAGACCGTATGTAGTGAACCTGGCATAGATTCTAGAGAATGCAGCTACTTTATAACTCAGTCCTTACCTGTAATTGAGCTTGACAACAGTACCATCTCAAGGATACCAATATCAGTGCCTAGTCCAAAGCTTTTTAAAGAAAATGCTGTATATATTGTAACCGGGGGTCTGACTGGACTCGGATTCGAGACAGTGAAATTTATTGTGAACAATGGTGGCAGCCACATAGCAATTCTATCGAGAAGAAAGCCAACCCCAGAAATGGAACAGCAGATAGTTGAGCTCCAGAGTCAAAAGGAAACCGTCATAATAGTTGCCATACAATCAAATGTTTCTTCATATCCTGAAGTGAAAAAAGCTATGGTCTCCATAAAAAAAGTATTTCCAACCAACCCAGTGAGAGGTGTCTTTCATAGCGCTGTTGTATTTCATGATGGACTTTTGCAGAGCCTAAACCTATTACTGTTTGAGAAAGTTCTTAGCCCAAAAGTAGAGGGAGCTGTGAATCTTCACCGGGAACTGACTATTTTGTTTGCTATTCATTGTTGCTTCATTTGTAGGACAAGCAAATTATGCTGCTGCCAACTCCTTTCTAGACATTTTCTGCCAATACAGAAGGAATCTGGGTCTTTGTGGGCAATCGATCAGTTGGGGTGGCCTCAATCTTGGAGTATTACTCAATCAACCTCAAATTCATGAACTCTTAAAAGCTAAAGGAATACTTCTTCTGGATTCTGAGGAAATTCACGAGTATCTGAAGAAAAGTCTTCAGATAAACAATCAACAGCAAGCAATAGTAAAATTTAACTTTAGAACCATGTATGAAAACCTTATCAAAGACATCCCAGCTTTGAAGAATCGGTTCTATAATATTATTGCAGAACAGATAAACAGTTGGGAGAAAACATCAAGAGAAAAACAACCTTCTGCCAATAATAAGGAAACAGGTGAAGATTACATTTTGTTAGTAGTGACTGAGCTGATAGGAGTGAGCCCCAGTGACATCACTACGACGACTCTTCTGAGTTCTCTAGGGATGGACTCAATGTTGGCTATGACATTACAAAGTCGTATCTTCCAAGAGAAGAATATAAACATCCCACTGGTCAAACTGTTGGATCCCAACACAACAATCTCAATATTGGCATCACTTGTGAAAGAAGGGACTTGTGATGAAAAGGAGGATGACCGTAAAATGAAAGAGGAAGCCCTTCTATGATATGACATTTGACAAATCCTTACTTTAATTTATGATGTGAAATGTTATCAGAATATATTTCCAAACGTTTATAGAAGATTTATTGGCCAATTGTAAGTAGTATCTATTGTTTTGTCATGAACAATAATGCCCATAACTGTTTTTGACACTCACTGACATGGGATGGCACTTTTTTCTTTATTTCTTGAACGACTGTATTCACGAGACATTAACGTTATAAAAATATTCAATTGAGCCTGAAACGTTCTGGATAACGTCCCTTGTGTGCCTCTTGGCTCTGTCGTTTTCTTAATTATTCAAGCCTCCACTACTCAATATTTACCCCTCATTCCCTCTTGGTGAGCACAGACATCCAGCTGTCTGAAAGTCTTGGGCATGAGTGAGAAGACTGGTTAAAGCTTCTGCACACCTGCAGGCAGCCGGGTGACGTCGCTGACTGCACTCACCAGGAGGGAACGATGGGTGAATATTAAGAGGCTGTAGGCATGAATAGCTAAGAATAAGGCGGAGCCAGGAGGTGCTCTGGTAACGTTGGCCGGAGCGCCTCAAGGCTCATTTAAATATTTTTATTAAGTTAATTTCTTGTGCATAAGGCAGTTCAAGAAATAAATAAAAAAGGTTCCTTCCCCCACTAAAGGTAACGAGCAAGTGAGGGCAGTCTACCATCAGTAATTCAGCAATTCTAACAATAAAAGTTAATTGCATAACTCTTATGTTGATCATTGCAGCCTAAGACTCAGCACCAGAGGTCACAGCAGGCAGATTTTGTAAATAAGGGTTGTCTGTAAGACAGGCGTTCTTGTACAGTATAATGTTTAGAACAGTTTTTAAAATTGAATATTATTGTTCACTAAGTGTAAGTGTTTGAGTCACTATGTTTTTACATTTGGTGCCAAAATCCTTGTATAATAAAGAATCATCTTCAAATAAACTTTCAAGTTTGTGCAGATTTTCTTTTGTAATTAATGTGAGGGTCAGGGCATTATTTATAACTCTAAGATGTTGCTGTGTATCATACCAGGTGGGTGTCAGCTGTATTATACAGCTGTTTCCTGCTGGAAACGGCCGCAGTTGGTGCTGGATCGACCGCAAAACCTAACAGTGCTGCATATGGGCGCCGCCATTTTGGAAAGCTGATAGGCGCCCTCAGTGATGTCATCGCAAGGCACCAATTGGTTTCCATAACAGCTGGAAACCTTATAAAAACTCTCATGGCTCTCATTTGGCAAAATGTATTACAGTGTGTTGCAGACGCAGTATACAGGAGCAGGAGCAGTATACAGTTTATTCACAATATACTGCAATACAGTTCTATTGAAGTATATTGTATAAGTGACCAAACCTCCTCGGTTTAAGTACCCTAGGGGCTCTGAAATAATAGTAAAAAAACTTTCTAAAATATGGTGCAACAAAATAATGGAGGAGATAGCCGCCAACGAGGAAAGCCCGCTTCTGTGAAAAAAGGCACGAGGTAGGACTGTGGCCACCTGTCCAAAATGGCCACAATACATATTACTGGGGCAGCTCCCGACCACACAGGTCTGCCTCTGCCGCAGCAGACAGAACTGCCCCCCATGTCACAGCCAGCAGAACCTTGTGCAACAGGGCTTCAGGACTCATTAGAAGCCATACTTACAGGGTTGCCTAAGCACCTGAAAAAGCTCACTTGTCAGTTTGTTGTCATGGCAGAGGTGCAGCATCCTGCCACCATGCAGAGTACCCCCTACCCAATGGGACTGCCACCATCCCAAGCTTAATTCCCTATACCAGAGCCCCCACATTCATCACAGCGGGCGGAGGAGGACCCTTACCATGCTGGCGGCACAGGGACCGGCTTGCCCGGGGTGATAGGTGCAGGGGTTCCCCAGCCGGCAATGCTCAGGTCACCGTGGGGAGCTTGCCCTGGCCCACCTGTAACCCCTGCCCAGACCCTTGTGGCTATAACACTGCACCTGCGAGCCCGGCCCACAGAGAGACCTGCAGTGGACGCTACTACATCCATGCAGCTAGGGTGTCATGATGACCGGCTCCACCAATCCCCGCAGTGACCCCCTCAGGTTTGTGGCTATGCAGTCTCCAGAGGCAGCAGCTTCTCCACAACTCTCTTTTCACAGTGTGCATGGATCATCGCCACACCGTGCCCTCATGTCTCCATGGAGGAGGAGGGATTGGCTGAACTACAGAATCTTAAGTTCCATCTGAAAGTGATCCTCATGCCTTGAACAGTCTTATAGTGCTGTGAAAACTGTGTTGCATGAAGAGGTTCAACAACTACAGACAAAGACTACGTCCACTGAAGTGACCCTAGTAATCTTGAAAGAACCAATTGGGCTCTCGCTCCGTCATGCTCTCCACTCATTCTTTCCAGCTGCAATACTTGACAGATCAACCTGACGATGCTGAGAATAGAGGCAGGCGGAACAATATCCCTATCCGCAGACTACCAGAATCTGTAGCTACATGAAGCCCTCCATTAAATATTCAACACAGTCTTGGTGTTACAAGATGCCTCCCAAGTTAAACTTGATAAAGCCCACCGCGGACCCACACGTGATGTCATCTGCTGAGTCATAGATATCAACTCAAAGACGCTATCATGAACAGGGCCAGATCCTTGGATTAACTATCAGGGAGTTTCTCTACAGCTCTTGCCTGAGGTTGACCCTTCTCAAGCGAAAGGCATTATGCCCACTACTTGAATCTGAATCAGCGGAACATTTCTTACACCTGGGGTTTCCCATTCAGACTTCAAATCTGCAGCTTGGGCAATACCTATAACATACGGCACCTAGGTGATGTTCCTTTAGTGGCGGATGCACTCAACGTCCCTGTACCGAACTTGTCAGACTGGCCTTCGCTTCCGAGTCCAGCAGATCCAGCAATCCAACCTTCCCCTCAATGAGCCCCTTGGAGAAGAGCTGGCAATAGCCCAGGTGGTCCACGGAGGAGGAGAAGACACCCAGATGCTCACTAGGCGTGATTCCATAGACTGTACTGTACTTTGGATTTTATCATCTTTGTCTGAGTATCCTCTGCATTGTGTGGGTTGTTATACTTTAATTTTTTATTGTTGATGGCTTATTACTGTTCAGCTGGGTACCTTTTGTTTATATTCATGATTATCCTCCATATTAGGCACAACAGCCCTAGGTACGGGCCTCCTTGATAGTTAGACCACCTTCTGCTAGGGGACGCATGTCCAGCAGGTCTGTGCATGCATAACATACCGCCCAGTAGTTAACTTAGACCTAGTCTTATGTCCACTTTCTCTTTCTTTACCTTTTCTTAGCCTTCACATATCTTTTTACTTCATTTTTCTATACCTTTTCTCTCCTCTCTTTTCCCTCCCTATTCCCACCCTCCCCCCACTCAGCCTTTCTTCTCTTACCTCCTACCTCATTCTATCATTGAATCGGGTCCCGCAGCTCCACACCATCACTTAAGCTAGGATCAATAGATGCCAGGAGGCTTAACATCCCTCTGAAGCGGTCACAGATACTGTATGGCATGCATAAGCATAATATATTTTGTTCCTACAGGAGAACCATTTCAAAATGGGAAATGTCTCAGTGGTCCGTGTTCGCCAAATGGGTCAAAATGGGTCCATAGTACCACCCCGAAGTTACGATCAAAGGGGATGTCAATTGCCTTGCATAAGTCATTCCCACACGAGGTACTAGGGGAGAAAGTGGACCCCATGGGGCGTTTTGTCTTCCTAAAACTTAAAATTTATGGCCAGGTTTTCACCCTAGCCTCGTGGTACATACCTAATCATTGTCCGACATCCACGGGGAGACGGATACTGGTCGAACTGTCAGACTTCGCTGAGGGGACTCTGGTTGTGTGTGTGTATGTGTGTGGGGGTTAACTTAAATGTCCACACTTTTTCACCATTTTGCCTCCAATAAAAATTTTAATACAGCCGTACAGTTCTCAAAATGGTATAAATGAAAACGTCATCCCATCCCACAAACAATAACACCATACACAGCTCCATTCAGTGAACAATAAAAAAGTTATGGGTTTCAGAATTTGGCGATGCAAGGCATTTTTTGATGCAAAGTTTTTGAATTTTTTAAAGATATTAAGACAAATCTATAAAACTATATACATTTGGTATTTGGTTCAAGTACCTCATGAGCTGACCCATAGAATTAGATTGTAGCAAAAAAAGTAAAGCAGACGCAACAATTTTAGGAGGCAAATTAGTCATGGAATCAAAGCTTTGCAGATAACAGAAACCTAGACTAAGGGAGTCAGAAATCCCCTTGCCAGACACCTTTGTCTCAGCCAAGGAAACTAGACAATTTAAAGATATACTCCAGTGTCTTTTCCCCCCTTTCATTATAGCCCTATCCCTAGTCCTCCAGCATGTAATACATTAGAAATTACATGGATTTGTATATCCCACAGGTGGCCTTTCTCTTACTTCCAAGACAATGTATGCATGTCCTCCTGGAATACCTTATCTCTTTTATTGGTTGTCTCTCCAGCTGTTTCTGAAATTGTGTATTTCCCAACAATTCCCCTCACACTGTCTCCCTTTTCCTTTTACCTTGTGTATTTTTCCTTATTCGTTCTTTTGTCTATTACATGTTTGTTTGTGAATTCTTGCATGATGTGCTATTAGTGGGTTCTTGCCTCTTGGATTCACTTAATGATTGTCAATCTGATTCCACATAGTTGTTTTACAATAATTACCTATTATACTATGACTATACTATGACTGCCTACCAGCTACGTTGTTATTGTTATTGTTATACTGTTGTGATTTTCCATTTGTCACAATTTATTTCTTTCAATAAATGTTTATTGACCCATAATTATGTTTGGTTATCTTGTAAATAAATACATTTGTCACCAGAAATTAAGGGCAATCGGGATCCACATTTGTTGATTTCACTGGAAAATTTGTAACTATGTTGTCATAACCATCCAAATCTATTTCTTTCATATCATTGCCTAAGCTTTGCTCATCTATATCGGCTTTAATCTTTGAAACATCATCGTGCGTCACACAATTACTGAAAAATGTTAAAAAGACGGGAAGGAAAACCAGTCCATGTATCATACCAAATGCAATAACAAGGAATATGATCTTAAAAAATGTCCTGAAGATGTAACTCTCAGATGCAGAAAGGACTATCACCCCCAGGATGGTGGACACAGCTCCCTGTACTATAGGATACCCCAGAGAATGTAAGGCCTCGATCACCCTTCATTGGCTTTGGTTGTTGTGGTTGGAGACTAAAGCTATGAAAATGTGAGTCAAGAAGTCAGTATGACAAGGTTGATCATGGAGATGGAATCTAGTTGACATCCAGTAAGCCATGAAACCTGTAACACCCACTATAATAGATGCTATGGTGAATGTCACCCACAGGAGCACAGGGATTGGAATTAGGAGACGCAATTAGAAACATGGTGCCGCAGACAACTCCATGTTCTGTATGGTGTTCGATATGATTACGGCATTTGGTCAAAATAGATAAACGCTGGTGATAGACAAGAACCGGATCTCACACGTCTTTGCTGTATGTCGGACCTGATTTAACAGGTTTCTCTCATCCACTGCTGATGTAACATTTACCGTCTGGATAAAGAAACGGGAAGCTTTTATATTGCCTGACTGAATGTCCACATCTTGCTTAAAATCTGGAAAGCCAGTAAATAATACTAATAAATTCCCCATAAAGTTGCTTTTGTCACTAATGTTTAAGTTCATCTGCTGAGCCATCGCTCTATACACTGTGAACCAGGACTCGGAGAGAGACTCACTAACATATGGATCATCTATAAAAGACTCCATACACCTGTCAATTTTTCCCTGAACATCTAAATCCCAGTATGAAAGCTCCTCAGTCACCACAACCATCACTCTAGGACCGTACTCTGAAAAATATAAATCTTCATCGTCATAGAAGGAACGAACATAAGGCTATCGTAGCTAGATTACGTAAGTCAATGCCTTCCTGAACCTGAAAACAGCCATATAATCTGCTGGCCAGATATCCTAAGTACAAAAGAAGAACAAAATCTTGGTCCAGATGTTAGTCAGAAATGGTCCATACTGATTCCGAAAAAAATAGTGACGGGATGATCAGTCTCTTTACCAGAGATCTGGCTGATCCTCCACCAACACACCACATGTTATAGGCAGACGACGATGTGTCCTTCTTCTTCTCCACCTTCTTACAAATGAACCAATGCCTGTTACTCTCCTCTCTTCTGCTTCGCCATGAACTAAGAAAGCCCCGAAGCAAGTGACGTTATACAGGAGCAGAACAAGATGGCCATCCCAGTGTATATACAAATCCTGCACAACTGGAAGGAGGTCATAATTCCAATGTAGAAAGCTAGACATCTGTGGCGTTGTGATTGTTGGAGACAGCAGCCTCAGCGTATGTATCGGCCATTCTGTCTTCAACTTTATCCTTTACTTTAGTTTGTTGCCAGCTGGAAATCATAATGAACATATCATCCACCCCGACACCTACATGTAACAATAAAAACAATTATAATAGATAGATTTTAATATAATATTTTTAAATAGTTTTCAAAGATCTGATGGCATATGATTGAACAAAAATAAATCCCTCTAAATCTGATATGTGTTGCCTTAATAACTAGGCCCATAGAATTATAAAAGATCATAAAGCTTATGCCTCCTTGTTAATCGACTCGCCTGAACAAGCAACAGTACCACCTACATCACCAGAAAAGTCACTCATTTGCCTAAAGTATGGTCTTTGCTAATGAAAGGCCATCCCCAACAGTTGTCAGTAACTGGTTTGCTGTAAATTTTAATCATATCTACAGCAGGTCTGTATAAAGAGTTGGACAATGATTTATGAAACTGGGACCTTTATTTTTTGGGACCGAAAGCTAATTTTCATACCCTTTTCCTAAAATTGTATTGCTCTGACTATATGTTTTTTAATGTCATTTTATGCTAAATCTAGCTACGAGGAAGGCCATGTAAGTGTTGCAATATTCAGGAGACCATCATGGGAACTTCCTGTGGTATGTGGTAAAGCATTATCCTGCTGAAAAATGGCAGATGTTTGCCCTGCTATAAGAGGCAACATGTGTGGTTGCAGGATATACATATGACTGAGATGTTAATGTCAATGGTATCACTACTAAGAATGACCAAGTGTCATATATGACGACTTAGGTGGCCTGAAAATGTACTAAGAAAAGAAATTTTAAAGGTAAATTCAAATTAGAAGAAATTTAAAAAGTAAATTATTATCTAAATGTCCAAATTGCCACTTTTTTGTCATTTTGACACCCATAAAACAGTGAATAAAAAGCTATAACTAAATAAATAAATAAATAGTTGATGAAAAATCAGCTTGCCCTTTTTGCTTTTATTAAAACCAGGAGCTTTGCCTCCACTGTGGTTCTCCAAATTTCTTCAGGTGAATGGGACTCCGGAGCCTAATTTGCTGTCCGGCCCTGTTAGGGGATACATCTGGATTATATAGAATTTTACTACCTGAATTAGACTATGAGCAAAGGTCTACCGGCCTTCCCTTATGGAGCAAATACATTCCTTGTATGGACCCTCCACAGTGCTGGAAGCCCAGAGAATATGCCTATAAACCCTCCCATTGGCACGCTTCACTGAGAAGATGATACGGGTGGCTCATAGGACTTGCATATATCCCCTTAGGGACACCAGATGGGAGTCTACCGGATGCAGCTATTTTATCTGTCCACAATTGACCAATTTGGTTCCCTTCAAACCCCAGTGGGTAATTTATGGATGGATAGACCCCTTAGACCACCACTGTACAAGAAGACTTGGTTTGAAATTCCCCTTTGATCCAATTTAGGGTATATTGGGGATTACATGAGGTCTACTAGTATTATTGAAAATTACATAGTTTTTAATACACAAATAGCGTTTTTGGGTTTGATCAATAATAATAAAAGATTGGAAAGGGCTTAAAAACTTGGATATTAGCTATTGGCAAAACTTAGTAAATAGGATTCAAAATTATGAATCCGGTATGGGTATAAAAAATCCTGATTTGAATACTGCTAAGCAATGGAAATTATGAAAAGAGGGTTCAGGTTAAAAAATAGGAGGGAACTGTGGCTTTTTGTTTTTACTGCTGGCATCCCTGATTGGTTGGGTAGTGGGTGGTAGTCGGTTTTTCTATAAACTTGAAAATGATAATGTTTGATATGCTCAATATCTAATCTTAATTGTGAATATACTGTATTATTTTGCATGCTGTTGTTTGTATAATAAATAAAATATAAAAAAGAGGTATTAAGATATATTAAAACTTTATAAATGTAAGAACTTCATGAATGTAAACTGTGGCAGCTACTTGTGCTTTTCAGATTAAACAGTCTGCTCTACTGCTGGTCTGTCTAAGCGGCCTCATATCCATTCGGCATTTGTGTGTGGCTCACATAACCACTACTCCCAAAAAGCAATTTTATGTAAACTTTTGATAAGGGCACCCCTACTGTGTATGTGCCTGAGATAGAACTACATGCTACCGTTTTGCATCAATCCAGCATCTCTATATATTTATCAATGACTGTGAGTCTCCATGAAGAAATAGTAAAACAAATCTTCTGGTAAAAAAATGGCATAAGTGTTATCTATGTTTTTAGTTAACTGTAGAAAAATCAGTTTATTTATTATGTGCTTTATTACATCAGCTTTATCTTTGTTTAAAGGAAATCAACCACTCAAAAAACACAAAAAAAACCTACAAATACTCACCTCCCTTCCTCTTCATCTTGATCCCGTCGCTGTCCGTTGCTAGTGTTGACACGCCAGGATCCCCTACAAAGGAAACTTATAACTAGCAGCACGGAGCAAGGGGACAAGATGTCCGGCGCTTCGGGCTGCTAATAATGCACTCCCCCGCGAGAGGCATAAATTCACACTCTCACTTGACGTCTCTCGGCTCTCCCATGCTCCCAGTATGGGAGAGGGAGGTGGCGAGGGCGTGCATAAGTAGAAGCCTGGAACGATGGACATCTTGTCCCCGCACTCTGTGCTGCTAATTTTAAGTTTATTTTTTAGGTGATCCTGGTGTGTCAAAACTGGTGAAGGACAGTGTTGGGATCAAGATGAAAAGGAGTGGAGGTGAGTTTTTTTTTTTTTGTGTGGTTGATGTCCTTTAAATAAAGGTTATTCATTAACCCATTTGGGAAGCAGACTTTTTTTGTTAAAATCTACATTAGCGTCACTTTATTGTGGGCTCAGTTTTTACGGCTTTCACTGCTGCGCTCTACATTATCCAAATCTTTCTGATATTAAATGAAAGAAAAGATCTCCCATTAGCTGCACATTTCTCCAGAGAGGACCACACTATGGAATATTTGCAGATTACTATTTTAATGGGACATTTTAAGACACAGAGGGAAAGGAAAGAATGGGAGTATAAATTAATGCTGAGATTCAACACCACAAAGTGGTCTTAACATTCATGCAGCTTCATGACCTCTTATCTATGACCTGGAAGCCACAAACAGATAAGAGCCAGGGCTCTCTTGTCTTGGCTCACAGGTTTTTAGTGTATTTATTGCCCTCCTGTCGTAAATAAGATGTCCCTGTATTTATCAATCTGTTGATTTTTTTTAATATCCATTGATGATCACTGCCTTGCGTGTATAAAATGCTGTGAATTTTCTGTTTTATGCATAACATCATGTCTGAAGAAGAGAACTAGTATTTTCGAAAGCTCCACCATCAAATATAATCAGTTAGCCTCAAAAAGGTATCGCCTGATTTCTTCACTCTTCTTTTATTTTCATTCTAGTTACCTTTCTTCTTGTCACAGGACCACTTATCCATTCTCTGGCTTCAGCAATCACAAACAAGGATAACTCCGGTAATGGAGTATTCGGCCCATTTTTCAATTGACCTCAGGTTTGAGGATCCACATCTATCCTTTGGATAAACTCTTAAATGTGGCTTTTGTTTTAAATTTTATTTTATTTTAAGAGAGAAGGAAGTAACAACTGACACTGACATTTCATCCTCAAAATACGCAATTCTCTATCATTAATCTGTGAAATGTCGAGAGGACGTGGCTTTGCCAGAGAGGGATGTGGTTAAGCTGTCACCAAATTGTTGTAAAATAAAAGGTGGTTTAAGGGTACAAATAGATGCACTTGAAACATTCTTGAAAAACTCTTGAACACATCTCAACTGTATCTCAACAACTGTACCGTCTTGTTAACTGGTGAGTTTAAAATGTCTAAAATCTAAAGAGTAAAGTGTTTTCTGGGCCATTTAGCTTATTTCCCTAATTTTCCCTCCCCTTGTGTATTTATGAACTTACCAAGAATGAGGAATGGTGCGTTACCAACAGTGACAACAAAGGGCACTCCACATAGTAACAATAGCCCAAAACTAGACAGTACAGCCAATCCAGAAGAAATTACCCCAAATCCGGCCACCCAGGTTTTGTTTCTTACACAATCAAGTCTGTGAATAAATCATATAAAAAATTTAGACAAATTGGAGAGTGACCATTGTATCCTTCAACTATAATACATTACATTACATACACTCAAAAATAATAATAATAATAATAATAATAAGATAAAACTGTGCTGCTCTGGCTGCTCGTAGCACTATTTTTACACACTTTCATAATTTTCCACCATAGATCTAAATGAACCAGATATGGGATGATGAGTCCACCTTGTGGTTCTTCACAACCTTCACAGCTTCATTGACAAGTCTGTTTCTGTTTGCATATTGGAGAGACTGATCAATTATTTCTAGTGAAAGTGTAAAAGCCAGATAGGGGAGTCTTCCCTTTGCTTGTAATTGCTTATAATTAGTGATGAGTGGACCAGGTAATCACTAGGTAGAACCCAAATTTTGTGCTGGCACAAATTGCGGGTGTTAACTGTTTAAAAGCTTCAGCGGCATTTAAATCAACATGGCCGCGCACACCAACACTAATGTGCCAGCAGTAGAGATGAGCGAACATACTCGTCCGAGCTTGATGCTCGTTCGAGCATTAGCGTACTCGAAACTGCTCGTTGCTCGGACGAATACTTCGCCCGCTCGAGAAAATGGCATCTCCCGCCGTTTTGCTTTTTGGCGGCCAGAAACAGAGCCAATCACAAGCCAGGAGACTCTGCACTCCACCCAGCATGACGTGGTACCCTTACACGTCGAAAGCAGTGGTTGGCTGGCCAGATCAGGTGACCCTAGAATAGACTAGCCCCTGCCTGCGCTGCTCGGATCATTCTGTGTCTGGATGCCGCTAGGGAGAGAGCTGCTGCTGGTCAGGGAAAGCGTTAGGCTGTTCTATTAGAATAGTGTTAGGCAGGAGTGATTCAACAAGAACCCAACAGCCCTTCTTAGGGCTACAATAACGTTATAAATTTTTTTTTTTATTTGCAGCTAGTACCATATTGTGAGGAATTTGGTTTCAGGGACCTGAACCCTTGATGTTTGGCACAAAACTGAACTGTGTGGTTTGGGTTAACTTGTCACTTATAAACATTTAGCACAGATTTACACACAGTAGGGATCCCAATAGTGTATGCAAAAATCCATGCTTATTTAAGTACAGTTAAACCTCTCCAGAAGACCTACTCTTTGATAGGATCCAATTTTTTTCCATGTACCAGTACTTTATGGAAACTTCCCCCCTATGAGAAGACCGCCCATTTAAAAGCCCAATACAAAGTGCTAAATTGGGCAGTCTGCTCAAAGAGGTTTCACTGTATAAAGAGATCCTATACAAATAAGTATTGTATGGGAATATCCTTGTGCTGTTGGGCTTTTCTCTTGCACAGTAATATGTACAGGAGTTATATTATAACTCATTGCTAGGAAAGATAGAGATTTCCGTTAAATAAGTTTCTGTTTACAAGACCACAAATATTTAATACTCTCAAATGGTCCATTGCAATGGAAATGTTTTGTCATGTCTTCCCATACATTGTAGTTTACCAAGCCACAGTTAAGTATGGAATCTGATATTCCCTCAATGAGTTTTTACTGAAGTGTTACCAATATTATCCTTTTTACTTGTCCTGCCATATACTTGCCACTACTGCTATACAAGGCACCAGTCCAAAAGAACTTATTCCAACACACACACACATATGTGCACACTGCACTGCTTGGAAAAAATCATTCCCATAAAATTAAATGGAGAATAAGCTCATTTTGATTATGCGCCTGCCAAAATCTAATGAAAAAGTAAAAGCAGAAATCAGTTTTTATTGCTTGTGAAACATGCTGAATATCCAATGCATGTAACTCATTTTAATTTGCTAGCAAATTATTTTAAGAAAAAAAAGACAGAGCAATGTAGAAACCTAAATCCTTCTGCTGAAATTGGCCGTCTGTTAGAAAGCTGGAAAGGTGGGATCTCAGCACGGAGGGGAGCAGTTCTATGGAATGTATTAGACATGCAGTTATTAATGCTCTCTGGAGATTCAACTAACCGATCATACAACTCCACAATGGCCCTACAGCAATTAATTACTATTAGGTTCTGTTCAGCTTAATCCTAGTATGCACAATTCTGAGTAGTCATTTATAGATCAATGTGGGGTTGTTGAAAAAATTGCCTCAATTTGGAATGCACAATACTAGGTATCCCACAAAAAAGGCCTGTTAGCCTTGTATGTGCTTCTCTGCTACTTTCATGAGCCCTGTTGTGGGAAGGGAGGGGGTACTTGTTAGAACCTAATTTACTGGACTGTTTTTTGATCCATAAATTATCTAGATTATCCCTCTTTATGTATTAACCATACATAATAAAGTAGTTTAGACAGATTTTCTATCAGTCTAAGGCTACAGGCACACTGCCATTGCCCACTGTACCGTAGCTCGGCGGGCACACGGCAGTGCGCGGGGAGAGGAGGAGCAGGTGAGCGTTTCACCGTACCACTCCCGTAGGGGCGCCATGCACCCATTGCCGTCTATGGGGGACGTATATCGGCCGTATATACGTCGGCTGTATATATGTCCCCCATGCGGCAGTGTGAATGCAGCCTAAGGATGGATTCACATTGGTATTTTTTCACATCAGTGACTTCTTACTGAAGCCTTTTTGGCTTATGGACACATACAGATTGTATGTAAAAAACAAAAGAAATATTGGGGCACTATGTAAACAATGAGGACAGAATTAGATAAGTCCCGGAATAGAACATGGGCACTGGAGCAGATATGAAAAAGTTGGTGTTGCTCTCCCACATATTGTTGTATTCCATAGATGGCAGAAATGAAAAAACTGAGGAAAATAGTAGCACACACAATAACAAGTTCCCAAATTTTATTGGGTATCCTCTAGAAGCATAAATCTATAGCCATAGGGGAACAGGAGCAGGGGGATTTTGAGGAAACCACGTGCAACAGCTGTTGCATGCCAGTCGTCACTTCCTCTAGTTGTGGAGTCGTGGTTTCCTGAAGAAAAACCTGCTCCTGTTCCCCTATGGACGGGGGTTAATTTTAAAGTGTAACCGTCATTTCAAAAAACTTTTGATATGTTGTAGGGCAGGTAATTTTAAGCCCATTTGCAATTGGATTACTTACCCGAATCTTGCTCCCTCCTCTTGTAATCTGCAGCCTTCCCCTAGATGTCTGTAATCTCTCATATGTCTATTACTATGGACATTCCGTCTTCAGAAAGTAGTAGAGACTATGGAGGGAGAGACACGCCTGCATCTCTCTCCATGCAATCAGCTGATTACCTCATGTCTCACTGCCCCAGCACTCAGTCATGTGCAGGGAGAAGCCCTCACTAATGTAGTGACCAAACACCTACACTTATCTCTCCTCAGCTTTCCCTGCACTTGTGTATAAACACATAATCCACACAGACAGAAACTGCAGAAACTTAAGTATTTTTGTTTTTTTTTGTGCTCAGAATGACGGTTACACTTTAACCTTTTTGCTGCCCGAAGGTGAAAATTGAAAATGCCGCCCCCTGCACCTAGTAGTCAGTCAAGGACACAGACATTAGTGACATCTAGTACAGGTGATGATCTGCTCCATCAAGAGAAGGACTTCTTTACTTTCTTTTTTCTGGACCATAGTTTATTTTTGCTGAATTCACAGTCAAATGTCTTCAGCTCTATGCAGCACAACTAACTTACAGTATAATAGAGCATGTTCCTAAATATATACAATATGACTAAACTATTCCCCACAAAAAACATCAGCGCTCATATTCAGTCATGGTGCTGATTACCAGGGAATTGAGGCCTTGTCCACAGCCTGGCAGGTCTCCAGCAGGTGGAAGGTACAATAAATGGCAGGTGGTCAAGTTTGTCAGGGCAGCGGGCCACAGACACCTGTGCTTTCAGGAAGCTCAGTGTATAGAAGTCTCCTATGATGACTTCTTCTCCTGGAGTGAACTCCTCCCCTGGACTGACCTAGAACTTTCCGGCCACAAGGAATTTTTCAAACTCCCCTTGTGAGGTGGCAAGCACATTATCCAACTAGCACTCTCTTTGCATTGCAACAATAACAGTACATCTGATTGGTGAATATTGGACAAATAGAATGTGAATAATGAGTGGCACTACTGGATGTACGTAGATTTTGCTGGAGTGTGGGTCTTGATATCTCAATAAGTCTCTGGCAGAGAGTCCCAGTACTAGGCAGCGTGGGTCAAGGAAATCGGAATGTTAGTTCAGGCGCAGCGGTGCTCTAAATTCCTTAGTATAAGTATATCAGGTGCGAGAAGTATAAAGAATGGAATGGCACTCACCGCGTTGTATCCTTTCCAATGAAGATTTATTTGTGCATACTCACAACATGACACGAAGTGTGGTACAAATAGCGGGGAGGGAAGGACGTAGGGACTCAGGGCTTGGCAAATAGGACAGCTGTTTCGCGCTCTCGGCGCTTCATCTGGCTTGTTTGCTCACACACATACAAAGAAAAAGACCTTTTAAACCCGGTCACCACACCCCCTTAAACAGGAAGTTAATTCTATTGGTTGTAAGCCGTTGTAGGCTACTCCCAGAAAGTATATAGAACCATGTGTGCCAATAAATGAGTATATGAATAACATAATAGCATATGTGCGCTTACCGGTAGCTGCGCTGTGTCGTGGTCCGGTCTCATACCCATCGGCATCGGGTCGGGCGGAGGCGTGCTGCGCACAAACACCCCAGATCTGGCGCCGGCACGGCTGCTAAGCAACCGCATCAACACCATCTCGGGTGCGGTGTCACATGACGCGCCTCCCCCTTACGACGTCAGGTGGGGAGGCGGGCCCGGCACACGGCAGCGCCGGATTAGGCGCACGGTTGGAGGGGAAATCAGTGTCGCTGTGGAAACAGCTAAACACTATTACGGCACTGGTAAGACAAGGGGAGTGTAGCACGGCACGCATCAAGTATATACCGTATATGGGGTAAGGTGGGTGGCGGGATGACAAGGACCTGTATTAAAAACAATTTTGTTCCAATACCACATGTGTACATAAACATGGGTAAAAGTGCTAACTTTCGCCCCGGTACCCTAGATGGGGTATTAATCCGGGGAGAGAGCTAGCTGTGTGTACAAAAAACGCAGTGCAATTAATAAAGCATTTACTACTTAAATAAGCAATGGTTACGTATTTTAGTTTCTATCTGGTTGGGGGTAAGGTGGATAATACAATGATTGGTGAAGATTAATACATTACTTCTCAGGAAGGGAATTACCATCGGATTTAATGGAATTAAAAGGGATACATATTATTCATGAGACAACCCATTTAAGCCCTCCACAACTGCCATATGGCTATTTATGTCTTATTTGCACATACCCTGGGCAGAATGTACATGTATAAACGTCATGAAAGTGGCCAACTTCAAACAGCTATATCTCCTGAACCCTGGCACCTGGAAACACATTCTTATGCAATATTAAACAGGAATCTTCCCTTTAATATGATATATGGATTGTATATGGATGCCTCACAGAACCAGAGATATCCACTATTAAAGTTGTAGTAAAAAAATTTTAGATTTTTATCTAATAAACAGATTCCTATTTCCAAGATTTCCAGCTGTAAATTTAAGAGTGGATATCTCTGGTTCTGTAAAACATGTATACATAATAACAGATGCTCCTATTTAATATGATACCAGAATTGTCTTTCAAGGTACAAGGGCAGCATGGTAGCTTAGTGGTTAGCATTACAGCCTTGCAGCGCTGGGGACCTGGGTTCAAGTCGCTGGGTCAACATCTGTAAAGAGTTTGTATCTTCTCTCCGCGTTTTCGTGGGTTTCCTCCCACACTCCAAAACATAGTGGTATGTTGATTGGATTGTGAGCTACATTGGGTACAGGGACTGATAAGCTCTGTGCAGCGCTGTGTAATCTATGTGCGCTATATAAATAAGGAATTATTATTATTAAGGTTCAGGAGATATATGTGTTTGAAATGTGCCCCCCTCCAGCCTGTCAGCTGAAGGCAGAAGTAGAAGAAGCTGCAGGAAAGAATTAGCTTACAGTTTGCAGAATTATATTCATAAAAACCACATTTTTAAAATTACATTTTGTAAGCAGGCACACAAAAGTGTGAAGTGGCAGGCGAAGTATTGTTGTTATGGTTAGTCTTGTATGTAAATGTGTGTATGCAAGCTTGCATGTTTAGCATTTATCTATACTTTTGCAAAAATGTATTTTCCATTATATTAACTATAAAATAACATAGGGTTTCAATCTTGTATTTCTCGCTTTCTGTATCTAACTTTTTTGCTGGAGTCTAATGATGAGTTAAATATCAAAAAAAGTCGAGCTTATGTTTGAAAATGTAAAGCATTAGAGTGCCCCCTAGCTGTGAAAGATATTAAATACTGAATTTTTATCGGAGAAACTAGCAAACAGTACAAATTGTAAACCTCTGGTCATGATGACCCTATTTTCATACAAACAAGTATTTTGGCAAATTTCCCTTTACTAGGAAACTCTGAATGTCCCGAAACTGCAGTGACAAATTAAAAGATGTGCTTTTCATCAAATATCATCTTATATCCAGATACATATACATAAAAATGCTACAATATCTGTATATATTGTATGCAGTAATCAATACTACTTTTTCTCCTTGTGATGTACAAAGATACAGATAAAAACTGAAACAACATTTATATCCAGATACAAAAAAAGGCCCCACCATATGCATTTATAGCATAGCCAGCCACAGTTCCACTAGAACCATGACTCTTATAGTTTCTCTGTGTGCTAGCCAAAAACAGTAACATTCATACTTCCCAACATATTGCCCCCATACCTACACTGCCATGGAATAATAGCAAAATTGGCCTCCCTCTATATATACATAAACATCTCAGGCTATAATGCACATTGTTGCATTTATATATGAAAAATTAATGGATTAAAGACCAGCATGTTTCCTAAAATAAATAATATTGATCATTTAGCAGGGGGATTCATTGGGTTTCTGTCATATCACTAGATGGAGCTTCCAGTGCGAAGTTGAATGTAAACCTTTATAATAATGGAGCTCTGACCAAGGTTTTCCCATCTGCTTACTATACTCTGTAGCATGATATATTTTCCCATCATCTTTCATACTCTTCTATGCCGATTTATAAAGAATTTATAGCAACATCAAGAGGGAAGAGTGATTTGTAGGGTTTCAACATTGCATTGGCCAACTTTTAGTGAGGATTACTGGAAATGAATATGCAACCGAGGTGCCTGGATGGTGAAGTGCCACCATGCCCATCAGGGGCAGATTAAGACTGCCATGGGTCCTGGGCTGTATGAATATTATAGCCCCTACAAGACTGGGATTCTCTTCCACCATATGGTACTAGAATCAAGCTGCTGAGGAATGGAGGATGCGTCCCTTCTGCCCGCTTTCAATCTTCGGTTTCAGGACCTTTGGAAGAACTTCGAAGGTCCTGAAATGGCTCTTGTGTCCATGTGCAATGAGAGCAAGAACATATGCACAAGGATATCATGAGGGAAGTTCCTTCCGAGTATAAAATTTGGTGGGTAGTTTAGGTGGCCATAGGCCAGTTTAGCAGCCGAGTGCCCAAACTGCAATCCAAAACACCCCTTATTTATCGCGAGGTGCCAACCAAAGATTCAAGCAGTAACTTATTGCTCCCTGTTCTTCAACAGATTTCAATCATATTGGTCTCCTGAGGACAGCAACACAGTATAAAGATGAACAATTTGCATCATTTTAGCATCTTTTCAGTGTCCCTCTGTACACAGAGATTCGTGGGGCCTCCAAAAATAATTTGCCCCTGTCTACTCAATCTCCCTCTTCCTCCAGTCCCAAATAGCAAAGTAAGTATCACATTAAAATACAACTTAAAGCAACATCTTTTAAGTTGCTTGGAACTGCAGGAAGATTCTTTGAGTCCTGTCTGGTGTGCTGAAGTGAAAGCCGGGTGCCCACAGAAAAGGCACTGAGTGCCGCCTCTGGCACCTGTGCCATAGGTTCTCCACCACTGCCTTAGGACTAACCAACTCTCCTTTTCTGGCTATTAGAAAGGACTACGGAATGACTGAGCAGGTCGGGCATATCCAGAGCCTGACAATGCGGATGGACAATTTTATGCCAGACACTGGCCTGACAAAGAAAAAAAAAGAGGTAAAGCCATTTACCTGCAAAAAGACTTGGATTCGTTACATGAGAGGCTTATAAACAAAACAGCATAATATGTGTAAAACAGAGTTTACCTATAATGCAATATGTGTATTGAGGATGTGTGAACTGCAACGTGATCTTTCTTCTACAACAGCCTCTAACAGAGTTATGTTGGACTGCTGACTTTTGGTTGAATTTAAATATGAAGATTAGTTATCAACATAAAGTTACAAGCAATATAACTGTACATGGAGAAGAAATAGAAAAATGATATATTATACTGGTTGTTCTTCTAGGCCATTTCTGCTTCATTTAACTGTTTTCACAGAAATAGGCCATTTCATCATAGTCTGTACAGTAAATGCAGTATCCATTTCTTAAATGGAAAAAAATGTCATATTGCATTGTAGTGCACAAATATATCCTACTATGAAAGTAGAGATATTAGCTAGAATTAATATTGATCCATTCAATATTAATTTTGCTATGGGTTCTACATATCACTCACCCATCCAGGTAGTATATTGTCATCCAATGACCAGTGGCTTCAATGCAATGATTTCAACATCTCCCCAAATATTTGTTGGCCAGGTGTGGGCTTCAGTCACCCACTAACTCTCGCTTTTGGCTACATATAAAACAGAATTCCTTTCATACTTTTCTTTGTGGAAAATAACAGCCCATTTATTTACCCTTATCTGTAGATCTTCTATGGTAGCATGTTCATTCATTTCTGCAAATGGAACATATATCACACATCATGTGGAAAACATAAACGTAGCCCTTATATAATGGTCTACAACTTCCTGGAAATTAAAGTCTACATTCAGTCCCAATTATGGAAGTAAGGACTGATTCACCATTCCATAAAATAGTTAATACCATAATAAAAGTCTATGAATAAAGTCTTAAAACAGAAATTGTGACATGACAATAAAAAAGAGCCAATGAGAACTTTTATGGCTGTTTTAGAGATTTTTTTTATGTTTACAGTATCTAAAAATAAATTATATTAATTCAAATGTAGTAATGAGCAATTTTGATTATAACAAAACAAACCCACAAATTCTCTAGCCATGCTATTTAAAAAATTTACATAATCCCGTCAATTGTCCATGGAATATAGATTTGGGTTTAGAGAAAATCAGGCAAACGTTTGTGCTTAACAGAGGATAATAGTTAAAGTCAAGGTTTCCTAGAGCTAGCAGACTGTGTTAGGAAGACAGATTGTCTTATTATGTCTTAACATACACATACAGTGATGACGGATAGCTCAGAAATGATTCCCTCCAGTTAATTTCATGTAAGAGTAGTTATACCACACACACACAGGTCAGACATGCAGTGGCAATTCAATGTGGTTTCTGCTACTGCTTTCCTGTAACCCACTAATTACGTGGAGGTCACAGCCTCACATGGGTTTGTTAGTATACACATTAGTAACAGCTTTTTTTTTTTAACCAGTAGAATTAACTTCCTGTTTATGGGGGTGTGGTGATCGGGTTTAAAAGGCCTGCTTTGCCTTGTATGTGTGTGAGCAAACAAGCCAGATGAAGCGCCGAGAGCGCGAAACAGCTGTCCTATTTGCCAAGCCTTGAGTCCCTACGTCCTTCCCTCCCCGCTATTTGTACTACACTTCGTGTCATGTTGTGAGTATGCACAAATAAATCTTCATTGGAAAGGATACAACGCGGTGAGTGCCATTCCATTCTTTTCACTTCTCGCATTCTTTAAGGAAACACCGGATGACCGACGGACTGTGGTGTGCAACCTTTGCCAAACCAGGATCAGCAGGGGTTCCACCACTACTAGCTTAACTACCACCAGTATGCGCAGGCATATCAATGCTAAACACCCCACTCAGTGGCACCAAGCCCGTTCACCACTGCTCCTTCCCCTGTGTCAGCTGTTAGTCAGCCCCCTGCCCAGGACCCTGGCACAAAAACCCCATCGTCGCCTCCACGATCCTCCACAGCATCCACCAGCGTTCAGCTCTCCATACCTCAGACGCTGGAGCGGAAAAGGAAATATAGTGCAACCCACCCGCACGCCCAAGCCCTTAATATCCACATCTCCAGATTGCTTAGCCTGGAGATGCTGCCCTATAGGCTAGTAGAGACCGAGGCCTTTCGCAACCTCATGGCGGCGGCCGCCCCTCGGTATTGGGTCCCCAGCCGCCACTACTTTTCCCGATGTGCCGTCCCAGCCCTGTCAGACAACATCATCCGTGCCCTGACCAACGCCGTTTCTGACAAGGTCCACCTGACCGCGGACATGTGGACGAGTGCTGCCGGGCAGGGCCACTATATATCGCTGACGGCACATTGGGTTAACTTGGTGGAGGCTGGGACCGAGTCTGACCCTGCGGCTGGTCATATACTGCCGACGCCGAGGATTGCGGGGCCTACCTCGGTCCAGGTGTTTCAGGCCTACTATGCCTCCTCCTCCTCCCACCCCTCCTCCACCTCCTCCTCCGAACTACCATCCGTGGGCATGGCGCCATCAGTCGCTAGGTCTAGGCACAGCAGCAGTGCCGTCGCTAAGCGACAGCAGGCGGTGCTCAAACTGCTGAGCCTAGGCGATAAAAGGCACACCGCCCAAGAACTATTACAGGGCATCACGGCGCAGACTGATCTGTGGCTGGCACCGCTGAACCTGAAGCCAGGCATGGTTGTGTGTGACAACGGCCGTAACCTGGTGGCGGCTCTGCAACTCGGCAGACTGACACATGTGCCATGCCTGGCCCATGTGTTAAATCTGATAGTTCAGCGTTTCCTCAAGACATACCCCAATCTGTCTGATTTGCTCACGAAGGTGCGCCGCATCTGTGCGCATTTCAGGAAGTCCAGCACAGATGCTGCCACTCTCAGGGCAGCGCAGCGCCGCCTCCAACTGCCCGCTCACCGACTGTTGTGCGACGTGCCCACGAGGTGGAATTCAACACTGACCATGTTATCCAGAGTTTACCAGCAGCGCATGTTACGATTAATATGGGCGCTCACTAGCCTGTCTCAGGGAACTAATGTGTTCTAGAATCGTCTGTTCAGGCTTCTTATGGTCTTTCCATATAAAACCTTCCACAGTCACAGAAGTAACATAAACGACTAATCCATTTTGCAGTTATGAGGTGTTTCAATTTATGTATGGCCTCCACAGTTTATCTCCTTCGTTTTTATAAACATGCGTCAATAATTGCAGCTACCACAAGGGTAGTTGCTTTCAGAGTACTCGTTTCTAGCCAGTTATCAGTGGTGGGGTTAAATGCACTCCAACTAACTCCACTTGATGGTTTTTACCCCTTCGGAATGTTATGAGGGGTCCCCGGCTGCTGTTTCCGTAAGTTCCTTATCCGACTCTATTATGTGCCAGTTGACCTAATGGCTGATATCAGTTCAGCCTGGGGAGTGAAATTGAAGGAAAAAACAATCTTCATTGTTATTTGTTCCTTTGTTTCTTACGACCGTTGCTATATTTTATTATTTCCCTATTCTTTTTGCTCTCTCAAAGCTTTCTTATGATTATCTCTGGGTAATCTCTGGCTAAGAGTCTGGTTTTAACTCTGGACTGCGTGGCAAGCTTCTTCTGTACTGTTATTCGGGACACTCGTACGAACTGGCCGTATGGGACGGCGCTCTTCACATATCTGGATAACTCTGAAAAGTAAGAGGGCATTCTTGGCGTACTTTTCCTAACACCTCTGTCTCAAGGGTCCATTTTTTCTGTCACTAAGACGTCCAGGAACTCTAGGCAGAACCTCCTATATGTATGTGAACAACATATCATGGCATTAGTGTGTTTAGATAATGGACCAGGTTCTCTGACCTGTTGTTCCGTTCCTCTCCATACCATGAAGACATCGTCCACATAGCGTTTGATGATCTTTTGTGGCTCAAAAAACAACGAGAAAACTTAAAAAAGATCCCACGCAAAAAAATTTTATCTCAGCTGAGGACATTCTGAGGGAAAAGTAGTTTGAAAAGGCCTTCATACACAGAAAATCAGGAGACAAATTTACCACCACACCCCAAAGAAACCAGAATGGGCTCTTTTCCCCAAATTCATAAAAATTGGGTCCCCACCCGGCCGCCCCATAGTGGCGCCTAGGATAAATAACAGAACCATTTATCGTATATATCGGATGGTTATTGAAGATCCCAGCCCTACGTAGTATACCCTCCTATATCAAAGATACTAACCATTTTTTGGATATAATACGAAACTTGTCATGGCAACCAGGAGATATTTTAGTATCTATAGATGTGGAAAGCTTATATACCCGGATACCCCCAGAAGAGCGGGATAACAAGCCATAAGAGAATACTCACTCGAAGCTGGTAAAAAAGAAGGGGCTACCTTGATTTCATATCTAGTGCATTACATTTTGTTACACACATGCGTTTCAGCCATAACAATATATGGTATGGCCAGAAAGAGGGGACAGCGATGGGGACTCCAGTCTCCTGCACATACGCCAACCTCTTTCTGGCCATATTTGAGGACAAATATATCTTTTCTGTCACCAATCCTTTTTTGAGACACATACAGACATACAAACGCTATGTGGACGATGTCTTCATGGTATGGAGAGGAACGGAACAACAGTTCAGAGACATGGTCCATTATCTAAACACACATAATGCCATGAATATGTTGTTCACATACAATATAGGAGGTTCTTGCCTAGAGTTCCTGGACGTCTTAGTGACAGAGAAAAATGGAACCCTTGAGACAGAGGTGTTCAGGAAAAGTACAGCCAAGAATGCCCTCTTACATTTTCAGAGTTATCACCCCAGATATGTGAAGAGCGCCGTCCCATACGGCCAGTTCGTACGAGTGTCCCGAATAAACAGTACAGAAGAAGGCTTTGCCACGCAGTCTCAAGATTTAAAGACCAGACTCTTAGCCAGAGATTACCCAGAGATAATCATAGATGAAGCTTTCGAGAGAGCAAAAAAGAATAGGGAAATAATAAAATATAGCAACAGGGTTCGTAAGAAACAAAGGAACAAATTAGACAATGAAAGATTTGTTTTTTCCTTCAATTTCACTCCCCAGGCTGAACTGATAAAATCAGCCATTAGGTCTAACTGGCACATAATAGAGTCGGATAAAGAACTTATGGAAACAGCAGCCAGGGGACCCCTCATAACATTCCGAAGGGGTAAAACCATCAAGTCGGAGTTAGTTAGGAGTGCATTTAACCCCACCACTGATAACTGGCTAGAAACGAGTACTCTGAAAGGCAACTACCCTTGTGGTAGCTGCAATTATTGCACGCAGTTTATAAAAACGAAGGAGATAAACTGTGGAGGCCATACAGTAAAATTGAAACACCTCATAACATGCAAAATTGATTATGTCGTTTATGTTATACTTTGTGACTGTGGAAGGTTTTATATAGGAAAGACCATAAGAAGCCTGAACAGACGATTCTACGAACACATTAGGTCCCTGAAGACAGGCATAGGAGCGCCCAGATTAATCGAACATATAAAAACAGACCATAACTCCGACCCAAAGACCCTACGATTCGCAGGTCTAGAGCGAGTACCCACACTGAAAGGAGGTGGCAACAGACAACGCCTCCTTTTACAGAAAGAGGGCAGGTGGATTCTGCGTACAGGAGCTTTGGGCCCCCTAGGACTCAATGACAAGTTAGATATGAGTGTATTCATCTAATATGGTCCATAAATATGTGCCTATCTGGCTAAGATAAGATGATAGAACAGATGTATTATCTACCCCATCCCCAACCAGATAGAAACTAAGATGTGTAACCACCACTTACTTAAGTAGTATATGTCTTATTAATTGCACTGCGTTTTTTGTACACACAGCTAGTTCTCTCCCCGGATCAATACCCCATTCTGGGTACCGGGGCGAAAGTTAGCATTTTTACCCATGTTTATGTATACATGTGGTATTAGAACAAAATTGTTTTTAATACAGGTCCTTGTCATCCCGCCACCCACCTTACCCCATATACGATATATATCTGACGCGTGCCGCGCCACACTCCCATTTCTTACTAGTGCCGTAATAATGTTTAGCTGTTTCTACAGCGACACTGATTTCCCCTTCAGCCGTGCGCCCATTCCGGCGCTGCCATATGCCGGGCCCGCCTCCCCACCTGACGTCGTAAGGGGGAGGCGTGTCATGTGACACCGCACCCGGGATGGTGTTGACGCAGTTGCTTAGCAGCCGTGCCGGCGCCAGATCCGGGACGGTTGTGCGCAGCACGCCTCCGCCCGATCCGATGTCGATGGGCATGAGACCGGACCACGACACAGCGCAGCTACCGGTAAGCGCACGGATGTTAGTTTGCTATTCATATATTCACTTATTGGCACACATTGTTCTACACATTTTTGGGAGTAGCCTACAACGGCTGAGAACCAGTAGAATTAACTTCCTGTTTATGGGGGTGTGGTGATCGGGTTTAAAAGGCCTGCTTTGTCTTGTATGTGTGTGAGCAAACAAGCCAGATGAAGCGCCGAGAGCGCGAAACAGCTGTCCTATTTGCCAAGCCCTGAGTCCCTACGTCCTTCCCTCCCCGCTATTTGTACTACACTTCGTGTCATGTTGTGAGTATGCATAAATAAATCTTCATTGGAAAGGATACAACGCGGTGAGTGCCATTCCATTCTTTTCACTTCTCGCACCTAATGTATTAACACATATTCAAACATATGTCACAAACACAAAAGTATTAACCAGTACCCACCAGTACACACTGTCCGACACCCCAACACACGTTTCGCACCCTGCTGACCATTTCCAAGTGGTAGGTTTACTGTAAGAGCATTTAGACTGAAAACTCACTCTGCAGTGACCAAGCCACTAATTAGCAGAAAGTATTATGGCCAAGAAACCTTATGTACAAGTTATATAGTTGTACATAGGGGGCAGTTTTATAGTAATTAGTAATTATATTCTTGTATATAGGGGCAGTATTATAGTAGTTATATTCTTGTACACAGGGGCAGTATTATAGTAGTTATATTCTTGTACATAGGGGCAGTATTATAGTAGTTATATTCCTGTACATAGGGGCAGTATTATAGTAGTTATATTCATGTACATAGGGGCAGTATTATAGTAATCAGTAATTATATTCTTGTATATAGGGGGCAGTATTATAGTAGTTATATTCTTGTACATAGGGGCAGTATTATAGTAGTTATATTCTTGTACATAGGGGCAGTATTATAGTAGTTATATTCTTGTACATAGGGGGCGGTATTATAGGGTAGTCAGGAAGACAATCTGACTCGCACTATGATGATGGGGATGATCTTTTTTCTTCTTTTTTAATGGCGCACTTCCATCTTATGTGATCACCGTAATGTAAACAGTATTAGGGCTAGAGGACCAGAAGACATGTTGTGTATGCATCATCTAAGCTATCTCAATGCCGATGTGTTTTTCTTACAGGAGACCCGTTTTTTTAAACACTTGGGTCTCATGCGAGAGGCGGAGGAGGAGATGCGCAGTCTGCTTCCTTTTGGTCGCTGGCTGTGGAGCCTTATGCCGGGGTCTCAATTTTGTTTAACACCCACCCAATGGTCACCGTACACAGACTCACTGAGAATCGATGGGACGGTGCCTGCTGCTAGAGGTCACATCAGAGGCAGAGAAGACTCCGGCTCATTAAACATTATGGCCCACAGACAGTGACGAAAGGACTCAGCTTTTAACGATGTAAAGCCTATATGTCACATCAATTCCGTCATCATGGCTGGGGACTTTAATGCCACCACTACCACCACGGGAAAGGAACAGTTAGGCCCTTAACAGGGACTGTAAGGTCCAGAACAGTATTATTCAGCAGGCTGGCGTCTGTGATTGGTACAAGGGTGGTAGGAGTCCAAAGTTCACCTACACATGTGCAGGACGCAGCAGCAGGATAGATCTCGCTTGGTAGTCCTACTGAAGCCATCAGTGAGAGAATGGAAAGGAATGTCCCATATCGGATCACTTTGCCTTTATTTTGTTTGGGTTCCTCTAGAGTTCTGAGTGGAAGAGGACTATGGAGACTAAATCTAGTGTTAGATGATATTTCTGTCCAGGAATACATTCATCTTTTTTGCTGCACCAAAACTGGACAGAGTGGGATTTTTAGACAACTGGCCTTACCGACGGTGGGAGGACGTCCAAGGCGGAGATCCGGTCCCTCTTATGCAGAGACTGTCAATTAAGGAAGGGGAGAGTAAGTACAGCCCAGTATCTGAGACTGCGTAAAGAATTGGAGCACTTCTATCGGCGGGGGGGGGGATTGACCAACAACGGAGTGACCGGATGAACTATGAGATAAGGGCAGATCAGTAAGTAGGTACACCTCCTGGTAGTGGAAAGGGATATGGAACCCGAGGGGCACCGGATCCATTTGAGAATTGCCGGGAGCGTTGTAGGAGAGAGAAGAAACTGATCGCAGGTCTCACTGAGCCCGGGTGTTTTACCAAGAGTCTCGGGAGGGTATCCTGGGAGTGGGGAGACGTACTCTACTGATTGTTTCAGAAGAAGATTTGGGACCAATGAAAAAAGTGACCAATCTTGGAGGCAACTCAGGCCCTGATACTAGAGATTGGATTTCTCCTTGACAGCAGAATAACAGTGGAGGGAGATAAAAGAGGGCCAGTTGATAAGTTACCATTGAAGAAGGCACCAGGTCCAGATGGTATTTACAGCAGGAATTTTATAGCAGAAGTTCGAGACCTCTTGGTCCAATCCTTGTGGTGGAATGTTACAGAAAGTCTAGAAAATCACCTGATGCCTCCATCCATGAGGGGTCTCATCGTAAATTCTGCTGCAAAGGGAAGAGCCAATGACATCAAGAAATGGAGGCGATCGCCTCTTGATGTTGATAGGAAAATTCTGGCAAACAATCCTCTTTCTAGATTAGTCAGTTTGTCCCCGGCATGTTGGCAGGCTTCAGTACGGCACAGTAAAAGGGCGGAACATCTGGAGCAATCATCTCGATAGAGAGATGTTTGAGAGATTGTAAAGCTCTGAGGTGTGGGAGATATGTTGTAGGTCTGGACCAGGCTATACAGCCTTTGACAGTGGTGATCATGATTATCTATGGGCCACTTTATCAAAGTACGGTATTCCGGGAGAATTTGTGGATTGGCTCAGGACTTGTATAGAGAGGCTGAGAGCTTTCTCTGATCAATGGTTGGCAGGGTGACACTTCAGGGTAGAGGCAGGGGTGCGACAAGGGCTGCACCCTGAGTCCACTGCTGTATGTGTTTGCCTATAGATCCATTCCTGAGATCCACTGACAGCGGTGTGTTGTGTTTTCAGGGGGTGCCGGTCCCCCATTGCTTGCCCTGGGATTGTTGCTACGCGGAGTGATGTGACTGTGGTGATATTGAACCTCGTGAGGTGGAGATGTTGTCTGCAGCCATCAGAAGTTACTCAGAGGCCTCCGGGTCTCTGGTCAATTTGAGAAGAGTAAGCTTGGCACTGGATACTGCTCCTGGCTTTGATCTGCCACAGTTGTGTAAAGGCTCACCCATATTAAAATCCTTGGGGTTAAATTCGGGGAGGGAAGATAATTCTGCACTAAATTGGGAGGCGAGAAGTTGGAAGCGGAAATGTAAGGTTCAGCGATGGAGAACTGGAGGCGACCTATAGAGAAAGGTTGCTCTGCTGAAGCTTACCTGGTCCCTGTCTTCCTCTACGTCCGTTGTCTTCCTTGCCAGAATCTTCCTCCCGCTAGGTCTCTTTAGCCTGTTCTTCCACTTTTAGGGGGGAACAGTGTTGAACCCAGTAAAAAGAGGGATCACCTACCTGCAGAGGAGAGAGGGTGGGCTGGGATATGTTAAATCCAAGGGTCTTCTTGACTCAGTGTTTTCTGAAGTTAAATTTCGGTAGGCCGGACTCAAAATAATGGTCTCCGTGGGTAAGTAGTGTCAGGGACGATATGCCTTTGCAGAGTCTGGGTGCGAGGCGGCAGTACTCAAGAGGGGCGATGGACTCCTGGCTCCTCCCCCAGTATCTGGCGTATGTCTAAGGTGTTTAAGAAATGGGAGGGATAGATAAGTCTTTTATGAAAGTAATACCAGGAGAGATCTGTACTCCAGAGTCTGTAGGACCTTCTACTCTCTGCAGCTGGCACTTCCAGAATGTCCAACACCACCCTAAGGACAGCCTGAGGTTCTGAATGGTCGGAGGCTGCCCCCATAAGTTTCGTGACAGCCGGCTCTCATTACAGGGGAAACTGTTTGTCAGGGGAGGATGTCAGGCATCTAGTTCCTCCAGGTAGTAGATCGCATGTGTCCCCTCGGAGGTGTCAGACAGAGGAGACTATGGTCCATTTAGATCAGAGTGCTGGGGTGGACGGAACATCTGGCGTGAATATCCACCAAGTAAGACTAACATCACTGCAGTCCCTCAGTACCCAGAGATCCTCTATGGTGTGACACACTACTGTAAGTAACACCAACCGGAGACCATTGTATATAGTGATCCAGGTTCATCAAGTACTACACTGGCACATGAGAACCAGGGTCCATCCATAGCGAGGACTTCCACCATCATAAGGCCATAGTCTCATCATGTCCGAGCTCAGGTGGATCGGGTCATTAGAGGTCAGGAAAAGGGGGGAGGGAGAATTAAGACTTTGGAGGAACATTCATTGGAGTGAAATATGTCTGATATATAATTGGAAGCATTTGTTTTTTTGTTTTTTGTTTCCCTTTCAGCTAAAATGGACTCTGAAGTTACATTTAATATACATTTTATTTTTTTGAACATGTATGATTATACTGAATGATCTATGATTAATTTTGATGGAAAAGTATTTCTGTATTATGTTTGTTTTTTACTATAAAATTGCCCCCTATGTACAAGAATAACTACTAAATATGACCCTATGTACAAGAATATAACTACTATAATACGCCCCCTATTACCGAATATAACTACTATAATACTGCTCTATGTACAAGAATAAACTACTATAATACTGCCCTATGTGTACAAGAATAAACTATATAATAATGCCCCTATATACAAGAATATAATTTACTATATACTATATATACTGCCCCTATGTACAAGAATATAACTACTATAATATGCCCCTATGTACAAGAATATAACTACTATAATACTGCCCCTATATACAGAATATAATTACTGATACTATAACTGCCCTATGTACAAGAATATAACTACTATAATACTGCCCCATGTACAAGAATATAACTACTATAATACTGCACCTATGTACAAGAAATAAACTACATAATACTGCCCGTATGTACTATAAATATAAGTGCTACCTCCTAGCACCAGGAATACAACACTATAATACTGCCCCCTAAGTACAAGAATATAATTACTAATTACTATAATACTGCCCCTATGTACAAGAAATAACTACTATAATACTGCCCCTGTGTACAGGAATATAACTACTATAATACTGCCCCATATACAAGAATATAACACTATAATACCGCCCCTATGACACGAAATAACACATAATACTGTCCTATGTACAAGAATATTAACTACTTAATACTGCCCCTATGTACAAGAATAAACTACTATAATAACTGCCCCGATATTTACTATAAATATAATGGCTACTCCTATGCACCAGAAACAACTACTATAATACTGCCCCCTAAGTACAAGAATATAATACTAATACTAAATACTGCCCCTAATGTACAAGAATATAACATACTATAATACTGCCCCTATGTACAAGAATAAACTACCATATAATGCCCTAGATACAAGAATATAACTACTATAATACCCCCTATGTACACGAATATAAACTACATATACTGTCTCCTATGCTACAAAAAAGATAACTACTAATAATACTGCCCCTATGTACAAGAAATAACATACTATAATACTGTCCCTATATACAAGAATATAATACTAATTACTATAATACTGCCCATGTACAAGAATATAATACTATAATACGCCCATATGTACAAGAATATAACTACTATATAATACTGCCCCTATATACAAGAATATAATTAATGATTACTATAATACTGCCCTATGTACAAGAATATAACTATATAATACTGGCCCCTATGTACAAGAATATAACTACTATAGACTAGCACCCTATACAAGAATATCACACTATAATACGCCCCGTATGACTTAAAATATAACTGCTACATCTTACTATGCCCAGAGAGAATATAACTACTATAAACTGCCCCTATAGTACAAGAAATTAATTACTAATACTATAATACTGCCTCATAGTACAAAGAATATAATACTATAATATGCCCCTATGTACAAGGAATATAAATACTATAATACGCGCCCTATATACAAAGAATATATACTATTAAATATATACCTGCCCCTATGTACAAGAATATAACTACTATAATACTGCCCTATGTACAAGAATATAATACTATAATACTGCCCCTATGTAAAGAATATAACTACTATAATTACTTGCCCCCTATATACAAGAATATAATTACTAATACTATAATACTGCCCCTATGTACAAGATAAAACTACTATAATACATGCCCCTATGTACAAGAATATACTATATATACTGCCCCTTATATACAAGAATATAATTACTGATACTATAATACTGCCCCTATGTACAAGAATATAACTACTATAATACTGCCCCTATGTACAAGAATATAAATAATATAATACTGCCCCCTTATACAAGAATATAACTATAAATAACTGCCACCAAGGTACAAGAATACTAAACTACTATATACTGACCATGTAGGCCCCGCAATCCTCGCGGTCGGCTATATGACCAGCCGCAGGGTCAGACTCGGTCCCCGCCTCCACCAAGTTAACCCAATGTGCGTCAGCGATATATAGTGGCCCTGCCCGGCAGCACTCGTCCACATGTCCGCGGTCAGGTGGACCTGGTCAGAAACGGCGTTGGTCAGGGCACGGAGTGATGTTGTCTACAGGGCTGGGACGGCACATCGGGAAAAGTAGTGGCGGCTGGGACCCAATACCGAGGGGCGGCCGCCGCCATGAGGTTGCGAAAGGCCTCGGTCTCTACTCAGCCTATAGGGCAGCATCTCCAGGCTAAGCAATCTGGAGATGTGGATATTAAGGGCTTGGGCGTGCGGGTGGGTTGCACTATATTTCCTTTTCCGCTCCGCGTCTGAGGTATGGAGAGCTGAACGCTGGTGTGGATGCTGTGGAGGAATCGTGGAGGCGACGATGGGGTTTTGTGCCAGGTCCTGGGCAGGGGGCTGACTAACAGCTGACACAGGGAAGGAGCATGGTGAACGAGGCGGTGCCACTGAGTGGGGTGTTTAGCATTGATGCCTGCGCATACTGGTGGTAGTTAGCTAGTAGGGTGGAACCCCTGCTGATCCTGGTTTGGCAAAGGTTGCACACACAGTCGTCCGTCGGTCATCGGTGTTTCCTTAAAGAATGCGAGAAGTGAAAAGATGAATGGCAATCACCGCTTGTATCCTTCCAATGAAGATTTATTGTGCATACTCACAACATGACACGAAGTGTAGTACAAATAGCGGGAGGAAGGACGTAGGGACTCAAGCTTGCAAATAGGACAGCTGTTTCGCGCTCTCGGCGCTTCATCTGGCTTGTTTGCTCACACACATACAAGGCAAAGCAGGCCTTTTAAACCCGATCACCCACACCCCCATAAACAGGAAGTTAATTCTACTGGTTCTCAGCCGTTGTAGGCTACTCCCAAAAAGTGTGTGGAACCATGTGTGCCAATAAGTGAATATATGAATAGCAAACTGGCATCCGTGTGCTTACCGGTAGCTGCGCCATGTCATGGTCCGGTCTCATGCCCATCGGCATCGGGTCGGGCGGAGGCGTGCTGCGCACAAACGTCCCGGATCTTGGGCGCCGGCATGTCTGTCTAAGTCACCGCGTCAACACCATCCCGGGTGCGGTTCACATGACACGCCTCCCCCTTACGACGTCAGGTGGGGAGGCGGGCCGGCATATGGCAGCGCCGGAATGGGCCACGCTGAAGGGAAATCAGGTGTCGCTGTAAAACAGCTAAACTTATTACGGCACTAGTAAGAAATGGGAGTGTGGCGGCACGCGTCAGATATATTATCGTATATGGGTTAAGTGGGGTGGCGGGATGGACAAGGACCTGTATTAAAACAATTGTGTCTAATAACCACATGTATACATAACATGGGTAAAAATGCTACATTCTTCCCCGGTACCCAGAATGGGGTATTGTATCCGGGGAGAGAACTAGTCTGTGTGTACAAAAAACGCGTGCAATTAATAAGACATATACTACTTAAGTAAGTGGTGGTTACACTCTTAGTTTCTATCTGGTTGGGGATGGGGTAGATACTACATCTGTTCTATCTCTTATCTTAGCCGATGGCACATATTATGACAGTATTAGATGAATACACTCATATCTAACGTGTCATGAGTCCTAGGGGGCCCAAAGCTCCTGTACGCAGAATCCACTGCCTCTTTTGTAAAAGGAGGCGTTGTCTGTTGCCACCTCCTTCAGTGTGGGTACTCGCTCTAGACCTGCGAATCGTAGGGTCTTTGGTCGGAGTTATGGTCTGTTTTTATATTTCGATTAAGTGGGCGCTCCTATGCGCTGTCTTCAGGGACCTAATGTGTTCGTAGAATAGTCTGTTCAGGCTTCTTATGGTCTTTCTATAAAAACCTTCCACAGTCACAAAGTATAACATAAACGACATAATCAATTTTGCATGTTAGAGGTGTTTCAATTTTACTGTATGGCCTCCACAGTTTATCTCCTTCGTTTTTATAAATGCGTGCAATATGCAGCTACCACAAGGGTAGTTGCCTTTCAGAGTACTCGTTTCTAGCCAGTTATCAGTGGTGGGGTTAAATGCACTCCGTAACTACCGACTTGATGGTTTACCCTTCGGAATGTTATGATGAGAAGATAAAAATGAAGAGAGGAAATGGACCGAGGTAGGCCCCGCAATCCTCGGTCCAGGTGTTTCAGGCCTACTATGCCTCCTCCTCCTCCCACCCCTCCTCCACCTCCTCCTCCGAACTACCATCCGTGGGCATGGCGCCATCAGTCGCTAGGTCTAGGCACAGCAGCAGTGCCGTCGCTAAGCGACAGCAGGCGGTGCTCAAACTGCTGAGCCTAGGCGATAAAAGGCACACCGCCCAAGAACTATTACAGGGCATCACGGCGCAGACTGATCTGTGGCTGGCACCGCTGAACCTGAAGCCAGGCATGGTTGTGTGTGACAACGGCCGTAACCTGGTGGCGGCTCTGCAACTCGGCAGACTGACACATGTGCCATGCCTGGCCCATGTGTTAAATCTGATAGTTCAGCGTTTCCTCAAGACATACCCCAATCTGTCTGATTTGCTCACGAAGGTGCGCCGCATCTGTGCGCATTTCAGGAAGTCCAGCACAGATGCTGCCACTCTCAGGGCAGCGCAGCGCCGCCTCCAACTGCCCGCTCACCGACTGTTGTGCGACGTGCCCACGAGGTGGAATTCAACACTGACCATGTTATCCAGAGTTTACCAGCAGCGCCGAGCGATTGTAGACTGCCAGATGTCAACTTCCACCAGAACTGGTAGTCAGGTCAGTCAGCTTCCTCAAGTCTACAATGAGGAGTGGACGTGGATGTCTGATATCTGTCAGGTGCTGAGTAACTTTGAGGAGTCAACACAGATGGTCAGTGGCGATGCCGCCATCATCAGCCTCACCATCCCGCTGCTTGGCCTGTTGAAAAACTCTCTGGTCAGCATGAAGTCGGAAGCTTTGCGCTCGTCACAAGAGACGGGGGAAGAATATTCCCTTGTTGATAGCCAAAGCACCCTGAGGTCTGTTTCTCAGCGCATATCGGAGGAGGTGGAGGTGGAGGAGGATGAGGAGGAAGAGGAGGAGAATGTTGGCGAGACACAAGAGGGGACCATTGTTGAGTCCTTCACTGTTCAGCGTGTATGGGCAGAAGAAGAGGAGTTGGAGGAGTTGGAGGAGGAGGAAATGGACAGTCAGGCCAGTGAGGGGAGTGAATTCTTACGCGTTGGTACTCTGGCGCATATGGCAGATTTCATGCTAGGCTGCCTATCCCGTGACCCTCGCGTTCAAAGAATTTATTCCAGCACCGATTACTGGGTGTTCACTCTCCTGGACCCACGGTACAAGCAAAATCTTTCCACTCTCATCCCTGCAGAGGAAAGGAGTGTGAGAATGCATGAATACCAGCAGGCCCTGGTGCACAAGCTGAAACAGTATTTCCCTTCTGACAGCGCTAGCGGCAGAGTGCGTAGTTCTGCGGGACAAGTAGCGAGGGAGAGTAGGCGAGCAGGCAGCTTGTCCAGCACTGGCAAGGGTACGCTTTACAAGGCTTTTGCCAGCTTTATGTCACCCCAGCAAGACACTGTCACCTGTCCCCAGTCTCGGCAGAGTAGGGCTGATCTTTACAGAAAGATGGTGAGGGAGTACGTAGCTGACCATACCATCGTCCTAAATGATCACACAGCTCCCTACAACTACTGGGTTTCAAAGCTGGACATGTGGCACGAACTGGCGCTGTACGCCTTGGAGGTTCTTGCCTGCCCTGCCGCTAGCGTGTTGTCCGAGCGGGTTTTCAGTGCAGCTGGTGGCATCATCACCGATAAGCGTACACGCCTGTCGACTGACAGCGCTGACAGGCTGACGCTTATCAAGATGAATAAAGCCTGGATTTCTCTGCATTTCCATTCTCCACCAGGTGAAAGAAGCTGAACCTGAATAATGTATGCACTCCTCCTCCTCATTGTCCTCCTTCTCCTCCTCTTTGTACACTAAAGCATAGGAAACTGGCTATTTTTTGCCAGGGCCAACTGGCTCTAGCTATAGTACTCTATGTATTTAATTTTTCTGGAGGGCCACCTACCCGGTCCTCTGTTTTAAGCAATTTTTGGGAGTGCCACATACAGGCACTCAATCTATTTAATTTTTCTGGAGGACCACCTACCTGCTCCTCTGGTTTGAAAACTTTTTTGGACTGCCACATACAGGCACTATCCAAATTAAATTGTCTCCATAGCAGCCTCCACATGTCGTCTTTTTAGCTGGCTCCACACGTTGTCTCCATTGCTACCTCCACACGTCATCGCCATAGCTGCCTCCAAAAGTCGTCCATATAGCTGCCTCCATACATGGTCTCCTTATCAAACGAACTGTGTCAGGCAGAATTTTGGGTTGTTTTCATGGTTTCCACATCAAACTTGTTAACTTTGTCGCCACCCTGCTGTGTAATCCGATATTATTTCAGCGCTTCTTGCGCATCTGTTTACATTCCCCTCACCCGCCATATCCTAAACTTATAAGAACGCTACTACACTTGATCTTATACAAAAGGTTCTTAGAAGTGCTGTTTGGGGAGTAGCCTAGAGACAGGGGCTTGGATTGGCGAAAGCTCGCCTGGCTGCGGAGCGCCAGCTCCATCTCAAGATCCAACTAACATAGTTTTAACTGCAGCACCTTTAATCTACTACTAGTTCCCTGCCTCCATACATCGTCCCCTTATCAAACGAGCTGTGTCAGGCAGAATTTTCAGGTTTTTCACCAGATACATAGTGGAACGCGGCCCATCTGTCGCCGCCATGCTGAAGACCTGAAGTTGCAATCATAGCAGCGCAATATGAATGCCCCATACTGTCGCTCTTAATCATGGAACCATTTCCGTAAAAACAATTAAAAATAGAACCACTATGCTATTCCATTATTCCTAGGTGAAATATTCAAACGACCCGGCCTGCTTTGAAAATTATAATTTTTTCAAAGTAAACGCTTCTGGCCCCCAGGCCCATTTTGGGTGGGGAGGAGCCGAGAGACAGGTGCTTGGACAGGCGAAAGCTCGCCTGGAAGTGGACCGCCAGCTCCATCCCAAGATTAGGCAGCCTCAGAGGCATCCATGCATGCTGCCCCTGCTGTTTCCTGTCCATTTTGCCTCCACGATCCTCCACAGCGTCCACCAATGTCTCATTTCAACTCTCTATACCCCAGACGCTGGAGCACGAGAGCATATGCAGCACATCATCCCCTTATCAAACGAGCTGTGTCAGGCAGAATTTTCAGGTGTTTCACCAGATACATAGTGGAACTCGGCCCATCTGTCGCCGCCATGCTGGAGACCTGAAGTTGCAATCATAGCAGCGCAATATGAATGCCCCATACTGTCGCTCTTAATCATGGAAGTCGTCTCCATGGCTGCCTCCACATGTCGTCCCCTTATCAAAAGAGCTGTGTCAGGCTCATTTTTCGGGTGTTTCACCAGATACGTTATGGAACTTGGTCACTATGTCGCCACCATGCTGTGTTATCGACTAAATATACCGTCAACCTTTTGTTCACATAGGAAATCATTCCAGCGCTTCTTGCTCACCTCCTTTGGGGAAGCCTGAGTCCTTTTAGGGTATGTCGCCATGACACTCTCTAGCCTGCCGCTGCTGCCGCTGCCTCTGCATGCCGTCCCCTATAATTCCCGTTGTCAATAATGGATGTTTTAGAATCTATCTAGCCTCATGCGGTCACTCTGTCATGGCCATGCTGTTGCCCATAATTTTGGCATAATGGTGCGATTAAGCAGCCTCAGAGGCATCCATGCATGCTGCCCCTGCTGTTTCCTGTCCATTTCCGTGGTGTTTCCATCCTTTTCTGAGGTTCCCAGGTGTTTGGCCAAGCTTCCCTGTGCAGAGCCTTGGTCCCCTTGAAAAATGCTCGAGTCTCCGATTGACTTCAATGGGGCTCGTTATTCGAGACGAGCACTCGAGCATCGGGAAAAGTTCGTCTCGAATAACGAGTACCCGAGCATTTTAGTGCTCGCTCATCTCTAGCCAGCAGCTTTGCTTACGTTGACATCAAAGAGTTAATGTCCAGGACTGGTGCCAGCACTGATCGTGGCTGAACCCAAGCTTCCGGGATCCGCTCAACACTATTTATAATTCTTCGGCTGCATTCACACACATGCATGGGGGAAGTATATACGGCCGATATACGTCCCCCATACACTTCTATGGGCTCACGACCCTGTACGGGAGCGGTATGATGCTCCGTAGCCAGTAGAAAGATCGGACATGTCCTATATTTCTACGTGATACAGCGCTGTGCACTGTATATGCCTATTTGGGGGGGGGGGGGGGGGGGGGGTGAGCTGCTTCACAGGCAAAGCTGTACATGTATGGCAGCAATTGCCAGATTAACCCTTTCAAGATCAGTCCATGACCTCTTCATACAACCCTCCACTACTGGTCGATATCATTTTACGTTTGCGAGTTGTGAATGGGTTTAAGATTGCATCCACTCAGGAACTGTGTAAGTGCCTTAGACATTTGTATGGCATTATGGTCCACAATAACTACTGCGGACCACCAACCCTTAATGGACATCATCACCAGTGTGCGCCCCCTCTGGCAGGACCTGTTCTTATTTTATCTTTCTTTGCCCTGTTTTTTTTTTATTAAATAAAAAAGGCTTTTAAAATGATGCAAATGAATCTGAGGGTCTCCAGGCTCCATAAGAGTTAAAAGAGCCTGGAGCCCCTTAGGCTCATTTGCATAGTTGTTCAAGCCTATTTTTTTTAAATAAAGGACATAAAAAGGTAAAAGAACAGCATATCCTGCCAGAGGGGGCAAACACCAGTATGTCAGTGTGTTTGGTTTACAATAATTGATCTGGTGATAGATCTGCTTTAAGCACTGTGGTCTGAAGGCTTACTTTCACTTTTAAAAGACAGTGAAAGTAAGGAAATGTCTCTGATTCAGGTAAACTCTTACTAGCCTGAAGCTTTCTAATTAGTTCAAGGATTTATGAGGTTGAAGTCCTTAAATCCACACAGTGTAGAGATGTCCTAAACAACAACACAGTACAACTGCAGGAAATGGTGCAAGTGATCAGAAGATAGCAATGTCAATGAAACAAATGAAAATAGCAAAAAAATATATAGAATATAAAAAAAAGGAAAAGATTTCAAATCGCTCTACTTTCCCAAGGACATATATAAAATAAACATATGCTGAAAATACAGATTAATTAAAATATAAATATAATGATCCTCTTCAGTGAACACTGCAAAATGTTAGAGAACTGATCAAACATTTCCCAAAATTGTATCAATTATCTTAAGGATTACTTTAATTGGTACTAATAGTATCAATTAAAACAACAGCTTCTGTAAACCATAAAAAAAAAAAACTTTGAGAAAATGAATGCTCTATTTTAGAAAGAGCAGTTTCAGTGGAGAGCTTCATATTCTGTACCAACTGTATTTGACTCCACATACCTATGTTTAAAGGGTGGAAGATAACTTATTGGTATATGGGCCTAATATTGAGTCACCACCAGATATGAAGGGACCCGAAGTTTCCATCTATCTGTTTGGCCGCCAATCCGGCAATATGTCCAGGTCATGAAGGTCGCACGCAAACCCTAACAGAAACTCTCTACCCACCACAATCAATACAAAATCTTGGGAAATATCTAAAGTTATTCTATTCATCTGTTCTGATCAACTGTTTTACAAATCATAGTTTTTATCATGAATACACAGCTCTACATATTTTCTTGCATTTTAACAAACTTCTATTATTCTTACTGTATGAATAAATTGACAACTCTGCATTACCACTCCCCTTGTTAAAGGGGTATTCCCACAGATATAATTCTAACTTGTCTCTAGCGCCCTCCCCCTGGATTCCAGAATGAGCTCACACTGATACACACACACAGTCACTTCCTGTCAGCGAAACAGCAGAGAAAGGAAAACTACAAGCTACCGGCAGATAATTTCTGTATCTGGGGATGGGGAGGGAGGCACCTCAGATCTAACAGTGTATGTGACAGAACAGAGATGCAGAAGAGCATGTAATATCCATCTCCTTGATTTTATGATCTGATCTCTGATTTGTCTCATCTCTCTTTCTGTGTCAGATACTAGTACAATGTTCAGAAGGTAATTGAAAGTGTATATAAACCTTGTACCCTGATAATCTAAGTACATTGCCAGCTCACAAAACTAGAGGAATCATGAAGTGTCAGCTTAGAGAGTCCCCACCCACAATCTGGTATATTACACTGACCATTACTGAGTGATAGGAGCTAAAACAGCAATAAAACTGAGTAAAATTGTAAAGTAAGTTGTTAAAAATGATCTTTATTGTGCATTCATCACTAGGGGATTGAAATCTGAGAATTTTCTTTCGTGGGGAAAACCCTTTGATATTGATACACAGTAGTCCATACACATTCTGTAACATCGACAAGATGAAAGGTGTTGTTCTAACAATATTTCATGTCAAACACAACAATGTACTTAACCAGACATATCTTGAAAGATGAAAATTAAAAATGAAGATTGAAATTTTTCGAAAAATGATCTTACCTCACACAGGACACAATAGAAAAGAATATGGTGACAAAATAAGTAATCGAAAACAAAGGAATTACAGACTTTGTGATGCCATCAAATTCCTGTTGCCGTGATAGCGATGTGAAATAAGATACCTGACATAAAACAGAAAATGGGATGACATCAGTAATTGAGAGAACTATCATGCTATTTGAATAATAGTGTTGAATAATAATGCAAAATATAACGGAAGACCTTTAGGGCGCATCCAGGTTATAGCTTCAGCCCCATTTTTTGGATTCTGACCTGCGTCGCTTTATATGGTTATAACTTTTGAACACTGTTACTTATCAAAGCGATTCTGAGATTGTTTTTTCCTCACATGTTGTACTTCATTTTAGTGGTAAATATTGGATGACAAGTTTAGCGTTTATTAATTTGGAAAAAAAAAGGAAAAAATAATGCTTTTTTTGAAAAATTTGACATTTTCTAAATACGAAATCATTGTGTTTTCAGGCAGATAGATTAGCAACCTAAATAAGTTGCTGAATAACATTTCATAATTTTTGAAAATGTCTGGATAACTTATTTTGATGTCACGTGGCTTACAAATCGAATATTCATAGTTTATACGGTTGAAAAAAGACACTTGTCCATCAAGTTCAACCAGGGAAGGGTAGGGATTGGATGAGGAAGGGATTTAGGGGAAACAATCCTATATTGCATAACAATCAATGTTATTTAGGTGTAAAAAGGCATCTAGACCCTTCTTGAAGCTCTCTGCTGTCCCTGCTGTGACCAGCGCCTGAGGCAGGCTATTCCACAGATTGACCGTTCTCATAGTAAAAAAGCCCCGTCGCCTCCGGTGATTGAACCTTGATTTCTCCAAACGGAGACGGTGCCCTCTCGTCTTTTGATTCGATTTAATCTGAAACAACTTAACACCATATTTTTTGTATGGACCATTCATATATTTATATAAATTAATCATGTCCCCTCGTAGTCGTCTCTTTTCCAGACTAAATAAATCTAGTTGTTTTAATTTTTTCATCATAACTAAGACCTACCATACCCCTTATCATTTTTGTGGCTCTACGTTGAACCCTCTCCAGCCCCAGGGCATCCTTTTTATGGACCGGTGCCCAGAACTGGGCAGCATGTTCCAGGTGTGGCCGAATCAGTGCCTTGTATAGTGGTAATATTACATCCCTATCACGAGAGTCCATACCACTTTTGATACATGACAAGATCCTACTAGCTTTAGAGGCAGCTGATTGACATTGCATGCTGTTATTCAATTTATGATCTACTAGTACCCCCAGGTCCTTCTCAACAAGGGACTCTCCCAGATTTACTCCCCCAAGGACATATTTTGCCTTTGGATTATTGACCCCCCAGGTGCATAACCTTACATTTATCCACATTAAACCTCATTTGCCAAGTGGATGACCAAACATTCAGCCTATGAACATCCTCCATAGACTGTATTACACTACACAGTTTGGTGTCATCTGCAAAAATAGACACAGTGCTATTAATTCCTACCTCTATATCATTAATAAATATATTAAATAGTAGTGGGCCAAGCACAGAACCCTGAGGGACACCACTCATAACTGGTGACCATTCCGAGTAGGAATCATTGACATCAACTCTCTGGATACGATCCTTCAGCCAGTTTTCAATCCAATTGCAAATTATTTCTGCCAAACCAATAGCTCTAATTTTACCCAACAGGCGTCTATGAGAAACAGTGTAAAATGCCTTTGCAAAGTCCAAGAACACAATATCCACAGCTGCTCCTCCATCCAGGCACCTGCTCACGTCTTCAAAGAAGCAGATAAGGTTAGTTTAACAACTTCTATTCTTAGTAAACCCATGCTGGCTATCACTTATTATTCTATTTGATGTCACATACTCCAGTATGTAGTCTTTTACTAACCCTTCCAATACTTTCCCCACAATGGAAGGTAAGCTTACAGGCCTGTAATTGCCTGGCGAAGTTCTAGAGCCCTTTTTATATATTGGTACCACATTTGCCTTGCGCCAGTCACTTGGCACCACACCAGACATTATGGAATCCCTGAAGATGTTAGACAGTGGTACAGCAATAACAGAACTGAGTTCTTTAAGAACTCTTTGGTGTTACCCATCTGGTCCAGGAGCTTTGTACACATTGATTCTATTGAGCTTAGATTGGATCATGTCTACATTCAGCCAGTCTAGTATATTACAGGGTGCATGACCCGCACTGGCACCACCCAAGTCAGAAGTTCTCTCTTCTATTGTATAAACGGAGCTAAAAAACCTATTAAGTAACTCCGCCTTCTCTTGGTCTCCAGTCACCGATGCCCCATTTTCAGAATAAAGGGGTCCAACCTGTTGTGACCCATTTTTTTTTGCATTGATATACCTAAAAAATTTCTTGGGATTTGTTTTGCTATCTTTAGCCCCCTGTCTTTCATTTTGTATTTTGGCTGATTTGATTTCCTTTTTACAGATTTTGGTAAGTTTTTTGTAAGTATTGAAAGCCTCTGGGGACCCGTCAGATTTATATTTTTTTAAATGCCCTCTTTTTCTCATTAATTGCCCTTTTAACTGTAGCTGTAAGCCACGCGGGGTGTAATCTAGCCCGTCTATACTTGTTACCTATTGGAATAAATTTAGAAGTATAAAAACCCAGGATAGATTTGAATTTCTCCCATTTAACATTAGTATCATCATTTGACAGAATCTGATCCCATTCTATATCCTGTATTGCAACCCTGAATTTTTGGAAATTAGCCCTATTAAAATTCAAAGTTTTCGATTTTCCCACCTGTTTCTGCTTTTTAAAGTTTAAGAGGAAAATAATTATATTATGATCGCTGTTCCCAAGGGGTTCCCGGGTACTGACATTTTGATTTTCTGTATTTTTAGAATTGACTATTTTGAGGATAATTACTGTTTTGAATGATATTTTAAGTATTTAACATTAAAAACCCCTATATAATCAACCCATTTTCAAATCTGCACCACTCAAACTATCAGAAACAGCTTATAGGAAGATTGTTAACCACTTGAGATCTTCATAGTAATTAAATCAAAATGGAGGTGAAATTTAGAATGGTCAAATTTTGTCAGTTATACGTTCATGTAGGCCTAAAATGTACACGTTTCCAAAAGATAAATAGAGAAAACACATCTTAAAATTTGTTATGCAATTTCTCCCGAGTACAAAGACCCCCACATGTGGCCGTTATTTGTTCTATGAGGGCACAGCGAGGCGCAGAAGGGAAGGAGGGACCTGCAGCTGCCAGGGTTTTAGTTTCCTCATTTGTAGGCTATAAAATTTGAGCTTTTTCGTTATTGGGGCCTGATGTATTGCAGGGTATTATCTGTGTCAGCCTATGCACATGGCCTCACAGACGGCATCTTACAGGCACTGCCTGGGGATAGCCCTGGGGTCCTGATAAGGCCCCCTTGCTGCCTTAAGAGTGATCAGTGCCCTTGAAAGATGGTGCAGGTGGGAGTGATGGTGGGTCATAGACCCCTGACATGCTGTTTAAATGCAGCGTTCGCACTGACCACGGCATTTAACAGGTTATACACCCACGATCGGAGCTCACCCGGGTATTACACTGGGGTGTCAGCTGTTAGAACAAATCTATAATTCTTGGAGGGAATCCAGGTATCATGATCTACAGAGTTCCATTCCATTAGTGAATAGAATGATAGTTTTACATGGACTTGTGAGCTCTCATTCTCAAATCCTGTGATTATGTGAAAAATATTTGTAATGGTAACTATGGTAACAAGCTTATATTGCGAATCAAACAAAATTAAAAAATAGACTAAATAACAGCAGGGCACATTTGTCACGATTTTAAACCACTTACTTTACTTTGTCACTTTCCTTCATGCTTAAAAGGCTTAACATTTTTTAGAATATATTTAAGGAAAATTTGTGAACTAGTAAATGACTGTAAATTAGTAAGTTTCCCTTAGCGATGCTTCAATTAAATGTTGCTAGGGAAAATTCTTATTCAGGGTTATGGTCACTGGCAAAATACATTTATCTTATACCTTATAGCCTGTTAAAACATGTCCGGTACATATTTAACCATTATATATGTTCATGTACTCCCAGAACCGTTGGGCAATGTTAATCGTGCAGGATACCACAGCGTAGTATGTTATTTTATGATGTTTTATCTTCACATCTCTAGGAATTACTAGAATTCAGCTACAGAAAACAATACTCATTTTTAAATTCTATGCAATTTACTTATACATTTGCTACAAGTATCACATAGAAATAAATTACCTTGGTTTCACCGAGCTGTAAGGTATTCTTTGAGAAAAATGTGATAAATTCGTTGATCCATTGCAGACTCTTTTCTCTGTCGTTCTCATCGTCTTCTCTCAGGTAATAAACTAATTTGATGGCTTTGGCTTTTTGGACAATATTTCCTGAATTCAGTTGCACTCCACCCAGGTATGTCCCTATGAATGTTCTATTTCTAAACATGGGATATTGTATATGTATTGTCTCTATCAGACTCACATTGCCTTGTACTGCAGATAGAAGGGGATTAGGTGAGATACATTTTGGTCCCTGGACCTCTGCACACAGTTGCTGAAATGTGAGAGTTGTGTTAGTTTCAGGATCCATCACGGTGAAGTTCTGCACCATCTCATCCAACTTCATGAGTTCTTCAAACGTGTTACTGTTTAGGACATTATCAGATGTGCTCACGGCCAAGAGTGAGACAAAGGAACCTTCTGTGTACAATCGCGATACAGAAAATTGTCCCGAGTCATTGGTGGGAAAACGTGTCCTTACAAATTCTCGCTCTTCAGAAAGAAATGTATAGAGATAGACAAGATGATAAGATTTTATACTTCCATTTCGGTGGTACAGTTGTTGGAGAAAGAGCAGTTGTTGGAGAAAGAGGCTGATGATTTCTCAAGTCCAGATGTGGCGCAGTTGCTGCTCTTCACGATACAGGTGTCATTGGTGGCTCTTCTGTCACATTGGGGAGTGAAGCCGGACTCCATTGTTGGGCATTCAGTCGGAGAAGTTGCTGCAGCTCATTGTTCTGGACTTCTTTCTCTTGAAGATGCTGTTAAAGTCATATATTACAGGAGCACACTGCAATGTAAGGCTACTGGGGGAAGTATGCTGGTAGTCGGAAATCTACCGGTAACTGAGGTATCAAAAATAATTAATCAATATGAAGGTAAAGTGTGCATTGCTGCTTATAACAGCCCTACTTCATGCACGTTGTCAGGTGACACTAACACAATCGAAAAAATCCATGGAGAACTGATCAAAAAATATAGTAAAAAGAATATCTTCCTCCACACACTCAATGTTCCTGCAGCATATCACAGCCCCATGATGGATCCTATATTAAATGAGGTAAAACAGAACCTGCAAGATATACAAAGACAAAATATGGAAGTTGATTTAATTTCAACAGTGACAGGAAAGCCGGCATCCACAGAAGATTTCACCACTCAAAGGAACATCATTGAAACTTTAGGACCCAAAACAACAGTATTACCTGTTATACAACCTCAACAAGAATATGAGACCATCTTTTCTACTCTGAAAGATCTGTTTACACGAGGATATAATCCTGACTGGTGTAATGTATTTGAAGATTATAAGTCTTCTCCATCAACAATTCCAAGATACCAATTTGATCACATCAAGCAGAATATTAAATTTGAAAAAATTAGACAAGGGAAAGAAACCGCATCGGCTCGCAACCATCCATTAATACACATCATGAATGAGGATCTCACAGAGTTCACGTGTAAAGTATCAAATGAACTTACTCCCTATGTCTATGAACACAAAAACTCAGAATCTGCCCTAATTCCAGGTGCATTCTATGTAGAACTTGGATTGGCGGCTGCAATGAATAGCTTTAAACCTAAAGTGCCTTTAAGTTCTTTGGAGATCAGTGCAACATTTTCCAGTCCCTGTGTTCTTTACCAGGACTCCATAGACCTTAACATTAAGCTACACCAAGAGAGCAAAGGGGTTGCATTTGAAGTGTTAACATCTCATGTTTTTGCAAGTGGGCAAATACAAAAAAATAACTGTAGGGAAAAGACAGACAAAAAAATCTCAGTCGAATAAATGTTCCAAAGATGTACTTCTATAATCAAGTCAGAACATATTTATCAGCGTCTTTCCACATTTGGATTTGAATACGGGAAGGTTTATAAGCAACTTGGTGATGTTCATTATGGAACAGATCTGAATGAAGGAATTGCCAGAGTAAACGTCAGTGAAGAAGTCAGAGAAACAATGTATGAGTACCACATACATCCAGTCATATTAGACTGCTTTCTCCAAATGGCTGTTTGTGTAGGATCAGATGACAAGAACTCTGCCTTATTCCCATCATCCATAGAAGGTTTAACAGTTCTTCAGCCTCTTCAAGATCAAATGATCATCTACATGAAATCTACAAAATCCAAAAACTATACTGAATTATGTGGATGTTTTGCTGACAGCAACGGTTCCGTTTTAGTAGAAATCAAAAGTGCTAGGATGGTTTTTGTAGAACGAACCAAAAACAAAAAAGAAAATGTCTTTTTCCAAGTTAAATGGACAAAGTGTTTGCCATCCGGTCATAGACCAGAAATTGGGCCAAAAATGTTAATATACTCAGACGATCTTGGAATAGGTAAAAACTTATCAAACTACATGCAGAATGAGCTGAGCTTCATCAACTTCAATGGATGGAAATCAGATATTGAAGAACAAACACTTTTAAATAGTGAATGCAAAGATGTTGTGTTTATGTTGGGAATACAAAGAGCAAATGAGGATATTCAGAACAACCTTACTCAATATCTAGCAAAGTGCTGTGAGATCTATAGACAGCTTATCTTAGCAGTGAGCAAGACAAACCCCAAACCATCTATCCGGACAGTGACATGGAGGACAGTTGACGATACAGTGGATCACATTAACCCTGGATTTGCTTTTATTGGAATGACAAGAACCTGTGTCATTGAAATACCAGATATAACATTCCAGCTCATTGACATTAGCTCCACAAGTCCACAAGATGTTGCGGCACTAGCCCAAGTTCTTCTTAACTATAGCCCAGAGGAGCATCCGGAGATCTGGATCAAAGAGGGTTCCATTTATACCAATGAAATAACTTACACTGACACTGAAATGAGAACACAGCAAATAAAACCTTTACAGAAATCTGATAACTTCTTACTTTTTACTTCAAAACCTTATACTGTCACAAACATTTCTGCTGAGCACACTAACAAAGTTTCTGAGTTAAAAGGCAAAGATGTGAAGATTTGTGTGGATCAAATTAGCTGCCACACGGATGACTATTTTCCAGTTAGTCTTCCAAGCTGGAAATATGGGAAACGGATGACTATTTTCCAGTTAGTCTTCCAAGCTGGAAATATGGGAATACTTTGTACTGGAACTCTTCATCTAGTCAAAGGAACATCATTGAAACTTTAGGACCCAAAACAACAGTATTACCCATTACACAACCTCAACAAGAATATGAGACCATCTTTTCTACTCTGAAAGATCTGTTTGCACAAGGATATAATCCTGACTGGTGTAATGTATTTGAAGAATATAAGTCTTCTCCATCAGCAATCCCAAGATACCAATTTGATCACATTAAGAAAGATATTAAGTACGAAAAAATTAGACAAAAAAATGAAACAGCGTCAAGTCGCAACCATCCATTAATACACATCATGAGTGAGGATTTCACAGAGTTCACATGTAAAGTATCAAATGAACTTACCCCCTATGTCTATGAACACAAAAACTCAGAATCTGCCCTAATTCCAGGTGCATTCTATGTAGAACTTGGATTGGCGGCTGCAATGAATAGCTTTAAACCTAAAGTGCCTTTAAGTTTTTTGGAAATCAGTGCAACATTTTCCAGTCCCTGTGTTCTTTACCAAGACTCCATGGACCTAAACATTAAACTACGCCAAGAGAGCAAAGGAAGAATTTTTGAAGTTCTATCATCTCATGTTTTTGCAAGTGGGCAAATACAAAAACATAACTACGGTGTAAAGGATGGCAGAAAAATCTCTGTAGAGCATATTTTCCAAAGATGTACTTCTATAATCAGGTCAGAATATATCTATCAGCGTCTTTCCAAATTTGGATTTGAATATGGGAAGGTTTACAAGCAACTTGGTGATGTTCATTATGGAACAGATCTGAATGAAGGAATTGCCAGAGTAAATGTCAGTGAAGAAGTCAGAGAAACAATGTATGAGTACCACATACATCCAGTCATATTAGACTGCTTTCTCCAAATGGCATTTTTTGTAGGATCAGAAACCAAAGACTCCACCATATTCCCATCATCCATAGAAGGTCTAACAGTTCTTCAGCCTCTTCAAGAAGATATGATCATCTACATGAAATCTACAAAAACAGAAAATTATAAAGAATTATGTGGATGTTTTGCTGACAAGAACGGTTCCATTTTAGTAGAAATCAAAAGGGCTAAGATGGCATTTGTAAAATTAACCAAAAACAAACCAGAAAAACTGTTTTTCCAAGTTAAATGGTCAAAGTGTTCACCATCCGGTCATAGACCAGAAATTGAAAAAAAAATGTTGATATACTCAGACGTTCTAAAAATAGGTACAAACTTATCAAACTACATGCAGAATGAGCTGAGCTTCATAAACTTCAATGGTTGGAATTCAGATATTGAAGAAAAAACACTTCTAAATAGTGAATGTACAGATGTTGTGTTTATGTGGGGAATACAAAGAGAAAATGAAGATATTCAGAACAATCTTACTCAATATCTTGCAAAGTGCTGTGAAATCTATCGACAGCTTATCCTAGCAGTAAGAAAGACAAACCCCAAGCCTTCTATCCGGACAGTGACATGGAGGACAGTTGACAATACAGTGGATCACATTAACCCTGGATTTGCTTTTATTGGAATGACAAGAACCTGTGTCATTGAAATACCGGATATAACATTCCAGCTCATTGACATTAGCTCCACAAGTCCACAAGATGTTGCGGCACTAGCCCAAGTTCTTCATAACTATAGCCCAGAGGAGCACCCAGAGATCCGGATCAAAGATGGCTCTATTTATACCAATGAAATAACTTACACTGACACTGAAATGAGAACACAGCAAATAAAATCTTTACAGAAATCTGATAACTTCTTACTTTTTACTTCAAAACCTTATACTGTCACAAACATTTCTGCTGAGCACACTAACAAAGTTTCTGAGTTAAAAAGTAAAGATGTGACGATTTGTGTGGATCAAATTAGCTGCCACACGGATGACTATTTTCCGGTTAGTCTTCCAAGCTGGAAATATGGGAATACTTTGTACTGGAACTCTTCCTCTAGTGATAAGCATGAACTTGTTGCTCTGGATTTTGCAGGGATTGTGACTGAAGTTGGAAAAGATGTCAAGAAAATCCAAGTTGGTGATCGAGTTGTGGCTTGCTATCCTACAACTGCGACCTCTCACATCAGTCTTCCAGAGAATGTTTGCTACTTAGTCAAAAAAGCTCCAGTGATACAAAATGCTCCTTGCATCTCATATTTTGTCTTAGCCTGGGAAATTTTACACAATCAGCTGCCACGTGCAAATAATAAGCCGAAACTTGTAATTCTAACATCTGATGCAAAGTCAGTCTTATGTACAGTTTTGTCTAAGACGGCAAAACACTGCGGATGGGAACCGGCGATATCTGTGGGCAGTAGGGAGGTTGATAAGAAATGCACCTACATGGTTATTCTTCCTACAGCTGGTGCCGTTACTAAAGACGATATTGATGGATTACCGCTCCTCCATGATGTTGTGATTGTGTCAGATACTAAAAATATGAAACATTGTCCCAATATAATTTTAAGCAGCAATCAAGATCTTCATATCCACCTTGTTCACATTTCAGCTGTTTTCCAGAAGGCATATTTACAACGGCATGCACAAGAACTGCAAAAGTGGCTTTATTCCATATCTTCAGAAAACAATATTAGTTCAAAATTGTTGATGCGACCACTACCGAATGGAGCAGAATTTGATTATAGAGAAGACAGCTACTTTATAACCCAGGCCTTGCCTGTATTGGAGCTAGACAACAGCACCATCTCAAGGATACCAATGTCAGCCCCCAGTCCAATGCTATTTAAAGACAATGTTGTATACATTGTCACGGGGGGTCTGACTGGGCTCGGATTTGAAACTGTGAAATTTATTGTGAACAATGGTGGCAACCACATAGCAATTCTATCGAGACGAAAGCCAACCAAAGAGATTGAACAGCAGTTAGCTGAAGTTAGGAATCCAAAGCAAACCACCAAGATAGTGGCCATACAATGTAACATTTCCTCTTACCCTGAAGTAAAACAATCCATTTATTTAATAAAAAGAGCATTTCCTACTAAACCAATAAGAGGAGTCTTTCATAGTGCAGTTGTTTTTCATGATGGACTTTTGCAGAACCTGAACTTGCTTTTGTTTGAGAAAGTTCTTAGCCCAAAAGTAGATGGAGCAGTGAATCTTCACCGTGCCACATTAAACATGGAACTTGACTATTTTGTTTGCTATTCATCTATTGCTTCATTTGTTGGTAATCCAGGACAAGCAAATTATGCTGCTGCCAACTCCTTTCTAGACATTTTCTGCCAATACAGAAGGAATCTGGGTCTTTGTGGGCAATCGATCAGTTGGGGTGGCCTCAATCTTGGAGTATTACTCAATCAGCCTCAAATTCATGAACTGTTAAAAACCAAAGGAATACTTCTTCTGAATTCTGAGGAAATTCATGAGAGCCTGAGGAAATGTCTACAGATAAATAATTCACATCAAGCAATAGTGAAATTCAGCTTTAGAGACATGTATGAGAATATTATCAAAGAAATCCCAGCCGTGAGAAAAAGACTCTATAATGTGGTAATGGAAGAAGTAAACAGTTGGGAGAAAACATCAAGAGAAAAACAATCTTCTGACAATAAGGAAACAAGTGATGATTACATTTTGTTAGTAGTGGCTGAGCTTACAGGAGTGAGCCCCAGTGACATCACTACGACGACTCTTCTGAGTTCCCTAGGGATGGACTCAATGTTGGCTATGACGTTACAAAGTCGTATCTTCCTCGAGAAGAAAATAAACATTCCCCTGGTCAAACTATTGGATCCCAACACAACAATCTCAGCCCTGGCATCACTTCTTGACACAAATTGTCAAAAAAAAGAGTTGGATCGAGAAATAGAGGATACGTTTCTATGATAGAACAATTGACATTCTACATTATTGCTTTTATTCTACTGTTTTTAGGTGTGACATTATTATACCTGTATATTTTATCCTATTTTCTTCCAATTAATTATCATGGTTTTATCAATTTAAAAACTGTTTCTTTTGATCCATTAACACCAAAGGAAGTCAGCGTTGAATGTCTTATTTTGCAGTTGTGTTTTCTTCTTTATTAAATTATAATAACTTTACACATCACAACAATTTTACTTTTTCATGACTAGTGAGACTTTGACTTGATAGGATAGTTTGATTAATTAATTGTTTTGCAAATTAATTGTTTAGGCAAATTGCATAAAAAATTTTAAAATATGTTTTTTGTCTTGCGCATTTTGCTCAAAATCAAGGCATATTATGCTTCTGTGAAGTAAGGTGTACATTTCCATTTTCATATGGCAATTTTGAAACAGCACTTTAGTCTTTCCAATGACCCTATGTAGCAAAAAACGGCATTACTCCCATAAAGACATCACTAAGTATAAAATACGCATAGGTATTAAACATGTAATAAATGATAGAATTGGCATACACCCTACAACAGTGGTGGCGAACCTATGGCACGGGTGCCGCAGATGGCACTCAGAGCTCTTTCTGTGGGCACCCAGGTCTTCACCCCAGTTTGTCAGCTAGGTCTTAAGGCTTCCTTCTGTGGTCCAAGACAGCCCAGGCCATTCCATGCTCAGCCCTATTTTAAAGCGACACCCTTGGCTGCCAGGACTACAGGAGGAGCCAGAAGGTGTGGATAAAGATGGATTATCATTGGAGCTCCTGCTCTGGGTCCCCTGATTCTTCCTCTTTAGGGGGTCCTGGAGGGAAGCTTCAATCCAAATTTCTAGATCATCTTTCTATTGTATTGGTGATCTCAGGACCCCAATAGGGATCAATAAGTTACTGCTTAAATTGTCATGTTGGCACTTTGCAACATATAAGTGGGTTTTCGTTGTAGCTTGGGCACTCTGTCTCCTTAGACAGTCAGATAAGGTTACAACTAAATTGAACAAAAGAGGATATTCCAAATCTATGTTAGAATGTGCTAGGGAAAGAGCCAAAACAGTGGATAGGAAAAATTTGCTCAAAAGAAAAAATACACTATCACCAAAAAATACCACTGACAATGTTCCGACCTTTAGTACTCCTTACAGCCTACAGTTCAATGCCATTAAAAATATTATCAAAAAATATATTCCAGTATTAAATCAGGATACTGTAGTATGTGAAATTATGAAAAATGGGCATAGAAGTGTTGCTAAACGGGGCAAAACACTAGGTAACATTCTATCACCCAGCACAATTAATACTGAAACCCATATTAACACATGGTTATCAACAAAAAGGTTCTTTAAATGTGGTGGAAACCGGTGTAATGTGTGTTATCTAGCCCTCAATAAAACATTACAGTTCAAAACTAATGACGAGAAAATCAACTCGATAAAGAGGTTCATTAATTGCGACACAAAATTTGTAGTATACAATATTCTATGTACATGTTGTCACGTCACATATGTAGACTGTACAATACAGAAATTAAAAACAAGAATTGCCCAACATCTTACCAGTATTAAAAATGGCGACTCGAACGCTTCAGGAGCTGCCAGACACTTTGTTGGCATCGAACGAGTTAATCGTCCAGCCAGAGGGTCTAATTGGAGAAAGAGAGGCTTTCTGGATACTAGCGTTTAATTCCAGGTATCCGAATGGAATGAACTCTAAGAATGACTTATCGTATATATATTCATTTTCTAACATGTACCTATATTGAGGTTGTTTTCTGAATAATTCATAGATTCCAAAAAATGTAACATGCTGATGTCTTAGACCGGATGTGACGATGTGAGTAATTAATTAATCAGGTGTGCAATGGTGCTATAAGCTTTGTTTTTAACATGTTTCCCCTGAGACCATCATTAAGGCTTTGTTTTAAGCTGAAACGCGTAGGTCGTATACCTGCACCTTCTATGCACGTGTCTAGTGCAATATTTTTAATGGATACTTAATAAAACTATCTGGATTTTATTCTAAATGTGCTTCGGCTTTCTTGAAAAATTTTGGACTTTCTCTATATGCCAGACGCCGTAGAAGCATCACCTTGAACGGATCCACCCTGTAGACAAGCCAAAGGGTGTGTGAATCTTTTTTTTTCACTACGTACCCATTTATGGGACATTTTGCTAGAATAATGAATGTACGTATCTGAAAGAAATTTCGCAACTCCAGCAGCCAGTAAATTTTTTACATTTTTGACACGTAGAAATAAAACCAAAGTTACAAAAAAATATATACTACCCGCCCCCCCTCCCCCACAGCCACATACATAACCATTTGCAGCCATCTATCACAATGTCAAAAGTAAACATTTGACCCCGATCGAACAAATTTCATGAGAGACAGCAGATAGAGTAGGGTCTCTGAATCGTAGGGAATCCTACTGGATTTACAAATTAAACACTGTAACTCCAAACGGCCTCAACAAAGCAATTGAATCCGTTTGAGACATACACCTCTCTTTACACACTTTCCTTTATCTTGACAGTATATTCCCATCGATCTGAAACCGCAGTTAGGAAATTCCTACGTCTTCCTCCGCAGTTGTCCTTCCTGCACCATCGAACTTTGTCCGTAGCTGGGCAGAAGTTTAACCATAGAAGCGTTAGCAATCGAACCAGTTGTAATCTGTGCATCAATTGAGTTTTTAGGTTGTAAAACATTTTTTTATTAATTATCTCCAGCTATTGTCCTTTAAATATTGTATGTTCTTTTAATGCTCTTCCTACAGTAATGCTGTCTAGAATCACAAAAGATGCATTGCTTTTATTTTACTTCTGCTCTTACTTTGACGGCTCAGGGTTTTTTTTTTGTTTGCATGTGATGTCATCGCTGCTTCCGGTTCCACAAGCCACGGTTACGTGTGTATATGAGGAACGTCATTTTATGTTTATACTTTGCCTGATGAAAGCTCCAGTCCGGAGCTGAAACGCGTCGCATTGAATTGTTACAATAAAGCCAGTTATAATCTACGTGGCTTTTGATATTCATTGGAAAGCCGGAGCACCGGTCCATCACCATTTGTTCATCTATATGGGCTTACACACAAAAGTAAACTCAGGTATTTATAATCTTAGGCACCATCATGCAATTTTTAATGTGTAATTTTAAAAATTTTTACTGTGTCATTATTTATACATAAAAAGACATACAAAATTGCCAAAAGCAGAAAATGATATACATCCCCTCTCCTGAATAAAAAAGCTCAACATGTGCAGAGTTTATACACACTACATAGACTAATGCCCATATGAATATATCATTATAGAATCACTGAAATGAAAATAACCAAAACTCTATTTTTAAGCTACAAACTTATAAAAGCTATAAAACAGCCAAAATACAAAAGGCAGGCAACCTGGCACTTCCATTTATCTTGATCTTGACTGTTAAAAGCCCATACCTCTGTCACAATCTCAAGGGAAGGGAATAATTAGTGGACTTCCTGGACCACCGCGGGGGAAAACAACACTAGCCGCAACCCGGGAGCGGAGTCTAAGTGAACTCCTGGTCTTCCGCCACAGGACACCAGGACCGCCACAGGACACCACGGAACAAGGGAACACCACAAAACACGGGAACACGGAAACACCACAGAACAATGGAACTCAGAGGCGTCTGGAAACGTTCAGGAAGGCTTTCTCCTCAAAAGAATGAGCTGAAGATCCGGCAGGGGATGCTGGGAGTCGCCAGGCTATATAGCCGATCCGGGAATGCCACAGCCAATAAGGAGGACGCTGGCCATTTAAATTCTGAAGAGTCGGGTGCGCGTGTCCTAGAGAGCGCGGGACATGTAAGTATGGAGGAGAGGGGCAGCGGTAGTTGAGCACGGGGGCACCCGTGAAAGGACCGGACCGGGGGCCGCAGTGCAGACTGGGACACGGGTGCCCCGATGACAGTACCCCCCCCCCCCAGGGCCCCTCTTCTCTTCTTCTTCAACCCGCTGTTCTTCCTTCTTCGCCTCCTCCAATTCTTCTTGGTGATGAGACACCTTAGGAAGAGAGCAGGCACCGAGAAGACTTGGCCGTAGGCTGGTTCGGCTCCTGGCACACTGGAGCGGCCTCAGGGGAGGCCGGTGGAGACTCTGGAGTGGCCTCAGAGGAGGCCGGTGGAGACTCTGGAGCGGCCTCAGGGGAGGCCGGTGGAGACTCTGGAGCAGCCTCAGGGGAGGCCGGTAGAGATTCTGGAGCGACCTCAGGGGAGGCCGGTGCAGCCGTGGGAAGCTGCGGAGGCTAGGACGCCTCTGGAGCAGCTACGGGGAGCCGCATAGCCACTGGAGCAGCTTCGGAGAGCCGCATAGCCACTGGAGCAGCTTCGGGGAGCCGCGGAGCCACTGGAGCAGCTGCGGGGAGCCATGGAGGCACTGGAGCAGCTGCGGGGAGCTGCGGAGCCACTGGATCAGCTGCGGGGAGTTGCGGAGCCACTGGAGCAGCTCTGGGAAGCTGCAAAGACACTGGAGCAGCTCTGGGAAGCTGCGGAGACACTGGAGCAGCTCTGGGAAGCTGCGGCGACACTGGAGCAGCTCTGGGAAGCTGCGGCGACACTGGAGCAGCTCTGGGAAGCTGCAGAGACACTGGAGCAGCTCTGGGAAGCTGCGGAGTCAGTGAAGCAGCTCTGGGAAGCTACGGAGTCAGTGAAGCAACTCTGGGAAGCTGCACTTGAGGTGGTTCAAACCTGGACCGAATTTTCACCAGAAACGTGGTATATGTGGCCATGGCTGGATCACCATTCTACCACAAAGGGGTAGCCCAGGTCAGGGCCTCTCCAGTGAGCAAAGAAAAAACAACTGCCAACTTAATGCGTTCGGTGGTGGACTGAGAGGACATCAATTTGATGTGCAGCGAACACTTGGCAACAAAGTCTCCTCAAAAATTGGGGTTGCCATCAAATTTTTTAGGCAAGAAAAAATCTGGTCTAGAGTCTGCTGCCGAAAGCAACGGGAGGAGTTGCAGGAGCCTGCTGCTGGGAGACCATCATCCGAAGAGTGGCAGTGAGTTGGTGCAAGTGTTCCTCTTGGGCAGCAATCTCTTGGGACTGCTGAGCAATGGTGCTAGGGAGATCACCCAGTGTACGGTACGGATCCTTGGGACTGGCCAGGGCTTTTGTAGGATACAAGACCTTGGCGGAGTCCATGGCTGGATCTTTCTGTCACAATCTCAAGGGAAGGAAATAGTTAGTGGACTCCCTGGACCACCGCGGGGGATAACAACACTAGCCTGGTCTTCGCCAGAGCCCGCCGCAAAGCAGCATAGTCTTGCTGTGGCGGGGAGTCACCAGGTCGCTCCGCGGGTGCGACTAGGCCCGCGTTGGCAGCCTATGGTAGGGACACAGGAACCACGGGAAGGCAGGTCCATGGGAAAGCAGGACCATGGGTAGGCAGGACCATGGATAGGCAGGACCACGGAAGGCTGGCAGGACCTCGGAAGGCTGGCAGGACCTGGGAAGGCTGGCAGGACCCTCGGAAGGCTGGCAGGACTTCGGAAGGCTGGCAGAACCTCGGAAGGCTGGCAGGGCCTCGGAAGGCTGGCAGGACCGCCACAGGACACCAGGAAAGCCACAGGACACCACGGAACAAGGAAACACCACGAAACACAAAATAAAGCTTAGCAGCTGCATTTCCAGCCGTAAGCTCATAAAATAGTCAATAAGTTTTCCCAGTTTTTTGTGGCTTATCCTCGGGTTGGTTTATACTCGAATATATATGGTAAATGATGGTCCTCATGGCATAATATTTCTCTCAGGATGGTCTCACATTATTGTGTAAATAACATCTCATAACATTAAAGGACATCCAGGATGAAGGATTGTAAACCAAGCGCACTGACATACTGGTGTGTGCCCCCTCTGGCAGGATCTGCTCTTCTTTTTGCTTCCTATGCTCTTGTTTTTAAGAAAAAAATTATGCAAATTAGCCTCCATTTGGGCTTCAGGCTCCTGTTTGTTTCAGAAATACTTTGACTTTATAAAATTTGATGCATAAGTTACAAATACAGTGATGTAACTCATTTCTACTGAACAAGGAAGTCAAATTACTTATACATCATCATTTGCATACTCCATAGGCATATAAAAAATTCTAAATTAGATTTCATCACTTTGGAATGTTTATGATTAAAAATCCCCTCAGGAAAAACTGTAAAAATCAGGGCGGGATAGACCAGCAAATACAAAAGAATTGTATCTAAGGGAGTTGTTACCACTCGTTTCCTGTGGCAGTCAAGTAAGTACTGAAGCTTCTGGGTTTGATGTCTCCTTGTGTAGCTTAAAGGGGCATCTACCACCAGGATGAAGGACTGTATGCAAATTAGCCTGAGGGGCTCCAAGGCTCCATTGGTGTCAATGTAGCCAGGAGACCCTCAGGCTCATTTGCATACAGACTTTCATCCTGGTGGTAGATGTACTTTAAATTCAGCATAACCAGTGCTGTCGTTATAGGGACCTTGAGGGACATTTATCATTAGGCGACTCCTTGGGAACTGTAGTGCTCTTCTGCCCATCAGATTTATTAAAGTGGCTGTGACCCTTTAACAAACCAGTCTGTGTGCTAGGTAAAAAAGATTTTTTTTAGGGAGTTTTTTTAGTGGGGAGGAAAAAAGCAATAATTGTTACACTATTTTTTTCTACATTATCATGCAATGCGGGAATGCATTAATGAGGCACATTTCGGAGTTCACCGAAAGTGCATTGTCCAACGATTCACTAAGATTGTGCACCCGATATATTGCATGTGTCACTACCCCGCTCAGTTTCAATAGATTTCACCATCTTTTAAGTGGTCCATGTAAGTGCATTGGATTGTGATACAATTTGAAAGTTAAATCCCACACTGAGTCCGAATCAATCGGATCGTCCAACGGCCCCCCGATTTATGTCACATAGAAGCCGGCGCAGCTGCGCCACAATCCGATTGCGTGCTGCACAATCTTAGCGCCCACACTTCTTAAATACCCATGCAAGCCGTTTTAGCCCCAAAAAATTTGCACAGTCTGACAAAAGTGTGTGCGCAACTATTAGTAAATGAGTCCCAATTTGTCGCAGAGTCACCAGTGTAAAGTTAGACAGCACTAGTTTTATCACTGTGATGAATATGTGGCACATTGTAAAGCTACTCTTAGAACATCTTCTTTTGGTTGGTTTTCTACCATCTTTGCACCATCTGAATTTTTTTGGTGCACAGTCTATTTCCCACCTGGTCACGCCCCCTTTTCTAGAGACCATGCCCCTTTTATAGTGGTCACGGAATAGTCAGAAACGTTACAAAAAATAAATGTGGTGCAAGGCATTGTAGACAGGGTTTTTTGGACCAAATTATGGCAGGTGTCTGGCAAAAGTAGACCCCCCCCCCTCCCAAAAAAAAAAAGTTTGTTTTTCTTTTTTGACAGTCTGACATTTTGAACACTTTATTTTCTACTCCCAATTGGGTACAGACTCATTCACAGTTAATTGTAAATTAGAATATTGTGGAGGCAAAGGGGGGTGGTTTGGGATTTAATAGCATTCCTTGGATCTCATTAATAGAACCTCCTGCTCTAATACATACAGTTATGATCTCTAGCTTGTTTTTGTAACTTTAACCATGTTAGTAATTATTATTTTCATTGTATTATACTAATTTTATTTACCTTTTAGATCTAGAGGATTGCTAGGATGGAGCAGAATGATGAACAAATAGCAATAGTTGGCATAGGATGCAATTTTCCTGGAGGTAAGTGTTATAACCATGGCAGACTTGGGGTGGAGGGCCTTATCATGGCTTGTACGCTTCAATATCAGCGTACAAGCCATGATTTAGTTGCAATTTAGTCGCACAGAGCTTGGAATTGCAACTACTCCGCCATCTTTGCCAGTTGGAGAGGGACGGTGCCGTGCAGTGGGATAGGGTATGGCAGGGAAGTCCGGCACCTGTGGACTGGCTATAGCCTGCGCCAGGTTGGAGTACATGCTTTAGCTCAGTTCTTTGCCAGGTCGGATCCCAATAGTTTTTATGCCAAAAAAAATTAATCTACTCATGTTATCTATCAGGTCTGATGTGTGATCTATTTTTATGAAACAAAACAGAAAACCTTGTTTTATTTTAATTACACCAAGTAGAGATGCCAACTGTATATAGTTTGGATATATTTTAATACCTTTTAAAAAATGTACAAAAAAAGTCATAGCCATATACTTTTTCAGACTTTCATACTGATGTACAAATATGGAGACATTTGGACATTTTTTCCATTACAGCATTCACTGTATGGATTAGTAATTTTTGTATTTTGAGAGATTTTGGGATGTGTGGAAGTTGACTTTAATTTTCATATTTTGTAACACTTTGGGAACCATTGAACCCTAGGGGGGTCTGATCACACATACAATATACTGCAATACAACTGCATGGACGTATATTGTCAAAATACTTCCCCTTAGAGACTCTAAGCCAGTGGTGGCGAACCTATGGCACGGGTGCCAGAGGTGGCACTCGGGGCCCTTTCTATGGGCACCCAGGACTTCACCCCAACACAGAGTTTGCCAGCTAGGACTCAAGGCTTTCTCCTGTGATCCAATACAGGCCAGGACGTGCCAAGCTCAGTGCTATTTTAAAGCTACATCCTTGGCTACCAGGACTACAGGAGGAGCGGGAATCTGTGGATAGAGATAGATTGTCATTTGAGCTCCTGCTCTGGGGCCCCTGATTCTTCCTCTTCAGGGGACCCTGGAGGGAAGATACAATCCAAATTTCTCCATCTTTCTATTGTGTTGGTTAACTCAGGACACCAATACGAGTAAAATCTGTGATTCAGAAGGAATCAATAAGTTACTGCTGAAATTGTCATGTTGGCACTTCGCGACATACAAGTAGATTTTGGTTGTAGTTTGGGCACTCTGTCTCCAAAAGGTTCGCCATCACTGCTCTAAGCTGTCATGGCAACTGATCGGCGATGTGATTGGTGGTTAATATGGCGGCACTCGTGCTGGCACTGATTAGGTGCTGCGGTCACAGACTCACCTAACAGGTTAACTGATGGCACTTAGTGATCCCTCGGTTAATAAACCCCTTCCAGCAATTAGCATTTTTATTCTTGATCCTATGGTTGTGGTTACATGTGGCACTTACATTGTGTTTGGAAACACAATGCAAATGCCTTGGGGAACAATGCAACACAATGCAGAATGAAAATGCCCAGGAATGGGGGAACATGTGATCAGGCTGAGCCCCATCCCTGGGCGTTTGGATTGTGTTTCTAAATGTAATGTAAATGCCTTGTGTGACCGCACCCTGTTGTTTCTAATTTTTTATAAAAAAGAATTCAATTGAAATTGAAAAACAATTGCCCCGGACCTAGCTTCGTTTTTTCAGCGGCACAACCGCCTGACAGATACATCCAGAGGCCTATGCCAATGTATCTTATGGAAAAGGAGGTTGTGGCCTTTCCCTTACATCTATGCAGAAGCGGCAGCGTATGATATACACCGCCCTATGTCACCCTGCATTCTGGTAAAAATATGATTACAGAACTTGAGCAATAAAAGTAGGAATGCTTGGTCTTCTATGTAATATGTATAGAAAATGTGTATTTAACAGGAAAATGTTTATTTAATAGGTGAAGGAATAGAAAATTTCTGGAAAGTCCTTATAGAGGGTAAAAATTGTACAAAAGACATACCTGAAGAAAGATTTGACCTCAAAAAATGGTATGATCCTGATCAAAACAAACCAGGCAAAATATACACCAGGCGAGCAGCTTTTGTTTATTTTTCTTCTTTCTTTTTTGAGACATTTTTTCGGTGCATTGCAATTTTTGCACCTTTTATGGGGACATTTTGAAATGTCCGCCGGACATTTGTTTTTCGTCAGTAAGACACATTTATCTTCTATTCCAGATGTGCTAAATGTCGCAAATGGCATTTATCATTTCAAATTGTCTCAAATTTGCGACATTTTTGGGCGCAAAAAACTCCAGACGAAACCATAGTTAAGAAAAACTTAGAAAATGGAAAGAAGTGACTTGAGACATTTGTGCAACATTTTTAAGACATTTGTAACAAATGTCGCAAAAAGAGATCTGAAAAAAGAAACCCATTTAACACAAGGAAAAAGTGAGAACGATAAATTACCAAAGAAGCAGACGAGAAAACAACAACGGAAAAACAAACGGAGATAAGATAAATGACCCCCTATGTTTATAAGTTATTAAAATAATCATTAAAATAACAATATAAAACATAAAATCATTACATTTTCACATTTTAGAGTGAGTCCTACCAGAGCATTTGTTATATAGACATTGACCCACGTTACTAAGAATAACATTTTGGGGCACATTTACTTACCGGTCCGAGTCGCGATCCCCGATCCGGACTCTTCGACGATGATGCACTGTGCCGCGATCCACGTAGATCCTGCGCCCGATGTTCTGCATATGTCACTTCCCCGCTCAGGTCTGATGGAGTTCACCTTCTTCTTCACGGTGCATGTTAGTGCATGGCTTGCGACACAAATTTAAATGTTAAATTCCGCGCTTAGTCCAAACCCGTTGGATCGTCCGACGGCCCGACCCCCGATTTGTGTTGCGTGAAAGCCGGCACGATTGCAACACAATACGATCGCGTGAGACACAATCCCTGGCGCGATCCCCAAAAAGTCGGGAAACCCGACAAAAATACAGCCGCAGGACCCTTGGTAAATAAGCCCCTTTATGTCAGTTTAAAAGTAGTTGTAGTGATTTGTGCAACATTTATTAATGTCTCCTTTTCATCAGCAATACTGATGAGCCAAGTGAGAGTCAATTACATTTGGAGTGGAGTAATAGCTCTTATAGGGACATCTAGTTATGGATTGCACTTGTTGGATACTTACTCTTAGGCACTAGATCTTTTTGAAAATAAAGTCAATGGTCCGCATTTATTAAAGCGTTTTCTGTCTGACTTCGCACTAGGAAGAACATGCAAACTGCTGGCACATGAATTTATAAAGTGTCAGTTTTGTTTTACGGCTGCTTGGTGTCTGACAAGATAGAAAAAATGTGCACCTAAAAGTGCATGTTAGTGGTTAGTCAGACCGTGCACCACAATAACGGTTTTTCCCAGCGTTTAACCCAGTAACGGAAAATAGCGACCAAAAAATTCTATAAAAAGTAAAAAGGCTGCACAGTCCCTAAAATGGAAGCATTAAAAACTTCATCAAACGTCACAAAAAATGACACCTCCCACAGCTCCATGCACCGAAATATGAGTTATTAGCACTAGAACATGGCAAAATGAAGAATTTATTTTAAGAAGTTTTAATTTTTGTAAATGTATGAAAACATCATAAAACCTATATAAATTTGGTATCCCCGTGATCGTACCAACCCAAGGAATAAAGTCATAAGATCCAAGCCCACAAGAAAAAACGCAAATGCATGTTTTCACCAATTTCACTGCATTTGTAATTTTTAAATATTAAATACTGTCACTATGAAGTGCAATTTTTACGCAGAAAATAGCCCTCATACTGCTCATTTTTGAGGGTGGGGAGTGAAAAATGGAAATGCAAAAAGGAAAAAAAGGGTCTGGTCGTTAAGGGGTTAATGTAATGTGAACATATTTTTAAATATACATCACCATGGAATTAATGCTGCTTTATAAATAATAATTATTATTAGCAGCATCATAGAACAGGGCAAATAGGATTATTATTTTTTATTGACTTTACTCACTGTTTTGGGTTTTTAGATAATATTAGCGCAGTTTTAATGGAAGGATGTAGTGTGGAATAATGTAGTGATATTTCTATGTCATATAGAAGATATTTAGTCTTTATTTTTCTTTCTATGAATTAAGGATGAATGAATTTGACAATAAAGTATTTGAAATCAATAATTCTGAGACTGACAATATGGATCCACAACACAAATTATTGCTTGAATGCACGTACAGAGCTCTGGAAGACGCAGGCTACCCCTCTGAAAGTATACGAGGAAGTAAAACTGGAGTGTTTATAGGTAAGACAATTATTTTCATAACAGTAGTTTAGTAGGGATGCAAAAAAGAATAAGAAGACCCGTGGTCAGTCTAATCCTGTTTGTATATTGTTGGAGGCGAGTTGTAATGGGAGCACTGGACTCAGGGACAACATACAGGACAGTAAGCCCTAAAACTCCAGCCCCACCTCAACATCTCTGCCTTCTTGCCTCTGTGTATCCTAGGCGATAAGGGACAACTACGAAGACAGTCCCTCCCTGCTTCAAAGTGTTGATATGTAACAAGAAAGACAAATAACACAGAAAAGCATACACAAAAGAATAGTCAAGAATGCAAGACAAATATAAAAAAAAAGACGAGTACGGACGAATAGCAACCAAAGTACAGACAAAAGAGCTAGCAAAAAATCAGGGGAATTTATTAGAGTATGGAGTCTGCTCTGAGAATAAGAGCGTTAACCCTTGCTCGTTTAGAGCAAAATTTGCAGAGAGCCGAGGTAGATTTAACCGGCAGTACAGCTGTAGAGCACTGCTCAGACTGCCGACTGAAAAGAACCAGATAGAATTGAGCGTCTTCTCAGCTTGACAGTACAAATTACAGGAGACCCAGACGTAACATGTGTATTATGCCTTTGAAACAAAAAAAACTAAAATATAAGGGCAAAAAAAGAAACAAACTCACCGTTTATTAATGTGTTAATTTTTGTAAGGGCCCTTATTTTAGGTACCCATCCCTACCACTATTTTTTCCGTGTACGTTATAGGAAAAAAACAAGATAAAATGGCAATATGGTCCATTTTCCATTCAATGATTCACTGTACAAACCAAAGAAAACTATGTTCACAATTAATGATATAATATAAAATGCTCTTTTTTGTACTGTCAGGTCTCATGAACAGAGATTCTGAGTCTATTTACACCAACTGTCCAGATAACATCAATCATTTTACTGGCACTGGGACAGCAACGAGCATAGCAGCCAACAGGATATCCTACTGCTTCAACCTGACGGGACCATCCCTATCCATCGACACGGCCTGTTCTTCATCCTTGGTTGCTTTACATTACGCATGTCAAGCCATCAGACAAGGTAAAGCAATTAAATAATTACTGCCAAGCTGAATGCTAACTGTTTCAAGAGCAGGATTTTCTGAGCAGTGACAGGACCCTACAGGCAGTGGGGCACATTTACTATGAACAGTGCAGTCTGTTCTATGTGTAGTTGCCTGTGTAGTGTGCAGGGGGCGCCATATTCAGGATTTCATGTGCCCATTCTGCATGAATCTAGGGCCCCCTGCACTGCTCCGACGGAGTGCACCACTTTTTTTTTTGGTGCATCCTTAACATGGGGCGTGTGACACTATTCGGACTATTTCGGACTTTGCATCTTAAATCTGGTGCACGGTCCGACTGAGCACGGGAACGCCCCCTTCAGTGCAGAAATTTGTGTTGCATAAAGAGTAGTGCAGCGAGCACCACAATTGTGTTGCATGTGCCACAAAGCAGTTTGCACTAAAAAGAATGTGCAATGTCCGACAGAAAACAACACGTCCCACAAAAAACAAGCACTCAACCAGCTATAGAGACCATTAATTAAAAGAGTTATGCCACTAGGAAAATGGCAATGTAAAAATTACATTATAACAAATTTTAAGAGGGGTTGTCTCTTTTTATTTTTTGTGAATGGGTAAATTTTAGAGTTAAATGAACATATATGACTGTCAAAATCAAAATTTTCCCTCCATTTTGCTTTAATTACTATGAAGATCTCAAAGGGTTAACAAACTTCCTAAAAGCTGTTTCTGATAGTTTGATGGGTGCAGATTTTAAAAAGGAGTGATATATAGGGTTTTCTTATATTATTTATTTGAAATCTCATTAAAAACAATACAATTCGCCAAAAAAGTCAATTCTGAAAACTCCTTGAAAATGTTCGATTTAGCCTACATTCACACTACCGTATGGGGGACGTATATACGGCCGAAGTATATACGGCCGATATACGTCCCCCATAGACGGCAATGGGCGCACGGCGCCCTACTGGAGTGGTACGGTGCAGCACACGTGCGGCACCGTACCGCTCCGTACCCCGGAAAAAAGATAGGACATGTCCTATCTTTTCCCGTAATACGGCGCCGTGCGCCATACATCCCTATGGAGAGGGGCGAGGGTGAGCTGCCGCTGCCAGCTACGGTACGATACGGGCGGGCAACGGCAGTGTGAATATAGCCTAAGAGTCGCAGTGACATGAAAGTAAAATATCCAGACATTTTAAAAATTATGAAAAGATAAAGCAGACATATGGGAAATGATATTTAGTAACTCATTAAGGGGGTAAAACTATCTCGTTTGAAAACGAGATCATTTTGAATTTTGAAAATGGCAAATTTTTACAAAAAATTTTACATTTTTTAAATAAATAAACGCAAAACTTATCAGCCAAAATTTGCCACTAAAATGAAGAACAACATGTAAGAATGAAACACAACTTCAACATCGCTTTGATAAGTAAAAGTGTTCAAAAGTTTTAACCATATAAAGCGACACATGTCAGATTACAAATAATTGAGCTGAGCCTTAAGCTATAAACTGGCTGCGTTAATGCTAAAGGCCTTTTTTTAAATTACCGTATATACTGAAGTATAAACTGATTTTTTCTGCACAATTTTTGAGTTAAATATTCCCCACTTGGCTTATACTCGGGTATAAAAAAAAACCAAACAAACTGAGTACTCCCTTTCTGACTCCCCAGGCAGGTCATGTGCTGCTGACATCATGGCTTGTGCAATGGCCATGCCGTGTCATTGACATGGAGCGGGCGCACATGAAGTATGACGAGCACCTGCTGGCTATATACTAAAGGAGGCTGGCAATATACTACAGTGCACTGACTATATACAGTACTACAAGGTGCTGGCTATATACTACAGGGGGCTGGCTGGCTATATACAACAGGGGGTTGGCTATATACTGCAGGGGGCTGGCTATATACTACAGAGGGCTAGCTATATACTACAAAGGGCTAGCTATATACTACAAGGGGCTGGCAGTATACTACAGGGTACTGGCTATATACTACAGGGGGTAGCTATATACTACAGGGCATGGCTGGCTATATACTATTGGAGGCCAGCTATATACTACTGGGGTTGGCTGGCTATATACTACTGGGGGCTGGATGCTATATACTACAGGGGGCTGGCTGGTTGGCTATATACCAGGGAGGCTGTGACCAATGCCTTTCCCACCCTCAGCTTATACGCAGATAGGTCAATAGGTTTTCCCAGTTTTTGGTGGTAACATTAGGTGCCTCGGCTTATACTCAGGTCAGCTTATACTTGAGTATATAGAGTATTTTTACAGTCTAGCATCCAAAGCCATAATTTATAATTTTTTCGTTTGTTGAGCTATTTGAGAGCTCGATTGATTTGTTTCATGTGTTTACTGGATCGGATAATCATACTTATCTTTTACACTTACATATTTTAAGTGTTCTCAAGTTTGGCCCTATCCACAGCACTCGGCAATCTCTGTCAGCTTCATAGAGATGAATGAAGCAGAGCGGACATGCGCGGCCGTCTGCTCCACTCATCTCCGAGAGCAGTGAGGGGTTATGATGGAGGTACCTCGGACCTCTCCGGACTCCCCATTCTCGTGATCTGTGGGTGTCTCATCACTGAAGACACAAGTTAGGATAGGGCCTAACTTGTTTGGTGGGAAAGCCCCTTTAAAGGGAACCTGTCAGAGGAATTGGAACACTAAACCAGCCACAGGTCCTTACGGACTGGTGGTTTATAGTCCCAAATCCCCTGTATGAGTTTTCTCCAGGGGCACATAAAAAAACATTTATACTTACCTCATTCTGGAGATCTAAGTGCCTATTGCAGCAAGTGAAGCCAACCCAGTTTAGGCACTGTATTATAATGGCTTAACTGAGGCAACGTGAGAGGAGATTCTGGTCTGGATCTTCAGATGTGAGTCCACTTTTCTCAACATACTTACATCTAGGTGAGTATAATTTTTTTTTAATTGAGCCTGCAAACAGCTGTTATACATGTCAATTTGGGACCCTAAACCACAGGTCCATGCAGACCTGTAGTTTGTTTATGGTCCTAAATGGACCTGACAGGTTGTCTTTAATCATATTTATTTTTTAACCTTTTTAGGTTTTAACTTTTTTGATTATTTCTGTACATTCACCAGGTGATTGTGAGATGGCGATATGTGGCGGTGTCAGCTGTATCATCGAACCTCGAGTCTTTGTCTCTCTTTGTAAGGCAAAAATGCTTTCTGCTGATGGGACCAGCAAGCCTTTCTCCACCAGAGCTGATGGATATGGGAGAGGAGAAGGATGTGGCATTGTTCTTCTAAAATCTTCAAAAAAGGTAAAAGAAAAGTTTAAAATCTCAAAATTAACAGTCGATGGTTAGGAAAAGGGGGACCTCTTCAAAATCAACAACACAACACTTTAACTTCAAGCCAGCACTGCCATGATGTAATGATAAATAGTACATAGCATTGGCACAGCCTAACAGAATGCCAGTTAAGGTGACAGTTCATAGATCTTTATGTACTGAATATATCAATGCATCATAGAATCTATCAGTATTATAAAAATAAACACACAAAAAGTAACCAAAAATAAAACCATTTCCATAAAAAAAAATTCTATTTTGTAAAAACAGTAAAAGAACAGTACACATTTGGCATTGCCACAACCCAAATGACCCAAATATTTTTTTTAATATTTACACTAGATTACACAATCTACCATCAATATCAAACATGCATAAATGTAGATAGATCCAGGCACAGTGGCTGTTGTAATCTTCTTATATCTGTTATCCATGGTCTGCTTCCTTCTAAATTCAACTTTAAAATGTAAAATTAAAACAATTCAAAAGTATGCTAATGAGACAAATGGGGTTTGGTGGGTGTTTCCAGAGCCCCTCAGTGATCCAGTGTCATAGGCTTTGACAATGAGAAGAACAAGTCTCACCCAAACCCCGGCTCTCTCCCTCCTCCCTCTGCCTGTGTAAACTAACAGCAGTAAAAAATGCAGGTGGACAAGTGAAAGACATCACTCAAGAGCTCTGGAAACACCCACCAGAGTCCCTCAAGGTTATTAGCATAATTTTAAAAGTTTATTTTAGAAGGAAGGTAATTTAAAATGTAATACGCTACTGTATATCACTTTAATGTATAGTACTACTGAAAATTGTTCTTAAGAAGAAATTGGTTGTTAATTTAAACATAGTTTCCAATACTTTTATTTGATTAGGCTAAAGAAGAATACTGTAAAGTCTGGGGACTTATAAGTGCAAGTGCAGTAAACCAAGATGGACGCTCTGCATCTCCAATCACAAGGCCATCTCAACATCAGCAAGAAATGTTATTGCAGCACATCTATAGCAAGATAGATCCATGTTCTGTGCAGTATGTTGAGGCTCATGGTACTGGAACACCAACTGGTGACCCAATAGAAGCCTCAAGTGTTGGAAATGTTATCGGGAAGAAACATTGTAATGGAATGAAACCTCTGAAGATTGGATCTGTTAAAGGAAATATTGGTCATACAGAATCGGCTGCTGGAGTTGCTGGGTTGATAAAAGTTCTTCTCATGATGCATCATGAAATTATCCCTCCATCTCTACATTATTCTAAGGAAAATGGCATTAAAATAATTGAGGAATCCAATCTAGAAATTCCAACCAGTCCTGTAAAATGGCAAGAGGACAGCAAATTTGGAAGAATGGCAGGAATTAATTGTTTTGGGTTTGGTGGAACTAATGCTCATGTTGTTGTCAAACAAAGCAAACAAGAATATCCGAAATATCATTCAAAAAGATCTGTTGAAATGTTTATATTATCAGCAGCTTCAAGCAAATCCCTTCAACTCTGTATTGAGGACACAAAAACAGTGCTAAGCAACGCAACATCCTTATCCCTGGAGAACCTGGTCTACACGGCAGCTTGTAGAAGAAGTCATCTAAATTACAAGTACAGAACAGGATTTCTGGCCTCTTCCTTATCTCACTTACACCAACAGCTACAAACAGTGAGCAAATATGACCCAGTAGCTAAATCCAGTCCTCATATAGTATTTGTATTCTGTGGGAATGGAGTCCTTTATAAAGGGATGTGTAAGATGTTACTTGAACATGAGACAGTGTTCAGAAAGAAATGTATAGAGATAGACAAGATGATAAGATTTTATACTTTTCCATTTCGGTGGTACAGTTGTTGGAGAAAGAGGCTGATGATTTTTCAAGTCCAGATGTGGCCCAGTTGCTGCTCTTCACGATACAGGTGTCATTGGTGGCTCTTCTGTCACATTGGGGGGTGAAGCCAGACTCCATTGTAGGACATTCAGTTGGAGAAGTTTGCTGCAGTCATTGTTCTGGACTCTTTCTCTAGAATATGCTGTGAAAGTCATATTTACAGGAGCACACTGGCAATGTCAAGGCCTACTGGGTGAAGTATGTTTGTAGTCGGCATCCTACCCTTTCCTTACGTTCTCCCCCCTCCCTTCAATGCCCGTCCCAACTTCTCACTTTTTCTGCCCTGTTCTTGTCTTTCTCGTCCCCTGACCCTCCTTCCGGACGGACATTGGAACGTGTTTCCCCTAGGAGTGGAGGTAAGCTGGGTAGAGTGGAGAAAAAGAGAGAGAGAAGGGGTGGCTTGAGAGACTGGTGTTCAGCTATTACACTTACTTGGAGGAGCTCTTGACCGGCGCCCGATCATCATCCCCGCTGTAAAAGCCCGCTTGGTTTCCCAAATTTATATGTGTCCTCACCCTCCTCTCTAGTTCGCACAGGGGCACTCCTCACCTCTTAACGGCTCTCACCCGAGGCCGGAAAAACACTGACGCGCGGGTTGTTCTTTTTCCTGAAAAAGGAGCAGAGGATTCCCTCTCCCTAACAGAGCAGGAGAAGGCATCGAGTGCCGCCCTTATACAGCCCTCTATGACTGGTCTATCAGTTCCCGCAATAACGAACTTGCATGATCTACAAAGCAAAATATGGAAGTTGTTCTTGTTTCAACAGTGCCAGGAAAGCCGCATCCACAGAAGATTTCACCACTGGTAGTTACTGGGCTGAAAATATTCGAACACCTTTCTCTTTCAACAAGCTATCGAAATTACAGCAAAAGATAAAGAAAACACTCTGTTTATTGAAATCAGTCCTCGAAGAGCACTAACAAGGAACATCATTGAAACTTTAGGACCCAAAAACAACAGTATTACCCATTATACAACCTCAACAAAAATATGAGACCATCTTTTCTACTCTGAAAGATCTGTTTACACGAGGATATAATCCTGACGTGTGTAATGTATTTGAAGATTATAAGTCTTCTCCATCAACAACCCAAGATACCAATTTGATCACATAAGAAAGATATTAAGTACTGAAAAATTAGACAAAAAAAATGAAACAGCGTCAAGTCACAACCATCCATAATACACATCATGAGTGAAGATTTCACAGAGTTCACATGTAAAGTATCAAATGAACGTTACACCATAATGTCTATGAACAAAAAACTCGGAATCTGCCCTAATTCCGGTGCATTCTAGTGGACACTTGGATTGCGGCTGCAATGAATAGCTTTAAACCTAAATGCCTTTAAGTTCTTTGGAGATCAGTGCAACATTTTCCAGCCCCTGGTGTTCTTTACCAAGACTCCATGGACCTAAACATTAAACTACACCAAGAGGCAGGAAGAATTTTGAAGTCCTATCATCTCATGTTTTTGCAAGTGGGCAATACAAAACATAACTGTAGCTTAAGGAAACGAAAAAATCATCAGAGCATATTTCCAAAGATTACTCATAAATCAGGTCAGAATATCTATCAGCGTCTTTCCTCAAATTGGGATTTGAATATGGGAAGGTTTACAAGCAACTTGGTGATGTTCATTATGGAACAGATCTGAATGAAGGAATTGCCAGAGTAAATGTCAGTGAAGAAGTCAGAGAAACATGTATGAGTACCACATACATCCATCATATTAGACTGCTTCTCCAAATTGCATTTTTTGTGTAGGATCAGAAACCAAAGACCCGCTATATTCCCATCATCCATAGAAGGTCTAACGTTTCTTCACCTCTTCAAGCAGAATGATCATCTACATGAAATCTACAAAAACAAGAAATGATAAACGAATTATGTGGATGTTTTGCTGACAAAACGTTCCATTTTAGTAGAAATCAAAAGGCTAAGATGGCATTTGTAAAATTAACCAAAAACAAACCAAAAAACTGTTTTTTTCCAGTTAAATTGTCAAAGTGTTCACCACCTGTCATAGACCAGAAATTGAAAAAAAAAATGTTGATTATTCAGACGTTCTAAAATAGGTACAAACTTATCAAACTACCATGCAGAATGAGCTGAGCTTCATAAACTTCAATGGTTGAATTCAGATATTGAAAGAAAAACACTTCTAAATGTGAATGTACAGATGTTTTGTTTATGTTGTGGATACAAGAGAAAATGAAGATATTCAGAACATCTACTCAATATCTTGCAAGTGCTGTAAAATCTATCGACAGCTTATCCTAGCAGTAAGAAAGACAAACCCAACCTTCTATTCGGACAGTGACATGGAGGACAGTTGACATACAGTGAATCACATTAACCCTGGATTTGCTTTATTGGAATATACGAACCTGTGTCATTGAATACCAGATATAACATTCCAGCTCATTGAATTAGCTCCACAAGTCCACAAGATGTTGCGGCACTAGCCCAAGTTCTTCATAACTATAGCCCAGAGGAGCAGCACCCCGAGATCCGGATCAAAGATGGCTCTATTTATACCAATGAAAAAACTTACACTGACACTGAAATGAGAACACAGCAAATAAAATCTTTACAGAATCTGATACTTCTTACTTTTTACTTCAAAACCTTATACTGTCCACAAACATTTCTGCTGAGCACACTAACAAAGTTTTCTGAGTTAAAAGTAAAGATGTGAAGATTTGTGTCGATCAAATTAGCTGCCACACACGGATGACTATTTTCGGTTAGTCTTCCAGCTGGAAATATGGAATACTTTGTACTGAAACTCTTCCTCTAGTGATAAGCATGAACTGTTGCTCTGGATTTTGCAGGGATTGTGACTGAAGTTGGAAAAGATGTCAAGAAAATCCAAGTTGTGATCGAGTTGTGGCTGCTATCCAACAACTGCGACCTCTCACATCATCTTCCAGAGAATGTTTGCTACTAGTCAAAAAAGCTCCAGTGATACAAAATGCTCCTGCATCTCATTTTGTCTTGCCTGGGAATATTACACAATCAGCTGCCACGTGCAAATAATAAGCCGAAACTGTAATCTAACATCTGATGCAAAGTCAGTCTTATGTCAGTTTTGTCTAAGACGGCAAAACACTGCATGGGAACGGTATATCTTGTGGCATAAGGGTTATATAAGAAATGCACCTACATGGTTATTCTTCCTACAGCTGTGCCGTACTAAAGAGATATTGATGGAGTACCGCTCCTCCTATGTTTGATTGTGTCAGATACAAAAAAATATGAACATTGTCCCAATAAATTTTCGCAGCAATCAAGACTTCATATCCACTTGTTCACATTTCTGCTGTTTTCCCAGAAGGCATATTTACAACGCATGCACAAGAACTGCAAAAGTGCTTTATTCCATATCTTCAGAAAACACTATTAGTTCAAAATTGTTTTGATGCGAACCCTATCTCCGAATGGAGCAGAATTGATTATGAGAAGATGCTACTTAAAAACCCCCGGCCTTACCTGTAATTGAGCTAGACAACACACCTCTCAAGGATACCAATTCAGCCCCCATCCAATGCTATTAAAGAGAATGTTGTATCATTGTCACAGGGGGTCTGACTGGCTTGGTTTTGAAACTGTGAAATTATGTGTGAACAATGGTGGACCACATAGCAATTCTATCAAAAGAAAAGCCAACCCCAGGATGGAACAACAGATAGCTGAGTCCAGATCAAAGGGAAACCACCATAATAGTGGCCATACAATGTAATGTTCCCTCTTACCCTGAATAAAAACAATCCATTTTTTAATACAAAAGAGCATTTACTACTAACCAATAAGAGGAGTCTTCATAGTGCAGTTGTTTTTCATGATGGACTTTTGCAGAACCTGAACTTCTTTTGTTTGAAAAAGTTCTTAGCCAAAAGTAGATGAGCATGATCTTCACCGTGGCCACATAAACATGGAACTTGACTATTTTGTTTGCTATTCATCTGTTGCTTCATTTGTGGGTAATTCAGGACAGCAATTATGCTGCTGCCAACTCTTTTCAGACATTTTCTGCCATACAGAAGGAATCTGGGTCTTGTGGGCAAATCGATGCAGTTTGGGGGGCGGCCTCAATCTTGGAGTATTACTCAACTCAGCCTCAAATTCATGAACCTTAAAACAAAGGAATACTTCTTCTGAATTCTGAGGAAATTCATAGAGCCTGAAGAAAGTCTTCAGATAATAACCCACATCAGGCAATATGAAATTCAACTTTGAACATGTATGAAACTTTATCAAAGCCATCCCAGCTTGCGGAAAAAGACTCTATAAGTGGTAATGGAAGAATAAACATTTGGGAGAACATCAAGAGAAAAACAACTTCTGACATAAGAGAAACAGTGATGATTACTTTTTTGGTAGTAGGACTGACTTACAGAAGTGAGCCCCAGTGACTCACTACGACGACTCTTCTGAGTTCTCTAGGGATGACTCATGTTTGCTATGACATTACAAAGTCGTATCTTCCAAGAAGAAAATAAACATCCCCTTGGTCAAACTATTGGATCCCAACACAACAATCTCAGCGCTGACATCACTTCTTGACACAATTGTCATACAAAAGAGTTGGGTCAAATAATAGGACACGTATCTCTGATAAAACAATTGCCGAATTCTACATTTTTTATTTCACATTCTTATTGACATATCATTCCTCATATTTTATTGCTATTTTTTCAACTAATGATCCAGGTTTACATTTAAACCTGTTTTCTGCTTAGTTTGGGAACCTGTCACCACACAAACCCTCTAAACCACAGTAGCCACGTAGCTTCTTCTGTATATGTACATCCCTGGAGGTGATCTCTTTTTTTAGCTATTTCAGGTTGCAGCATGAATGAAATATCTTTTATTCTTTTTTAAGATGCAGTCAGGAGGTGAAGCAGCTCGTTAAACGATCGGCAACCCCTCCGCCCCCTACCCCTTCCTACACCTCCTGACCACTGGAGATCTCATACATGTGAGTGCACCTTTGATTTCAAGCCCGGCGCAGTACCTAAAATGTACTCTTACAAGCCTAAATATGCTAGTATCCCCCGGGTATAAACATATTACAACCCAAAATATGCTAAAACTACCGCAACAGGACGTACATATTACAAAAGAAAGTTCTGTCTCTGTGGGCTTGGGGGGTTAGTGTGGTGACAGGTTCCCTTTAAAGTCTTATATCTACACAGATTAACTAGTTAATTGTTTGCATTAATATTCATCAACCTATTGTTATTTTTTTTATATATGGCCGTTCAAAACTAGAGTCAAACACTTGACTATCAATAGTCATAGTTTATACGGTTGAAAAAGACAGCCGCTACTGTACGATCGGGCGGGCAACGGCAGTGTGTAATATAGCCTAAGAGTCGCATAGACATGAAAGTAAAATCCCAGACATTTTAAAAATATGAAAGATCAAGGCAGACATATGGGAATGAATTTTAGTAACTCATTAAGGGGTAAAACCTATCTCGTTGAAACGAGATCATTTAGAATTTTGAAAATGGCAAATTTGTACAAAAACTTTTACATTTTTTAAATAAATAAACGCAAAACTTATGCACCAAATTTGCCACTAAAATGAAGAACAACATGTAAGATAAACACACTTCAACATCGCTTGATAAGTAAAGTGTTCAAAGTTTAACCATATAAAGCGACCACTGTCGATTAAAATAATTGAGCGACCTTAATAAACTGGCTGCGTTAATGCTAAGGCTTTTTTAAATTACCTGTAATACTGAGTATAAACTGATTTTTTCTCTGCACAATTTTTGAGTTAAATATTCCCCACTTGGCTTATACTCGGGTATAAAAAAAACCCAAACAAACTGAGTACTCCCTTTGCTGACTCCCCAGCGGTCATGTGCTGCTGCATCATAGCTTGTGGCAATGCCATGCCGTGTCACTTGACATGGAGCGGGCGCACATGAAGTATGACGAGCACCTGCTGTCTATATACTAAAGGAGGCTGGCAATATACTACAGTGCACTGACTATATACAGTACTACAGGTGCTGGCTATATACTACAGGGGGCTGGCTGGCTTATATACAACAGCGTTGGCTATGATACTGCAGGGGGCTGCTATATACTACAGAGGGCTAGCTATATACTTACAAAGGGCTAGCTATATACTACAAGGGGCTGGCAGTATACTACAGGGTACTGGCTATATCCTACAGGGGGTAGCTATATACTACGGGCATGGCTGGCTTATACTATTGGAGGCCAGCTATATACTACTGGGGTTGGCTGGCTTATACTACTGGGGGCTGGATGCTTATATACTACAGGGGGCTGGCTGGTTGGCTATATACCAGGGAGGCTGTGACCAATGCCTTTCCCACCCTCACTTATACCAGATAGGTCAATAGGTTTTCCCAGTTTTTGGTGGACACTTAGGTGCCTCGGCTTATACTCAGGTCAGCTTATACTGAGTATATAGAGTATTTTTACAGTCTAGCATCCAAAGCCATAATTATAATTTTTTTCGTTTGTTGAGCTATTTGAGAGCTGATTGATTTGTTTCATGTTTTACTTGGATCGGATAATCATACTTATCTTTTACACTTACATTTTATAGTGTTCTCAAGTTTGGCCCTATCCACAGCACTCGGCAATCTCTGTCAGCTTCATAGAGATGAATGAAGCAGAGCGGACATGCGCGGGCCGTCTGCTCCACTCATCTCCGAGAGCATGAGGGTTATATGGAGGTACCCCTCGGACCTCTCCGGACTCCCCATTCTCGTGATCTGTGGGTGTCTCTCACTGAAGACACAAGTTTAGGATATGGGCCTAACTTGTTTGGTGGGAAAGCCCCTTAAAGGGAACCTGTCAGAGGAATTGGAACCTAACCAGCCACAGGTCCTTACGGACTGGGGGTTTATAGTCCCAAATCCCCTGTATGAGTTTTTGCTCCAGGGCACATAAAAAACATTTATTACTTACCTCATTCTTTGAGATCAGTGCCTATTGCAGCAGTGAAGCCAACCCAGTTTAGGCACTGTTTATATCCTGGCTTAACTGAGGCACGTGATGAGGAGGATTCTGTGTCTGGATCTTCAGGTGAGTCCACTTTTCTCAACATTACTTACATCTAGGTGAGTATAATTTTTTTTTAATTGAGCCTGCAAACACTGTATACAGGTCAATTTGGGACCCTAACCACAGGTCATGCAGACCTGTAGTTTGTTTTATGGTCCTAATGGACTCTGACAGTTTTGTCTTTAATCATATTTATTTTAAACCTTTTTAGGTTTTAACTTTTTTTGATTATTTCTGTAACATTCACACGGTGCTTGTAGATGGGGCGATAGTTGGCGGTGCAGCTGATCATCGAACCTCGAGTCTTTGTCTCCTTTGTAAGGCAAAAATGGCTTTCTACTGATGGGACCAGCAAGCCTTTCTCCACCAGAGCTGATGGATATGGGAGAGGAGAAGGATGTGGCTCGTTCTTCTAAAATCTTCAAAAAAGTAAAAGAAAAGTTTAAAATCTCAAAATTAACAGTCGATGGTTAGGAAAAGGGGGGACCTCTTCAAATCACAACACAACACTTTAACTTCAAGCCAGCACTGCCCATGATGTAATGATAAATAGTACATAGCATTGGCACAAGCCTAACAGAATGCCAGTTAAGGTGACAGTTCATAGATCTTTATGTACTGAATAGTATCAATGCATCATAGAATCTATCATATTATAAATAAAAACACACAAGAAACTAACCAAAAATAAAACCATTTCCATAAAAAAAAATTTTCTATTTTGTAAACGAAAAAACAGTACACATTGGCATTGCCACAACCCAAATGACCCAATATTTTTTTTAATATTTACACTAGATTACACAATCTACCATCAATATCAAACATGCATAAATGAGATAGATCCAGGCACAGTGGCTGTTGTAATCTTCTATATCTGTTATCCATGGTCTGCTTCCTTCTAAATTCAACTTTAAATGTAAAATTAAAACAATTCAAAAGTATGCTATGAGACAAAGGGAGTTTTGGTGGGGGTTTCCAGAGCCCCTCAGTGATCCAGTGTCAAGGCTTGACATGAGAAGAACAAGTCTCACCCCCAAACCCCGGCTCTCTCCCTCCTCCCTCTGCCTGTGAAAACTAACGCAGTAAAAAATGCAGGAGACAAATGAAATACATTACTCAAGAGCTCTGGAACACCCACCAGAGTCCCTCAAGGTTATTAGCATATTTAAAATTAAAGTTTCATTTTAGAAGGAAGTATTTAAAATGTAATACCTACTGTATATCACTTTAATGTATAAGTACTACTGAAAATTGTTCTTGAAAAAGAAATGGTTTGTTATTTAAACATAGTTTCCAAACTTTTATTTGATTAGGCTAAAGAAGAATACTGTGAAAGTCGGGGACTTATAAGTGCAAGTGCAGTAAACCAAGATGGACGCTCTGCATCTCCAATCACAAGGCCATCTCCAACATGCAAGAAATGTTATTGCAGCACATCTATAGCAAGATAGATCCATGTTCTGTGCAGTATGTTGAGGCTCATGGTACTGGAACACCAACTGGTGACCCAATAGAAGCCACTAGTATTGGAAATATTTTAAAGAAGAAAAGTGAAGAAATGAAACCTCTGAAGATTGGATCTGTTAAAGGAAATATTGGTCATACAGAATCGGCTGCTGGGGTTGCTGGGTTGATAAAAGTTCTTCTCATGATGCATCATGAAATTATCCCTCCATCTCTACATTATTCTAAAGGAAAATGGCATTAAAATAATTGAGGAATCCAATCTAGAAATTCCACCAGTCCTGTAAAATGGCAAGAGACACAAATTTGGAAGAATGGCAGAAATTAATTGTTTTGGGTTTGGTGGAACTAATGCTCATGTTGTTTGTCAAACAAAGCAAACAAAAATCCGAAATATCATTCAAAAGATCTGTTGAAATGTTATATTATAGACACTTCAAGCAAATCCCTTCACTCTGTATTGAAACACTAAAACAGTGCTAAGCAACGCAACATCCTTATCCCTGGAGAACCTGGTCTACACGGCAGCTTGTAGAAGAAGTCATCTAAATTACAAGTACAGACAGGATTTCTGGCCTCTTCCTTATCTCACTTACACCACAGCTACAACACGTGAGCAAATATGACCTCAGGCTAAATCCAGTCCCATAAGTATTTGTATTCTTGTGGAATGGAGTCCTTTTAAAGGGATGTGTAAGATGTTAACTTGAACATGAGACAGTGTTCAAAAGAAATGTAGAGATAGACAAGATGATAAGATTTTATACTTCCATTTCGGTGGTACAGTTGTTGGAGAAAGAGGCTGATGATTTCTCAAGTCCAGATGTGGCCCAGTTGCTGCTCTTCACAATACAGGTGTCATTGGTGGCTCTTCTGTCACATTGGGGGGTGAAGCCAGACTCCATTGTAGGACATTCAGTTGGAGAAGTTGCTGCAGCTCATTGTTCTGGACTTCTTTCTCTAGAAGATGCTGTGAAAGCCATATATTACAGGAGCACACTGCAATGTAAGGCTACTGGGGGAAGTATGTTGGTAGTCGGAAATCTACCAGTGACTGAAGTATCAAAAATAATTAATCCCTACAAAGGTAAAGTGTGCATTGCTGCTTATAACAGCCCTACTTCATGCACGTTGTCAGGTGACACTAACACAATAGAAAAACTCCATGGGGAACTGTCCAAAGAATATAGTAAAAAGAATATATTCCTCCACACACTCAATGTTCCTGCAGCATATCACAGCCCCATGATGGATCCTATATTAAATGAAGTAAAACAGAACTTGCATGATCTACAAAGACAAAATATGGAAGTTGTTCTTGTTTCAACAGTGACAGGAATTTCAACAGTGACAGGAAAGCCGGCATCCACAGAAGATTTCACCACTGGTAGTTACTGGGCTGAAAATATTCGAAAACCAGTTCTCTTTCAACAAGCTATTGAAGTTTCAGCAAAAGATAAAGAAAACACTCTGTTTATTGAAATCAGTCCTCGAAGAGCACTACAAAGGAACATCATTGAAACTTTAGGACCCAAAACAACAGTATTACCTTTGTCTTAGCCTGGGAAATTTTACACAATCAGCTGCCACGTGCAAATAATAAGCCGAAACTTGTAATTCTAACATCTGATGCAAAGTCAGTCTTATGTACAGTTTTGTCTAAGACGGCAAAACACTGCGGATGGGAACCGGCGATATCTGTGGGCAGTAGGGAGGTTGATAAGAAATGCACCTACATGGTTATTCTTCCTACAGCTGGTGCCGTTACTAAAGACGATATTGATGGATTACCGCTCCTCCATGATGTTGTGATTGTGTCAGATACTAAAAATATGAAACATTGTCCCAATATAATTTTAAGCAGCAATCAAGATCTTCATATCCACCTTGTTCACATTTCAGCTGTTTTCCAGAAGGCATATTTACAACGGCATGCACAAGAACTGCAAAAGTGGCTTTATTCCATATCTTCAGAAAACAATATTAGTTCAAAATTGTTGATGCGACCACTACCGAATGGAGCAGAATTTGATTATAGAGAAGACAGCTACTTTAAAACCCAGGCCTTACCTGTAATTGAGCTAGACAACAGCACCATCTCAAGGATACCAATGTCAGCCCCCAGTCCAATGCTATTTAAAGATAATGTTGTATACATTGTCACAGGGGGTCTGACTGGTCTTGGTTTTGAAACTGTGAAATTTATTGTGAACAATGGTGGAAGCCACATAGCAATTCTATCAAGAAGAAAGCCAACCCAAGAGATGGAACAACAGATAGCTGAGGTCCAGAATCAAAGGGAAACCACCATAATAGTGGCCATACAATGTAATGTTTCCTCTTACCCTGAAGTAAAACAATCCATTTATTTAATAAAAAGAGCATTTCCTACTAAACCAATAAGAGGAGTCTTTCATAGTGCAGTTGTTTTTCATGATGGACTTTTGCAGAACCTGAACTTGCTTTTGTTTGAAAAAGTTCTTAGCCCAAAAGTAGATGGAGCAGTGAATCTTCACCGTGCCACATTAAACATGGAACTTGACTATTTTGTTTGCTATTCATCTGTTGCTTCATTTGTGGGTAATTCAGGACAAGCAAATTATGCTGCTGCCAACTCCTTTCTAGACATTTTCTGCCAATACAGAAGGAATCTGGGTCTCTGTGGGCAATCGATCAGTTGGGGTGGCCTCAATCTTGGAGTATTACTCAATCAGTCTCAAATTCATGAACTCTTAAAAACTAAAGGAATACTTCTTCTGAATTCTGAGGAAATTCATGAGAGCCTGAAGAAAAGTCTTCAGATAAATAATCCACATCAGGCAATAGTGAAATTCAACTTTAGAAACATGTATGAGAACATTATCAAAGAAATCCCAGCCGTGAGAAAAAGACTCTATAATGTGGTAATGGAAGAAGTAAACATTTGGGAGAAAACATCAAGAGAAAAACAATCTTCTAACAATAAGGAAACAGGTGAAGATTACGTTTTGTTAGTAGTGACTGAGCTTACAGGAGTGAGCTCCAGTGACATCACTACGACGACTCTTCTGAGTTCTCTAGGGATGGGCTCAATGTTGGCTATGACATTACAAAGTCGTATCTTCCAAGAGAAGAAAATAAACATCCCCCTGGTCAAACTATTGGATCCCAACACAACAATCTCAGCCCTGGCATCACTTCTTGACACAAATTGTCATACAAAAGAGTTGGGTAAAGAAATAGAGGACACGTTTCTATAATAAAACAATTGCCGAATTCTACATTTTCTTATTTCACATTATTAATTGACATTATTATACCTGCAAATTTTATTCTATTTTTTCAACTAATAATCCAGGGTTTATCAATTTAAAACCTGTTTCTGCTTAGTTTGGGAACCTGTCACCACACAAACCCTCTAAACCACAGTAGCTTCTTTTGTAATATGTACATCCCTGTTGGGGATATGCTTTTTTTAGCATATATCTAGGTTGCAGCATCTTTTATTTTTTTTTGTAAGATGCAGTCAAGGAGGTGAAGCAGCTCGAGTAAACGATCTGGCAACCCCTCCTCACCCTACCCTTCCTACACCTCCTGACCACTGGAGATCTCATACATGTGCAGTGCACCTTTGATTTCGGGCCCAGCGCAGTACCTAAAATGTACAATTACAACCTAAAAATATGCCCAGTAGTCCCCCGGGGGATTAACATATTACAACCCAGAAATATGCTAAAAATACCGCAACAGGACGTACATATTACAAAAGAAAGTTCTGTCTGTGGGCTTGGGGGGTTAGTGTGGTGACAGGTTCCCTTTAAAGGTCTTATTATCTACAGCAAGATTACTTATTGTACTTATAGTTGAACCTTGAAATTGGACTTGTGAAATCAATTACCGTATATACTTGAGTATAAGCCGACCCAAGTATAAGCCGAGACCCCTAATTTTACCACAGAAAACTGGGAAAACCTATTGACTCGAGTATAAGCCGAGGGTGTAGTATACAGCCAGGCAGCCCCTGTGTAGCATACAGCCTGCCCCCATGTAGTATACAGTCTGCCCCCATGTAGTATACAGTCTGCCCCTTGCAGTATACAGTCTGTCCCCATGTAGTATACAGCCTGTCCTCATGTAGTATACAGCCTGCCCCCGTGTAGTATACAGCCTGCCCCCATGTAGTATACAGCCTGCCCCTTGCAGTATGCAGCCTGTCCCCATGTAGTATACAGCCTGTCCCCATGTAGTATACAGCCTGCCCCATGTAGATACAGCTGCCCCCATGTAGATACAGTTCTGCCCCATGTATTAACACAGCCTGCCCCCCCTTTAACTATACAGTCTGCCCCATTATAATACGCCTTCCCCCGTGTAGTGTAACAACCCTTCCCCAATGTAAATACATACAGCCTACAACTCCCCCGTGTAGTCAGGACAGATTAACAAAATAAACGTAATACTCACCCCCTCCGGTGTCCTGATGTCGTTGCGGCTCCCGGCGGTTTCTTTTTCTGCACTCTTTTGTCTTCTTTCCTAATTTACCACAGAAAACTTGGAAAACCTATTGACTCGAGTATCATCCGAGGGTTTAGAATACAGCCCGGCAGGCCCCTGTGTATTACGCCTGCCCCCATGTAGTATACAGAGCTGCCCCTTGCAGTAATACAGTCCTGTCCCATGTAGTAATACAGACAGCCGTCCCCCATGTAGTATACAACCGGCCTCATAGTAGTATACAGCCTGCACCCCTGTAGTATATAGCCTGCCCTTGCAGTAATACAGCCGGTCCTTCTATGTATTTAACATCCCTGCCCCCCATGTAGTAACACCCTGCCCCCATTGTTACAGCCTGCCCCTTGCATATGCCAGAAGCCTGTCCCATGTAGTATACCAGCTGCCCCATGTATTGTACACATCCTGCCCCTTTCAGTATGCAAGCCTGTCCCCCATTGTATATACAGCCTGTCCCTCATGTATTATACAGCATGCCCCATGTAGTATACAGTCTGCCCCCATGTAGTATACAGTCTGCCCCCATGTAGTATACAGCCTGCCCCGATGTACTATACAGTCTGCCCCCATGTAGAATACAGCCTGCCCCCGTGTAGTGTACAACCTGCCCCCATGTAGAATACATGCGACAGCGCCGCAAAGTAGTGTGCGACAGCCGGCAGATCGCATGGACGTGACTCTGCCGTCTAGAGAAGATAGAAGGCAGAAGAGTGAAGAAACCGCCGGGAGCCGCGATGGGGATCGGGAGCCGCCGGGAGCCGCAACGAACATCGGGGACACTGGAGGGTGAGTATTAAGTTTATTTTTTTAATCTGTATGCTACACGGGGGCAGGCTGTATTCTACATGGGGGCAGGCTGTACACTACACGGGGGCAGGCTGTATTCTACATGGGGGCAGACTGTATAGTACATGGGGGCAGGCTGTATACTACATGGAGCAGGCTGTATTCTACATGGGGGCAGGCTGTATACTACATGGGGCAGGCTGTATTCTACATGGGGGCAGGCTGTATACTACATGGGGGCAGACTGTATACTACAGGGTGAGTATTAAGTTTTTTTTTTATCATTGACTCGCGTATAAGCCGAGGTGAGGTTTTTCAGCACATTTTTTGTGCTGAAAAACTCGCCTTATACACGAGTATATACAGTATTTACATGATATTTATCATGTAAATTTGCCCCAAATCACTCTTAAAAACACACAGGAATCTAGAAATGTACAAAAACATTTTTTACTTTTGAATTTTTTTGCATACACATTAGAAACTTGTTTTACTTGATAGGTAGCATAATTTTTTTTTTAACAATTTATCTGGTACAAATATAACTTTAAGCAACCCACGCTGATGTACAATAAATATAAATGTCCTGCTTTTAAAACCTGCTACCATTTTGTTTGCCTATTCTGCGGCCCAGCTTCAGAGGCATAACTAGGAGAGGCTGGGCCTCATAGGAGACTTCTGTATGGGGCCCCCCTCAGAAATTATACATACTTACATACTCAAACATTTATACACCTTTGCACACATACACACATTTGTGCACTGATATATACATTTATACACTTACACATATGCTGATCACATGGCGGAAGGAAACGGCAGGTATTAGAGATAAAAGATCCCTAGTCCTGTCATTCTGCTGTCCCCTATCTCTCCTCTAAAATGTCTTATTTAGCCAATTTGTGCTGTGTACTGTGGAAGATGTGCAGAATAATATGAACACAATGGTACTCATCCTTCATTCTTTAGTGTGTCAGGTCATATTCTGAGGCCCCCTGACACAGCGAGCCCCATAACAGCTGCTATAGCTACTACCTCTTCGGATGTTGCATAATGGCACATTTTTTTGAAAGTTCAGGACAGCTACTCCTGGAATGGTGCTATCTATAATACTATCATGACCATGTTTCATCAACCTCATGGGTTGGAAGAAGCTGATTATATGGTAATAACATACTCAAGGATCAATTTTCCCTCTAGGATATTGCCTGGAAAATGTTATGCATGTTGTGCATATATTGGACAAACAGAGGCAGCAGCTTCCTACCGGGGGGTACCAGGTATATGACCTAACTTTGCTAAATAGGTACTGTGCAAATGGAAACCTTTCAGGAGAAACTGACTTAATAAACCCCTACCAGTATGTTGTCATGTAGATGAACACTTTCTAGATTGTGTTTCTTTCATGACCCATCATGGTGGCATCACCAAAAAAACAACCTTGAAGTGAGATGTAAATTGTTTGTATAAAGTCAAGAAGGCGGAGAGTTTAGCACCGCAGTCCTGCTCTCCCAACTCAGAATGTCCCCTTCACTGTAATTGGTGGGCCTGCATCATGTGACATCACCAACCATATTTCCTGAAGTCTGATACATGATGTCCTTCACAGCAGAGGGGGCGTTCTGAGGAAGGCCATGAAAGAAACATCAACTGGAAGCTGTTAACTTGTTTTACAACATACTGGTAGTGGTTTATTCGGTAGAATATCTGCTGACAAGTTCCCTTTCAATTTTAATTCATATTTAAATTTTGTATTGCTTGTTAAAATCAGCAATTTTGGAAATTCACATTTTTACTTGAGAAGTACAAAATAAATGTCAAAATAAAAAAAAAATAGAAACAACTTGCAATGAAGCTTGTTTTTCTGGTCTAATAAAGTGGATTTGTATTGGAAGCACATCAACTGTGTGTTCATTCCATAAGTAAATTCATTATTAAGGGCATTTAGGATCAGCATTTGTAGATTTCTTTGGGAAATGTGTAACTATGTGGTCATAATCATTTAAATATGTTTCTTTCATATCATTGTCTAAGCTTTGCTCATCTATATCTGCTGCAATCTTTGTAGCCTCATTGTGTGTCACACAATTACCGAAGAATGTGAAAAATACAGGAAGGAAAACCAGTCCATGTATCATACCAAATGCAATAACAAGGAATATGATCTTAAAAAATGTCCTGAAGATGTAACTCTCAGATGCAGAAAGGGCTATCACCCCCAGGATGGTGGACACAGCTCCCTGTACTATAGGATACCCCAGAGAATGTAAGGCCTCGATCACCCTTTCATTGGCTTTGGTGTTGTGGTTGGAGACATAAGCATAGGAAATGTGAGCAGAGAAGTCTACAGAGAATCCAATGCAGATGACGAGGTTGATCATGGAGATGGAATCTAAATTGACATTCCAGTAAGCCATGAAACCTGTAACACCCACTATAATAGATGCTATGGTGAATGTCACCCACAAGGAGCACAGAGGATTTGGAATTAGGAGGATTGAGATCACAAACATGGTGGCCGCAGCAACTGCAGTGTTCTGTATGGTGTTTGATATGATTACAGCATATTGGTCAAAATAGATAAACGCTGGGTGATAGACAAGAACTGGGATCTCACACGTCTTTGCTGTATGTCGGACTTGGTTTAACAGGTTTCTCTCATCCACTGCTGATGTAACATTTACCGTCTGGATAAAGAAACGGGAAGCTATTATATTACCCGACTGAATGTCCACATCTTGCCTAAAATCTGGGATTCTAGTAAATAATATTGATAAATTATCGATAAAGTTGCTTTTGTCACTAATGTTCAAGTTCATTTGCCGAGCCATCTCTCTATACACTGTGAACCAGGACTCGGAGAGAGACTTACTAACATAGGGATCATCTATAAAAGACTCCAGACAACGCTCAATTTTTCCCTGAACATCTAAATCCCAGTATGAAAGCTCCTCAGTCACCACAACCATCACTCTAGGACCGTACTCTGAAAAATATAAATCTTCATTGTCATAGAAGGAACGAACATAAGAGCTATCAGTAGCTAGATTACGTAAGTCAATGCCTTCCTGAACCTGAAAACAGCCATATATACTGCTGGCCAGATATCCTAAGTACAAAACAAGAACAAAAATCTTGGTCCAGATGTTATTCAGAAATGGTCCATACTGATTCCGAAAAAAACTGGTGACGGGATGATCAGTCTCTTTACCAGAGATCTGGCTGTAACCTCCTCCAACACAGCACATGTTATAGGCAGACGAACGATGGGTATCTTCTTCTTCTGCCACCTTCTTACAAATGAACCAATGCCTGTTACTCTCCTCTCTTCTGCCATTGAGAGCTAAGAAAGCCCCGAAGCAAGTGACGTTATACAGGAAGCAGAACAAGATGGCCGTCCCAGTGTATATACAAAATGACTGCACAGACTGGAAGGAGGTCAGAATTCCAATGTAGAAAGCTAGAACATCTGTGAGCGTTGTGATTGTTATGGAGACAGCAGCCTCAGCGTATGTATCGGCCATTCTGTCTTCAACTTTATCCTTTACTTTAGTTTGTTGCCAGCTGGAAATCATAATGAACATATCATCCACCCCGACACCTACAAGTAACAGCATTAAAAGTATTGTAACAGTAATCTGTAAAAATAGACAAAGATGTTTTTTATATACAGGTCGTTGAATTAGAACAAACAAATCTGTAAAACATTCCATTGTATTAAGACGGAACCGAAAAGTAAAAGCTGGGGACAGGTGAATGATAAATTAGCATTTTATAGCCAGGTAAATTTTCTAAGTTAATTTTCTGTTCAATGGAGCTATGAGATTATGTGAATTAAAATCTTAGGGATCAATTAGGTTGAAAGGTTCCCATTAAGAAGATTATCAGCAGAACAGTGATGATTTTGACCCTTGTTGCGTCGAAAGATTAATGTGCATCAGATGGTGAAATATGAAAATGAAATGCAGAGAAGTTACCTCATTTAGGAAATAACATCTCTCACAAAATTAATCAAGGGGTTACTAATTATTTTCACTAGGGTAAGACCACTGGAATTGGAATCACCCAAGATGTGGCCCCATATTTGATACTACATCTATGAAGAAATTTATCACGGATAAATAATTCTAAATATCTTAAACATGTTATGTAATCCAAGCGTCCCAAAGCAGGGAATGTTTCAATGGAAAAATACCGAAACATAAAAATGTAAAACGGCATTGGAGGCAAAGGTTTAATGAGAGGATGCTGTTCTACGAATCTTTCTCTTTCTCTCGCATTGGCGTCGTTCTTCAAGTCTGTGGTTCAGTGATTTCCACAGATGCCTCACAAAGCCATTGATTTCTATGGGTATTTTCGCATTGACTTGTATTTTCACTGATCCGTTGTCCGTGGAAAAATTATGAATCATGTCTTTTTCAAAGATGCGGATCACGGAAGGAAATAGAAGTCTATTGGTCCGTAAAAAAAAAACAGATGAAACATCCGTTTTTTTTTTTCACTGATGAGGCTGAGAAACCAGGTGTGATGCTTTGAGAGCAATCTTACACCTTCATTGTTTTTTTTTTGCGGACACAAAACAGGCGAAAAACGGAGACACAACAGAGACAAAATGTAATGGATGGGCAACTGAAGCTGAAGATCAATGGCAATGTGAAAGAGCCCTTAATGACAGGGTGCGGGTGTTTAATGTGAATTAATTATGTGATGATATGCTAAATATGAATGCCGTTGCTAGCACTGACCGCGCTTGTTACCAGTGGGTGTTTTCTGCAATTTCCAGCAAATACCCACCTTATATGGAGAGTGCTCGGTCCATGAGCACTCCCCATATATTCGCAGCCGGCACGTGACGTACTGTTACATCTCATGTTGCCAAAGTAAATATTTGTATGTGCGATATATTTATTGCTTGTAAATCTTTACTGCTTTCACTTCGTAGGTTAAAACTTAATTTTTTAAATTTAATTTTAAGTCATTGTTAGTACCATACTATAATTAGGGATGAGGGGTGAAAGAACATTAAATTTTTTTGGGGGGAGTCTTGTCCCTCTAAGTGTAGTCCAAAAGGTCGGAACTTCATTTATAGCATATCCTGTGGATAACCCATCTACACTGCTACAGTAGACTAACCAGTCTGAGAAAGTGGCTTATGCTAGATGATATGTTTGATGCATTTTTAAATATTCTTCCTTAATCTTGCACCAGCTATTGGTTGACAAAATTCTTGTGCAAATTTGGCACATTATAAGCCACCAATCTACATCCATTTCCCACTAAACCACACCTCCTTTCTAAAAGAAATATCATAAATATGCCTGAAATATATATAATGAATGCAGTAAAAAGCATGCATACTTGTTTTTTTGCTACAAATTGAACTAATTCTTATGCGTATAGCTTAGTAATTCTCCACCAATGTTTCTTTTTTTAACTTACCAAGAATGAGGAATGGTGCATTCGCAACAGTGACAACAAAGGGCACTCCGCATAGTAACAATAGGCCAAAACTAGACAGTACAGCCAATCCAGAAGAAATTACTCCAAATCCGGCCACCCAGAATTTGTTCCTCACACAATCAAGTCTGTAAGAGAAGAAAATCCAAAATGTAGAAAAATTTGGAAAATGCAACTATTGCTATTGAACTATAATATATAACATATACTGTTATGTATAATTATATTCACATGGTAATCAATTGATTAACTAAGACCAATCTTGCATATAGAACTTATATTTACTTGCTTTAAACTTGCAATAAATTTACGAAATAAGACAGTGTACATAACCATTTCTCAATACGTGGCTCCCAGTATCTCACTGTTTGCAGTGTAAACTAGAGCAGAAGTGGAGTCACTGGTGATTGTCACCACTGATTGGCCACAGCAGACATGTGACTGCCAACCCTCCCTGACCAACCGAGGGTGAAGAAGGCAGGACGTTGGAGTAAGCACACTTTAATTCATTTTCTTGCTCCCATTTCTATTAGATAACCCCTTGCTCGCACGTTGTTGATCAGTATTGAATAGGCCATCTCTCACTCACAGCCAAGGACACCAAAATGGCAACTGTGCATTTGCGAGTATTGTGCAGCCATAGCCTATTCATCATCAACATATACATGCATGTCGGAGTAGTTCTCACTCGCAGCCTGCGCTGTACATAGTAAGTACTCTTGGAGCAGGTCGGGGACGAGCTGGTTGGTGCTGAAATGACAGATACGGAAATGTCAAAATGAAGGAAGTGTCGTAAGATGGGGGGAGTGTCGAGGGACATGTGGAGGGGCAGGTTTACAATGCAGAATAGCTGTAAGAAGGTGTGGAGCTTTTATCAAAGAGCTTTCCCTCCTTCTTGACTGAATTTCTTAAAGAAAAGTGACGGAATAAATATTTTTCCATCAGGGCAGTAACCTATCGGAGCATCACTAGAATGTTTGAAACATAATTACATTTATTAAAGGGGTTTTCTCATCTGGGCATTCACATTTACTTTTATTCATTTGCCATATGTAAACATTTCTTTAATTGGGTGTTCTTAAAAAATAAGTTCCTGTGTGAAGATAATTTCTCATGATGTCCCTTAGAAACCAGATAGCTTCCTCGGATACGACCACCCTGCACTCTGGCAGCGGTGGCCAGACATGCGCTATTGATCCCTGCCCAAACACCTGGCTTCAGCGTTCATTACCACAGGACGGCTGTAGGACCTGCAGTAACTCCTGGACATTGCATATACAAAAAGTGTTTCTAAGGGACTACATTTATGAGAAATTATCTTCACACAGGTAATTTTTTTTTAATAACATCTAATTGAAGAAATGTTTACACAGGCAGTCCCCGGGTTACGTACAAGATAGGTTCTGCAGGTTTGTTCTTAAGTTGAATCTGTATGTAAGTTGGAACTGTATATTTTATAATTGTAACCCCAGTCACAAATTTTTTTGGTCTCTGTGACAATTGGATTTTAAAAATGTTGGGTTGTCATAAGAACCAGGATTAATAATAAAGCTTCATTACAGACACCTGTGATAACTGTTATAGCTGATTATTGTAGCCTAGGACTAAAGTACAATAAATTACCAATATCCAGAGGTCTGTTTGTAACTAGGGGTCGTCTGTAAGTCAGGTGTTCTTAAGTAGGGGACCGCCTGTATATGATTAATGAAACTGAATATAAATGCCCAGATGAGAATACCCCTTTAAGTATCACTGAGTTGACAAGTTCCCTTTCAGTGAGGTTGTAGCTCTAAAGTCCCACCTTTATTTGGCAAACGATCATTTGATCTTACCTTATACATGACAAAATAGAAAAGAATATGGTGATAAAATAGGTAATGGAAAACAATGGAATTACAGACTTTGTGATGCCGTCAAATTCCTGCTGCCGTGATAGCGATGTGAAATAAGATACCTACAAAAGAAAATGCAATGAGAAAACATCGGCGTTGAATCGAATCGAATCGAATACATACTGTATAGGGAATAAATATGAAAACGGTCCCAGGCAATTTTAGTGTAAATGGGAATAAACCAAAAACATCTGAAATAAAAAGTAAAAAAAATAAATAATGATAATAAAAAATTAACGCTAGTAAAATGCAAGATTGCAAAGTGATGTTTTTTTCTTCAATAATAAACATTATTATCATTATTATCTGCGAGAGGTGTGATAAATGTATAATCGTTGGAGTCACGAGCAGTCATGAGACTGCAGATCCCTGTCTCATGATACATGATATCATGCATCATGATAGAACAGATACATGGCCACTGCTCTTCACTTGTATAATAGTCAGGATATACTGTACTTGGCTATGTGTTTCAGTCTAAGAGATATGAAAGAGAACGTGGTCAGACACACACACCAACATGCTATTAGCATAGGAAAAGGAGAACTTCCTCCGATTGCCAGACCCCATTGAGCAAATATTTATCACTATCCTGTTCTCCTCATAGGCTTTTTATGGTGGGGACTTCTTCTGACATACCTGAAACCATATAGAAGTGAAAGAACGGTCCAGCCAAGATCCCGACTCTGATAATTTCTTTATTTTAAAGCATATGTAGCAATACAAAGTTCCACTCAGAAAGACGACGCGTTTCGGACAGACTACCTGTCCTTAGTCAGCCATGACAGGTAGTCTGTCCGAAACGCGTAGGCAACTGTCTTCTTTCTGAGTGGAACTTTGTATTGCTACATATGCTTTAAATAAAGAAATTATCAGTCGGGATCTCGGCTGGACCGTACTTTCACTTCTACATGTTTGTTACGCCCAAGCAGAGGGTTTGCCCGTGCCGGATCCGTTCTTCTCTGGAAGGTGAGCTGGCATCTTCTACCTACCATACCTGAAACCATAACTGATTTACTGAGCCATTTTTCTGTAACAAGTAGTTTGTACTTAGACATGCGTGACTTAATCTTTGAGACAAGCATATGGCAGGATCAGGAGAAGATTCCTGAGTGTTTAACCCCATAGATACCATGGCCGGATATTGACTGCAGCATCTAATAGGTTACAAATGGAGGCAACTCCATCTATCATTCATTGGCAGCCTGCATTAGTGACTGTAGATTTCTGAAGGCCAACATGGCATCCTTGGAGTCTAATTAACCTCTTAACGACCCCGGTGAAAATGTACATCTAGGTCAGCGGGTAGTTCAACTGCTGTCATCGTTGACAGGTCGGCTGCATTCGACAGCCGGGCTCCCGGTGGTAACAGCTGGGATCACAATAGCCGCAATCCCAGCTCTTTAAGCTTTTAGGCGCCGCAGTCAAACATAACCGTAGCATTTATAGGGCTTCTATATCTGCCCCCATCACGATCACCCCCCTTCCCCTTACACCAGTTTCGGGGTGGGGGGGTGTTGATTGTCTCCGTGGCCTTCAGCAGCAAAATGACAGACCCTGTCAGAGACAGGATAGGTCAGTGTGAGTGTCAGCCTATGCGTGTCAGTCTATACACCAGTATGGCAGTGTATTACTTTGAACAAGCGATCAGGTGATGAGTGCAGTGTTCTATATAAGCAATCCAGTGATTACAAATGTCTCAAAGTAAATTCAATACACTTTTTTAAGTAAAATACAAATCCAAGTTAAAATAAACCTAAATGCTCTCCCCCTATTTCTGTCCTTTAAAAATAAAAAAGCTTGCACGTTTTATGGATCTTCACGTGCCAGGTCTAATACTGCAAAACTACAATTGCATCTACCAAAGTCATTAAATACTGTAAAAAATACTAAACAAATTGGGGGGGGATTTACTAATTGTGCCGCAAGGACGACTGTCGACATCGGAGATCAGTCTCTGGAAAGCACAGCCCGATGTATTAAAGTGGTGCATGGCTGTTAGTGATTACTGGGTAGAGAGAACTAATCAGTCTTGCGCCTGAAAAATGGCGACAGTAATGAAGTGTGCGCCAAAATCTTACATGTACTGCGCCTTAATTTTGCTCTCTGACATTATCAATGTGGTGAAGGACAAATGCTTTCATTATTTATAGCATGATTTCACGTAAGGAAGAAGGAAGTTTCTAATCTCTACGGGCATGGTAACAAAAAACACAAATCACCTTTGTAGCAACCTTCTTCTAAAGAACGTCAATCTATTGAATACTAATGCAAATAAAAAGAAATAAGCAAACAGGGGAAGCTCTTTTGGGCAACCTACCAAATTACACATGTTACATTCAGAGGAAAAGTGAAACCAAAGTGTAATACAACTGTGAAGATTTAAAAAATTTCCAAAACTTCTCGCATGCCCAACTTATACCAGCTGTAACTTTTTCATACTTGGGTCTACATAGCTGGGAAATGTGTAATTTTTTGCGAGAAATATGTAAGTTGGAACTGTATAATTTTATAATTTGTAAACCTCCGTACAAAATGTTTTTGGTTCGTGTGACATATTGGATTTTAAACCAATGTAGGGTTGTCATAAGAACAGGATTAACTAATTAAAAGCTTCATTGACAGGACAACTGTGATAAACTTTTATAGCTGATTGGTAGCCTAGGACTAAAGTGAATAAATTACACAATATCCAGAGGTCGTTTGTAACTAGGGGTCGTCTGTAAGTCAGGTTGTTATTAGAGGGGACGACCGCCTGTATATGATTATGAAACTGAATATAATGCCCGAGTGAGAATACCCTTTAAGTACACTGAGTGACAAGTTCCCTTCTGGAGGTTGTAGATCTAAAGTCCCACCTTTATTTGGCAACGATCATTTGATCTTACTTATACAGACAAAATAGAAAAGAATATGGGATAAAATAAGTAATGGAAAACAATGAATTACAACTTGTATGCGTAAATTCCTTTTGCTGCCGTAGCGATGTGGTGTGAAATAAGATACACAAAAAAAATGCAATGAGAAAACCTCGCGGTTGAGAGATCGAATCGAACATACTGTATATAGAATAAATATGAAAACGGTCCAGCCGCATTTTAGTGTAATGGGAATAACCCCAAACATCTGAAATAAAAAGTAAAAAAATGAAAAATGAGTAATAAAAAATTAACGCTAGTAAGAATGCAAGATTGCAAGTGATGTTTTTTTCTTCAATAATAAACATTATTTACATTAGTATCTGCGAGGGTGTGATAATGTATAATCGGTGGATTCACGAAGCAGTCATGAGTACGATCAATGATCCATATAGAAAACAGATAATAGCCACTGCCTTACTGGTTGTCTGATAGAAAGGATATACTGTACTTGGCTATGTGTTTCAGTCTAAGAGATAGTGAAGAGAAAGTGGTCAGACACCCACACACCAACATGCTATTAGCATGGAAAAGGAGAAACTCCTCGATTGCCAGACCCCATTGAGCAAATATTTATCACTATCCTGTTTCCTCATAAGGCTTTTATGGTGGGGATTCTTCTGACATACCTGAAACCATTAGAAGTGAAAGAACGGTCCAGCCAAGATCCCGACTCTTAATTTCTTTATTTTAAAGCATATGTAGCAATACAAAGTTCATACAGAAAGACGACGCCGTCTTCGTGGACAGCTACCTGTCTAGTCAGCCGATAGACCGGTAGTCTGTCCGAAACTCTAGTAACTGGTCTTCGTTCTGAGTGGAACTTTGGATTGTCCCATGATTAGAGAGGCGAGCACTAAAATGCTCGGTGATCGTGATTCGAGGACTAAACTTTCCCGATGCTCGAGTGCCTGTCTCGACTCACAGCCCCATGAAGTCAATGGGAGACTCGAGCATTTTCCAAGCGATCATGATCGGGAATAATGTGTTATTTAATTGAAAAGAGTCTTCGATAAGTTAGCAATGTATGCAAACATCTGAAATCTTTCTTCACTGGTTCCGCGCATATATTTATCTCCCGACAAGTTTAGCAGATGTGTGGAGACAGTGAAGAATAAATAGAATAAAAACAGTGAAACACATTAACCCAGGATCATTTAAGTGAAATCAACACAGTGAAATTTGAAGAAAAGATTCAAGTCGGCACTATGCTTAATTGGTCGGGAAGATTACGCTGTCCGGGATCGTGACCTCTTCTTCCACGAAGTGTCCCCGATCTCTATGCACTTCCCTAGTTCTGCATGTTCCAAGATCTACCTCTTGCTATAATCCCCGAGTCTGCAACCTACAAAGATTTGTCTCTGTGCTGCTACCCCATTGTTACTTGCAATACCATAAGTGTGGTTTGGTGCTCGGTCCTAGTTACCCTGATTTATTATGTCTTCCTCAACGATGTCTATTGTGCGGTTTCCCGATGTCTATGCTAATCCCTAGTATATGTGCTGCCCGATGTCTTCTGTGCTGCTCCCCGATGTTCGGACTGTACCGATGGGTTCTGTTTACTGATAACGGTTTTGGTTTTGGTATTTGGAAGTTTCCCTGATGTCCTTAGTTCTGCTCAAAGATTGGTCTTGCTCTCTGCTCACCATGTTCTTCCAATGTGATGTTCTTCACACAATATATATTGTTCTTCACATATATTTTGTTTGCACCGTTTCGCGCGTACGTATCTTCCCAAGTAAGCAGATTGTGCCAATGTTCAATGTTTTTACTCTATTCTAAGTTGTTCTTCACGTGTTTTTTTTAATTTAAATGCCGATCTCGAGCAGGGGATAATCCGTAGAACGAGCAAACCGAGCCGTTTCGAGAGTACCTTAATACTCGAACGAGCATAAGGCATCGGACGAGATACTAGATCATCTCTAAACTACTATCACTTTTAAAAATAAAGAATTATAGTCGGGATCTCGCTGGACCGTACTTTCAGTTCCTACAGTTTGTTACACCCAAGCAGAGGTTTGCATGTGTCGGATAGCGGATCTGGAAGGGGAAGCTGGCACTCCTACCTAACATACCTGAAATGATTTACTGGGCATTTTTTCATTGTTTGTAACAGAGTATTTGGTACTAGACATGCGTGACTTAATCTTTGAGACAAGATAGGGCAGGTAAGGAAAAAGTTCCAGTGTTTTTTAACCCCATCGACACCATGGCCGGAAATGGACTGCAGCATCTAATAGCGTTAAAAGGAGGCAACTCCATCTATCATCATTGCCATCCTGCAATGTAGTTGGACTGTAGATTCTGAAAGGCCAACATGGGCATCCTGGTGTCTAATAATCCTTCTTAACAACCTGGTGATGGAAAATGTACATCTAGGTCAGCGGGTGGTAGTTTCAAACTGCTGTCACGGTGACAGCGGCTACATTCGGACAGCGGGCTCCGGTGGTAACCGCTGGGATCACAATAGCCGCAAATCCCCAGCTCTTTAAAGCTTTTTAGGCGCCGCAGTCAAACATAACTGTGCATTTATAGGGCTTCTATATATGCCCCCATTCAAGAAGTTACACAATATAATGAAAAGCTTTAAACAGGTTTCAAGGATGATCACAAGGTTTTGGGGGTGGTGATTGTCTCGTGGCCTTCAAAAGCAACAAATGACAGACCCTGTCGGAGAAAGGATAGGTCAGTTCAGTTTGAGTGTAAGCCTATGCGTGTCAGTCTATACACCAGATGGCAGTTGTATTACTTGAACAAGCGATAGCGATGGAGTGCAGTGTTCTATAAAAGCAATCCAGTGATACAAATGTCTCAAAGTAAAATTCAAATACACTTTTTAAAGTTCAGTAAAAATACAAATCCAAGTTTCAAAAATAAACCTAACTGCTCCTCCCTCTATTCTGTCCTTTTTAAAAATAAAAAAGCTTTTGCAAGTTTTATGGATCTTAAGTGCCCAGGTTCTAAAATTACTGAAAATACAATTGCATCTACCAAAGTCATTAACATAATTGTAAAAAATACTAAACAAAATTGGGGGGGGGGGATTTATAATGTGCAGCAAGGAGACTGCGACACACGGAGATCGTCTATGGAAAGCACAGCCCGATGTATGAAAGTGGGCACGGCTGTGAGTGATTACTGGGCTAGGAGAGAGAACTACGGTATATCAGTCTGGCGCCTATCTGAAAAAATGGCGACAGTAAGAAGTGTGGCCAAAATCTACATTGTACGCGCCTTAATTTTGCTCTTGACCAATTTTTTCTGGCTATGGTCGCGGCCTGGCCTAAATTTGAGCCTAAATGACAGCAAAATACATATAACATGGGCACGAATTAAGTGGAAAAGTTAGGTCATGCCCACTGTGTTGCCAAAAAAAAACTGGAAGGTGTTGGGGCTAGTCGAAAACATCTGTTCTTTTTGGTGCCAAGCAGGCATTATAAGTGAGTCGCACAGAAGTCCTGTATCGCCAAAACACAATGTCGTAAAATAACCACAGACAGGGGAAGTCTGTGGTAGGCGGGAGAGCCAGAAGGGGAGCGACACCGACAAGATTACACGGGATAGTTAATAAGCATAGGTACGCCTCATTATGTATGATGTCAACAATAAAGGATAGTGTTAGAAGAAGGGCAGAAGAAAGAGAAGAGGGCGAAAAGAGAGAGAAGATGGAAGGTTGGGATTTAATCCGTACATTGTCCCGTAGAATTAAAGGAAACTTTCTTTACGCTGAAGTACAGCAGATCAAAAGGGGGTATTGGAACGCAGATAAGAAGGCAGGGGGCCAGTACCAAGGAGATAAGGGGCATCATTGGAAGTATGGGGAGCATCCAATTTTGCAACCGAAGAAGCGAGTTTCGAGCCTATGCATGAGAAAAAAAGTAGGGTTTATGGTCCTACTTTTCCTAAAAGAAGTTTTACAAAATATACTAATTGATCTGCAAGTGCCAGTGGCCCTCCGGGCTGCAGCTTACGTAGGCAATAACATCATACCCCATCCCACAAAGAGAGATTTAGCATATTTTTAAAAAATTTTTTAGGAAAAGCCGGCCACAAAAAACCTGTCACAAGTCAGATCATGCATAAGGGAGCAAAGTGGATTCAGCAAAGTGATGATGCTAATGATTTTTAACAAGCATAATCTCACAAATGTATGAGAAATTGGTATTCTTTGTTGCGGCTCAGGATACCCGTAAAAGGACATCTGAAACAGCACACAGAATTACCCAAGTTCTTCCAAAATAACAGGACCACTTTTTGTTTACAAAGCATTATGTGGTTATTATAGTTGAACAGCAACATCTCCTTACCTATAGCAGTAAAAAACTGAGCTAAATACATTAGTTTTTCTACCAGAGAATACGGTGCTTCAGAAAAGGGACTGCAAAAGACCACCATTTAAAACACTTTATTGTGATGCAGATGAAATTTGCAAAAGAAAATTGTTATTATTGAATAATAACATTGCATTTGTAAGCTTCTTCCGCAGATCATTAAAAATGAATTACGCGTACCTTGATACCCACGAGATGTACGGTAGTCCTTTGAGAAAAATGGGTAAATTTGTTGATCAATTGAGACGCTTTTCAGGTAGTTTCTTCGCAGCGTAGTATTCTCTGTCGTTCTCATCGTCTTCTCTCAGATAATAAACTAATCTGACGGCTTTGGCTTTTTGGACAATATTTTCTGAATTCAGTTGCACTCCACCCAGGTATGTTCCTATGAATGTTCTATTTCTAATCATGGGATATTGTATATGTATTGTCTCTATCAGACTCACATTGCCTTCCTCATCCCCTTCTATCTGCAGTACAAGGCAATGTGAGTCTGATAGAGACAAATACACTCTACAATAATCCCATGAGTAGATAGAAACATTCATAGGAACATACCTGGGTGTTATGCACACTGATTGCAACTCATGACCAAATGTCCAAAAGCACATAAGCCGTCGATAGTCTTTTTTTATCATGAGAAGACGTGCGAACGAAGACCTGAAAAGCGTCTGCAATGATCAACAAATTTCCCATTTTTCTCAAGAAGGACCCTGTACAGTCTCAGTGAGTATCAAGGGTACCGTAATTCATTTTTATGATCGCGGGGGAAGAAGCTTACAATGCAATCTGTAATTATTCAATAATACAATTTTCTTTTGCAAATTTCATACTGCATCACAATAATGTTTTAAATGGTTGTCTTTGCAGTCCTTTTCTGAAGCACCGTATTCTCGGTAGAAAAACTAATGTATTTATCTCAGTTTTTACTGCTTAGGTAAGGAGAGTGCTGTCAACTATAATAACACATAAGCCTTTGTAAAACAAAAATGTGGTCTGTTATTTTGGAAGAATTCGGGTATTCTGTGTGCTGTTAGATGTCCTTTTACAGGTCCTGAGCCGCAACAAAGAATACCAATTTCTCACTACATTTGATGAGATAGCTTGTTAAAAAAATCATCGCTAGCATCATCACTTTGCTGAATCCACTTTGCTCCCCTGATGCAGGATCTACCTGGTGAAAGGTTTTTTGTGCCGAGCTTTTACCTAAAAATTTTTTAAAAACATATGCTAATATCTGCTCTTGGGGATGGGGTAGAGTGTTATTGCTTACGTAGAGTGCAGCCGGAGGGGCCACTGGAACTTGCAGATCAATTAGTATATTTTGTAAAACTCCTTTTAGGAAAAGGAGGACCCAAATATAACAGCCTACTTTCCATGCATAGGTGCAATCGCTCGTGTGCGGTTGCAATAATAGGATGCTCCCCATACTTCCAATGATGCCCCTTATCTCCTTGGTACTGGCCCCCTGCCTTCTTATCTGCGTTCCAATACCCCCTTTTGATCTGCTGTACTTCAGCGTAAAGAAAGTTTCCTTTAATTCTACGGGACAATGTACGGATTAAATCCCAACCTTCCATCTTCTCTCTCTTTTCGCCCTCTTCTCTTTCTTCTGCCCTTCTTCTAACACTATCCTTTATTGTTGACATCATACATAATGAGGCGTACCTATGCTTATTAACTATCCCGTGTAATCTTGTCGGTGTCGCTCCCCTTCTGGCTCTCCCGCCTACCACAGACTTCCCCTGTCTGTGGTTATTTTACGACATTGTGTTTTGGCGATACAGGACTTCTGTGCGACTCACTTATAATGCCTGCTTGGCACCAAAAAGAACAGATGTTTTCGACTAGCCCCAACACCTTCCAGTTTTTTTTTGGCAACACAGTGGGCATGACCTAACTTTTCCACTTAATTCGTGCCCATGTTATATGTATTTTGCTGTCATTTAGGCTCAAATTTAGGCCAGGCCGCGACCATAGCCAGAAAAAATTGGTCAAGAGCAAAATTAAGGCGCGTACAATGTAGATTTTGGCCACACTTCTTACTGTCGCCATTTTTTCAGATAGGCGCCAGACTGATATACCGTAGTTCTCTCTCCTAGCCCAGTAATCACTCACAGCCGTGCCCACTTTCATACATCGGGCTGTGCTTTCCATAGACGATCTCCGTGTGTCGCAGTCTCCTTGCTGCACATTATAAATCCCCCCCCCCCAATTTTGTTTAGTATTTTTTACAATTATGTTAATGACTTTGGTAGATGCAATTGTATTTTCAGTAATTTTAGAACCTGGGCACTTAAGATCCATAAAACTTGCAAAAGCTTTTTTATTTTTAAAAAGGACAGAATAGAGGGAGGAGCAGTTAGGTTTATTTTTGAAACTTGGATTTGTATTTTTACTGAACTTTAAAAAGTGTATTTGAATTTTACTTTGAGACATTTGTATCACTGGATTGCTTTTATAGAACACTGCACTCCATCGCTATCGCTTGTTCAAGTAATACAACTGCCATCTGGTGTATAGACTGACACGCATAGGCTTACACTCAAACTGAACTGACCTATCCTTTCTCCGACAGGGTCTGTCATTTGTTGCTTTTGAAGGCCACGAGACAATCACCACCCCCAAAACCTTGTGATCATCCTTGAAACCTGTTTAAAGCTTTTCATTATATTGTGTAACTTCTTGAATGGGGGCATATATAGAAGCCCTATAAATGCACAGTTATGTTTGACTGCGGCGCCTAAAAAGCTTTAAAGAGCTGGGGATTTGCGGCTATTGTGATCCCAGCGGTTACCACCGGAGCCCGCTGTCCGAATGTAGCCGCTGTCACCGTGACAGCAGTTTGAAACTACCACCCGCTGACCTAGATGTACATTTTCCATCACCAGGTTGTTAAGAAGGATTATTAGACACCAGGATGCCCATGTTGGCCTTTCAGAATCTACAGTCCAACTACATTGCAGGATGGCAATGATGATAGATGGAGTTGCCTCCTTTTAACGCTATTAGATGCTGCAGTCCATTTCCGGCCATGGTGTCGATGGGGTTAAAAAACACTGGAACTTTTTCCTTACCTGCCCTATCTTGTCTCAAAGATTAAGTCACGCATGTCTAGTACCAAATACTCTGTTACAAACAATGAAAAAATGCCCAGTAAATCATTTCAGGTATGTTAGGTAGGAGTGCCAGCTTCCCCTTCCAGATCCGCTATCCGACACATGCAAACCTCTGCTTGGGTGTAACAAACTGTAGGAACTGAAAGTACGGTCCAGCGAGATCCCGACTATAATTCTTTATTTTTAAAAGTGATAGTAGTTTAGAGATGATCTAGTATCTCGTCCGATGCCTTATGCTCGTTCGAGTATTAAGGTACTCTCGAAACGGCTCGGTTTGCTCGTTCTACGGATTATCCCCTGCTCGAGATCGGCATTTAAATTAAAAAAAACACGTGAAGAACAACTTAGAATAGAGTAAAAACATTGAACATTGGCACAATCTGCTTACTTGGGAAGATACGTACGCGCGAAACGGTGCAAACAAAATATATGTGAAGAACAATATATATTGTGTGAAGAACATCACATTGGAAGAACATGGTGAGCAGAGAGCAAGACCAATCTTTGAGCAGAACTAAGGACATCAGGGAAACTTCCAAATACCAAAACCAAAACCGTTATCAGTAAACAGAACCCATCGGTACAGTCCGAACATCGGGGAGCAGCACAGAAGACATCGGGCAGCACATATACTAGGGATTAGCATAGACATCGGGAAACCGCACAATAGACATCGTTGAGGAAGACATAATAAATCAGGGTAACTAGGACCGAGCACCAAACCACACTTATGGTATTGCAAGTAACAATGGGGTAGCAGCACAGAGACAAATCTTTGTAGGTTGCAGACTCGGGGATTATAGCAAGAGGTAGATCTTGGAACATGCAGAACTAGGGAAGTGCATAGAGATCGGGGACACTTCGTGGAAGAAGAGGTCACGATCCCGGACAGCGTAATCTTCCCGACCAATTAAGCATAGTGCCGACTTGAATCTTTTCTTCAAATTTCACTGTGTTGATTTCACTTAAATGATCCTGGGTTAATGTGTTTCACTGTTTTTATTCTATTTATTCTTCACTGTCTCCACACATCTGCTAAACTTGTCGGGAGATAAATATATGCGCGGAACCAGTGAAGAAAGATTTCAGATGTTTGCATACATTGCTAACTTATCGAAGACTCTTTTCAATTAAATAACACATTATTCCCGATCATGATCGCTTGGAAAATGCTCGAGTCTCCCATTGACTTCATGGGGCTGTGAGTCGAGACAGGCACTCGAGCATCGGGAAAGTTTAGTCCTCGAATCACGATCACCGAGCATTTTAGTGCTCGCCTCTCTAATCATGGGACAATCCAAAGTTCCCTCATAACGAAAGACAGTTACTACGCGTTCGGACAGACTACCTGTCCTTAGTCCTGGCTGACTACGGATCAGGTAGTCTGTTCCAACGAGTAGGGCATGTCGTCTTTCTTATGTAACTTTGTATTGCTACATATGCTTTAAAATAAAGACATTAACAGAGTCGGGATCTCGGCGACCGTTTTTCACTTCTAATTGTTTCAGGTATGTCAGAAGAATCCCCCCATAAAACGCCTTTGAGGACAAAGGATAGTGATAAATATTTTTGCTCAATGCTGGGGTCCTGGCAATCTGTAAGGAGTTTCTCCTTTTCCCATGCTAATAGCATGTTGGTGTGTGGGTGTCTGACCACTTTCTCGTGTCCTATCTCTTAGAACTGAAACACCTAGCCAAGTACATATTATCCTTTCTATCAGACAAACCAGTTAAGAGCAGTGGCATTATCTGTTTTCTATAGGATCTTGCGTCTCATGACTGCTTCGTGAATCCACCGATTATACAGGTATCACACCCTCGCAGATCTAATTATAATAATGTTTATTATTGAAGGAAAAAAACATCACTTGCAATCTTTGCATCATTACTACGTTAATTTATTCTCATTCTTTATTTTTTACTTTTTATTTCAGAATGTTTGGGGTTTATTCCCATTTACAAACTAAAATCGGCTTGGACCGTTTTCCATATTTAATTCTATATACAGTATGTTACACATTACGATCTCTCAAACCGCTGAGGTTTTCTCATTGCATTTTTCTTTGTGTATCTTATTTCACACCACAAATCGCTCACGGCAGCAAAAAGGGGGGAATTTTATGCAATACAAGTCCTGTAATTCAATTGTTTTCCATTACCTTGATTTTATTCACCATTTCTTTTGCTATTTTGTCCTGTATAATGTAGAGATCAAATGATCGTTTGCCAATAAGGTGGGACTTTAGATCTATCACTCCAGAAAGGGAACTTGTCACCTACTAGTGTCCTTAAAGGGTATTCTCCTCGGGGCATTATATTCATTTTCAAATTAATCAATACAGGGGCATTCGGTCCCCTAATAATAAACAACCCCTGACTTACAGACGACCCCTAGTTACAAACGGACCTCTGGATTGTGTAATTTATTGCTACTTTAGAGTCCTAGGCTACCATACTCAGCTATAAACAGTTTATCACAGTTGTCCTGTCAATGAAGTTTTAATTGTTAATCTAGATTCTTATGACAACCCTACAGGTTTAAAATCCAAAGTGTCAACAATCGAACCAAAAATTTTGTACGGGTTTACAAATTACAAAATATACAGTTCCGACTTACATAGGGATTAGGTGAGATACATTTTGGTCCCTGGACCTCGGCACACAGTTGCTGAAATGTGAGAGTTGTGTTAGTTGTAGGATCTATCACGGTGAAGTTCTGCACCATCTCATCCAACTTCGTGAGTTCTTCAAATGTGTGACTGTTTAGGACATTATCAGATGTGCTCACGGCCAAGAGAGAGACAAAGGAACCTTCTGTGTACAATCGCGATACAGAAAACTGTCCTGAGTCATTGGTTGGAAAACGTGTCCTTACAAAGTCTCGCTCAGTTTTAGCCGGACCTCCAATTGGTGTGAACTGTTCTTCAATGTCATTCGCTTTTCTCTGTGGTAAAAAGTAAAACCCAGCTCCCAAACCAGCAGATAAAACAAAAGGAATAAGAAGGAACCACCAGGGGAACCTTCCCACCAGCTTACCAAGCCACCTGAAGGCTCGAGAGAGAGGTCTCTGTATACAGTCTGTGTGACACCTGGACATTCTCAAACCTTGGTTATCTAGAAAGAATAACAAGTGAAAAGTTTAGACAGTTTCTTTATACATAGATATATAAATCAGGTCAGCTGACAATGTGGTGAAGGACAAATGCTTTCATTATTTATAGCATGATTTCACGTAAGGAAGAAGGAAGTTTCTAATCTCTACGGGCATGGTAACAAAAAACACAAATCACCTTTGTAGCATCCTTCTTCTAAAGAACGTCAATCTATTGAATACTAATGCAAATAAAGAAGAAATAAGCAAACAGGGGAAGCTCTTTTGGGCAACCTACCAAATTACACATGTTACATTCAGAGGAAAAGTGAAACCAAAGTGTAATACAACTGTGAAGATTTAAAAAATTTCCAAAACTTCTCGCATGCCCAACTTATACCAGCTGTAACTTTTTTATACTTGGGTCTACATAGCTGGGAAATGTGTAATTTTTTGCGAGAAAAGATAACATTTTTTTATTCGTACTGTTTCGACAAAGGTACGACCTTTTGATCACTATTTATTAAAATTTTTATGGTTGGTAAAATGGCAAAGCAGTGTCTGTTTGGACACTTGGATGTATTTTTCCACGACGGCATTCACCAAATGGAAAAATCATGAGCATACCTAACACGTTCATTATTTTATTTATTTTCAGATGTGTACTAGAGAAAGCGGGAATCAAATTTTTACTTTTAAATTCTCCCCTAAATTTGAGCCTAAAAATGCCAGCAAAATACATATAAATGTGACGAATAATGTGGAAAAGTTAGGTCATGCCCACTTGTGCCAAAAAAACCTGGAGGTGTCGGGATAGTCGAAAACATCTGTTCTTTCTGGTGCAAGCTCATTATAAATGATCCGCAACAATTCTGCGCCCCCAAAAAAATGTAAAATCCCAGCATTTTTTGGGCGCAGATACGATAATACATGTCCCCCATTATGTCTGAATTGCAATATGTAGAAAAAGTCATTTATCCGTAAATTGTCCGTAGAATTAAAGGAAATCTATCTTCTGATTCCTATCTTATAAAGCAGCATCATTGATTGAATCCACTTTTGCACCCTGAAGCAGGATCTGGCCTTGTAATAGTTTTTTGGTCTCCTTTTCCTAAAAGAGATGTTTTAAAAAATATACTAATGATCTGCAAGTCGCCAGTGCCCCTCCAGGCTGCAGCTACGTAGGCAATAACATCTACCCCATCCCCAAAGCAGATATTAGCATATTTTTTTAAAAAATTTTTAGGAAAAGTCGGCCACAAAAACCTGTCACAAGGTCAGATCCTGCATCAGGGAGCAAAGTGGATTCAGCAAGTGATGCTGCTAATGTTTTTTAACAAGTAATCTCACAAATGTATGAGAAATTGGTATTCTTTGTGCGGCTCAGGTACCTGTAAAAGACATCTGAACAGCACACAGAATACCCAATTTTTCTAAAATAACAGGACCACATTTTTTTTTTTACAAAGGCTTATGTGTATTATTATAGATGACAGCAACATCTCATTACCTATAGCAGTAAAAAACTGAGATAAATACATAGTTTTCTACCAGAGAATACTGTGCTCAGAAAGGGACTAGGCAAAGACACCAATTAAAACAATTCTATTTTGATGCAGTATGAAATTTGACAAAAGAAAATTGTTATTGAATAATTAACATTGCATTTGTTAAGCTTTTCCGCAGCTCATAAAAATGAATTACGGTACCTTGATCTCACTGAGCTGTAAGGTATTCTTTGAGAAAAATGGGATAAATTTGTTGATCCATTGCAGACTCTTTTCTCTGTCGTTCTCATCGTCTTCTCTCAGAGTAATGAAAGCTAATCTGGAGGTGTTGGCTTTTTGGACAATATTCTGAATTCAGTTGACACCTCACCCAGGTATGTTCTATGGTGTCTATTTCTAATCATGGGAAAATATTGTATAGTGGGTTTGTCACTCTAGCAGGAGCTCACATGGCTGTTGTCCTGCAGATGCGCAGGGTATAGGTGACGATACCTTTGTGGTCCCTGGCCTCGGCACACAGTTGCTGTGAATGTGAGGTCGCTGTAGTTGCGTAAGTCTACTCACGCGTGACGTTTTCTGCACCATCATCAATCCACTTCGTGAGCTTCTCAAACTGTGTACTGTTTTGAGATCTATCGATGTGCTCACGACAAAGCAGAGAGAGACAAAGGACCTATGCTGTGTCAATCGCGATGCAGAACAACGGTCTGAGATATTGGTTGGACAAAACGTGCCTGTTACCAAATTCTCGCTCAGTTTTAGACGCCGTACCTCACATTGGATGAGGAACTGTATCTTCAATGTACATTCGCTTCTCATGTGGTAAACAGTAACAACCCAGACTCCAAACCAGCAGATAAACAAAAGGAAAGACTGGAACCCCAGGAGGAATACGGCCCCATTCCCACGCAGCTTACCAGCACCGAAGGCTCAGAGAGAGAGGTCTCGTAGTACGAGTCACGTGTGACCCAACCTGGCGTACCTTCACATCCTTGGTTATCTACAAAATACCAGTGCACATTTAAAGTCACTTAACACCTAGATATATAAATCAGGTCACTGACGAACTGTGGTCTGAGGACCACAATGCTTTCTTATAGTATAGCCATGATTTACCAGGACGTAAGGAAAGAATGGAGTTCTAATCTCTACGGGCCATGGTAACAAAAAACACATCACCTTTGTAGTCCTCTTCTAAAGACTCAATTATGAATACGTATGCAAATAAAGAAAGAAATAAGCAAACAGGGGAAGCTCTTTTGGGCAGCACAAGCCTACCAATTCAACATGTACATGCAGAGGAAAAGTAAACCCAAAGTGTAATTACAACGTGAAGACTTTAAAAAATTCCAAACTTCTGACCTACATGCCCACTATATACCACGTTAACCTTTTTATACTTGGGCGTCTAACTGCGGAACGTGTGTAATTTTGCTTCGAGTAAAATCGATTATTTTTTATGTTCCTCCTGTTTCACGCAAGGTACGACCTTTTGATCACTTTTAATTCAAAATTTTTTATGGAATTGCGGTAATGGCGCAACACAGGTGTCTGTTTGCCCACTCGGATGTTTATTTTCCACACTACGGCATTTCACCAACTGGAAAAAAATCATGAAGCATCCCGTTATATTCATTAGTCATTAGAATTCTAACTTCATTAGTAAATTTGATTCCGCTTTTCAGTACATGCTGAAATATATCAATGTCAGTAAAGCGGAATCAATTTTTACTTTTAAATTCTCTCCCCAACTTTAAAAAAATTACAGGGATGAGGGATAGGATGAGACGGAGTCCGTTACGGGACGTTTTCGGTTATACTGACTCCTCAAAAAGCAGTAGTGTAACACTTACGAAGCCACGTTTTTAAGTGATGAAAGGGCAATTTGGGTCATATGTCCAACTAAAAAAGTATTTTATATTACTTTATCAGACACATGAACTCTTTTGGAGGGTATTTAGCTCCCGGACATTAAAGGTGGTAAACATCAAGGACACCATCAAAGCACAAAATCAAAGCCTCAGTGGTACCAGCCACAAACAAAAAAAGCTGTAGACAGTATAAACTAGAACCAAGCGCCATTCGTATCAACATGGCTGCTATTATACCCAGTGCTACTATGTGGCCCCCATGTGGTGTGGCAGTCCACCCTCTGTGCAGCTCCTCCCAGCGCTTTCCGCATTTGGTTGCGCAGGGGGTGGCGGTAAATGTTCCTGATAGGTGGAGTTAGAGATGGGCCCTACATCGTCGCCGAGCTTGCGTGGCGTCGGGTGTCGGGGATTAGGGTGTGGACCTCTCGAATAACGAGTACCCGAGCATTTTAGTGCTCGCTCATCTCTAGTGGTAAGGTATTAACACCTCATTTTTGATGTGCTCCCTAAGGGGGGGTTCAGGAAAAAATTAGCCATCCAGGTGAGTTTGCTAATTCAGAGAGTTTATATCTTGAACGAAGCATGGAATCTGTAAGGGCCGACAACCCTCACAAAGTAGACTTTTTGATCTTCGGAAATTCATTCTTGAGCAACTGATGCCATTGCTCACGCTTGGGAAGAAGAGGTAAGTCCAAGTAAACCTTCAGGACTGCTAACCATGAAGAAACCGTTAAAGGTTTGCTTTCCAACCCATCCCATGCTTGTTGCAGATCTTCTGGAACTCTGACAGTGCATCTCTGACCTTTATGTTAAAATGTCAGCCGAAACTGAAACAGCTAGTGGAATAGAATCGTATTCTCTGTCAGATATTCAGTGGGGGACATGTATCATAAGTCTGGCTTTTTATGTCTGTTTTTTGAAATGTTTCTTGGCTTTCCTGTTAGTCAGATGTATCTTAACAGTTTTTCTTTCCTGATACATCTAGCGTTTGTTCTGTAGTAATTTTGCGACTTTTTAAAACAAAAGTCACAAAAAGTCTCCAAAAGTCGCAAACAGTTCCCCATCTAATTTCTATGCCTGGTCAAGGGCAGCCATAGATTTTTGCTAAAATTTACAACTTTTGGGGGACTTTTTAAAGGAAAAGCAATGGTGAACTTTAAAAGGAGACAGTTTTACGCACAAAAAAAGTCGCAAATGAGCACAAGAATCATGAAAAGTCTCACAAATTAAAGAAAAAGGCATGTGATACATGTACCCTAGTGAGCAGATGTAGCATAGAGTGTTTATTGAGGGTAGAGGAAACAAAGTCTTGGTATAAAGTAACCTTGGTGTTGTCCAGCAGTATCTCCTCTTTCTACTTAGCTGTTTTAAGGACATGTCTCTTTAATATAAGAGAGTGCACATCGAAAGCTGTAAAAACAGAGCCCGCAAATTTTTTTTTACAGCTTTCCAGTACATGGCATGGAATATTTAGTACTAGGAAGTATAAATTGTCATGCAGTTAAGCCCTAATTTAGCTCTGTATATGGATTGAGTGAAAAATGGAAAAAGGTTATCGACAGCAAGGGATTAAAATTTAATTTTGCCAATGTAATTGCCATGTGCCACACCTCAGTAATGCCAGGCTTCTGTTGCTTTATTGTATCTGGATAGATGCAAAAATGTAGGGAGGTAGAGTGGCACCTTGTCTTTTAAATTATTTATTTATTAATTTATCATTGGTAGTCTAGAAGAAAGGAGTATATATATATATTTTTATTTTCAATATATACAGTTGGGTGCACAAGAGACGACATTTGTTAAATTTTGGTTCTGTACATTATCACAATAAATTTTGAAAAAAGCAATTCAGAAGCAGTAAAAGTTCAGACTTTAAGCTTTAATTTAGCGGGTGGAACAATATGAATGTATAAAAATGTGAGAAACTAAAGCAATTTTAAACACAATCCCTTTCTTTCAGGTACTCAAAACGTAATTAGACAAATTACCGTAAATGCCCATGTGAACCTGGGTAAGAAGATTCTCCTGCCTTAAATCCTATACGGTATATACTGCCGCAGTCCCCAGTTTATATTCCATGTCACTTTTTTCAGAAACTCCATAGTTGCATAGCCCTCTTTGTCTGGGGGGGAGGGGGTGCAGGGCATACTACAGTATGGCAGTATATGGGGATTTTATTGACCATCTATTACAATGGGGGTCATTTACTAAGGGCCCGATTCGCGTTTTCCCAACGTGTTACCCAAATATTTCCGATTTGCGCCGATTTCCCCTGTGTTGCCCCGGGATTTTGGCGCATCGGATTGTGGTGCATCGGCGCCGACATGCGTGCGACGGAAATCAGGGGGCGTGGCCGAACCAAAACCCGACGTATACGGAAAAACCGCTGCATTTAAAAACGGAAAATGTGTCGCTTGGGACGCCCTTGCCTTCACTTGGTCCAGCTCGGTGTATTCCGGCGCGTTCTGATGCTCTTCAGCGCAGCAGCGCCACCTGGTGGACGGCCGAGGAACTACCTTCATAAAACCCGGCCGGACCCGAATCCAGCGCAGAGAACGCGCCGCTGGATCGCGAATGGGCCGGGTAAGTAAATCTGCCCCAATGTGTCACTGGCACATTGTAACAAATGTCCAGAAAACATATAGGGGGTCATTTACTAAGGGCCCGATTCGCGTTTTCCCGACGTGTTACCCGAATATTTCAGATTTGCGCCGATTTTCCCTGTATTGCCCCGGGATTATGGCGCATGCGATCGGATTGTGGCGCATCGGCGCCGACATGCGCGCGACGGAAATCGGGGGCGTGGCCGAACGAAAACCCAACGTATACGGAAAAACCGCTGCATTTAAAAACGGAAAATGTGTCGCTTGGGACGCCCTTACCTTCACTTGGTCCAGCTAGGTGTATTCCGGCGCATTCAGATGCTTTTCAGCGCAGCAGCGCCAACTGGTGGACGGCGGAGGAACTACCTTCATAAATCCCGGCCGGACCCGAATCCAGCACAGAGAACGCGCCGTGGATCGCGAATGGGCCGGGTAAGTAAATCTTCCCCATAGCCTCAAGTCTTTCAAATACCCGAGGCTGTCAATGACGTCATGAGGAGCAACGATCTAAGCCAACATGGTGACGCTCACACGCCACCAGCTTTTTGCCAACACCGTTACCGGTGGGTGTTTGCTACAATATGGAGAAGGCTCAGCCCTTGATCCCTATCCGTACACCCGCAGCCAAAATGTGACGTACTAAAACGTCACACATCGGTAAGGGGTTAATTACAGTAATTGTCTACATAGCTAGTTGAGTGCTTGTTTTTTCGCGGGACATGTTGTACTTTTCAACAATACAAATTTAGTATTTAGACTTTTTTTTTAATCGCATTTATGTGCATCAAGAAAGGTGGGTTTTTAAAGAAAATGTTACGCCTTTCATCATGCAGATTTCATAGTGATGTTGTTTTATTGTACGGGTTAATACCGACATGGCGATAACTTATATGTGGGGTTTGTATGGTGATAATCGCTTTTTTAATTTTATATGTTATTTTTATATGTAACGGGCATTGGCGGCATTTTTATTAATTTGGCAGTTTATTTTTATTTAGAAACTTTTTTTTAACTTTTTTACTTGTCCCATTATGGGAAATGAACAAGCAATAATTCAACCGCTTGTTCATTATAATACCCTGCAATACTGATGTAATAGAACTGTATGCTGATTCAAAGGTTGAAAGGTCCTGTCACAGACAGCCCGCACTTCCCGATGCCAGTTCAGCTCTGATCCACGCCATACTAGTACAGTGTGGAGCACTATAAGCAGGACTCCATGACATACTAGTACAGTGTGGAGCTCTATTAGTGGGACTCCATGACATACTAGTACAGTGTGGAGCACTATTAGTGGGACTCCATGACATACTAGTACAGTGTGGAGCGCTATTAGTGGGACTCCATGACATACTAGTACAGTGTGGTCTCTATTATTGGGACTCCATGACATACTAGGTACGTGTGGGAGCACTATTAGTGGGACTCCCATGACATCCTAGTACACGTGTGGAGCCGCTATTAGTGGGACTCCATGACATACTCGTACAGGTGGAGCGCTTTAGCGGGACTCTGACCTGCTAGTAGCAGTGTGGAGCGCTAGTACGGACTCCATGACATGCTAGTACAGTGGTTGAGCACTATTCGTTGGGACTCATGACATACTAGTACAGTGTGGAGCACTATGAGTGGACTCCATGACTACTATAAAGTTTGGACGCGCATAAGCGGACTCCATACATCTAGTACAGTGTGGATCCTATTATCCAGGACCCATCACTACTAGTACAGTGTTGGAGCACAATAAGCGGGACCGCTCCCCATGACATACTATTAACAGTGTTTGGAGCCCGATTAGTGGGACTCCATGACATGCTAGTACCGTGTAGAGTGGCTCTATTAGGCCAGGACTCCATGACTACAGTTCAGTGTTGAAGCGTCTCTTAGCAGGCCCCATGAAATACTAGTACGTGTGGGAGCACATTGCGGACTCCCATGACATGCTAGTACAGTGTGGAGCGCTATAGTGGGACTCCATGACATACTAGTACGTGTGAGCTCTATGTAATTGGCCCATGAACATACTAGTACAGTGGGAGCCTATTAGTGGGACGCCTGACATACTATACATGTGACACTATTAGCCGGACTTCCATGACATACTAGTACAGTTTGGCGCGCTATGAGCCGGGGACTCCAATGTCATACTATTACAGTGTGGATCGTATTATGGACTCCAGGACAACTAGTAAGTGTTGGGAGCGCTCTTAGTGGGCTCCATGACATACTAGTACAGTGTGGATCACTATTTACGGACTCCATGACATGCAGTACAGTGTGGACGCTATAGCAGGCCTCCATGACATACTAGTAAAAACGTGGACATGATTCGCAGGGACTCCATGCACATACTAGTACAGGTGGAGCGCTGGGGCTCCAGCATACTACTGTGGGCGCTATAGGCCATGAATAACTAGACAGTGTGAGCACTATTAGTGGGGCGTCCATGAATACTAGTCCAGTGCTGCTACTCTATTAGCGGGACTCCTCTGGACTATAGTAGGCCTCATGAATACTGTCGTTGGAGCAGCTATTATGGGACTCCATCACATACTAGTACACGTGTGGAGCACTAGTGACTCCATGACATACTAACTAGTACAGGTGGAGCGGCTATTAGTGGGACTCCATGACATACTGTACATGTGTGGACCTATTCGTTATTAAGTGGGACCTCCATGACATTACTAGTACAGTGTGGAGCGCTATCTAGCGGTACTCCATCAATACTAGTACACTTGTGGAGCGCATTTAGGGGACTGCCAGAGCATAATAGTACAGTGTGGAGCTCTATTAGATGGAATCCATGTACTCTAGTACAGTGTGGAGCACATTATGAGCGGGACTCCATGACTACTATACAGTTGTGGAGCTCTATTAGTAGGGAGACTCCGAACATACTAGTACAGTGGAGCGCTATTAGCGGGACTCCCATGACATCTAGTTAACAGTGTGGAGCGCTATTAGTCGGGACTCCATGAGATCTGTACGTGTGGAGCATATTAGGGGACTCCTGACATACTAGTACGTGTGGAGCACTATAGTGGGACTCACTGACATACTAGTACAGTGTGGGAGCGAGACTTCCATGTAACTAAGGTGGATTTTGCCAAGAAGCATACTAGTACAGTTGTGGAGCACAATAATTTGGCGACCCCAGACATATCTATCAGGTGTTGGAGCACTATTAGTGGGACTCCATGACATCTAGTACAGTGTGAGACGTCATTAGTGGGACTCCATGACATACTAGTACTTTGAACGTATAGTTCTGCCTGAATTGAGTTGACCTATTGTGCGGACTCCATGACATACTAGTACAGTGTGGAAGCCTAATAGGACTCCATGGACATGACTAAGTACAGTGTGCGAGCGCTATTAGCGGACTCCATGACATATAGACAGTAGGGAGACGCTATTAGAGGGCACGTTGCCATGACTACTAGTACAGTTGGAGCCGTGGTCATGCATAACGTGGACTTAGCACCATGACATAATAGTAAGGTGAGCCTTGTGTAGATCTAGCAGAGCCTATTAGTGGGACTCCATGCGACATACCTATAGCGTGGGAGCGCTATTATGCGGATCCAGCCATACAGTACAGTGGTGAGCACAATTGAGCGGGACTCCATGACATACTAGTACAGTGTGGAGCCTTAGGCTCATATACAAGTCAGGTATTGAGCATAGCGACTATGACATACTAGTACATGGTGTGAGCACTAGTAGTGCGGACTCCATGACATATAGTACAGTGTGGAGCACTAGAGCAGACTCCAGACAACTAAGTACAGTGTGAGCACTATTAGTGGACCCATGATACGAATATGTACTAGTATATCAGCTACTGTAAGTGTGTAGCACTATAGTGACCTCCATGACATACTAGATACGTGGTGAGCGCTATTAGGGGACTCCATGACATCTAGTACGCGTGTGGCGCTGATTAGTGGGACTCCATGACATACAGTAACAGTTGGGGACACTATTAGCGGGAACTACCATGACTACTAGTACAGTGTGGAACCCTACTCATAGGGGACTTGAATGCGGTAGTACGTTCTAGCGATCAGAGATCTATACAGTTGAGCTAATGCTCATGAGGCTGGTGGCAGAGCGAGTGAAATGACTCAGGTATTACAAGCACAATCGCATTATGGAACCCTGCATGGCCAATTTAATAGCTCGTGTTAAGTATTCTTGGCATTCACTCATTTATCTAATAACAGATGATAATTTCTGTAGATTATCCAAACGCCATGTGCTGAACCGTTTAGTGGTCTTCCATCGGGACGATACAAAAGTCGGAGCCTATTAGCACAGTGGGACTCAGACATACTAGTAAGTAAGCCTATGCCTGCCATCCTGAGTACTGTAGCGCTAATTGCTGGACGCTCCGGGACATGCTAGTATTCTCGGACGCTATTTTAAAAAAAACTGTTTTTCGGCATTCCTGACAAAGGTGCTTTATCCGAGTGTAGCATCTCGTATTAGGCGACTCATGACATACATTTATGGATTGATCACAGATTTTGTACTAACTCTCATGCCCAAAAAAGCTTATCTAGATGGAGACCTTAGAATCCAACATAATGTAAGTTGGAGCACATACCGGACCAGTCAATACCTATTAAGGGACACAGCGATTCCCCATTCATCGTAAGTGTGAGCACTATATGGACTGTCCATATCAGTGCTAGAAGATTGGCTTATGTAAGCGGGACTCTGCATTAACATTTGAGCGCTAAGCATCATGACTAGTGTGAAGTGTGGACACATTAGACGGACTCCATGACATTGCTAGTACAGCTGTGGAGCGGCTATTAGAGGACCATGACATACTAGTCAGTGTGAGCGCTATTAGCGGGACTCCATGACATACTAGAATGACATTAGTGCTCGACGTAAGGGCGACTATTAGCGGGGACTCCATGACCATTACTAGTAACAGTGGGGAGCACTATTACGGGACTCATGAATGACCTAGTACAGTTGGGAGCTCTATTAGTGGGACCTCCATGACATACTAGTACAGGGTTGAGTTCTATTAGTGGGACTCCATGACATACTAGTACAGTGTGGAGCCACTACTAAGCGGGACTCCATGACAATAGCTATACAGTGTGGACGCTAGTAGGGGGACTCTCCATGACAAGTAGTACAGTGTGGAGCTCTTAGTGGGATCCATTACATAATAGTACAGTTGGAGCACATTAGGGACTCCCATGAGTACTAGTACAGTGTGGAGCACTATTTGCGGGACCCCCAGACATACAACGTGTGGAGGCGCTATGAGTGGGATTCCATGACAACTACTAGTACAGTGTTTGGAGCGCTATTAGCGGAACTCCATACATACTAGTACATGTGGAGCGCTATTTAGATTCCTCTGATTTTGTTTAAGATATTTCGTTCCTTGCGCGCATCGTGTCTCGTTGCTCTGCGTTGAGTTCGTTAGTTGGGACTCCATGCCATACTAGGCCAGTGTGGAGCCGTTTCGTGGAGCCGTATGACTACTAGTACATGTGGAGCACTATTAGCAGGGACTTCCATGACATACTAGTACAGTGTGGCACGTTTAGCTGGGACTCATCATTACTGCGGACTCCACTGACTACTAGTAGTTGTGGAGTCGCTATTTAGTGGACTCCATGACATAACTAGTAAGTGTGGAGCACTGTTAGGGGACTCCATGACATACTAGTACAGTGTGGAGCGCTATTAGTGGGACTCCATGATACAGTACAGTGTGGAGCGCTATTAGCGGGACTCCCTGACATGCTAGTACAGTGTGGAGCGTCTATTAGGGGAACCATGACATCTAGTACAGTGTGGAGCGACTATTAGTGGACTCCATGACATAAGTACAGTTGTGGAGCTATGATTGGTGACCCATGAACCTACTAGTACAGGTGGAGCATCTATTAGCGAGATTCCATGACATACTAGTACAGTGTGGAGCGATTATGAGGACTCCATCACTACTAGTACAGTGTGGAGCACAATAGGGGACCCCTGACATACTAGTACAGTGTGGAGCACTATTAGTGGGACTCCATGACATGCAGTACAGTGTTAACGATGCAATTAGTGAAGCCATCCATGACATCACTAGTACAGTTGACGCGCTATATGCATGCCCCTGAATACTAGTCACAGTGTGGAGCACTATTAGCGGGACTCCCATGACATGCTTAGTACTGTGGAGCACTATGGGGACTCATGACATACTAGTACAGTGTGGAGCGCTATTACTGGACTCCATGAGATACTAGTACAGTGTGGAGCGCTATTAGCGGGACTCCATGACATCTAGTACAGTGTGGAGCTTATTAGTGGGACTCCAGACATCAGACATGTGGAGCAATTAGGGCTCCATGACATACAGTACATGTGGAGCACTATTAGCGGGACTCCAGACATACTAGTACATGTGGAGCGCTATAGGGGGACTGCCATGACATGACTGAGTAACAGTGTGGAGTCGCTATTAGTGGGACTCCATGACATCTAATCAGTGGTGGAGCACTATTAGCGGACTCCATTACATACTAGTACAGTGTGGACGCTATTAGGCAGGACTCCATGACAACTAGTACAGTGTGGAGCTATTAGCGGGACTCCATGACATACTAGTACAGTTGTGGAGGCGCTAGTAAAGCTGGACTCCATGACAATACTAAAGTGTTTGGGCACTAGTAGTGGGACTCCTGACAGCCTACAGTGTGGAGCCCGCTATTAGTGGTACTCCATGCATACTAGTACAGTGTAGCCTAATGGGCTCCATGACTACTAGTACAGTGTGGAGCTCTATTAGTGGGACTCCATGACATACTAGTACAGTGTGGAGTGCTATTAGTGGGACTCCATGACATACTAGTACAGTGTGTGGAGCTGCTATTAGTGGACTCCATGACAGACTAGTACAGTGGAGCACTATTAGTGGACTCCATGACATACTAGTCGGTGGACCTATATGGACTCCTGACTAATAGTACAGTGTGGCGCGCTATATGGACTCCTGACATTACTCTAGTACAGTGTGGAGCACGATTGTGGGACTCCATGACATACTAGTACAGTGTGGAGCACTATTAGCGGGACTCCATGACATACTAGTACAGTGTGGAGCGCTATTAGTGGGACTCCATGACATACTAGTACAGTGTGGAGCGCTATAGTGGGACTTCCAATAGAACATACTACGTAACAGTGTGGAGCACTATTACGACTCCCATGACATACTAGTACAGTGTGGAGCCTATTAGTGCGGACTCCATGACATACTAGTATGTTGGAGCCTATTAGTGGGACTCCAGACATACTAGTACAGTGTGGACGCTATTAGTGGGACTCCATGAACATACTCGACATGTGGAGCACTATTAGCGGGACTCCATGACATGCTAGTACAGGTGGACGCTATTAGCAGACTCCATGACATACTAGTACAGTGTGAGGCTATTAGCTGGGACTCCATGACATCAGTACAGTGTATGGAGCGCTAGTAGGGGACTCCCCTGACATACTAGTTACAGTGTGTTGAGCGCATATTAGTAGGGGGAACTCCATGACATACTAGTACAGTGTGGAGCGCTATTATTGGGACCCATGACATACTAGTACAGTGTGGAGCGCTATTAGGGACTCCATGACATACTAGTACAGTGTGGAGACGCTATTAGTGGGACTCCAATGACATATAGTACAGTGTGGAGCACTATTAGTGGGACTCCATGACATACTAGTAAGTGTGGAGCGCTATTAGTGGGACTCCATGACAGTACTCGTACAGGTTGTGGCGCACTATTAGTGGGACTCCATGACATACTAGTACAGTGTGGAGCACTATTAGGGACCCATGACCGACTATTGTGTTGACACTATTAGCGGACCCATGACATACTAGTACAGTGTGAGCGCTACTAGTTGGACTCCATGACATACTAGTACAAGTGTGGAGCACATGTGGGACTCCATGACAATACTAGTACAGTGTGGAGCCACTATTAGTGGGACTCCATGAATACTAGTACAGTGTGGAGCACTATTAGTGGGACTCCATGACATACTAGTACCGTGTGGAGGCCACTATTAGTGGGACTCCATGACATACTAGATTAACAGTGGGAGCAGCTAATTAGCGTGGGACTCCATGACATACTAGTACATTCTAGTGGATTGGAGGGCGCTATTAGTGGGACTCCATGACATAACTAGTACAGTGTTGGAGCACTATTAGCGGGACTCGAACATACTAGTACAGTGTGGAGCACTATTAGTGGGACTCCATGACATACTAGTACAGTTGTGTGAGCAGTATTAGTGGACTCCATGACATACTAGTACAGTGTGGAGCACTATTAGAGTGGGACTCTTCATGACATATACCCATGTACAGTTGTGACGGCACTATTAGGGGACTCCATTGACATACTAGTACCGTTGGAGCGCTATAGTGGGACTCCCTGAAACATACTAGTACAGTGTGGAGCCGCTATTAGTGGGACTCATCCATGACATACTAGTACAAGTGTGGAGCACTATTAGGTGGCCTCCATGACATACTAGTACGTATGGAGCACGGAGCCCTATTAGTGGGAATCCATGACATACTAGAAGACAGTGTGGAGCGACATTAGCGGACTCCATGACATACTAGTACATGTGGAGCGCTATTATTGGGACTCCATGACATACTAGGTACAGTGGTGGAGACTATTAGTGGACTCATGACATACTAGTACATGTGGAGCACTATTAGGGGACTCCATGACATCTATACAGTGTGGAGCACTATTAGTGGGACTCCATGACATACTAGTACAGTGTGGAGCTGCTATTAGTGGGACTCCATGACATCTAGTTATGGCGCAGAGTGCCGAGAGGTTAATAGTTGAAAAAATGTAAAACTCAGAGGTCACGTGTTTTTTCATGAACAACAATCCATGCACATTATGGAGTTCCCTGAAGCATGGCCAAATGTGATTTTTAAAAATAGCTGTTGTTAAGGAAAGAGATTATTTTAAGAAGGTAAATGAACTTTCGCTATTTAAACAGAAGAACGAGTCCAAAGTGTAAGGAAGAGAACAAATAATAATCCAGTTACAAACTTATGTTCGACTGAATAAGGAATCAAAATCTCTTGATATGCTAACATTGCATCATCCAGCGCATGGAAACATTGTAACTAGATCTCAATCACTGGAATTGTTACCATACAATCTAAAATCCCACAAAAGGGAAGGGAGCGATAAACCAACAATAAAAAATGTGCGAATGCTGGAGGGTTATTACCACTTGTTTATTGTTCTGCAGATATTTATGAAGGTGCTTGCTTTCTATGTCTCCGTTTGTAGGTTGAATTCGTACAACTGTGCCCAGGTTTTCCTGGTCTATTTTATTTTCTGTCTGACTTTCCCTGTATGGGTGAAACCTAAGCTGCACTGTCTACAATCCTACGCGAACTTCAAGCGGCCATCGTTGTACAGGACATGCTAGCGCTTAGGTTGCTCAGCTGTAGAAGACAACCCAACCTCATTGAAGCCACCAAGGAAGCAAACATAAAGGTTAGTAAGTCTGTACAAGGTAACCAATCAGCCGGTCCCCTACTTAAGAACACTCGACTTACGTGTACATACGACCCCTAGTACAAACGGACCTCTGGATATTGGTAAATTTACTGTACTTTAGTCCTCCGGCTGACAATAATCAGCTTAACAGTTATCAAGGGTTCTGTAATGAAGCTTTAGTGTTAATCTGATTCTATGAACATCCAACATTTTGAAAATCCAATTGTCCAGAGACCAAAAAAAAATTTCTGGCTGGATTACAAGATATAAATATACCGTCCGACTTACATACACATTCAACTTAATAACAAACCTACAGACCCTATCCTATTGTATGTAAACCACCGGGGACTGCTGATTACTATTGCGCAATAAAAGCCTGAAGACAAAAAAGATATGACGTGTCTATGGGCTACTCCGTATACGACTTTGATCACATTTCCTTTAATGTTATCACTTCTCACAAGATTCATTCTTTGATTATTTGTATTTGTATTGATTTGATTGGATTGTAACCGTTTAAAATAAAAAACTGTTTAGCTTTTTTTAGGGGTGGGTAAAAACTATTCAGGCAATTTTTATACTGACCAATAGGAAGGTTTTTTCATTATTTATTGTATACAGTTTTTAATACTTTATTTCTATCTCGATTGGGTTAGTGGCTTTCATAATCTATGGATGCGATGGTTGACTTCCGATATTTTAATCCTGGATCCCTTCAACTATTATCGTTATATAAATGCCTTATATTTTGCTATTCTTCGTGACATGGGTCAATGTCTTAATGACAAAGGGATCCCAATTTAAAATACCGGGGTCCCTACTTAAGGACAACCCCGACTTTACATACAACCCCTAGTTTACAGACGGACCCCTCTCCCCCACTGGTGACCTCTGGTTAAGCTCTCTGGCTGCTTTACTATAGTCCCAGACTGGCAATGACATCTGTAAGGTGTCTGTATAGTAATCTTTATTGATAATTCTTGGTCCCATTACACCAAAAATTTTGAAACTCCAATTGTCACTGTGGGTCACTGGGGCAAAGGAAAAAATTGTCTAGAACTTCCATTATAAAATCTACAATTCGACTTACACAAATTCAATTTAAGAACAACCAACCTCCAGACCTATCTTTGTATATGTAACCGCTGGGCACTGCCTGTAATTTAATATAAACCCCTATTCATACTGGGGTGCATATTTACGTACGGATCCGTTCGCGATCCACGGCGCGTTCTCTGCGGTGTATTCGGGTCGTCCCGTATTCAACTCAGGTAGTTTCCTCTCCGTTCGGCGCCAAGCCCCCCGATTTCCGTCGCGCGCCATGCGCGCCGATGCGCAGCACAGAATCCGAATCGCAGCGCCCAAATACCGGGGCAATACAGGGAAAATCGTCAGACAAATTGAATATCGGGTAAACACGTCGGGGAGAACAGCGTGAATCGGGCCTTGTAAATGAACCCCCCATATTGTTTAATTTTTATTCAAAACCAACTTTACAAGTGAATACTAATTTTGCAAGTTTATACCTTATACTGTTACGAAGTGTCGAATTATTTGTCTATGAATAATTCAAAATTAGCGCCATTTTCCTTCCATCACAAGTTATTACATCCCCTTTTTTTTCCGTTCCTCGGCAGAACGAATGATTGTTGGGATGGAGAATGAAGATGAACCAATTCAATAGTTGGCATAGGATGCAATTTTTCCCAGGGGTAAGGTGGTTTCCTCGCTCCGTTTGCCCTGTAATTTCCTTACTTTTTGGTGTCAATTCTCATTCAAGCATTAAAAAACAATGAAAACAAACTATATATTAAAAAAAAAAAACTATACCTCACTTTCACAACTGAATTCTGGGGTGATATTATTTCAGACTTGAAAGAGTAAATGGTTGTTTGTTCTATGTAATTATGAATACAAATGTATATTTACAGGTGAATGACTAGGAGACAGTTTTTGGAAATGTCCTTTTCGATGGTATAAATTGTACAATGACATAACCCTGAGAAAGATTTTGCCATCAAAAAATGGTATGATCCTGATCAAATAAACCAGGCAATATACACCAGACGAGCATCTTTTATAGAATGGGTAAGTACATTCTAAGTATGTTCTTAAGTAAAATAATCCGAAATTAGCACCTCTTACCAATTATACTTGTCCTTGTGATCGAGCTGGTACTGTGCATAGAATTAGCCTAATCATAAGCAGAGACACGGCTGTTATATAAGTCCTGTCAACTGGTGCTCTGCCCAACATGCAGGGCAGTTTAACCCCTATAGCTGCAACATATCAAACTTGGATCATGGAAGATAAGGAGAGAGGACAGAGGAAGGAGCGTTAACAGCCCCCCGTAAGCGCGATCATAGGGGGCCATGGCAGCCCAGATTGAATAAGACCTCGTGACTACCATGTTCTTCCAAGACTATTAGGCGCAGGCCAATGAAATGTATCATGTAGCCCATGCAAGTCCACCTATGGGGTAGGAAAAAAAAACCAAACTTTTACTAAAGTTTTAAAAAAACCTAAAAAAATAGCAAAAATAATTATAAAAAAACAAACCAATCATCCTTACATATACAAGGCAGTCCCCTACTTAAAACACTGGACTTACATACGACCCCTAGTTACAAACGGACCCTGGATCTTGGTAAATTAACTTACCTGTTAGTCCTAGGGCTACAATGATCCTATAACAGTTTATCCACAGAGGCGTCTGGATGAAGTTGTAGTTTAATCCGGGTTTTTATGAAACAAACACAACATTTTTAAATCCACTTGTCCACACAGAGACCCAAAAAGTTTTGGGCTGGATTACATGCTAAAATAAACATTTGCCGACTTACATACAATTCATCAACTTCAGGAACATACCTACAGACCCTATCGTGTATGTAACCCGTGGACCTGCCTGTAATAGTTTGTAAAAAAAGCCAACAATTTTATAAAAAACGTGCAGATAATTGACGCATGATGTAGCACGCTTGGCTAATGGATATGATTTCTTATACCATATTGAGCAGGGCTAAAAGTAAAGCAAACATCTCACCTCCCAAAAATATGTAATAAAAAGTGATCCACTTTAATCCTGAGTTACCCAAATGTACCAATTGAAAACTTAATCTTTTTAACAGCATAAACAAACCCTAATCTGCTCCTCGTGATTGAGACTTAAAAATTAAGCTCTCATAATAGAGACACAAATTGTTTTTCCCAAATGTAATTTATTTGCTTAAATACTAAATATAAAAAACCTATACATGTCTTGGTCTTCTTTAATTGCCCTAACTTCTAGCATTATTTAGGCACTTTTTTTAAAAAACAGTAAACCTTTTATTAAAAACCCCTAATGGAATATCTTTTTTATTTTGGCTAAATAAATTTAAACTATTTTGCTATTTACACCGACAAATTTAAAGGTATTGAAAATCACTCTACTCTTACCCACCAAAATAAGCTTATATGCGCCCATGTCACATTTAAAAATGTTAAAAAAACTTATTTCCTCTGGGAAACTAGAATGAAAAAAATGAAAAACAATTACTTTGTCATGTAGACAAATATCCTCGTCCTAAGAATTTAACCCTTAAATCATTATATTTTCAAATCTTTTAATATAAGTCCTAAGAGATAAATTACATCCATATTAATAAAGATGGTATTGGAGTGATTTGTGCTACACTTATTAAGCTCACTTTCTCTCTGCTCACACCTAAATTCTTCCCTACAAATATATTGACGACAGTGAGGCCAACATTTACTACAATTTGCCATTTCCTCATTTATCTCGTTTTCAGCAATAGTCCTGCAAACCCAATCTAGTATCCTTTATTTATATAGCGCCAGCAAATTCCATAGGGGCCTTTACAAATCATAGGGGTCATATACCCAATAATGTACTTTTACAGAGTAAACACATCATATTGAAGAATAGGAGTGACATGTCCTGCTCACGAGACTTACGTCTATGAATATGAGGCGGTGACACAAGACTTACGTCTATGAGGATGAGGGGGTACCAAATCTTACAGCTAGAAGGAGGAGGGGTGACACAGAGCTTACAGCTATGATGTTAGTGGTGACAACCAGAGCTTACAGTCTATGAGGATGAAGGGGGCCACAGACTTATATACAGCTATGAGGATGAGGGGGTACACAGAGCTTAAACAGGTCTATGGGATGAGGGGGTGACCCAAGAGCTTACAGCCTATGAGGATGCGGGGGACATGAGAGCTACAGTCTAATAGGATGAGTTGTTGACACAATAGCTTACAGGCTAAATGAGGATGAGGTTGACACAAGATTTAGAGTCCCTATAGGATTGAGGGATGAACACAAGAGCTTACTCTTATGACAGTGATGGCAAACGCTTTAAGGCACCGAGTGCCCAACTACCCCAAAACCCACCTATTTTTCACAAATGCCATGGGACAATGGAAGCAGTAACTTATTACTCCCGCTTCTGTCCAGGTTGTAGATTGGCAAGGCACCTAAGGACCCCAATACAGTAGAAGAATCTAACAAGTGTTGATTATGATTGTAGTTTCCGTCCAGGCTTCTGGGTGCTTGGGATGCAAAGAGGCCTTGAGTCCTACTACAACTCTATCTACCAGGTGTGATTGTGCTTGTGCCCATGAGAGGGCTCCGAGTGCCACCTCTGGCACCAGTGCATAGGTTCTGACCAACCTACTGGTCTATGAGGATGAGTGGTACACAGAGCTTTATACAGTCTATTAGGATGATGGGTGTACACGCAAGAGTTTACAGTCTATTCTGTAAGATGGGGGAACACCTCCAAGAGCTTACAGTCTTGAGGATTAGGGGGTGACACAAGACGCGTCTAATAGATTCAGGGGGACACAATAGCTTCCATCTCTGAGGAATGAGGGGGTGACACAAAGAGCCTACAGTCTTGAGGATGATGCTGACACAAGAGCTTACAGTCTATGAGGATGAGGGAGCGACACAAGAGCTTACAGTCAATGAGGATGAAGGGGTGACACAAGAGCTTACAGTCTATGAGGGGGTGACACAAGAGCTTACAGTCTGAGTATGAGGGGGTGACAAGAGCTTACAGTCTATGAGGATGAGGGGGTGACACAAGAGCTTACAGTCTATGAATAAGAAGGGGGGGGGCACAAGAGGTAAAGAGATTGTATAATGGTCAAGCCATTCTTTATAAGGGAACAGGATAAAATAATTTAATAAATAAATATTCTGCTGCTTGGACCAGCCATCAATCGCCATCTTATTTACAGGGTCCAAGGTGAAAGTGACTGCAGAGAAGGGAGGAGGACACAGGATGGATTAGTAAAGAGAGAGTTGATATTTCATGCAGTTAGCGAGTGTGATAGGCTGCCTAGAGAGATGGGTTTTAAGAGAATGTTTGAAGCTTTGGAGGGTGGATATTAGTCTGATAGTCCGGGGAAGGGCATTCCAGAGAATTGGTGCAACTCGGAGAAGTCCTGGAGACGTGTATGAGGGGTTCAAATTAAGGTAGAGATTAATCTGATATCACTGGCAGATCGAAGAGCACGGGTTGGACGATAGACTGTGATTGTCAGGTTCGCTAGGGAGAATGCTGGGACTTCTGGTTCCTCTGGTGGTGCTAGCAGCGTTCTCCGACCTCTGGCGCGTGTCCGCGCAAACTCCACCTCTAGTCCGCTACCAGTGGTCTCTGGCGTGCGCCCTGGGCAGCGGCTGCTAAGATCTTGCGCTGTCTAGGAGTTGTGTTCGGAACTGCTGGGACTTGTGGTACCTCTGCATGGTGCCTGGTTATTCTGCACCATGAGGGGTTAATTCCCAGAAGTTGTCGAGCTCCTAACAGGTTCTGGAGGTGGGGTTCTGGCTGCATAAATTGCAGCCTCACTAGTCACCTGTGCCAGTGTGTGAGATCCCTTCATCACTCGCTCTCTGCATTAGGTTGACTTGCTCTGTATCTGTACCCTCTCGTTGTGACTCCGGCTAGTTTACCATTCTTTTGTGTTTTATGTTTGGTCGTCTGTTTGTGTTTCCCTTCCCACACTTATCCAGTGTATTTTGAGTCTTCAAGTAGTGGCCCCTCGGTTTAGCGTGGGGGGCTATAGGAAGGGACAGAGGTTGGGGCAAGTTTAGGGCACACTTTCCCCTGTCTTCTGTGTTACCCAACCCTAACAGAGATGAAAGAAGAGAGGAAGACCAATTAGTAGGGAGCTAAAAATATTTGTTATTCCATTATAGTTGCCATAGGAGGCAACTGTAGGGGGATAGGGGGGGGGTTGTAGAAAATACATCAATTCTGTAATTGATTTTTTACTTTTTCTTTGGTGTTCACCATATACTTTAAGTAATACATTGGGGCTTATTTACTAAGGGTCTCGTAGCCACGCTTTTGTTGGATTTTAGAAATTTTCGAGATTTGCGCCGCTGTGACTGCTATTTAGAAGGTGATTGTGTCACACGCGATTTCGCCGACTTTCATGCAACAAAAATGAGGGGGGGGGCGTCTGACGAAACGATGGATTCGGACTGAGTGTGGGATCTAACATTAAAATTTCGTCGCAAGACATGCACTTACATACGCCGGGAACAAGAAGGTGAACTCCGGCGGACCAGAGCGGGGAAGCGACAGATGCAGGATATTGGGCACACCATGTTAGTGAATTGCGCCACAGTGCATTAACATCAGAAGAATGCACTTCAGGTGAACTCCTCGGATCGGGTAAGTTAATGTGCCCCATTATCTTTATTCTACTGGTCAGTACGATTACGAGGATACCAAATTTCTATATTTCTGCTTTAATTTTACTCACTATCTAGAACTACTTCATTCGGGTTTTAGATGACATTAGAGCAGTTTTAACAGGATGACATTCTGCAAAATAAAGTAATAACATCCCTATGGCATATACTGTGTATAAGGTATTTCATCGTGACTAATATCTTTTTTTCTTTATATTTATTAAGGATGAATGAATTTGATAATAAAGTATTTGAATTAAAAAATTCTGAGACTGACAATATGGATCCACAACACAAATTATTGCTTGAATGCACGTACAGAGCTCTGGAAGACGCAGGCTACCCCTCTGAAAGTATACGAGGAAGTAAAACTGGTGTGTTTATAGGTAAGATATGGTACATAAAGGAGATTTCACAGTAAACAAGTTAGGCCTATCCACAGCATAGGGACTAACTTGCTGATTGGCGGTGGTCTCAGTGATGATCATGAAAATGGGGGTCCAAAGTACCTCCATCGGACCCCTCGTCACTCCCCGAGAAGAGCGTAGCAGACGGCCGCACATGTCTGTTCTCCTCCATTCATCTCCATGGAGCTGATTGAGATTGGCGAGCAAGCAACTAAGGGTTCGACGAAGGTACCTCAGACCCCACCAGACCCCCAAATTCTGTAGATCCTTGGGGGTCTCATCACTATGATGTGGGTAGGGACTTACTTGTTTCCTGGGAAAAGACAACTTTGTTTTATAAAAATAGATTGATAGAGTTGCAAAAAGGGAGACAACACATTGGGGCACATGTATTACTAGTCTGGAATTGTGCTCTTACCTTTTTTTTCTGCTTGTCAGATGTGTACAAAAATGCACATACAGGAGTAGTTATATCCGACCCTCTCATAGCTACTGTAGCAATATTGACAGGAATGGAAAAAAAGGGTGGATCTTACCGAAATCTTGTAGGCTATAAGAGTCAGGTAGCTTGAGGGAGTACAATGCACCAGAGCGCAAAGGACTGTCCCCTTATAGCCTACAATTGACCCTATCTCCATAATTGAACTCCCACACTTACAGGGGAAGTACCAGAAAGTTCCCCTATCGGTGCTCAGACCTTTCCTATATGATCTGAAGTTATGCGCCCTATGTAAGTGTGGGGTTTATTTGCAGAGGGATCTGTACTTTCTATTGAGATCAATCTGATCAGTTTAACACATTACAGAAAGAACAAAAATGGCAATATATTTACTATTTAAGGGTTCACTGTAAAAAACTGGAAAAATTATGTTCATTATTATTGATGCTCTTTAAAAAAAATTTGTATTGCCAGGTCTCATGAACAGAGATGCTGACTTTATTTATAACAATTGTCCAGAAAACATCAATCATTTTAATGGCACTGGGACAGCAACCAGCATAGCAGCCAACAGGATATCCTACTGCTTCAACCTGACAGGACCATCCCTATCCATCGACACTGCCTGTTCTTCATCCTTGGTCGCTTTACATTACGCATGCCAAGCCATCAGACAAGGTAAAAACTATTAAATAGTGTGAAAATAGAGAGATGACAAACTGCCAAGCTGTACATTAACACTTTCAGGTTTTTGCATATCTTTATATTTACTCCCCTCCTTATAGTCCTTAAAGGGGTTTTCCCACAAATATGTTAGGCCCTATCCACAAGATAGGGCCTAACTTGCTTATCGGTGGAGGTCTCAGTAATGAGACTCCCACAGATCACAAAAACGAGGGGTCCAATGGAGTCCCCCATACCTCTGTCGGACCCCTCATCGCTCTATGAGGGTAAAGGAACAGACGGCTGGGCATGACCGTTCTGCTCCATTTATCTCTATAGAACTGACAGAAATTTCCGTCAGCTTCCTTGAGATGTACAGGCGGTCCCCTAGTTAAGGACACCCGACTTACAGACAACCCATAGTTACAGACCTCTGGTGAAGCTCTTTGGATGTTACTATAGTCCCAGATTGTAATGATCAGCTGTCAGGTGCCTGTAATGAAGCTTTATTGACAATCCTTGGTCCCATTACAGCAAACAATGTTTAAACTCCAATTGTCACTGGGACCAAATTTTTTTTTTGTCTGGATCTACATTTATAAAATATACAGTTTTGACTTACATACAAATTCAACTTAAGAACAAACCTCCGGACCCTATCTTGTACGTAACCCGGGGACTGCCTGTATTATCTTATTGTTAAATTTATGTAAATTATTTTAATAACATAAATAATATTTTTTTATTTTTGCAAAAATGAGCGGGGTAAAAAATCCATTTTTAGAAGAGCCAATACAATTTTGAGAAATATACAAACTTTCGATCACATTTTATAAAAATGAAATGGTTGTTGAAATGGCAAAAGAACTGTGATAGACATTTGGTGATTTCTTTTTACAGTGTTTGAAAGATAAAGATAATAAAAATTCAAATATAAGTATTATTATCCTAACTTTGTTATTCATTTACTGTTTTTGGCACCTGTCATGTTTTGACCACAAACATGATCAAAAATTATTTATGATTTGTAAAACACTATGGAATATGACGGCACAATATAAATGAAGATTATAAAAAGGTCATACGGTTCCCAAATTGTATCAATTAAAAGATCATCAAAAAATGACTCCATACACAGAAGTATTGGAAAGTTATTGAGCTCAGAATATGGGGAGACAGCAAAATTATTTTTTTCTTGAAAGGTTTTAAGATTTTTCAAAATATTGAAACATAATAAAAACTAAAAAATGTTGGTATCCACGTAATCGTACTTTACCATATAATAAAAGATGTGTCACTTGGAGGGAACAGTGAAAGCTGTAGACAAATGGTGCAACTGCGTTCTTTGGATTTATTTTGCTTGGAATATTATATACTGTTTGCACAATTCGTCTCACAGATATTAAACCCTCATAAAGCTCTAAAATTATGGATTTTTGAATGTGGAAAGTAAAAAACAAATGCAAAAATTAAGCCAATCCCCCCCCCCCCAGGATACATCCACCATAAATGGAGTAAGCTCAACTCCTGAGCCCTCTCTATACATTCTTAATGAAAGGGATAAAAGAACACGATAATTTCACAAAATTGGGGACATATTAACCCCTTCCCGACATTTGACGTACTATTACTGCATGGCGGGAGGTGCGTTCCCACAAAATGCGGTAATAGTACGTCATGCTTCTGGCGCCGGCTCCAGAACGGAGCCCGCGCCAGAAGCTGCGGGTGTTGGCTATATATTATAGCCGACACCCGCCTCTAACACCCGCGATCGGAGATTTCTCCGATCACGGGTGTTAACCCCTGACACGCCGCGGTCGCGCTGACCGCGGCGTGCTAGGGGCATTTGAGAAGAATCGGACCCCCCCGCGGCGCTTACCGGGGGGGTCCGCTGCTCCGATCGCAGCCCCGGGACTGCCGGTGCCCGGGGCTGCGCGATCCTCTTCTGTGAGCCGGGTCCGTGCCTTCTGGCTGTAATCACTAAAAAGTGATCAAAAAAAGTTATGTGCGCCAAAATGGTACCACTGAAAAGAACAACTCAGTAAACTCGTAAAAAATAAGCCCAAAACTAGCTCTGTCAACCAAAAAATATTAAAGTTACGTCTCCAAAAAGATGGCGATGCAAAAACAAATGAGATTTCCTCTATATTAGTTTTTATCCAGTAAAATTGTAAAAATAAATGAAAAACTGTATAAATGAGGTATCACCATAATCGTAATCACCTATAGAATAAAGATAATATAGTATTTTTAGTGTACGGTGTACGACCCCCAAAAAATACGAAAAAAAGTAAACCAAAATTGACAATTTTCTTTTCACCCATACATTCAAGAGTTAATAAAATCTCATCAATAAGCTAATGACCCACGAAAATGAATTATTTGTAAAGTGCATCTCATTACGCAAAAAATAAGCCCTTATATGTCCAAATTGCCAAAAAAATAAAGATTGTATAGCCAATAAAAAGTGACAATGCATAATCTGCTCTGAATGGCGCAGCTTCCCTTCGATGCCCTGGCGTGTGCCCATACAGCAGGTTACCACCACATATAGGGTATTGTTATACGCGGGAGGGATTTGTGGAGCATTTTGGTATTTTATCCACTGAGAATTTGTAAATTTTTTGAAAAACACATTCATTTATCCAAAAAAGTTTACTTTCAAAATTGTATCCGATTTTGTTTTAACCCCTGTAAAATAATTAAAGGGTTAATAAACTTCATAAAAGTTGTTTTACGTACTTTGAGGGGTGTAGTTTCTATAATGGGGTAATTTATGGGGTTTTACTTTTATTTAGGCCTCTCAAAGTGATTTAAAACCTGAGCAGGTCCCTCAATAGCAGGATTTTGCGTTTTTTATGAAAATGTGAAAAATCGCACCTAACGTTCAAAGCCCCATAACATCCTACAAAAATAAGAGGATGCCTAAAAACCATGTCCACATAAATTAGACATTTAGTGAATGTTAGTTATTACATTTTTTTGCGGTTATTACTATGTATGGAAAAAGTAGAAAATTTTGAAGTTCGAAAATCAAGAATTTTTCACCAAACATCTGATTTTCTCATAAATAAATGCAAAACAAAACACCAAAATTTTTCAACTAACATGAAGTACAAAGCGTCACGAGAAAACAATTTTAAAATCACTTGTATATGTTAAAGCGTTCTGAAGTTATAACCATTTATAGTGACACAGGGTAGATTTGAAAAAATGGGCTGTGTCAGGAAGGTGAAAAGTGGCTTCAGCGTTAAGGGGTTAATGGAGGATACTCTGTATGCAGTAGTTTCATTCTTGTATGGTCTATTCTTGTGGTTTTAAGTTACATAAATATTTCCATACCTTCACCAGGTGATTGTGAGATGGCGATATGTGGGGGTGTCAGCTGTATCATCGAACCTCGCGTCTTTGTCTCGCTTTGTAAGGCAAAAATGCTTTCTGCTGATGGAACCAGCAAGCCTTTCTCCACCAGAGCTGATGGATACGGGAGAGGAGAAGGATGTGGCATTGTTCTTCTAAAACCCTTAAAAAAGGTATCAAATGTTTTCTACAAACCTTCAGCAAGATCGTTATGGCTCACTGAAAGGGAACCTGTCATCAGCAGCCCTTTTTCTGGAGACCCCATGTCCCATAGAGAATAGTGTACACATTGATAAAGTGTTTTTATTATAAAAACACTTTGGCAATGCGCACAATGGGGGTCATTTACTAAGGGCCCGATTCGCGTTTTCCCGACGTGTTACCCGAATATTTCCGATTTGCACCGATTTCCCCTGAATTGCCCCAGGTTTTTGGCGCACGCGATCGGATTGGGGCGCATCGGCACCGGCATGCGCGAGGCGGAAATCGGGAGGCGTGGCCGAACGGAAACCTGACGTATTCGGAAAAACCTGGGATTAATGCCCCCAGTGCCACACTTGGATGTCCTTCACTTAGGTAATATACAGGCCATCTTTATATATCTTTCAGATGTTATATTGATTATATCATGTTTTACACCATCCACTAAGCTTATCATGCCTTACTTATATACAATATAGCCTGTACATACCCCTTTTTTGTATTATAGACTATTGTGCAGTGGGGACAAGGGTACTTTATACAGCACCTTAAGTGCTTTTTAATAGTTTTTATACATTTTGCTTTTGTGTATCTATGTAAACCAATAAAATTGTTATATTTACTTATTCATGGGCATCCGCTTCTTTCTCCAATATTGGACGTATTCGAAAAAACCGCCGCATTTAAAAACGGGAAATGTGTCGCTTGGGACGCGCTTACCTTCACTTGGTCCGACTCGGTGCATTTCAGGGCATTCGGATGCTTTTCGGCGCAGCAGCGCCACCTGGTGGACGTCGGAGGAACTACCTTAATAAATCCCGGCCGGACCCGAATCCAGCGCAGAGAACGCGCCGCTGGATCGCAAATGGGCCGGGTAAGTAAATCTGCCCCATTATGGGATGCTGATGACAGGTTCACTTTAATGCTAGATTTTTAGTCATGTTCTCCACCCTTGCATGGATACTTCTTTTTTTAATAGATTTGCATTTAATAGAATGGCATCAACTGAAATATTCAGTAGAAACTCTTGCTCACATAGCTATGTTATAATTTTATATACAGGCGGTCCCCTACTTAAGGACACCCGACTTACAGACAACCCATAGTTACAGATGGACCCTTATGCCCACTGTGACCTCTGGTTAAGTCTCTGGATGTTACTACAGTCCCAGATTGCAATGATCAGCTGTAAGGTGTCTGTAATGAAGCTTTATTGATAATCATTGGTCCCATTACAGGAAAAATTTTGAAACTCCAATTGTCAGTGGGGCAAACGAAAAAAAAAATTGTCTAGAACTTCAATTTTAAAATATACAGTTTCGACTTGCATACAAATTCAACTTAAGAACAAACCTCCGGACCCTATCTTGTATGTAACCCGGGGACTGCCTGTACTTGCTCTTGTTGACTATGCCAGAAGGTGACTTTGAGATAATCCCAACGCCATTATCCAAGAGATCTGTCACTATTTAGTTTTATGTGATAAAGTTAAAAACTAAAGCACAGCACAGGAACTGTTGCACGCACATAGAGTGCTTTCTTCCAACCAAATGCAACTTTTCGATGGCACATAATCGTTATCAAGCAGCTTGTTGCAGTTTTTTGCTTTGTATATTGAGCCATGGACTGGGGTTGATGGACTACGAGCACTTTCTGACACAGTTAGTTGTCCTGCTGGTAACTTTATGGTTATGATTTCTACACTTTCTACACTCACCGGCCACTTTATTAGGTACACCTGTCCAACTGCTCGTTAACACTTAATTTCTAATCAGCCAATCACATTGCGGCAACTCAGTGCATTTAGGCATGTAGACATGGTCATGACAATCTCCTGCAGTTCAAAGCGAGCATCAGTATGGGGAAGAAAGGTGATTTGAGGCCTTTGAACGTGGCATGGTTGTTGCTGCCAGAAGGGCTGGTCTGAGTATTTCAGAAACTGCTCATCTACTGGGATTTTCACGCACAACCATCTCTAGGGTTTACAGAGAATGGTCCGAAAAAGAAAAAACATCCAGTGAGCGGCAGTTCTGTGGGCGGGAATGCCTTGTTGATGCCAGAGGTCAGAGGAGAATGGGCAGACTGGTTCGAGCTGATAGAAAGGCAACAGTGACTCAAATTGCCACCCGTTACAACCAAGGTAGGCAGAAGAGCATCTCTGAACGCACAGTACGTCGAACTTTGAGGCAGATGGGCTACAGCAGCAGAAGACCACACCGGGTGCCACTCCTTTCAGCTAAGAACAGGAAACTGAGGCTACAATTTGCACAAGCTTATCGAAATTGGACAGTAGAAGATTGGAAAAACGTTGCCTGGTCTGATGAGTCTCGATTTCTGCTGCGACATTCGGATGGTAGGGTCAGAATTTGGCGTCAACAACATGAAAGCATGGATCCATCCTGCCTTGCATCAACGGTTCAGGCTGGTGGTGGTGGTGTCATGGTGTGGGGAATATTTTCTTGGCACTCTTTGGGCCCCTTGGTACCAATTGAGCATCGTTGCAATGCCACAGCCTACCTGAGTATTGTTGCTGACCATGTCCATCCCTTTATGACCACAATGTACCCTGTAACATCTGATGGCTACTTTCAGCAGGATAATGCGCCATGTCATAAAGCTGGAATAATCTCAGACTGGTTTCTTGAACATGACAATGAGTTCACTGTACTCAAATGGCCTCCACAGTCACCAGATCTCAATCCAATAGAGCATCTTTGGGATGTGGTGGAACAGGAGATTCGCATCATGGATATGCAGCCGACAAATCTGTGGCAACTGTGTGATGCCATCATGTCAATATGGACCAAAATCTCTGAGGAGCTTCCAGCACCTTGATGAATCTATGCCACAAAGAATTGAGGCAGTTCTGAAGGCAAAAGGGGGTCCAACCCGTTACTAGCATGGTGTACCTAATAAAGTAGCCGGTGAGTGTATACTACTATTTAGTTTTATGTCAGGCAGAATCCAAGTTACAAACCTGAGGACAGACCAGGCCGTTATGGATCAAGCAGAGTTTAACCAAGAAACAGACTCACTGAGGAGAACAGGATAATGAAGCAGGAATTCAGACTATAGCAGAGCTGAACACCACCGCATACCACTAGAAAACTAGGAAGCCTAACGCTAAGACACTTTTCACTAGCGGATGATCCATGTTATTGCCAGGAAGATAAAATGGACACCTTGCACTTTAGCCGGATTAGCAGGAACTGTGGCTAGAAGGGAAGGGCAGTAGGAGCTGGCAAGAAGCAGAGGCCATTCCTGCCCGTTGAAGGAATGATGGACACAGAATGCACAGACACAAACAAATGCCATACTGAATTAACGAGGATCACAGAAATAAATCCAGACCCCATTCAGTATATACGTATACCTTTATATATACCTAAAACAAGATTTCTCATTTTAAATGTAAAAACATTTTTATTAACAGAAAGAATTGTCTGAATAGTAATACAATAATATAATATAATACACAGAGTGCAAGTTTTAGTATCTTCCCTCCTATAAAATAGATGCATTCCTCAACGATAATTGATACTGTTATATAAAGTACTACTGGCAATTATTCTTAAGAAGTAATGAGTTGTTCCTTATAACAAAGTTTCCAATATCTCTCTTTACGTAGGCTAAAGAAGAATACTGTAAAGTCTGGGGACTTATAAGTGCATGTGCAGTGAACCAAGATGGACGCTCTGCATCTCCAATCACAAGGCCATCTCAACATCAGCAAGAAATGTTATTGCAACATCTACAGCAAGATAGATCCATGCTCTGTGCAATATGTTGAGGTCCATGGTAGACACTGAACACACCAACTGTTGACCCAATAGAAAGCTCTCAAGTTGGAAATGTTATTGGGCAGAAACATGTAAAGGAAGATTGAACCTCTGAAAATTGGATCTGTTAACGGAAATATTGGGGACTACAAGAAGCGGCCTGCTGGGTTGCTGGCGTTGATAAAAGTTCTTCTCATGATGCATCATGAAATTGAATCCCCCATCTCTACATTATTCTAAAGAAAATGGTATTAAACCATTGAGGAATCCCAATCTAGAATGTCCAACCAGTCCTGTAAAATGTCGTGCAATAGACAGAAATTTGGAAGAATGGCAGTATTAATGTTTTGGGTTCGTTGGGAACTAATGCTAGTTGTTGTCAGACAAGCAAACAAGAATATCCTAAATATCATTCACAAGATCGTGAATATTATTATTTACTCAGCAGCTTCAAGCAATCCCTCAGACTCTGTATGAGCACACAAAACTAGCGTAAGCACGCAACATCCTTATCCCTGGAGGAACCTGGTCTACCGGCAGCTTGTAGAAGAATCATCTAAATACAAGTACAGAACAGGATTTCTGGCCTCTTCCTTATCTCACTTACACCAGCAGCTACAAACAGTGAGCAAAATAGAACAGTAGCTAAATCCAGTCACTCCTATAGTATTTGTATTCTGTGGGTAATGGAGTCCTTTATAAGGGATGTGTAAGATGTACTTGAACATGATGAGCGTGTTCAGAAAGAATGTAAGAGATAGACAAGATGATAAGATTTTATACTTCCATTCGGTGGACAGTTGTTGGGAGAAAGAGGCTGATGATTTCTCAAGTCCAGAGTTTGGGGCCCAGTGCTACGCTTCACTCACAATAAGGGTCATTGGTGGCTCTTCTGTCACATTGGGGGGTGAAGCCGGACTCCATTGTGGGACATTCAGTCGGAGAAGTTGCTGCAGCTCATTGTTCTGGACTTCTTGCTCTTGAAGATGCTGTTAAAGTCATATATTACAGGAGCACACTGCAATGTAAGGCTACTGGGGGAAGTATGTTGGTAGTCGGAAATCTACCAGTGACTGAAGTATCAAAAATAATTCATCAACATGAAGGTAAAGTGTGCATTGCTGCTTATAACAGCCCTACTTCATGCACGTTGTCTGGTGACACTAACACAATAGAAAACATCCATGGAGAACTGTCCAAAGAATATAGTAAAAAGAATATATTCCTCCACACACTCGATGTTCCTGCAGCATATCACAGCCCCATGATGGATCCTATATTAAATGAAGTAAAACAGAACCTGCGTGATCTACAAAGACAAAATATGAAAATTGATCTTGTTTCAACAGTGACAGGAAAGCCGGCATCCACAGAAGATTTCACGACTGGTAGTTACTGGGCTGAAAATATTCGAAAACCAGTTCTCTTTCAACAAGCTATCGAAATTACAGCAAAAGATAAAGAAAACACTCTGTTTATCGAAATCAGTCCTCGAAGAGCACTACAAAGGAACATCATTGAAACTATAGGACCAAAAACAACAGTATTACCTGTTATACAACCTCAACAAGAATATGAGACCATCTTTTCTACTCTGAAAGATCTGTTTGCACGAGGATATAATCCTGACTGGTGTAATGTATTTGAAGAATATAAGTCTTCTCCATCAACAATCCCAAGATACCAATTTGATCACATTAAGCAGGATATTAAATATGAAAAAATTAGACAAGGGAAGGAAACTGCATCAACTCGCAACCATCCATTAATACACATCATGAGTGAAGATCTCACAGAGTTCACATGTAAAGTATCAAATGAACTTACCCCTTATGTCTATGAACACAAAAACTCAGAATGTGCCCTAATTCCAGGTACATTCTATGTGGAGCTTGGATTGGCGGCTGCAATGAATAGCTTTAAACCTAAAGTGCCTTTAAGTTCTTTGGAGATCAGTGCAACATTTTCCAGTCCCTGTGTTCTTTACCAGGACTCTATAGATCTAAAAATCAAATTACACGAGAGTGAAGAGAAAGTTTTTGAAGTTCTATCATCTCATGTTTTTGCAAGTGGGAAAATACAAAAACATGACTACGGTGTAAAGAATGGCAGAAAAATCTCTGTAGAACATATATTCAAAAGATGTACTTCTATAATCAAGTCAGAACATATCTATCAGCGTCTTTCCACATTTGGATTCGAACATGGGAAGGTTTACAAGCAACTTGGTGATGTTCATTATGGAAAAGATCTGAATGAAGGAATTGCCAGAATAAATGTCAGTGAAGAAGTCAGGGAAACAATGTATGAGTACCACATACATCCAGTCATATTAGACTGCTTTCTCCAAATGGCTGTTTGTGTGCGATCAGATACCAAAGACTCCACCATATTCCCGTCATCCATAGAAGGTTTAACAGTTCTTCAGCCTCTTCAAGAAGATATGATCATCTACATGAAATCTACAAAAACAACTGAAAATTTTACAGAAATATGTGGATGTTTTGCTGATAAAAATGGTTTAATTTTAGTAGAAATCAAGAAGGCTAAGATGGTATTTGTAAATCCCAGCACAGACAAACAACAAAAACTGTTTTTCCAAGTTAAATGGACAAAGTGTTCACCATCCGGTCATAGACCAGAAATTGGGCCAAAAATGTTGATATACTCAGATGATCTTGGAATAGGTAAAAACGTATCAAACTACCTGCAGAATGAATTGAGCTTCATCAACCCTAATAGTTGGAATTCAGATATTGAAGAACAAAAACTTTTAAACAGTGGATGTAAAGATGTTGTGTTTATGTCGGGAATACAAAGAGAAAATGAAGATATTCTGAACAACGTTACTCAATATTTAGCGAAGTCCTGTGAAATCTATAGACAGCTCATCTTAGCAGTAAGAAAGACAAACCCCAAGCCTTTTATTCGGACAGTGACATGGAGGACAGTTGACAATACAGTGGATCACATTAACCCTGGATTTGCTTTTATTGGAATGACAAGAACCTGTGTCATTGAAATACCAGATATAACATTCCAGCTCATTGACATTAGCTCCACAAGTCCACAAGATGTTGCAGCACTAGCCCAAGTTCTTCTTAACTATAGCCCAGAGGAGCATCCGGAGATCTGGATCAAAGATGGCTCTATTTATACCAACGATATCACTTACACTGACACTGAAATGAGGACACAGCAGGTGAAATCTTTACAGAAATCTGATAATTTTACACTTTGTACTTCAGAACCTTTTACTGTGACAAACATTTCTGCTGAACAAACTAATTACAAAGTTTCTGAGCTTAAAAGCAAAAACATAGAGATTTGTGTCAATCAAATTAGCTGCCACACGGATGACTATTTTCCAGTTAGTCTTTCAAGCTGGAAATATGGGAATACTTTGTACTGGAACTCTTCATCTAGTGATAAGCATGAACTTGTTGCTCTGGATTTTGCAGGGATTGTGACTGCAGTTGGCAAAGATGTTAAGAAAATCCAAGTTGGTGATCGAGTTGTGGCTTGCTATCCAACAACTGCGACCTCTCACATCAGTCTTCCAGAGAATGTTTGCTACTTAGTCAAAAAAGCTCCAGTGATACAAAATGCTCCCTGCATCTCATTTTTTGTCTTAGCCTGGGAAATTTTACACAATCAGCTGCCACGTGCAAAGAATAAGATGAAACTTGTAATTTTGACATCTGATGCAAAGTCAGTCTTATGTATAGTTTTGTCGAAGACAGCAAAACAGTGCGGATGGGAACCGGTGATATCTGTGGGCAGTAGGGAGGTTGATAAGAAATGCACTTACATGGTTATTCTTCCTACAGCTGGAACACTTACAAAAGACAATATTGATGGATTACCACTTCTCAATGATGTGGTTTTTGTATCAGATAATAAAAATATGAAAAACTGTCACAATCTAATTTTAAGCAGCAATCAAGATCTTCACATTCACTTTGTTGACATTTCAACTGTTTTCCTGAAAGCATATTTACAACGGCATGCACCAGAACTGCACAAATGGCTTTATTCCATATCTTCACAAAACAATATTATCATTTCAAAATTGTTGATGCAACCACTATGGAATGGAGCAGAATTTGATTATAGAGAATCCAGCTACTTTAAAACCCAGGCCTTACCTGTAATTGAGCTTGACAACAGCACCATCTCAAGGATTCCTATGTCAGCCCCCAGTCTACAGCTTTTCACAGATAATGCTGTATACATTGTCACAGGGGGTCTGACTGGTCTTGGATTTGAAACAGTGAAATTTATTGTGAACAATGGTGGTGACCACATAGCAATTCTATCAAGAAGAAAGCCAACCCCAGAGATGGAACAACAGATAGCTGAGCTCCAGAATCAAAGGGAAACTACCATAATAGTGGCCATACAATGTAACGTTTCCTCTTACCCTGAAGTAAAACGAGCCATTTATTTAATAAAAAGAGCATTTCCTACTAAACCAATAAGAGGTGTCTTTCATAGTGCAGTTGTTTTTCATGATGGACTTTTGCAGAACCTGAACTTGCTTTTGTTTGAAAAAGTTCTTAGCCCAAAAGTAGATGGAGCAGTGAATCTTCACCGTGCCACATTAAACATGGAACTTGACTATTTTGTTTGCTATTCATCTGTTGCTTCATTTGTTGGTAATCCAGGACAAGCAAATTATGCTGCTGCCAACTCCTTTCTAGACATTTTCTGCCAATACAGAAGGAATCTGGGTCTCTGTGGGCAATCGATCAGTTGGGGTGGCCTCAATCTTGGAGTATTACTCAATCAGCCTCAAATTCATGAACTCTTAAAAGTAAAGGGAATACTTCTTCTGGATTCTGAGGAAATTCATGAGAGCCTGAAGAAATGTCTTCAAATAAATAATCCACATCAGGTAATAGCAAAATTCAACTTTAGAGCCATGTACAAAAACCTAATATCAACTATACCAGCTCTGAAGAAACGTTTCTATAATGTGATAGTGGAAGAGATACAAACTTGGGAGCAAAATTTACAAGAAAACAAGCCTAACAGTAATAGCAAAACATGTAATGATTACATTTTTTTGGTAGTGGCTGAGCTTACAGAAGTGAGCCCCAGTGACATCACTACGACGACTCTTCTGAGTTCTCTAGGGATGGACTCAATGTTGGCTATGACATTACAAAGTCGTATCTTCCAAGACAAGAATGTAAACATTCCCCTGGTCACGCTATTGGATCCCAACACAACAATCTCAGTGCTGGTAGCAGTTGTTGACACAAAGTGTGAAACAAAAGACATTTATGAAGAAAAAGTAGATGAAACATTTTTATAATAGAACAGACTCTGCATAATTGTTTTTTATTCTCCTGTTTATTTTACATCTAATTCACTGTTTTTAAATAATTATGCGTTTATCAATTTAAAAACTATTTGTGATTAAATCGCAAATTATTTGCAGCAAGGTCATTAAAGCAGAATAAAATTGACTTCAATCTTGATTACTCTTTTTTATTTATTAAAACAGTTTGTTGCAAATATTAGAAATCAACCCTCTAGCCACCCTTTTCCATAATAATATTGGATGTGCATTAATATTTTATGATAATCCTGAATTATTTTTAGTAGCAGATGGTAAATTTGTTTTACTCTAAGACTTTATTCACATGGCCGTTATCTCACCCGAACTGGATCCCAGGCATGAACAGGGCCAGGTGGAGAAGGGAGGAGTGAGCACTCCTTGACCCTATCCTCTACACTGAAAGCCGAGTGCTGCCCGGTTTGGTCACGATGACCAGATGGCATAAACTTCTAATGCGCCCATGAACCACTTGAAAAAACTTGAGCCCCAGTTACAGGCGAAAACAACCAGCTGTGGGAGCAAATGCCTGCATCAGAGATGTACTGAGTCTGATTAGACCCAGCAGCACTACTTTACCCCCGCAGACCAGGCAGTCATGTGATCTATAGAGTCAGCGGCAGTGACAACCCCTGTATTCTCTGGATAGCCCTACTTCAGCGCTATGGAATGAAGAAAGGAGAAGGTAGAAACAGTTATACCACTTATACCTTCTCCCTAGGGTTTCGAGCCATCTCTGACAGCTGGAGACCCTGTTCTGCTCCTGTGATTATCATGGGAGAAGTTGATACTGCAGCAATGTCTTTTGGCATGGAAGACAATGGGTGGTCAGTATCAAGTTAACCCCTTATCGACGTGTGATCTATTAGCACATCACAAGTCGGCTGTGGGTGTATGGAGAGGGTTCAGGACAAGGTGATTGTTTGCTGTATATAGCAGAAAACACCTAAATTAACACCCACGTGGGCGCCGTCATCTTGGCTTGGATCGTGACTCCCCATGACGTTTGTTGCGACAATCTGTTGCTATGATGGCCTCAGATTTTTTTAAGACCAGCTCCTGAACATCCGTTACGATGTGTCAGTGGCACATTGTAATACATGATCAGTAAAATCCTCATATACTGCTATACTGTATTATGGCAGTATGTGGTAGGATTAATCAGACAACCTAGGGTTAAAGTACCGTAGGGGGTCCGAAAAATATTTTTAAAAATTTAAGCCGTTAAAAAAAAATACAGAAAATTCAAATCACTCCAATTTCCCTAGAACTGATATAAAAATAAACAGTAAAAATCTTAAAACATGTTAGGTATTGCTGAGTCCCAAAATGTAAGATCTATCAAAATATAATAATGGTTATTCCCGTTCTTTAACCCCTAAGGGGAAATAGCGCCCAAAATTTCAAAACGCTACTTTTTTGCCATTTTGCAACATATAAAAAAAATGTAAAAAAAAGTGCTCAAGGGATCAAAAATGTATTGAAAAGTGATAAACAGTCCTCAAAATGGTAGCAATGTGAACAGCGGGGCAGATTTATCAAGCTGTCTGAAAGTCAGAATATTCCTAGTTGCCCATGGCAACCTATTACAGTTCAGCTTTCATTTTACCAGTGCTCATGAATATTTTAAAGGGGAGCTGTGATTGGTTGCCATGGACAATTAGGAATAGTCTGACTTTCAGACGGTTTGATAAATCTGCCCCATCATCTCAGCTCACAAAAAATGACACTTCACACAGCTCTGTAACACCATACAAAATGTAGTAAAACACAATAAAACCTATATAGCTTTGGTATCTCTGTGATCACACCGACCCAAAGAATAACGTAGACATGTCATCTGGGGCGAACAGTGAAAGCCATAAAAACAAAGCCACAAGAAAATGGCACAAAAGTTTTTCAGCAATTTCACAGCATTTAAAATTTTCTTCACACTTTCCAGTACACGGCATGGAATATTACATTTATACAGGTTTTATAATGTTTTCAAACATATACAAAACTTAAAACCTTAAAAAAAAAATCTTGATTTTGCCATGTTCTGGCGCAAATAACATTTTCATACTACGGTGTATGGAGCATTTTCAATGCTACCATTTTAAGGACTGTATGGCCTTTTGATCACTTTTTATAGAATTTTTTAAATATTTTTCCAAATGGAAAAAAGTGACATTTTCAACTTTGGGTACTATTTTCACTTGCGGGTTTAAATGCCGGAAAAAAACGTTACTATATTTTCATAAATCGGACATTTTGGGACGTGGAAATAACATAATTATGATTTTTACTGTTTATTTTTTTTACTATTCTTTGAACCCCCTAAGGTACTTCAACCCTAGATTGTCTGATTGATCCTACCATATACTGCCAGACTACAGTATGGCAGTATATGGGGGTTTACCACATAATTTATTACAATATGTAAATTGCACATTGTAATGAATAAGTTAAAATAAGACAGCCCCGGGTCTTCATATTACCCTAGGCTGTCATAGTAAATGATCGCTGTCCTCCTATGACTTCACAGGGGGAGGCAATGGAATCCAATATAACGGAGCCCAGGCGCTGGCGGGATTTAAATGCCCCTGGCAGCTTTGCCAGAAGCATTTACATGGTTAAAGGGGTATTCCGGGAATATGAACGTCTGACACAAAAACCCATGATGATATAAATAAATGAATATAACAAAACTCAATGTCATTAGTCACAAAACAGAGCTTAAATAGTTTGATTTTATGATTTACAAAGTTTATGGCCTCTCTAAAGTAGGTGGAGTTATCACTAAGATAGCCGCCACTGGAAACTTCAAGTCCCAAGATCCTTTAGTTCTCAGTAACTCCTCCTACCTCTTATGCTCTGCTCCCAGTGATGATCTAGCAGGCTTTCTCTGTTACCATAGTAATGATGTGTAACTGCCATCACCACAACACTGATCATACTGGATGCACTGCAACCAACCGACTACAGCCAAACTTAGTGGTGATCACATGACCTGCCCAGGCAGCTACAGGACATGTGATGTGGACATGTGACCATCAGCCATCTTCTGTCCTGCAACGGACCGCGCGGAGGAAATTAACGGACTGATTAAAGGGCCAGTAGCATTTTAATTCTTCATTATAGTCTATGTCAGCAGCATTTTCTGCTAAGGGAAGCAAAATTTTAAATAACAACTAATTACACATTAGCTTATATTTTGAGTGCCCATTTGTATATGAATTATGCTGATTCCTGGAATACCCCTTTAACATCCGCCTTTGGTGCCAACTCCATATGCAGCAAACGCCCACTTTGTATGTAGGGGGCTCAGCCCGACAGATGTATGTGACGTAATAGTAAGTCACACGTCGGTAAGGGGTAAGGCATCCAAAGAGTTCAATATTGACCAAACAATATTCTTCTAGTACTTTACAGGATTATCTAAATGTAGTTGAGAAAACTCGTACCCCATGTGGCTACAGCCCTTTTCTTGGTCTACATATTTGTTTTTTGCCCTTCTGTCCAAAAGCCAGAACTTTTATTTTTCTTGGTGTACAGGAAGGCATATTGCCTTTTGTTGAAATTGAACTTTTGTTGAAGTTTTATTCATATAAAGATAGGAATTAGCCTAACCGGTAATTTGGTTTCCACTGTACCACCACTGTACAATTGGTTTCCATTGTACAGCCCACCTGGAGGTTGCTCTTATTGCAGGAACAGAAAGTTGAGAGAGTTTAAATGGCCCTCCCTAGCAACCCCTCACCAGTGTCTACCAGAGAACCACCCGAAGAGATAGTGATAATAGTCCAAAACCAAGATGAGGGAGGGAAAAAACAGGGCCGTCTTGGTGGACTAGTGGAAACCAAATTACTGGCAAGTCTAATTCCTATTTTCCCACTGCGTCCCCCATGACAACCCACCTGGAGACTTACCAGACATCTTTTATGGGAGGGACCACCGCTTTAAGAATCTTTTTTGTAAAGACTAGATCCTGGGAAAACTTCACATCCAACCGATAATGGAGGACGAATGACAAAGGCTTCGGCCAGGTTGCAGCATAACATATCTGGTCCAGTGATGCCCCTCAGTTCTCAGTCCAGGAGGCTGCCACTGCCCTAGTAGAATGTGCTTTGAGTGGGTCCGGAGAAGGTACATTTGATAATGTGTAACATTCCATAATATGTATAGTTGATTTCAACCATCTTGCAATTGAGCTTTTAGAAGCTTTGGTGCCTCTGCTTTTCCCTGAGAACTGAAGAAAGAGATTAGAGTCCTTCCTCCAGCTCTTTGTTGCTTCCAGATAATGCATGACTGATCTTCTAACGTCCAAGCAACTCCATTTCGTCTGCTGTGAATTTTTTGGATTACTGTAAAAAGATGGCATAATTATTTCTTGATTTTTATGAAAATCTGACACCACTTTTGGAAAAAAAAAATTGTCTAATTTTAGGATAATTCTGTAATCAAAAATATGTAAAAATGGGTGTTTACATGATAAAGCCTGTAGTCTATTGAGTTTGTGAGCTGTTGTAATTGCTACAAGAAAAACACTCTTAAGGCCTCATGCACATGACTGTATAAATACGTCCGTAAATACGACTGGAAAACTGCCCCATGTATTCCAATGGGCAATACGGCCATCCATGTACATAGCCATATTGTCCACTATACTGTTATGTAATGTAAGTGAGCCGTATAACAATATAGAGCATGTCCTATTTTCCACCGTATTTCTGTTCCGTACGGCCCATAGAAGTCAATGGGATTGTATAAAATACGGGCTAAATACATGCTGCATACGGCTGTGTACAGTATGCTGCCTTATATATGTGCAGTATCCAGAACCAGTGGAAGGTGCATTCTGTCAGCCAGCCAATAGTCAGCTATCCATCATTTGCCAGTCCACTGTATTTCATACGGATACGGTGCAATATATTGCCATACTGTTGCAATACGTTCCGTATTTACGTCCAGAATACAGCCGTATATACAGAACAGAAAATATCCAGTATTGCTTAGGGCTTCCAAAACAACAGTCAGGTCCCAAGGAGGACCTGTATTTCTAATTGTAGGCTTGAGTCTTAGGCATCCTTTAATGACTCTTCTAATCTAGGGATGTTCAGCAAAAGAACATCCTGCTTGTAGAAAATAAAAAAAAAAAAAATTTTTTTTTGCGGAGTATACATATATAAAATATACGATATACAAAGAGGACCACAAATAAAATACAAACAAAACAAAAACAAGACCTACATACAGATATTGCTTTTACAAGTTATTATTGTTATTTCAATATTAATAACATACAAAAAAAGAGCTACATTTTTTTTGTGACAGCCTGAGAGGGTCAAGAATTCCACTTTACATCCAAAGTGACAAAAAAAAAATATTCGAATGGATCTAAATATAGTTTTCTATTGGATCTAATGAAATTTCCGGAAAATCTAAAATTTGAGCAATATTTGGTTTCCGCTGGTCTGGAATGTCATCTTCACACCTTGAACAGAATTGTTTCCAGATCTTACACAATAGATTGAATTCATGACCGGTTTTCTACTAGCTATCATGGTGTCTACTACTTTTGATTCTAGCAGGCTACTTTCAGGATCTTTGCTACAAGGTTTAGATTTTGAAGATCCGGATTATAAATTGTACCTTGAAAGAGAAGATCAGGACGAGGAGGTAAAAATGCTGGATCTTCTAAGGCCAATTTCAGGAGAGCCGAGAACCAGCTTTTCTTGGGCCAGAATTGCGTGATCAGGATCAGTCTACTTGGTTCTATGCATAGTTTCTGAACTACTCTCGCTATTACCGGTGTTGGAGAAAATGCGTACGACAGCTCTGTGTTCCAATTCTGTGAAAAAGGGTCCAGGCCCACTGACTGGTCTCTGGGGTCTAGTGAAAAGAAGTCCGGTATCTTGCAGTTCTTCACCGTGGTGAACAGGTCTATTTGTTGTATTCCCCCTCTTGAAGTAAAGGAAAGAAACACCACATTCAGGGCCCAGTCGTTGGTATCTAGGAGTATGCAACTTAAATATTCTATAATATCTGCATTTTCTATGCCTTTCAGATAAACTGCTGTCAAAGATGCTTCTCTCGGCCTACCTGAAGATCTTTCTGGACAAGAGACAGAGATCTTGAGACCTGGTTTCCCCTTGCCTCTGAAGGGAGGCTACGATAGTAGTGCTGTCCGGCAACACTCTGATGTGCTTTATTCTTCAGTGATTTGTCTGACCGATTAAGAGTTTCCCAGACAGCTTGCAGTTCTCTGTAGTTTGATGACTTCAGCGTTGTCTCTGCTGGCCAGAGTCCCTTCAGGTTTGAACCTGGAAGTGTTGCTCCCCAGCCCTGTAGACTGGCATTGGTACGAATAATTAAGGCTGGGTAAGGGTTCCAGAATACCCCAAGTTCACACGTTTTGTCCACCACAAAAATTCTATTTTTATTTTCTGATGTATCTGGACTTTCTTGTCCAGATGAAGGGGATTCTTGTCCCAGACCTCCAGTATCCAGCTTTGTAGGTGGTTCTGCCACCACCTTACGCATGGAATGCAGGATGTGAGAATGCCCACTAGTTTCAATGCTGATTGAACTTTACATTGCTTCTGGTAAGAAAATTTTCTCACTCCCTCTAGGATTTTTGTTACTTTGTCCTGTGGAAGAAGGTAACATTGTTTTTCTGAATATAACATTACACCTAGAAATTTCTTGGCCTTTTCCCCCTTCAGATCTGATTTTTATAGGATTACTACCTATTCTGTCTGCTCCAATACTTTTATCATTAGATTCTTTGTTTCTTCTAGCTCTCTGGTTGATTGAGCTACCGACAAAAGGTCGTCCGGTTAGGGGATGATAAGAACATTCTTCCTTCTTAGCTTCTGCACTATTGCCACCATGACCTTTGTGAATGTTCTAGGAGCAGATGAAATTCCAAATGGGAGAGCCCTGAATTGGTAGTGTACAATCTCCCCACTGGCATCCCTGACTGCTAATCTCAGAAACTGTTTACTTGACTTGTTGAATGGGTATCTGGAAATATGTATCTCTGAGATTGATAATGCACATGACATTATTTTTCGCGATCAATGGAGTTGCTGACTTTATAGATTCCATCTTGAAATGGTAGTATGTTATCCATGTGTTTAGTTTCTTCAAATGTATTATTAATCTGAATGTACTGTTTGCTTTTTTTACTAGATAGAGGGAGGAGTAGAATTCCTACCTTCTTTCTGAAAGAGGAACCGGAACAATCACATCCATAAGAATCAACTTTGGATGTAGGTCCATAAATGTTCCTCTAATTTGGGAGTCTGTTGGGAAGAAATCATACATTTTTGTGGGGGTTTCCTGTAACCTGATTTATTATGTTTAAGACCCATGAGTTTTGTGTCATGTCCTCCCAGACTGGTGCAAAGGATAGAAGTACCCCCCACACACCTTTATGTCACCGTCGACTCTTTGTATTTGGGGTTAAACAGGAAACCTCTCCCCTACCCCTGCTCTCCCCCTGAAGGTGTCTTTATTTTCCCTAAAGGGGCAAAAAAACTGTTTGCTTTTATTTGTTTTATTTTCAGGCAAACCTTTTTTTCTTGTCGGAAACTCTTTCAAGAATAGATTCCAACTTCAGCCCAAACAATAAATTGCCCTGAAAGGGGATACCACATAATTTGTTCTTAGACTTGAAATCACCTTCCCACCGTCTTAACCACAAAGCTCTACGGACTGTATTTGTAAGGCTGAAAACCTAATATTTTTCACGGAGGCATCGGCTAGAAACCCTGTAGCTGTTTGAAAATAGGGAGGGTATTAAGTATTTCTTCCCTACGAGTCTTCTCTCTTAGATGCGTCTCAAGTTCCCCTAACCAATAATATAGGGTCTTATTTACTAAGGGTCACGCTCTTCAATTTCGTCGGACTTTGCACCGTTTTCGGGTTTTGCAGGGCTTCAACAGGTGTCGCACGCGATTGGTTTCTGCTGCAGCTGTGCTGGTTTCCAGGCAACACAAATTGGGGGGCGTGCCATCGGACGATCCAACTGATTTGGACTAAGCGCAGAATTTAACTTTAAAATTGTGTAGCAAGACCAAGCACTTACATGCACCAGGAAGATGGTGAACTCTGTCGGACCTAAATGGGCAAGCGAAACATGCAGGATATCGGGCGCACGATCTTTAACTGATGATAAATCTGCCATTACATCTTCCTCAGAACTGGATGACTCCTGAGTACGCTTTTATTTTTCTTTGGAAGCTCAAAATTTTTATTAGATAAAGACTGCTGAATCTCCTCTCTGATCATAGATCTTAGATCGTGTATTAGCGTTGCTTTTTCAGCCCTCATTACATTCGCAATACTTTCCTCACACTTTTCTGGCTCCTTTTCCTTTTCTTTATCCTTAAAAACAACTTCCTAAGGCAGAAAGTAAAGGTATCTTAGTAATATAAAAGTACATTTAACAAAATACGGACTAAATGGTTACTCACTGACTCAATTATGCAGGTTGCAGATGCAGGGCACCCTCGCAGGATCAGAGACCTCAGAGCATAGTGGCTACCTGCTTATATGCATCACCAGCAGCGTCTTCACCGTACTATTTCCGGTCGCGTCACAGCGCCGGAGTTTGTACAAGCCGGTACCATGATCGGATGGCAGGGGAGAAAGCTGGTACTCCGAACCTCCTCAGCTCCTGATGTGCATTCGCGCGTGGATCCTGCATTAACCCCTGAGGAGTTGCTGTAAGGAGCCCACAGAGAGAACCTTCCCAGGACCGCACCTGACCGAGCAAAGGTGAGAGCTATACTGCCTCTTCCATCCACCTGGAGGAGACTCTCTAACACCACCTATCCTCTGAAGGGACAGGAAGACACTGGTGAAGGGTTGCTAGGGAGGGCCATTTAAACTCTCCCAACTTCCTGTCACTGCAGAGAATAGGAGCAACCTCCAGGTGGGCTGTCATGTGAAACGCAGTGGGAAAGTGGGGACCCGTATATTTTGCCTTTTATTGTTACAATGTTCACCACATCAAATAATCTTTTTATATTTTGATAGATTCGGTATTTTGTAACACGGGAATATCCAACGTGTTTATGACCATGTGATATATATATATATTCGTTCTAAGTAAAGGAGGGTAATTTGAACTTTTGCGTCTTCTTACAAATGGCCCACATTAATTGTGTTTGCTCCTGTTTTAAGGCACACTTTAAACATTAATGTAGCGTTTCTGCCAGAATTGTGTTGCAGTTGTACTATGCATGCCACAACATAATACCATGGGCCTAAATTGGCGTTGTGGTGCGTATCCAGACAGCGTACCACATATATGTCGGCATGTCCAACATAAGTGTGGCGCACGCCCGTTAAACTGAGTGCACCAGAAAAAACCTAGTGCACTCAGTTTAACCCCTTAACGACCTGGCCCTTTTTTGTTTTTTCATTTTCATTTTTCACTCCCCACCATCAAAAATCTAACTTTTTTTATTTTTACATAATAAAAAAAAGCCCTCTGTGTGGGCTTGATTTCTGCATAACAAATTGCACTTCATTGTGATGGTAATTAATATTCCCTGCCGGAAAAAAATTCCATGCAGTGAAAATGGTGAAAAAACGCATTTGCGTCTAGTGGGCTTAGATTTTACGGCTTTCACTGTGCGCTCCAAATGACACGTCTACTTTATTCTTTGGGTCGGTGCGATCATGGGGATTACAAATTTGTCTAAGATTTATAATGTTTTCATACATTTACAGAAATTAAAACCTCCTGTACAAAATTTCGTTTTTTGATTTTGCTATCTTCTGACGCTAATAACTTTTTCATACTTCGGTGTTACAGAGCTGTGGGTGGTGCCAATTTTAAGGACGTTTTCAACGCTACCCTCTTTGGATTGTACAATCTTTTGACCACTTTTTATAAAAAAAAAAAAAAAAAAAAAGCACTTATTATCTGTTACAGGGTTAAACGCAGTGAAAAACCATTATAATATTTTAATAGATCAGGCATTTTCGGACGCAGAGATACCTAATGTATTTATGATTTTTACATGACTTCTAGGGAAAGGGGGGTGATTTTAATTTTTAGTTTTTTTAATATAATTTTTTTTTTAACTTTTTTTTATTTTTACTATTTTTCAGACCCCCTAGGGCAGTGGTGGCGAACCTATGGCACGGGTGCCAGAGGTGGCACTCTGAGCCCTTTCTGTGGGCACCCAGGCCATCAACCTAGAATGGAGTTCACCAGAAAGAACTCAAAGAATCTGCCTGCAGAATCTTCCTACAATGATAGATGAATTTGCCCTCCTCCTTTCAACTGCATTGGTGTCCTTGGGAGGCTGAAGGATTGAAAGATGTCAATGAACAAGGAGAGATACATTACTGCTTAAATTGCTGCGCTGGCACTTTGCAATAAATAAGTGGCTTTTGGTGGAAGTTTGGGCACTGAGGCTCTAAAAGGTTCGCCATCACTGCCCTAGGGTACTTTAACTGCAGTATGGCAGTATATGGGGAGTTTCCTCCTCATTCATTACTATGTGCAAATCACACATGTCTCGTTTTAATGAACGGGTTAAAACGAGACAGCCAAGGCTGTCATGGCAACCGAACTCTACCCCCCCCCCCCCCCGGATGATGTCACAGGGAGCGACAATCTTCACCAAGATGGCGGTGCCCATGCGGAGGCGATGGACGGGATAACACAGATCGCGGGTGTAAGTGTTTGCTGCAATATGCAGCAAAGACTTACCGGCTATGGATAGGGCTCAGCCCGTGAGCCCTCTCCATGCAACCGCACCCAATGTGCCCCTTACTATTACAGCGCGCGTCGGAAAGGGGTAAAGGAAATCTACCATTAACTATAAGCCAAAATAAACTGAATGTACTCACCTATTGTCCTTTTCATCTTGATCCCAGTGTTTCTGTTCTTTAATCTTGACACGCAGGGATTGCCTGAAAAACACTTATGAAAAGCTCAATGTGAACATAACCTTTTGGTTTCTGACACTGAAAAATCTATTTCAGATCCACCGCCAACAGACATGACAATTTTCCTCACAAAATGTACCATTAAGTCCTAATGCAAGAGAATTTTTTTCTTTATGTGTGAATAGAACATTGGCAAATTAGTTTCCATGGACCCATGCACACGACTGTATTTTTCACAGATCCGTGAAAACTCAGAGCAGGTCCTATTCCTGCCCAGTTCTTCGGCTCATGCTACCCGAGGCTACCTGCACATGAAATGAGAATGTGTGCTGGCCATATTTTCTACAGCTACCACATGTCCTCATTTGCTTCTATAGGCTCATCCCCACAGATGTAACCAGACACAAAACATAGAGCACGTCCTATTCCTGCTTGGTTTTTGCGTCCCTGGCAGTCATTTGTAATGGTCATTTTCGTCGGACAATGCAATTTCGGGTAACTCCGTGGACCGGGTAAATAATTGTGCCCCATTGTTTGCAGGTAACCTAAAGAAAAGTGGGGATGCCACCCGGCCGCGTGACCCTTCATGGAGTTTGGACAAGCTATTGTTCAGGGAGTGAAACCGCAGATTGAAAGCAGGCAGAAGGGACACATCTTACATTCCCCAAAAAGATTGATTCTAGTACCACATGTAGGACTTGTAGAGACTATAATATTCTCACAGCCCAGAGTCCATGGCACTCATGACGCTGAACTGATGAAATACAGTCCTCAAAAAAAAAGTTTTCCTAGATTGGACAAGGAAAATCACGCCTCTTTTGCTACGTTATATATGGCAGCATTTACTACCTATGACACCATGACTTTCAAGAAGCCTAAAGACAAGATGTGAAATTAAAGCCAAAACAGTATATCTATTCCAGAAAGAATACTGCATCTCCTCAGTACAGTGTAAGGAACTGGTTTATCATAGTGAAAGACATTTGTCTAGGGCAGGGAGTAAGTGTTCTCCTTACAGATACTTTGCCAATTAAAGGGGTTTTCCACACTAAACAAGTTGGGCCCTATACAAAGGATAGGGCCTAACTTGCTGATTGGTGTGGGTCTCAGTGATGAGACCCCCTACATTTCACGAGAACGGGTGTTCAGAGGTAGCTCCGTCAGACCCCATGTCAATCCCCGAGATATGTGGATCAGTTGGTCGCGCATTTCCAGGCTGTCCCATTCATCTCTATGGAGTTGACAGAGATGAATGCTCTGCTCATGATCTGTGAACCGAGACCCCCACCGATCAGCAAGTCGATTTTTCCTAACTTGTTTAGTTGGAAAAAAATTACTAAACAAGTTAGCCACGAAAGAAAATTCTCACATCTCAATCCCCTAGTGATGTTAACACAATAAAGATCATTTTAACCCCTTACAATTTTACTCAGTTTTATTACTGTTTTAGCTCCCATCACTCTCTAGGCTGCTCAGTGCAAAATTCCAGCGTGTGGGCTGGGACCCTCTAAGGAGACACTTCATGATCCCTCTAGTTCTGTGGGGTGACAATGTGGTTAGATTATCAGTGTACAGGTGTACTGTATATACTCTTTCATCTGGCTTCTGACATTGTACTAACACATAGAAAGACAGATCAGAGATAATGAGATGCCTATTACACAGAGGCTGACATACTTGTACACTTTTAGTTCTACTAGCTCTCACAGATATGTGCCAGCCTTCCTCCAGTCACTTATCTCCATGTAGTTTGCAGCTTCTCTTTCCTCACGATGTGCTGGCAGGAAGTGAATCAGTATATGTGTCAGCGTGAGCTCCGTGCAGGCACTGCAGGGGGCATGGCTACAGGCTCAGACACAGAAACTCAGCAAGCACAGCCTCACACAGAAATCCAAGATGGTGGCCCCACTCTAAAGTCAGAAGTTACAGGGTCGTGTCTAGGGGCTACTGAAATTGTGTACAGCAGGACTGATAGAGACAGGTTGGATTTACATCAGTGAAATGCTGCATTTTTTGTTAATAACAGTGAAATTGAGAAAGTGTTATAATGTCATATAATGTAACGTGTAAAATTTTGTTATCCTGAGTACATATAAAAAAACTTGTCTTCATGGGAACACCCCTTGTAGGGATTTAGGAAAAGTGGAGCATCAATGGCTAGAAGTCTCCACATGCCTACAATATGGTCTTTATTGGAAAAGTCCCTGTAAACATTTAGGTCCATTCCACGCTTACATTGCAGATCATGTCAGGGTGCAATGCGTGAAAAACTGTTGTTTTTTTGCTATGTTTTTGGTCCGGTGTTCCTTGGAGTCATTAGTGTTTTTGCTTTTTTTTTTTTCACGCGCGTTTTGTTCGCGTTTTTCACACACATTTTTTTTTTTTTTTTTTTGATGCATTTCCATAGACTTGAATGGAGCAGGAAAACAAACACATGCATGAAAAAATGCAAGGTCAAGCCCACTTGAAACAATGGGACAGAGTGCAATACAAGTTCTACGTGTCAAAAGCACATGCAGAACACACGTGAAAAACGCAAGTGTGAACGAGGCCTTACTCCCTGATACAGACCTCAAAAACGGACCTGTAGTTTATGTGCAGGTAACATAAAAGCAAGAAATAAAATTATTCAGGTTTCCTAACATAATGTGGCAAACATCACTGAATACAGGGATTAGTTTCTCCTCATGAAAGGCCGTTGCTGCGTGCTTTCTCTTCCCGCCCTCCGTCCTCTCAGCTTCTCCTCAGCCGCTCCAGTCATTATATACACGAGCATCGCGCGCCACCTAGCGCCGGACACCAGCAGCGCCGCCGTTCCCGGAAGCGATGACTGGGCCTCAAGCAGCGTCGCCGTGTCGATGACGCAGCAGCCGGCGCGTGAGCGCGCACGCAAGAGGGGAGGGGGGAATCCGGAAGAGCAGATCACGGGGACGCGCCTCCCTCAGCTGTTGTTGTCCAGAGACTGCCTGGTCTCGGTGACGCGCAGAAGGTAAAAAGGGCGTCGGGAGCGCGCAGTGTTGTGCTGCGCAGAGCCGGAGCGGTGGTGGTGGCCTCAGGATGGAGGAAGATATACTGACCACCCTGAAGATCCTGATCATCGGGGAGAGCGGGGTGGGCAAATCCAGGTGAGGAGGGGAGGACTGGGAACTGCTGGGCCTGGACTGGACACCTCATAGGGAGGGCAGGGGCCTGGTCAGTGACATGTAACTTCAAGTCCCACACTACCTACACAGTGACTGCTGGGGCTTGTAGTCCCCCACCTCTTATATTGACATTAAGCACCAGGTAGGTGACATATTGGGAGTGGGGAGACTCTTGGACACATGGTGGAGTTTGTATCTGTCACATGACGTCCCACAAAATGTGGCACCCCTTATTCTCTGGCCACTCCCGAGAGAGAGGGTCACTTATCACAAATATAGTGATATGACGTATACAGCACCAAGGGGACGTGTCTGCCATCATCTCGGCCATCGATGTTGTCGAAGGTCCTTGAATGTGCGCCAAAATGTCAAACTTTCGCTTTACGTTATGTAGCAGAGCTGTTCTTGTCATATTTGGCCTCTCTGGGGCAGCGTCCTGTGTGGTGATAGCTAACAATGTGATAATTATACCTGCAGTCCTGTGTAAATGCATATCAGGAGTTGATAGTGACCTAAATAAAGGGACACGGTGACATTCTTGGCACTGCTATATCTGCGTGTTCACAATGCAGTGAAATCCTTCTCCATGATTCCCATAAAATCTCTCATCCTAGGAGAGGAAAAAAAAAACCTTTTAATTGATCTGCAGCCCAGACCCGGCCTAACAGTGATGTCATTGGGAGCCAAGCCTGCAGTTACAGTACACAGCCACTATACATATTATGGAGCCAGAGGGGTACCCCTTGCATTGTAGGGGAAGTTGGAAAAACACTAAAGACTGTTGTTAGAATAAAAGTACATTTTTATTGGTGGCACAATGCAAACATGTAAAAATATATACAAGTGACAAAGATAAGACACTGATATATGATTAAAATTTATATGAAAAAATGGCAAAAACAGGTAGTGGGGTGTAGCAGATACAGAAACGGGACTACCTGGACAAAGTGGAAGGAGATGGTATATACAATAAAACGACTGGAGCTGGGCCTGAGAATGTGTATCTCACTGAGGGTGTAATATCAATATGCTGATCCATCAACTGGGCATTAATGCCCAACAAATGGGACAAAAAATGCCCTGCAGAAAAGGTAAACAGGTAAGTATAAAAGCCAAGTGAAAGCAACAGCTCCTACCAGGTAAGGGATGTAAGGGTCCTCCACTGTCCAGGGTGTACCGTGTCCCCGACGCGCGTTTCGGCTCGCGCTGAGCCAGACGAAGGCTACCCTACAATGCAAGGGGTACCCCTCTGATCTATTTAGTGTTTTTTGGATTTAAACACATTAGGTGCGTCTACACTGGGTTACCATCTATAATACCACAGTTGTATCACAGTTACACAGCGATCGACAATCTCTGTTAATCGGTACCCATGTCCATATCCAATTGGTCTATTATATTATGGAGCCATCTGCTTCCGACTACATGTACTGTGATATGTGAGACCCAAGCGCTTAATTAATGTTGGGGCTCAGATGTTGTTTAGATACTGATAGTTTATCCTCAGCATCTACTGTGGTGCTACTTCTAGTTACAATAATGTTAATGGGCTATTTTGATAGGCCCTGAGTACTTTAGTCCTGCTAGGGCTTCTTTGTTTTAAGAGTATTTTTTTGTTATTATGATCTTACTTGGAATAACAAAATATTTTGCAAATGTATCTGATATTTTGGGAAGATATAATGTTCAGTGCTCACCCTAACATCTCCATAAGGCTATATTCACACTGCCGTTGCCCGCAGTAGCGTAGCATGGTGGGCACACAAAAGTGCTGGGGGAGAGCGCCGCTCCCCCTGCCCCTCTACATAGGAATATATGGCGCACTACTACGTATTCCAGAGAAAGATGGGACATTTCCGCACGTGTGCTGCACCATACCGCTCCCATTGGGTGCTGTGAGTCCCCCCACCTGCTGAGCGGCATATGCACTCATCAAGGCTGGATGAGGAATGCAATGCGCTGCATCCGCTCCCCATAGTCTGCTGTTGTCTCCGCTGAGTGTATACGTTGCTCAGCCGGAAGGGAGCAGGGTGGATAGACGTAACCTGCTACGTCTTTCCATTCTGCCTTTTTTGCCAGAGACAACGTATAGTGGTCAGACTGAGGCAACAACTATGCCTCCATCTCTTGCTATATGTAAATATATATGCTCAGGGTATATGCCCAGGGGCTTTTCTGATGTTTATGCTGAGGGAAACAGAAAACATGATGTGAACCGAGCCTTATTCTTTTAGGATCCCACATATAGAACCCCCTTTGGCAGTGTACATTGAATTCTCATATAAATGATTAGGTGGTAGTCTTAGAGGATAACCATCTATGATCATCTAACCCTAAATGTTCGTTCTCACAGTTAGGGGACCAAATGCTTATACATATATGCAGCTCATATGGCCCGTACCCCATTCGATTCTACCGGACTTGCCAAACAGATGTCACAATAGTCCCTAAAAACTTCATGAAGTGCTGATCTATTATGTGCACCACTATTTCATTAGAACTGACTATTTTAGTGAACTTCCAGGCCCCCTTAATTTTAGAGGGTAGATAATAAAAGTTTTTTATGGCACAACCCCGTATAATAAAGCATATCCCATATCATATGTGTTAGTAGGCCTGCATGTAGGTGATCATGAGATGTGGGTATTGTGTCAGGTTTGTCAGTGATCACATTGTATTACATTTTGTAATAGTTGTAGGTATAACATTGTATCACTATATGGAGCTACTTGTAGTCAGTCCTGCTAAGTGCTGATGTGGCAGTCCTGGACAGTAAGCCTTGGAGCTCAGCGGAGGAGGAAGGGGGGATCGTATACAACAAATCTTTACACCCTGATGTGAATAGACCCTCTATGGTTAATGTTCCTAGGTAAATGATGTGCTGTGTAAGTACTACTCCTCTCCTGTGGTTCCTGTTAGTAGTCACCTGGTATGTCAGACGCCAGGTGACGGTGACCTCACTCATTCTGCGTTCTTGTCAGTATATTTCATTGCTATTAATTCTATTATCTGTGTAATGTCACCAGAGGACATTCTAATCCTATCTACTGGGACCGTACCTTACTCCAGGTGCTGTGCAAAGCACTTGAGCAATGGGGAAAATACTGCTCACATTCGCTTAATCCGGCGTCTCCTATTTTTCACATATCACTAGACTGCATTCATAATACATGTACACATATTAAAGTCCTGTCTATTCTGGGGTCTTCTGTCCCAAATTCAAGTCATTAGACCTGATGTTCATAATGAATTTGCAGCATGAGCCTGCTGTTTATCCCAGGCACAAAACCAAAATCGTTATGGATCTCACAAGATCAAGAGACGTCGAAGCAAAGATGTTGTTAAATACAACTTTATTGTTAAAGCAGTAGCCCAATATTTTTCCCCTAGAATAGGTAATCCATATCAGACTGGCAAACCAATTGTCACAGGCAGCGCCACTTTTCAGCCGGTGGTTTAGCAGGATGGACTTTTGATGGTAGATTTCTTTTAATTTGAGACTCCCTTTATGAGCCCCAAGATAAAGATTTGTCCTGTAGAAGTGGCGTGGATTATAACAGACTCAAGGCCTCCTTGCATTACATGGGTAGTCCTCCATCTGAATGGGGAGACTGCTTTTTTACAGCTTTTCCCAGCAGGATACCTGGAAGTCATGTGATTGAGCAGGCAGCGCAGCAGATTGGCAACCTACCAACGTGTTCTCTCCATTGTTAGCTGTGTGTTTTTATTGGGTCATCATGGCACTGATGACGAATGTCTGTATATATAGCAGGCCGTGAGTCTTGTAGTTTCCAGCTGCCTGTCATGTAAATGACAAGTGTATAAGCCTCAATAACAGTCACCATATAAAAAGAGACCATAATTACTATCATTACCGAAGAGCCAAATCCTGCAGAGTCGCTTACGTGTTTTATAAGTGTCCTCGGAGCTTAGTCACACATAGTCTATTGTAGTTGCTATTGTTAATGGCTCCCCATGCTTGTATAATGTTATCCCCACTTTACAGCTTGAGTCGTCGTTAGCTGAGTTACTTGTACCACATTTACAGGGACAAGTTCATCAAGAACCGTCTGTCCTTTCACTGCACATTTGGCAGATTATTCCAAAGTACGTTCTATATTTAAGTTTCCGGCATGTCCTTGGTGATGGTGCAACAGTCTGCGATCACAATGTAGCGCTGGGAAATTCTCTTACACTGAGGTCATGTTTTGTCATAGAAGTCACAGGGCAGAAACTGAAGCAGTTTACTTCTACAAGTATAAAAGACTTTAAAGCAGTGCACCCCATGTTCCCGAAGTTCGTTGGAGGGGGGTAGGGGGCAATAAACATCTTCAACTAGACCTAGTAGCCTAGCCAGTGACTATAAAGAAGCACTACCGGGAAAAGGTATGCTTACCGTGCTCTAGTGTCACACCGGCCACTGGACGACTTGGAACAATTGACATCTCTGCCAAAGAGACCACAGCAAGCATGAAACCATTGGAAACCTGAATAGGGTTGGAACGCTTTCTTTTTTGGTTTGTGCATCTATGAAAGGTACATGTCCCTGTTATGGGTAAATAAATCTTTTTTTTTAAACATTGTATCACATCAAGATAAGGTAACATTTGGCAGAGGACAACAATCAAGTAGTGTAATGATCGCACTGCAATGGTACAGATTAGTATGCATATTACATCAAACTAATATCTAAAGTATATGACTCAGATATAACATGTTACTGACTCCAACGGTGAAGTACAGGCCCAAAAGGGAGACGCACAAGAAACTTGCTAAAGTAAGCAGCTCGTAGTGCTGCAACAGTCCCAGCAGTGTTACACTGCTAGCGTTACCGGAAACGGTCCTGCGTTTTCACAAGGGGGCGCATGACGCGCGGCAGTCACCGTTGGTCTATGGAGTGAGCGGGGCGGTCCAGGGAAGAGGCTGCGCTGCTGGGACTGTTGTAGCACTAGGAGCTGCTTACTTTACTAAGCAGCTCCTAGTGCTGTTTTTAAGGGCGACAGGACCTCTTTAAACAACACAACTCCTGGGAGTTGTTTTTCAACTTAGGGCAGGGCCCTCACTCCTATTGTTCCATATGACTGTTTGTATTCTGTAATGTAGTATTTTATGAGTATATGTCCCCTATGAATATAAGCGCTATGTAATATGATGGTGCTATATAAAGATTCTTCTTATTTTTATAATACAGGCTGCTATAGGGATGGATCCTTATTCTCTGGGGATATGTCCGGTCCTTCATGGATGAACTATATATAGTATATTTCTCCACCCTGCAGCTGCAATTTCTTAAATCCCCATGAAGAGTCCAACTTATAAAAATAAGTTCATTAAATATTCAGTATATATGCATTGGGAGCTAGTGCTACCGGGGGGATGGGGTGCGGCATATAGAGTTGTAATAAAAGAAGTCCTGAGAAACAAATTCTACAAACATGTATTTATTTAGATTTCATATATGATGTCAGGTAGTTGCGTTCTGTGGTGTGATGGCTTCCTGGATAAGTTTCTGTAGCAGTGGATTACTTTGTGGCCCTCGCCTCTTGGGATTTGCGGAAAAAGTCTTACAAATGTCAACAGTTCACAGTTGACATTCAGGGAGTGGTGCCATACAGGATTGTTTGTGTTTCTAAAATGTTAAATATCACCCGTCCCTTTGTGGTTGGCGTGGGGTTGTGTACAGACTATGATAATAGACTCGTGTAAAAAGAGCATGGAAAGAAATATTATCACTTATAAGCTGAAGGCTACAAATCATGGCAAGGAACTGTTCACACTGCTGTATTCCATCTGTGATACAAGGACTATGTGGCGGCAACTGTATTTCACGGAGGGAACGCTATTTCAGGTGCATGGTAGATATAGGTATCTCTGTGACTACCGCTCTGCACACAAGACCTAATTCTAGTATGGAGGGATTCATAGCATTATCACTTACTAAGATGTATGGAGTTCGGCTCCTTGTGCAAAGTGGAGGCTGGACATAATCAAATGTGACTGTGTGAATATGACCTAAGAACGCAGCTATGTATCCAAAAGTAACCTTGTGTTGTTTTTCTTTCAGCCTTCTTTTAAGGTTCACAGATGACACGTTTGACCCAGAACTAGCTGCTACTATTGGTGAGTAGTTTCTCTCTTTCAATACAACTTCTTTTCCAATAACGTGGTTATGTGGGGTTTATCACCTCAAGCCGGCCATATGTATTTTACAGAACTTCCTGCAAATTCCTATTAATTTTATTTCTGATTGGCCAAAGTGTTGGTGGGAATTAATAAATTATACCCCAAAATCTGTGCAAGCTAACATTTTTTTTTTCCAGCATTGATGTCCTCACTCTATCACTTTCATCAACTCTTTGCATCCTTTAATTGGTGCGTAGTTCTGGCGCGGGGACAGATTGGGCCGGCGTTGCTCCTGCCCTGCACCTGCGTTCTCGCTACTTTCAGGGACTTGTAGTTTTGCAATTCTATGCCAGGCAGGACCTGATGTAGAATTGACGCCAGCGTAGCCGTCTGCTAAATACATCAGGAGGCCGGAGCCTCCCCATGTATCCGGTGGGGCGATGCTTCATTATATATTGGATTCATCAAATGGTAAACTGTTCTAGCCCAGGACCACACATCTGACAGTAGAGAGGCTTATAAGCTTTTTGTTTTTTTAAACTAACCTGAAATTATGCTAATTAGACACCAGATGGGTGGCCCTGAGCTAAAGCAGACAACCTATCTCTGCTCATCTGCAAACTACAAAGCAAACAATAATAATGACATTGATTACTCAGGACTAGAGAGATTATTCCATCTATGCCAAAATCAGTGGAACATTAGGATGAAAAGAGTGTAGGTGGTGAAGGGTTAACTTAGATTTAAGAAGGCAACATGGAAGCTTTTTCCAAGATTTTGGCCTCTGTTTTTTTTGCTTCAAAATCTGCTTAAAGGGGTTGTCCACTTTCAGCAAATACTTGATATAGTTTATGTGAGGAAAAGGTATACAATATTCCAATATACATTCAGTATCAATTCCTTGCGGTTTTCTAGATCTCTGCTTGCTGTCCTGCTATAGAAGCTTCTGTGTTTACTTCCAGTGGATAGAAATGTGTCCCTTGTCATGTGGTGTCACACAGGTGCACAAGACGCTATCACACGGCTCCGATTACTCGCTGTGATAATAAGCTGTGTGACATCCCGAGACCATGGACAGATTTCTATCCACTGGAAGTAAACATAGAGGCTTCCTATAGCAGGAAAGCAAGCAGAGATCTAGAAAACCACAAGGAATTGATACAGAAAGTATTTTGGAAAATTCCATAACTTTTCCATATGCACACTATATCAATTATTTGCTGAGAGTGGACAACCCCTGCAGGGGTGCAGGATACAAAAAGAGGCTTAGGCCTCCAGATGTATCCGGCAGGTGGCTGAGCCAGTGGTAATGTGGCGTAGTTTGGCGCAAAAGCCTTGTGAACGTTTAAGGTGAGTGCGCACTGGCGGCAGTGCCCTCTCCACATCCTTTTGGAGTGGATCTGGCGTAAAAAGGGGTAATAATCACAACGTCTGGCGGTTTGCAAGGCACTGCGATTGTTTTGGGGCTTCTATGTCAGTTTTCTGATAAATGTCCCCTCATTGTCCCCATTTGTTATAGTGTATGTCATTTTTTGGAGGCTCAAAACTTCTGACCGCAGTTGCAAGTTTACATAGGCTTTTCCCTAAAAATCATTTTTCCGGATTATATTTGTGGAAGGGATGACTATTGGCCGCGCCTTCTCTTTCCGGCTTGTCAGGTATTGATGGAGGATGGGGAAGGTGCTGGATCTTTGTATCCCTGTGTCTCCGGTGCTCCTGTTGATCTGGAGACTGATGTCATTCCTCGCAGCAATGCATGAGCTGACTTGTCCCTTAACAAAGCCCACAGCAGTTTAACCCTTTACTTTCCAGAAGTTACACTGTATCCATTCAGCCTTCATACGACTGTAATGTATTTATTTTACAGGTGTTGACTTCAAGGTGAAAACAATTTCTGTGGACGGTAACAAAGCAAAACTGGCTATATGGGTAGGTATGAGAACAATGGCTTCATTGTTGTGGAATGTTACAAATTATTATGCAGCACATCTGTGGCAGGTATGTCTTTAAGACTTGTCTAGATGTGTCTGGATGACTTATTACGTGGTGGGCTCATTCCTGCTGGTTGTGTCAGCGCCTACGGTTATCACATACTGTTGTAATAAGGGTGTATTCTATTGTCCAGTTTTAGTAAATACATAATTCAGTATCATTTCCTAATGGACAACCCCCTTAGGCCCCTTTCACACGACCGTATATGGCGGCCATATGCTAGACTTGCATACATCAGCTAGCGTACGGCCGCCATAGAAGCGCATTTTGCATGTGTCTTTGTGGTAAAAACTATGGATAAAAATGCAAAATAACAGTTCGTCTGAAACCATCTCAAAGGAAAACTACCATCAAAAAAAAGAAAAAAAGACCACAACCTCCATAGTTTCCAAACACTTTATTGGGTGGTGCATGCAGCCTAAGATCCTGGTGTGTAGGGTCTGAGAAGGAGCCACAGCATCCAATGTAAAAGAGAAGGAGCCACAGCATCCAATGTAGTTAAGAAGGCGTTAAACATTTATTCACACGATTCATGCTTGTTTGAATAAAAGTTTAACGCCTTCTCAAAATCAATCATGATAAACTAGGGGCACTTCCAGGGTCTTCTTCAGGTTTCATTAGGCCCTTGGGTGACAGAGCCTCAGTGGGCCCCTTTGCAGTAAACTCACATGGCAGAATTAAAAATTCTGAAACTAAAACAGTCTCCTGTTCCCTATAATATTTAACAAGTTTATCCTCCCATACAACCCCCTTATGGTTATTTTGGATAAATCCCCTTCACACCATATGGATTCATTAGATCCAACCCCCTTACCCCTATGGATTCCCGATGTCCAGCCTTATGTTGGCCCCCCAGCAGCTCTAGGCCCAGGTATGCTCAGTGCTGGCACCAGCCCTGGGCACTTACTCATAGATACAGGCACTGTGGTAATCATCTTATATATGTTATCCATGGCCTCCTTCCTTCTAAAATAATCTTTAAAGTCCTTCTAACTCATTAGAATAATATTTAGAGGCCATTACCAGAGCCTTTGACTGTGCATGAATTTCCCCCGCCTACTGTAATCTCGCACAGTGGGAAGGGGGAAGTGCTCCTGCACTGTTTAAGAGCCTGTGAATCTACAGCACAAAGGGCTCAGTATAACAGTATACTGCATTTATGGGGTGCCGGGCAGTATAGTGAATATTGCTTTTTTTTTTTTTTTTTTTTTTTTTTGTATCCAAGAAATACATTTCTGTTTGGCTGGGCTCTAAAAAAAAAAAAACCCCATAAGCCTTGAATCCACATCACAACTATAACTGTACTTTTATACATCTTTTCTACATGGGAGAAAATGAATTATTTGTTTTCTATAGAAACAATTTCAGACTAAATAAATAGAAAATGGTGTACCCAGTGCCGGTGTAGAACATTACACTAGTATAACTACTGTGTAAAAAGTGCGGCCAGGAATTACAGCTGTAATGTAAAGACCCCATCAAATATTCAAATATAACCAGGTGAAGTTAGGTCAGGTTCACATCGAGCTTTGAGTTTCAGCTGAAAACTACATTTCGTTGAGAATTTGCAATAAATGACGTTCTACAAAATAGTTTTTTACGGAATTATATACCATAGCACTGTACACACTCACATACATACTAAGTGTGCAGTGAGCACAGGACCTCAGTGCTTCAGAGTGATGGTGTAAGGCCAGGTTCACTTACCACACATTACACTTTATCCTGGGATAAGCGAGGAGGAAGTGGGGTGGAATCATAGACTGTAAGCTCTTGTGTCACCCCCTTCTTCCTCATACACTGTAAGCTCTTGTGTCACCCCCTTCTTCCTCATACACTGTAAGCTCTTGTGTCACCCCCTTCTTCCTCATACACTGTAAGCTCTTGTGTCATCCCCTCATCCTCATAGACTGTAAGCTCTTGTGTCACCCCCTCATCCTCATAGACTGTAAGCTCCTGTGTCACTCCCTCATCCTCATAGACTGTAAGCCCTTGTGTCACCCCCTCATCCTCATAGACTGTAAGCTCTTGTGTCACCCCTCTTCCTCATACACTGTAAGCTCTTGTGTCACCCCCTCATCCTCATAGACTGTAAGCTCATGTGTCACCCCCTCATCCTCATAGACTGTAAGCTCTTGTGTCACCCCCTTCATCCTCATAGACTGTAAGCTCTTGTGTCACCCCATCATCCTCATAGACTGTAAGCTCCTGTGTCACCCCCTCATCCTCATAGACTGTAAGCTCCTGTGTCACCCCCTCATCCTCATAGACTGTAAGCTCTTGTGTCATCCCCTTCATCCTCATACACTGTAAGCTCGTGTGTCACCCCCTCATCCTCATAGACTGTAAGCTCTTGTGTCATCCCCTTCATCCTCATACACTGTAAGCTCCTGTGTCACCCCCTTCATCCTCATAGACTGTAAGCTCTTGTGTCATCCCCTTCATCCTCATACACTGTAAGCTCGTGTGTCACCCCCTCATCCTCATAGACTGTAAGCTCTTGTGTCACCCCTTATCCTCATAGACTGTAAGCTCTTGTGTCACCCCCTCATCCTCATACACTGTGAGCTGTTGTGTCACCCCTCATCCTCATACACTGTAAGCTCGTGTCACCCCCTCATCCTCATAGACTGTAAGCTCTTGTGTCACCCCCACATCCTCGTAGACTGCAACCTCTTGTGAGCCGGGCCCTCACTCCTATTGTTCCATATGACTGTTTATACTCTACACTGATTTGTTAAGCGCCACAGAATATGATGGTGCTATATAAATATTATTATTGATGCATCCAGGCCCCTTTAATACACTGTAGCCGTAGTGTAGGTGCCTAATGGGGCTGTACTGGTTCTGTTGGCACCATAATTGGTGCTTGAGCAGGAGAAAAGGGAAAACTACTAAAAAATGCAGAATATAAGTGACCTGATGGCCAGAAATAGTGTTACTAGTGTTGACATGACAGGATGGAGACCTGCGTTCCCAGGGGGGCACATGGACAATACTTTACCTAATGCAGTGATTTTTTTTATTTTTTTTATTTTACAATAAAAATTGTAAATTTTAGATGCAGGACTGAACTTCTTGAGCAAATAGTTGTAATGTCACCCAGACTGTGTGTAATTGGGTAATGGTGGGTAAAGGGCACTAACCTGGAGGGCAGTGTATTCAGGACTCTTGGATGCAATGTGGTCACCACAATGGTTTAAGATAGTCCTGCAGACCGCTGTCCATGCGTCACACCGCAGCTTTATTATATATTTATATATTACTATATTTATCATTTATAAACAGGTGGATATCGGGCTTTATGTTTGTTTATTTTGTCTGTTTTATCAGGTTTTTTTTGCCTCCCCCTGCATTTGGGGGAAGGGGTGTGCATCGGGTGTGCAACAACTATGCCGCCATCTGCCACTTTATGTCAATATACAGTGAGCGCATACGCCGGGAGCTTTCCTAAAATTGTACATGTGTAGAGGCTACGATACGTTCAATTAAACCTTTTGTCCACACGGTGGAGCCAGAGTACAAGTTATTTGTTTTATTTCATTTTACTTTTTATTACATTTTCTCAAACTGTTCTCTTGACCTGTTTCCATGTAGTCACACAGAATATTAATATATAAATGTATCATTTATCTGCAGGACACTGCCGGACAAGAACGTTTCCGAACATTAACCCCCAGCTATTACAGAGGTGCACAAGGTGTTATATTAGGTAAGATGATGTACATGAGCTGCTACCTGTTCTAATATGCTATCGGTCCATCCTGCTGTGAGATTGTCAGACGTGTATTGTATACATTTACCATGTTATACACAGGCCTGGAGTGACACTAGATATAGGCGATGTGTAATAACGTGTACTATGTCAGTGCCCTAGGTCATACAATGTAGAGATTAAAGGAAATCAACCAGTTAAAAAAAAAAAAACTATAAATACTCACCCCTGTTCCTCTTCATCTTGATCTCGGTGCTGTCTTTCACTAAGATTGACACGCCGGGATCACCTAGAAAAGAAAGTTATAATTAGCAGCATGGATCGTGAGTATTTGTAGGGTTTTTTTAAGTGGTTGATTTCCTTTAAAGTAACTCTACCATTTAGGAATGTTCTTGCTTTGTAGATTCCCCAATTGAATCCCTATGCAGCTTTTGCTACTGAACCTATGTGTTTTAAAACTTTATTTAGCATATATGCTAATTACCTCTGACTTGTATGAGCTCCAGGGGTCTAGGTTAGTCCATGCCCCAAGTAGCCTCTGCAGAACCAACACCCCCTGCACATTCATGCTGGGAGCCACTGTGCCTGCGTGTAGCATGGACGCATGGGGTGGGGCGATTTGCAGAGGCTACTTGGGGCATGGAGTAGCATATACACTAAATAAAGTTATAAAACACACAGACTAGGTATAGAAAAATAGTAATAGTTGTATAGGGGTTAGGAATATTTGGGGAATCTTCCAAGTAAGTAGATTCCTGACTGTAGATTTCCTCTTTAAGACTTAAATTATTTAAATTATTCAGTGCATGTTGCCTGATTTATTCTGACTGCCTCAATCAACAGTGTGGGATTTTAGGACCTATTCAACCAAATGTACTGTAACATTTCTCTTTGCTTATCTACCATATATTAATACATGGCTCATACTGTATGTACTTATGTTATAGTTATTTTCTTTATCTTTCTGTTATTTGTCTACTTTTCATCTACTTTTAGTGTACGACGTCACAAGACGAGACACGTTTGTAAGGCTGGACAACTGGTTGAATGAGCTGGAGACGTATTGCACAAGAAATGACATAGTCAAAATGCTAGTGGGCAACAAGATAGATAAGGTAAGTCCTAGGACACATTACAAGGCTTGGTGGACGGGATTGATTGCATCATTTCCTATCCAGGTCAACCTCTGCAAGGAGTTTGTATGTTCTTTCTGTGTTTAAATGGTTTTCCTCTGGGTCCTCCGGTTTCCTCCCACACTCCAAAACATACTGGTAGGTTGATTAGATTGTGAGCCCCATTGGGGACAGGGATGGATTTGGCAAACTCTGTGCAGCGCTGCGTAATCTGTGTGCGCTATATAAATTAAAGAATTATCATTTGTATATATTGCATAAAGAGGTCCCATATAAAATTGGTGTCTTTATATATCATCAGTGACTATTGTAACAGAAGTTTAGAAAAAATTCATTTTGCCATATATCTGATTTGTAAATGAATCATAAAAAATACATGACAAAAGTAAAAGGTTTTGGGTGATAGAATGTCTGAAGGCAAAAAAAGAAAATTGGGCATCAAAGAGATTTATTATCAGACCAGTCCTTGTACTTTTAGCAATGTGAATTCTTCAGATGTTAGTTGTTTTTTTTTGTTGCTGAGATGTGTCCTGTAACATGTAACGCATCTCTTTACAGGAGAACAGAGAAGTGGACAGAAACGAAGGCCTCAAGTTTGCACGAAAACACTCAATGCTGTTCATAGGTATGATGTTTGATATTTTATTATTTTGAAGCCATTAATTCCCATTATATTTTCTTCTAGAAGAAGCAGCAGATTCCCAAAATGTGATAATGTTTGGGGAACAGCACTTGGCTCTTGCAGCAATTAATTTCATGTTTTTCTTGCAAACGGTCAACTCTGTGCTATCTATATTGACTGGAAGCTGAATTTTATTCACTTCTATTTCGCTATAGACACCGCTATATGAGGAGCTATATAAGGTTTCTTTTTCTCCCTAAGTGCTTTACTCACATCAGCGGAGGTCAGGGCTCCTCTGTAATGTTCTGCATGATCTTAATCTCCTCTGAGAATTGATGTTGGAAGCTTTAGAAGGCAAAACTACAATAATTGAAGAATCAAAGTCCCATAACGGTCAAGGTGTCTGGTGCTTAAATCTCAGGACAGAGTCCATAGAGGTGGGATCACAGTACTTTCCCTGATGCAGAAAACATTTTTTGGTTTTGAAATAGTGAAAATACACTTAAAAAAGAAATCTGGAAGCTGTCCTCCACCTTTCAAAAGAACAGAGAGCCATCTGCGTATGTCAATTTCGTAACGATTGGTCACAATGGGGTTTGGGTGTTGTCCACCCACTAATAATACTGTATATGCTCAAGTATAAGCCGAGTATATAACTCGACTTATACTTGAGTCTTTAAAACAAATGAACTCTGTAGTCGCCTTTCCGACGCACCCGCAGGTCCTCTTCTTCCTTCCGGTACTCTGTCTCTGGGTCTTTGCACGTTTCCTATGAAAGCGGAGAGACAGGAGCCAGACAGGATTGTGCAGAGAGACATGAGCCAGAAGAAAGAGACGGATCTGCAGGGGGTGTTGGAAAGGTGAGTACAGAGTTTTATTTTTTATAGGTTGGCTAAATATTGGGGGCAGGAGCTGCTAGCTATATACTGGGGGCAGGCTGACTATATAATAGAGGGCAGGGGGCTGCTGGCTATATATTAGGGGCAGGGGGCTGCTGGCTATATATTAGGGGCAGGAGGCTGCTGGCTATATATTAAGGGCAGGGGGCTGCTGGCTATATATTAGGGGCAGTGGGCTAGCTGGCTATATATATAGGGCAGGGGGCTGCTGGCTAAATATAAATAGGGCAGGGGGTGCTGGCTATATATATAGAGGGCAGGGGGCTGGCTATTAATAGAGGCAGGGGCTGCTGGCTATATAATAGAGGCATGGGGCTGCTGCTTATAATAGAGGGCAGGGGGCTGCTGGCTATATAATAGAGGGCAGGGGGCTGCTGGCTAATAATAGAGGGCAGGGGGGCTGCTGGCTATATAATAGAGGGCAGGGGCTAGCTGGCTATATATAGTGCAGTGGGCTCCTTCATATTATGGGCAATGGGCTAGCGTGGCTATATATTAGGGCAGTGGGCTAGCTGGCTTATATTAGGGGCAGTGGGCTAGCTGCTATATAATAAGGGGCAGTGGGCTGCTGGCTATATATTAGGGGCAGTGGGCTAGCTGGCTATATATTAGGGGCAGTGGGCTAGCTGGCTATATATTAGGGGCAGTGGGCTAGCTGGCTATATATTAGGGGCAGTGGGCTAGCTGGCTTATATCTTAGGGGCAGTGGGCTAGCTGGCTATATTAGGGGCAGTGGGCTAGCTGGCTATATAATAAGGGGCAGTGGGCTAGCTGGCTATATAATAAGGGGCAGTGGGCTAGCTGGCTATATATTAGGGCAGTGGGCTAGCTGGCTATATATTAGGGGCAGTGGGCTAGCCTGGCTATATATTAGGGGCAGTGGCTAGCTGGCTATATATTAGGGGCAGTGGGCTAGCTGGCTATATATTAGGGCAGTGCTAGCAGGCTATTATTAGGGGCAGTGGGCTAGCTGGCTATATATTAGGGGCAGTGGGCTAGCTGGCTATATACTGGAGGGCATGGGCTGGCTATATACTGGGTGGAGACTCAATGACCAATGCATTTCCCACCCTAGGCTTGCGCTCCAATCAATAGGTTTCCCAAGTTTAGGTTCCTTGGCTTTTAATCTGATCTGCATATACTTGAGTATATACAGTATATTAATAACCTGTCAGATTGGCCACTAGTTATAATTCCTGGCCAAACCATCACATTATATCTTATCCACTAGAACCTGTATTTTAGACTTGTCACATGGGAATATTGTGCTTTGCCCAGCGGTAATGTACAGTTATTGTCCACTAATACACTTTACCCGCTGGCATCTATGCCCGGCACCAGTGGTGTATGCTTCTGAGTATAACAGCGCAGTGCCAGTCAGATATGGTGGTGGTGCTGCCAGGACTTGGTTCTACAGAGACCTTTGCTCGAGTGGTTTGGACCAGTTGGGCTTTACTGTTCCATGTGTCTGCTTCCTCCCTGCGTTCCAGATCTGGGTCTCTAAAACCTTTAAGTCATGGACGAGACAGGAAACAGTCTGTTCTGGAGACCACAGCTTTTTCTTTGCTACTCGTCTGACTCCCCTTTTGATCTTCTTTTTCGCTTTATTTAACCGCATCTTAAAAAAAAGCAGCAATATGGTATTGATTGTGTCCGAACAACATGCAAATAACGAGTTACATCTAACGCTGCCTACAGCTCCTCCGAGACATTACTTGTATCTTTTCCCATAATAGATTTGACACTTTGTAACTTCACCTGTTCCAAGTGTGGAATCATTTCCTGATGGCCCGATATCCTTTGCCCCTGGGCTGCTCTGGCTGGATCGGGGGTGGCTTCATGCCGAGTTTTAGGCTGATGAGTATTTCTTGTGCTGCTCAATTCGCTCGACTTTTTTTGTTGTTGTGGTGTTCATCATTATTGGCCAGTACTTGGATTAATTTCATATGTGTAATGCAGCGGTAAAGTCTATTGTTAAGCCGTGTTGGCAGTGGTCCTTGTTCTGTTCCATTAGCAATCCATTTTCCTGGGTAATAGCTGTGTAGACTGATGGTTTGGTGGTTGGGGCTGCAGCCTGGCAGCTCCTGGGTCCTTGGTTAGGATGTGGGGATGTGAGCTGGGCCACATCTGCAGAAATTTATCTTGCCAAACCCATATTCTTGTAGGTTTACTCCAGGTGCTTCCATTTCCTTGAATTCTTTTCTGGTCAAGGATTGAAATATAAAATTAGACAGCAAGTGAATAGTCTTTAACCTGAGGATTGGTAAGTGTAAGGCCCAGAACAACTTTGACAAGGGACAAATTGTGATGACAAGATGTCTGGTGCAATGGTTAGTACGTACCAAAAGGCATCGGAGGAAGGAGGAACATTCATAAGGATGGGGTGAAAAGGCTAGATATAATTACACAGAAGAGCTTAGTTTCTGCAAGTTTCTTCAAAAATTTACCATTGCTGTGAATCATTGTGTGTGGGCGAGGTAATCGGGACTCTCACTGTCCATCACTGTGTGTGGGCGAGGTAATCGGGACTCTCACTGTCCATCACTGTGTGTGGGCGAGGTAATCGAGACTCTCACTGTTCATCACTGTGTGTGGGCGGGGTAATCGGGACTCTCTCTGTGTGTGGGCAGGGTAATCGGGACTCTCACTGTCCATCATTGTGTGTGGGCGGGGTAATCGGGACTAGCTGTCAGTCAATGAGTGTGGGGGTGCAGTAACCAGGACTCTCACTGTTAATCACCGACTGTGGGAGGGGTAAACAGGACTTGATGTCATTCACTGTGTGTGGGAGGAGTAATCAAGACTCTCACTTTCTCTATTAAGAGTCCTGGCAGAATTTAGTCTGTTGTCCTTGGAAATCCTACCCCAAACCATCTAAACCTGTATCTTACAGGTATCTCAGCTATTCTCCCTCTATTCTAATTAACATACAATTTGTACAACTTACCCAAGGGGGGCAAAAGAAAGGATCTAGCTTGTTGGATATCTCGTTATGCGTTTGGGACATAAAAGGTGTCTGTCTGCCTTATCTATCGTATGGGAATCCTTAGATATGTGCGCGCCATGTGGTATCACAGTGCTCAGAATATATTACAGAATGAAACCTACCTTATTACAAATCCATGGGAATCTCCTGAGATTATTGCAACAAATAGGAATGTATTGGAACCTGAATCCTACCTTTCAGTAATTTAGTGGCTGGTGGAGCAGATATGTCCCTTTACACTCCCCTCCCAAGTTCGTGAGGTCAAGCTGTTAACCTCCATGTCCAGCATCCACTTTTTACAGTCTCGTACTTCATGCAAGTGCGTCTGCCAAGAATCATATGTCTTGACCCCTGGAAAGCGGAGTAGTAAATTTTAATGATAGCTAATGTGTTTTCTTTTGATTATGGAGCGCAGCTCTGCGGGATTCAGGACCTGTCATTGCCCTTCAGCTAAATCTAGATTTAGTAAAAAGTCAGCATAACGCCTGCCGAAACGGAGAAAACCTGAAGATTTACACTTGATCAGTTACTGGTGATTTCAGGGCATATATATGTTATTCCACCACTTAATGATTTAGGTTTAATGAAGTCAGACTAATTATTTTACATAATAGAAATTGTATTCGTGTTATTGTACCGCATAGTGGATGGATTAGATTGTTACCTTTTATGACCCCGCAGGTGACGTCGGGCTCCGCCGTGTACAGTATCAGTTTTTAGAGAAGGGCTAAGTAAATGTTTTATAAGCTCTTTTGCAGCTGGAAGTTTTTAAGCTTCATGGAAGAATTAAAGAGGTATTCCTGTTATTTCACGATATTCAGAGGATACAGGATAAACATTGGATCGCTGAGGGTCCGACCGCTGTGACCTCCACCGATCACACAAGTGCCTGATAGTGCTCTGTATACAGGCAGGCCCCGGGTTCTGTGGGTTTGTATATAAGGTGAAGCAATTATATTTTGTGAGTGTAACTCCAGACAAAATATTTTTTTCGTCCCTTTGATAAAAGGGTTTTCATAATTTTGGGCTGTTACTGGAACAAGCATAAGTAAAGCAGTAAATACCTTTCATATCTCTTATGTTGACCATTACAGCTTTCTTCAAGATATATGTAAATCACCAGCATCCAGAGCAGTTTTACTATGTCCAAACCAGGAGTGGAGTTAAAGAAAAAAAGAAAAAGTCTCTCAATTACTGTACATACTCGTGTATAAGCCGAGTTTTTCAGCACAGCTTATACATGAGTCAATATAAAGTAAAAAATACTTAAAAAATAATAAACGTATATACTCACCCTCCAGTGGCCCCAATGTGCAGCGCTGCTCCCCCAATGTCCGTGCGCCTCGTCTTCAGGCTTCTGCGCCGTCTTCTTTCTTCTGCTGGGCGCCGCCATGTTTTTCCCCGGGGCGGCGCCTAGTATGACGTCAGCAGCGGCGCGTCATACTATGCGCCTGCCGGCCGTGGAAGACCAATGGCAGCGCCCAGCAGAAGAAAGAAGACAGTGCTGTATACTGCCGGGGGCAGTGCTGTATACTGCCGGGGGCAG